>CM055957.1:91145005-92351238 GCA_029490685.1 Schizonepeta tenuifolia | reverse complement strand
TTGGAGCGATCCAAAGATTTGAACCAATCCTTGGCTTTGTCTCTCAACAAAAATCCGAATAGTCACAACCGGATCACATCACTTGAAATTCCTTGCTGCTTGATTGTCTCACAAATATCCATGAATGCCCCAAGATAAGCATTTGGATCAGTGGCGGAACTACATGTTAGCTTGGTGGGGCTATTGCCCCACCTCAAAAAATTTTAATTACCCTTAATTAGGTGCCAACGTGCAAAAATTGTGTATAAATTTGTTAAATTATTTAGTATTGCCCCACCAAAAATTTGAAAAAAATAGTGATAATGAATTTTGCCCCTCCAATTCTTGGGGGCTTGGCTCCGCCACTGATTTGGATCCTCAGTTGGTGAACCTCCAAATTGGTCAGCTTGCACCATATGAATAAGACCAGGTTTCAACTCAAAGTTCTGAGCATTTACCCGAACTCCCCATCCTCCATCTTGAAATTGGTTGACTCGTGGCTGGTACATTTAGTTAAGAGGAGGTGGAGGAGCTCGATTAAGTAACCTTTGCTGCTCCTCAATCTGAGCTCGCATTTTTTGCATCTGCCGTAAGAGATCGGCTTGCACAAGAGCTTATTCCTCCTACATCTGTTGCTTTCTTCGTTCCTTTCTTATTTCTGCAAGTGTTCTCTAAATTTCCGAATCCAAAGGAGTTAACCGTTCTCCTTTGGCTCTTGTGCTCATACACTACCTGCTAAAAAAATTCGAGATAAGAAGTTAGCAAGAATAGAGAAAACTTAAAAAGAAAATAAATCAAAAAATTGCTTGAACTAATAATCCTGAATCAAGATTATTATCACTGTATTTTCTATACAATCCCCGGCAACGGCGCCAAAAAGTTGATCACTAAAATCTTAGCAATATATACCGCAACTAAACGGTGCAATTGTAGACAGTTAGCAAATCGAGTATCGTATCTACAGGAACTATAAATCGAAAATAAAGTGGGAAATAAAATTTAGAAACTTCTTTACTATTCAAGCTCTTGGGGGTTTAAAGATTGGAAGTTTTATCAACTAATAGCAAACAAACCAAATATAAACAAAATTATAAAATATTATCAGAGATAAAAGAATGATCCTAGAGAATGCATCGACTCGACTTCGACAATAAAATTAATCTATTATCATCTAAACCAATTTAATCCAATTCAAGTGAAGAAATCACAATATTATTTATCCATCACCGCTAGGTCTCAAGATAAAAGTTGATTAACAATTCACCTATCTCCGCTAGGTCTCAAGATGAAAATATTAACTCCAAAACGAACACAAAAATTTATAGCCTCCTATAAACAAACTAATCTCCGCTAGGTCTCAAAGTTTGTTTATATTAATTTCTTGTTTTCCATGAACATACAAACCTATTAAGAATTTATACGAACACTAAGCATGAATAAAAAGTGGCCAACAATTCATACATGAAATTAACACTCAAGAAATCAAACAAGAATTAGAGGGCAAATAAATTCAATAAATTAAAATCAAAGTCTAGATCGAATTTTACAAACCCTAGGATCAACAAGAAACTTAGCTACTCATAACAAGAGTTTCAACAAAGAAATAAAAGAAAAACATAATTATAGATACTAATTGTAAAACTGTAAAGTCGAATTCTCAATTTCGTCTTGAAAGCTTCAATCCTCGATCTCGAATCTTCTCCAAAAGCTAAAAGAAACCCAAGCAAATAATAGGGTAGTAAAAGTTGGCTCCCAAAACACCTCTCAACCCTATTTATACATTAGGGAAGAAATCTATCCTCAAAAGGTAAGGAAAAAGTCAAAATTAATAAGCCTCAGACCGTTCAGCAACCCAATCGGCACTCCATCCCGGGTTGCCGATTTTCCTTCACAAAACGGGACGATCGGCACTCCAGACGGCACTCCAAAACATGGAGTGCTGATCACTTTTAGCGTCAATTCGTCCAGCAAGTTCGGTACTCCAGACGGCGCTCGCCATTTGGGTTGCTGAATGATGTGCTGATTTCGGCTATATCGGCGATCCAGCCCTTGTGGGTTGCCGATCGACCATTCTTCATCCAAACTCATTTTTTCGCCATTTTTTGCTCGATTCGTAGGCCTAGACTTCACCATTTATCAACATGAATTTCTTCACGAACTTGAGTACAACCCAAAACACTCAAATCCTGCACAAAACACGTAAAACTACGCACAAACGTGATATCATTCCAAAACATCAAATCTCAACTAAAATACATCACAAATGTGCATAATTCGTATCAAACGTGCATCTAAAAACACTATGAAACCATGCAAAATGAGTGTTTATCAGTAGCCGTTGGAAAGAGCCGTTTGACCTCTGCCAAAAGTATGACACTCCACCCGCTTTTCTTGAAACTATCCAAAAATGAAAACTGCGACCTTTGCTTTTTTGCACGTCACTGTTGTCGGTCTATTTATGGTAAGTTCTTCAGCTGACTTGTGCTTCTGAGTAGATTTGAATCTGACTTCAACCCTTGAGTCTTCAACGTCTTCAGAGGCTTCTTTTCTCCGCTTCGCGATGTCTGACTTCGACACAACTTTTCTTCACGCCTGAGCTGTATACCTTCAGTTGCATGGTTCAGTTGAGGAGTCAACTAAGTTGCTGTCCAATTGAGTCCGTGGTACAGTTGAGCTTTCATCTCAATTGATTTGGGCGGTCAACTGAGTTTGGATCTCAGCTGAGCTGGGAGGTCAACTGAGTTTGGGTCTCAGCTGAGTTTTTCACGATCTCATTACTTCAGTTCGGTTGACTTCTTCTGCTTGAAACCTGTAAAGATAAATCCTTACGCTCAAACATTGAGCTCCAACAAAGATCAGGACTAAATGCTTTCATCTACTTGGTTTGGGTCAGTTGGGTTTTGGAATCAATCGAAACCTTTTACTAATTTTTCCCAACAATAATTATTTATTTTTTTTTTAACAATTTTATGTTGAACTTATAAAATTAAGGATATTTAGAGTCACCTTTATTTTTATTGACAATCTTCAAAAAAAAAAAATTCCTTCGTTAAATTAATGTGAGACCAATAGATATTGTTATAATAAATAACCTCTCAATTCTCGTACCAAATCAACACAAGACAATCCCTTTGAAAAAGTAAATAGTTTTTGTCTCACATCAGTTTTGAGAAGAAAGAGACTTTGAAAATTATCTATTAAAATGGGTGCATGTGAATTAGATTTGAATTTTAATGAGTTTTACATAAAAAAATAAAAAAATCTACAACCAATATTTTCTTTATATTATCACATGTTAAATTTTACTAATTCTATAGAATAATAATTCCCATCGATTTTCGACGAACTACCACACTAATTTCTTTTAAAATGAATAAAAATATAAAAACTGTGGTCTCTCATTAGGATAGAGATAAATATATTATGAGTCATACCAAATAAGATACATGTAAAACTAAAAGAGCCAAATTATGAAATAGGCATAATGGGGATTAAATCCCAATATATAGCCACCTTTTTAAAATACACAAATTTTAACCATTTTTTGAATTTGGAACAAAAATACCCTTAATGAAGGGCGCACGGGTCGGGTCAGGGCGGCGGGTCGGGTCGGATTTGGCTACAAGAAGTCGTGTACTTTTGACACTAATAGTGCCAAGTACCAAAGTACCAAAGTACTTAGTTTTTTTGTGTTTTCCAGTTGGTACTTTGGTACTAATATGGTCATTAGTGCCAAAGTGTCAAAGTACAAAATTACTTAGTATTTTTTTGTGTTTTCTGTCGGTACTTTTGACCACTAATATAGTCATTAGTGCCAAAGTACCAAGTTACGTATTTTTTTTATGCTTTCTGTTGGTACTTTTGGCACAATATGGTCATCAGTGTCAAAGTACTAAGTTACGTAGCTTTTTTTGTGTTTTCTGTTGGTACTTTTGGCACTGAATGACTAGTATTAGTGCCAAAGTACCAAATTTTCACTATCATTACATTGTGCCACGGCAATGTCTATTTTTGAACATGACAAGCTATACTACTCCAATTTTGCGGCTCCGTCTTCGCTCCTATTACTAATATAAGGATAATCGTCGGGCAACAATTTGGATATCTTTTTGGTCGCTCCGAGGCCTTCGGCTCTCCTCGCTCGAATTTTGACCAAAGAAGAAGCGGCAAACAAAAAAATGAAGAGGCAACAAAAAAAGAAGCGAAAAAAATTGAAAATTAAAAAAAATTGAAAAAATAGAAAAAAAATCTGGAAGAATTAAAAAAAACATAAAAAAAGAAAAGAAAAAACTGAAATGATAAGAAATCTGAAAAATAAAAAGAAAACAGAAAAAAACGAAATTTAGAAAATAAAAAAAAAGGAAAAAAAAAACTGAAAAATAACAGAAAAAAATAGAAAAAAGAAAGAAAAAACCTGGAAATGAAAAAGAAAGAAGAAAAAGGGTTAAGCAATGGATGGATCCTTATAGAAGAGGATTAAGGGGTAATTAAATCACAAATTCAAAAGAACGACTATAATTTGTGTTTTTAAAAAGATGAACTATATATTGAGTTTGCTTGCTCCATTATGAATATGACTATATATTCTCAAACTAAAACTTGTGGTCTCTGACTCTCTATTATTATTTACAAATTTATAACTCGTTATGTTATACCTGCATTTAGAGGTATAACTAGTGAATACAACCACCGTGGTAGTAGTAGTTGAATGCTACTAATTAAGCTAATGAATTACTTGGGAACTGGAGGCCTCTTATTGATTCAGTAAGTATGACAAATGATATTCTTAAATATTCTATACCAGTTGATTAAGTCTAGATTTTAGTCGGAATCATATTTAATGATTAAAAAATCATTTTAGAGAAATATCTTATTCAAGATCCACAGTTTGATTTAGTAATTTAGTTTAATTGAAGCATGCTCAAATTTGAATTGATTGTTAACTAAACAAATTCAGTGTATTTCTTAAGGCTCCCATCTATAACATGTGAGAATGTTGAGCCTATCCCGAGTTTCTCTCACTATGAATGTGAGATCAATTCACCTTGGAGATGAGACGAGCATTGATTGTGCTACACCTGCTGCTGCAGTGGAGAATTTGACGCTAGAGGGATATGTAGTAACCCTTGCTTTTGTGGAAAATTAATTTTGATTCGTCTCCCCAACTTCATAAACATTGAGGAGGAGAATCTACAACTGTTAGAAGAGCTGCGGTGTCAGCCATGGATGACATTATTAGATGCTTCAAGGTATAAACACAAATTTATTCGCTTCCAACTGAAATAGCTAGCTAGGAATGGAATAGAATTGAATGGTACTTTCTTCTGTTTGGTTAGATCAATATAGCTTTTTAAATCCTTTTGCCTTGTCTATTGATTTCCTTTCGTTGATTAATATATTTTTTAAATTAGTGCATACTTATTGATCAAAACTCATGAATTTGACTATAATTTTAAATTAATGCATACTTAAAGAAATATATATATTTTTTAAATTAGTAAGAATATAATTGTCCAAAAATCATGAATTTAGTTATAATTTTATCATATTATATTGCATGCCAAACATTACAATCTAAGGAGCTATTTTGCTATATCATTCATTTACTCAAAGAATCTCGTCGAATAGAGGCTAGCTGCAGTTGGATATAATTTGGGCCAGAGTAACCCAAATTTATTTGGATCAACTAAAATTTAAAATTGGACCTATTCGTTTCTTTCATTTTTCATCCATACACCGAAAATATATTATCTTTTTCTTTTAAACGATGCCTCACAATTATATACTACCTCTGATCCTCAAGCTTCTTTCTATCTTTTCTTTTTGGGACGGTTCTCAAGTTTTTTCCTAACTATTTTTGAATACTGCTTCACAACAAATTATTATCTCTTACCCTTACTTTATCATCTTATTTACCTAAAGTACCACATATGACTCACCACTATCTCAATTAATTAATATATCACCATCCTCAATGTGAGGCCCTTTTTTCATTCACAACAAATTCAATCACTTTTTCTCTACTCACAACTAACTCAACAACATTTTACTTAATACACTTGTCACTTCCTCCTAGGAACAAAACTTGAGAACTGAAAGTAGTATTCTTTTTTATCATTGTCATTGTCAATTTATTTACATAAAATTTCACGAGAGAAACCAAAAGGAAGTATCTAAATGCAATTTTAGTTTATTTTAAATTTGTAATTTAGCGTATATTTTATTTGTTTATTTTATTATTAGTTTGGTCTAAGTTATTGAGTACTACTCCATCCACCCCTCATTATGTCTGCATTTTCCTTAAATGAATATTCCACTCATTTTGTCTATATCCAAATAAAGAAAGAATTAATCTTTTAAAATACTTTAATTTTTTATCTTTTTATACTTATATATCCCTAATCTCAGTTCTCTTTACTATAAAAATATAATGAGTGGGTTGAAGGAAGTAGTAGTTATGCCTATTAGAGTTGACAATATTTCTTTGGCCTTAGCCGTAAAACTTTCACACTTCTTCATTCCCTACTTTTTTTTTCGGTAGTCGCCGTAGTAAAATAAGTCGGAAGGCAGACTTGATTTTGGATCGAGTCTTTTTATTGTTATTTGGTTGTGCTCAGTTTTATTACCATGCGAAGCTAATTTTTCCATTATACAAGAACATTGAAGCATTAGACTCTAATTAGCATTTTATTAAAAATAAGAAAAATCAAAATGACAACAAGAAGAAGTATCCCAAAAAACAAAACTATATATATCTTGTAAAAGAAAGACAAAAAGCATCCGCAAAAATTTGATCTTTGATAGCTTCATGCGGATAAGGCCACCAACCCTCCTCCATATCAAACTGCGCCAATTTATCAGCCACGGCATTACCCTCCCTATAAATATGAGAGACTCGAACGTCAATTGTTCCAAACTTGATAAAGCAGCTCGCCAATGTCCCAGCCATCTCCATTGAAGCATTAGACTAATAATACTTGTAAGACCTAGTTGTGTGTATAATTAACATTTAGGGTTTCGATTTAATCTTTGTGTTTAATGTTAGTTCTGATTTTATTTAAGTCTTATCAACTTAAATTAAATTGGATTACAGTAAATTAGTTTCCTCAATTCATAGTTGTTCGAATAGGGCAAATATACAACGTCCACCACACATTATATCAATAAATACTAACACTATTCGACTTAGCAGGATTGTAGGAATTATTTTGTAATATGAGATCTTATTTCTATGCACAACAACTCAATTACATTTTATTAAAATTTACATCGTACCCTTCTAAGTATATCATGAACATAAGGAGTAAACTTTTGTACTCGACAAAATTAAAATAGCTACTTCTTTTGACATCTGCCACGTTATCAAAAGTAGGCGATTATGTTAATAGCATAAGAAGTAGTTGTTGATTTATTTTTATACAGTTAGATACAGAGGGCGAAAGCTACCTTTGGAGAGTTGAAGGGCTAACTAAATTTTTGCTACTATTTTTATACGTACACACACGTGCAGACAATTGCACTTTTACAAACTACCAAACATTGTTTCTTTATTAAAGACCATCCATGTCCTTATTTCTTTAATCTATTCCCTCTTTTCTTCCAAGACATAATGCTTTGTTATTTAATAGAAATTAATCAATATTTTAACAATCACGTCATGATGAACTCGAACTTGAAACCTTTTGAGCTCAGACATGAACTTTATTTCCAGTAGACTAACACATATACACATTTTATCATTTAATGGAATCATTTCATCTGGTATTAACATTTAAGGTTGTAAATTTTACGTCTATATATCTAATTTTGAATTAATTACGTGATTATGGACTTCAAAAGTAGTAGTCAATGTAAGTACGTGTATAATCGATCGAAGCCTAAAAAGTTAAGGAAGTATGTCCATGGGGGTATTTTGTAAATTAGGTAAAATCGAGAATATTTATGAAAATAAGTATAAGTAATTGGCTAAGGGTGCGCTCACTTGAAAGTATAAATTTATATCTCTAAATTGAGACATAATATTATGAGGTGTAAATTATACTCCCTCCGTCCACGAAAAAGAGTCATACTTACCACATTTTTTGCGTCCACGAAAAAGAGTCCTACTCTATTTTTTATACAATAACACCCTCTATACTTTCCTATATTTACTACCCTTTACCACTAGTGAACTCACCTCACAACAACTTTACCACTACGTACTTTTTTGTCAATACCACTACCCCTACATTCTAATTTTTACCCCACTCAAAACAACTTCACCAACTTTCTTAAAACACGTGCCCCGCCCACAATGAGACTTTTTTTTGTGGACGGAGGGAGTACTTCATTGTGGGGACCACAAGTTTTATATCTTGTTTGGTTGGAGAGATAATATACTTATTTATACTCTCAAGGGGGAACTACAATGCTTATATGTTGTTCACTTGGAATGAAATTGATGAATAAAGGAGGAAATATCTAAAACAATGAGAGGTAATATTATACCTTCATTTTGGAGGTAGAAATTTATACTCCGGGCAAGGTAAAAGGGGCTGCCCGAAAATTTATAACTCATGCCCTGATTTTTCTTAAATCGCAACCAAACAAGATATAAGAGAGTAAAATAATATTATACCTTATTTTACCTCCTTTTACCTCCAAATAAACACACCCTAATTGTACAACAAGTTGAATATTAATTTATATTTTCGTAGGTACATATACGTTATGCGTTTAGAGCGGGCTGTGGTGGCGGTGGACTTTAGCAGTTATTGTAGAGCAAAAGAGAATTAATTAAAGTATTATGGATCGATCTCCCTAGCGTGTGGAGAGGAGGGTAAGCTAGCTAGACTAGAGGCCAAAACAATTACTCCCTCCGTCCATGAAATAAACTCCCATTTCATGGACGGCACGGAGACTAAGAAAACTCAAAAAGGTATTTTGAGTAGGGGAAAAATTGAAAAGTAGGGGTAGTGTTAATAAGAAGATTACTTTTGTTAATGACAAATTAAGAAGGAATGCGGCTGCACACATGGTTCCATTTCCTGTTTTTCCTTTCATTTTTTTTTATTAACAGCAGATTTTTTCTTTTTTTTTTGGCTATGATCGAAATTTTTCATTTCCTGTTTTTCCATTTCCTGTTTTTTTTTTTTTTTTTTTTTTTTGCAAACAACCTGTTCACATTAATTAGGTTGCATCACACCTAATCTATTCCAACAAAACAGATTGAACCATGAAAAAAGAGAGGAAATTCCAAAAACAACATGGCATTCATTAAACAAAAAAAGAGAGGGAAATCAGTACAATTTGGAGCCAAAACACAATTTCATTCATTAAATAATCCCAAGAAGTACAACTGATTTGACCAAATAATTTGGAGGGAATTTCAAACTGGACTAACACCTTACAACCACTATAAATAGAGCATTCAATAGGCAAATCTGCTCTCAACTACTCAAAACAGTACAGGTTCATCACAAAAAAAAAATGGCAGATGCAAGAGCAAGGCCAAAACTAACAGATGCTAAGAAAAACACCATCGCCCAATGGTTGCTACAGCACAACAGTGGGGGGAAGCTCCTTTATGGTTGCAAAAAAGAGGCTGCTCAGATTTTCCATGTGGATTTGAGGACCATATGGTCCATATGGAAATCAGCATCATCGCAACAAGCTTCCGGAGTACTTATACAGTTAAATTTCAGAGGATGTACAACACCATACACATAGATGAGAAGTGGTTTTACTTAACCAAAGTCAAGGACAGATACTACATGCTTCCAGATGAGGTTGAGCCTTATAGGACATGCAAATCAAAGAGATACATACCCAAGATAATGTTTAATAGTGCAGTCTCAAGACCAATCATAGATGCACAAGGAACAGTCATATTTGATGGAAAATTTGGCATTTTTCCATTCATAACAGAGGAAGCAGCTCAAAGGAACTCAAAAAACAGAGATAAAGGCACTGTGGAAGTCAAAGCAATACAAGCCATCACAAAACCAATCACAAGGGACTGCCTAATCAAGCAGGTATGACAACTTACCCATTTCCTATCAGAATCTGCTCAGATTCATCATTTAGACAGTTAGTTTTCATTCATGCAGATGCTGCCCGTTTTTAAAGCTAAGTGGCCAGCTTGTTTAAGCAAGCACATATTTATTCAACAAGATAATGCGAAGCCACACATTAAACCGGATGATCCAGAGTTTTTAGCAGTTGCAAAAGCTGATGGATTTGACATCACATTAGTATGCCAACCTGCTAATTTCCCGGACACAAATGTTAATGATCTTGGCTTCTTTAGAGCCATACAAACCCTCAAAGATCAGAAACTAGCCAAGAATGTGGAAGAGTTACTGCAAAATGTCATAGCTGCATATGAAGAATATCCAGCAGACAAGCTCAATCATGTGTTCCTTACACTGCAAGGATGCTATGAAGAGATAATGAAAGATAAGGGAGGCAATAACTATAAAATTCCCCACATGAACAAGGAAAGATTGGCAAGGCTTGGAATTCTACCAGACTGCATTGAGGTTGAAGAGCAGCTTGTTAGAGACAGTTTAGACTTCCTAAATTCTCAAGGAAGTGAGGGAATTCAAATGTACAGTTTGGATGATCTTGTTCAGGGAATACAGCATGTGGCAATTAGTGATTAAGGCTAGACATTCTCTGTTTTTTGTTAAGGTTTGCAGGGACAAACACTATTAAGGTTTTTTGGGATTGTGTTTGGAATGTAAACTGGATTTTGTGGGCATTTTACTAATGGAATTAGTCTCATCACAAACTTTTGCATCATTGACTTTATTTTGGGCCTTTTTAACACTTAAATCAACCTCCAAAACTAGGTAATGGATCATCACCTAGTGGTGGCATCATTAAGTGCATGAACATCTAACCTCTCAGACAAATAAATCACAAACCAATGTCATCACAGGGAAGAAACAATCAAGTGTAGTATCATGTTCAATCAGATAGTGTAGTATCATGTTCAATCAAGTATAGTATCATGTTCAATTAAACACATAAACCAGCACTAGAGCATTGAAGAGGCAAATCTGGTCTCAACAACCAAAAACAGTACAGCTTCATTGCATTTAAAAAATGGCAGATGCAAGGGAAAGCTCAAACATACAAGGCATCACCAGCCAACCATTCCAGTCAAGTGTAGTATCAAGTTCAATTAAACACATAAACCAGCACTAGAGCATCGAAGAGGGAAATCTGGTGTCAACAGACCAAAACTAACAGTTTCATTACATTTAAAAAATGCCAGATGCAAGGGAAAGCTCAACAGAACAAGGCATCACCAGCCAACCCATTCATAACAGAGCTTAGATCACCAATCACAAATCAGAGATCAACAAATCACCAATCATAGATTAAACAACAGTAATCATAAATGAGAGGTCAGAGATAAGAACACAATCACCTAGATGAGAGATAACACAGAAGCGAAGAAGATCCCTAGAGTCTGCAAATATCGGACTCTCTCTGCTTCGCTCTTCCACCCCGCCGGGATAAATGGCGGCATATCGGAGCATCCAGGTGTTTCCGGCACCCAAGTTTCAGGGAAGACGACGGAATCTGCACAGATCGGAGCAGATTCATCGTTGGTGGACTCGAAATCAGAGAGACCAGCCACCTCCTCCGCCTCAGATTTCCTCTCCGAATCATCAAGAGGAATGAAGTCCTCCGAATCATCAAGCCGCACAACTTCGTCCTCCGCTTCCATCACCGGAAAAGCTGTTTCCAGCACCATATCGATGGAGTCAGTCTCCAACTCCGACGAATAATCAGGAATCGGAGAGAAGTGAGTTGCAACATGGATTGTTAAATCAGAAATGAAGGAAGGAATATCATTTACATCGGGAGGTGCAGAGAGAGAATCAGAGTGAGGATGAAATGATGCCATAGAGGGTTGCGGCGTGAGAGAGAAGAAGTGAGCTAGGGTTTGGGTGTGCCGATTTGGGGGAGGGATTGGAGAGATTTGAGGTGATTTGTCTGTTAAAGGGTAGTGGGTTGTGGGGTATCTCAGTTAATTAGGTTGGGTGATTAGTGGGTTTAATTAGGCAGTAATAATAATGGGTTAATAGGTAGTGGTGGACCCATTAGTGGTAAAGGGTAGAAAAAAGAGGAAACAATAGAGGGTATAATTGTCCAAAAAGCAGAGTAGGAGTTTATTTTTTGGACAAAAAAAAGTGAACAAACAGGAGTTTATTTCGTGGACGGAGGGAGTAACTTATTTCAAAATTAATCTATTAATATATATATTATATATTTCAAATAATTAATTATGGTAGGTTGGAGGTTGGAGGTTGGTGGGATCCATTTAATAATAAAATTGGCTCTTAATTTGTATAGTTTTTACGGCATTACTTTGTTAATTTTGGCATAGATTCCCATGTGCAATTTTTTTCATGTTTTTTTTTGAAAATGAATGGAATAAATGGAATGGGGGTAGTGAAAGATTTCATAAGATCTTCAACTTTTCCCCGACCAACTAACTACTTATTTTATGTGCACTCTACTCACGCGCGTTTTTAATTATTTCTCTCCAATTCGAGCTTTTCTTTATAATTAATTAATCAAATTTGACAAATTAAAGGGACAAAACATTAGTATTATCTTTTTGTACAAATTACAAGATTCCTTAAATTAATTTTTGAGGACCCTAACTTAGGGATAGTGGGGATTCGAGACACATAACTTGCGGGCTTTAATTTAAGAACAATATTGAATAGTATTGCACCTGTAGGACTATTTTTGGCCCAAATTGACTTAATCGCATGCGCCTTGTACGTTATGAGCTGTGGAGCTCAAACGCCCACGTAGACACCAACTCACCCCTCCCTCACCCCTCCCTTTACCTTAGAAAAATAAAAAATTTAGACTTCTCATATCTGATTCCCAAATTCACTGAAGCATGACAGCTAAACCTCAAAAATCGTTGCTCAGGGGTGAAAGCGAAGCGAAGCAATGGTGACGTTGAGGTAGAAACGAAACTTAAGTCAACAAACTCTCTCTATTTTATTTTGTTTGTTTGAGGTCCCATATGTTTGTTGTTCGCGTGAGCGTTTAATAGAGAGGAGAGGCTAAGGGGAGGATGATGTGGCAGACATGTCAGCGTTCAGACTCATCATGTGCAAGATGCGTATAATTTAGCCCATTCGGGCCAAAAATAGTCATATAATCGCACTACTAATTCAATATTGTTCTCAAATTAAAGCCCGTAAGTTATGTGTCCTGAATCTCAACTACCCCTAAGTTAGTGTCTTAAAAACCCTCTAGCTCCTTAAATTAAAAGGACCCGTACATTTTCATGTTTAATGTGAAAGATGTGTCCCTATTCCTCAAAAGAAATCTTAAATAATGAAAAAATCAATCAAATTGATATAACATGTTATAATTAAACCCAAAACAAAAACAAAAAAGAAACACAAACTACATGCATGAAGAGTAACAATGCATAAGAAAATGAGAATAGAGTCCGGACTGATGTTCATTAAATATAATGAAACTAACTTTTTAAGTAATTACACAAACTAATGTTTAAGATTGATAGAAT
The DNA here is from genome assembly GCA_029490685.1 of Schizonepeta tenuifolia. Taxonomy (NCBI): domain Eukaryota; kingdom Viridiplantae; phylum Streptophyta; class Magnoliopsida; order Lamiales; family Lamiaceae; genus Schizonepeta; species Schizonepeta tenuifolia. The sequence continues at coordinate 92,337,707 of CM055957.1, read as the reverse complement.
TTTCGAATCTTAATTTAATTATTATTGTAGCGCTACTTAATTCTACTTAATAGTAGGTGGCAGTACCACAAACTTAGTTACAGTTGATCAACATAGTTGGCAATCATTTCTTATATATGCTATGTCTTTTGCTTAAAGACTAACTTATTTAGTTGTGGTCGTTGTTGCATGAATATATAATGAGTTCAGCCTGAATATGTTCCATCCACGATATCTTTGGCACATTGTGTACGGCATGGGTTTATAAAATTGGTCGCTAATAGTGAGTAGTAGTATTGTTTTAAATGGAGTAAGGGTCGTACTATAAATAATATGGAATATATATAAAGTTGAAAAGATAATATACTATGTAGACCCTAGTAAATATGGAAGTGACAAATAAATTGTGCATGGACAAAAATGGCAAAGTGGCAAGAATATTATGAACATAGGGAGTGTTAGTAACATGAAAGGATTTGTGGAATCGTAAAAACATGCATGGTATTTGTATTGCATTATCTTTTTTATTTCTTTTTGAGGTTGGTTGTATGAAATTAATTAGTGATAAAAATATGCATCTCCAACTCCATGCATGAACAGAGTGCATGTTTCTAAGTGTACATAATTATTGCTACCCTTGTAAATATCAAAATGACTGAAGTTTGCTGTTTCATTATAGTTACAAAGTTCTTTGAAAATTTGTGGATTTGGAAATTGCATGTAAGATTATTTCTACTGGCCAACACAGTTCAAGTTTCATATAATTTTGTTCTTTTTGAAAAAAGAAAAAGATAATTGTATGATCTTGTATTCCTTACTTTTAATAAGTCATGTTATATTGCTCAAAGCATGACATTTTTTAAATAAGATATTTTCCTTATAGTTATGCAGCACATTGAAAATTAAAATTCATGACAATACATATAGTTATACATAAAAAATTGGTGCGATTAACTCGATTTGAAAAAGATTGGCAACCATTCTAACTTGCAACTTTTTGTCACGATTTACTTTTACTTCACTTTATTTGTTGAACTCAATACTTTGGAGAAAGATTTACTGTATAAACCAATATACTTAGTATAAAATTTGGGTTTTGTAGCGTGTGTATCATGTGTCAGCCCATATTTCAACTATTTGAAAATAAAAGAAAGCTAACTGCAGGTATAAATTATAGTTACTAGTTAATTAGCAGTTTAGACATGAGTAATAATCATTGCAAAAAAAAAAAAAAAAAAAAAAAAAAAAAAAATTTGAGATTAGAAAATTATTTCGATAACATTGATCTTGATTACATGTGAAGGGAAAAGAATCTAGAAGCCACAAACGTGAAAACAAAATCATTGAAACAGAACAAATGTAAGCTAAAAAATTGCAAAGAGATATATAAAAATATATGGATGATTATCCATTAACTAACACGTACATGCATAATTAATCATGCTTAGAGTGACCTATTCCCGGACTGTGACCTGGATTAGTAGGGCGATATGTATCCATGTAGCCTTCATCCTCCACGTTAAATCTATTCTTTCCTACATCCTTGTAAGAAGGGCTCCTTACACTTTCGTAGCTCCTCGATTCGGCCACCAAAACTCGTGCTTGGCTACGAAGAACTTGGTTCGATAGGAAAACTATTAAGATGGTGGCCAAAAAACGAGCAATATTAGTTTTCAATGCCATATCAAATTATGGGATTATATACGAAGAGTATATTTAATCACAAGCTAGGTGCAGAAATAATAAAACTAAGAAAAGAATAATATGAGAAGGAATGAGGAATGAAGGACTAGTTTGAGAGGGAAAGAAGGTTATGAATTAGTGTGTAGTGATAGGTTGTGGAGGATAAGTATTTATAGAGAAAAAGTTGAGAATGCATGTGACTTTCGTTTCCAACTCCAAGGGAAGATTCCTTTGTATATGTAATAGGTTATTGCAATTTGCAAGCTTGCAAAAAATACTGTAACATTTAAGAATCCGAATACATACAAAAATATTGCCCAAATCCAACTCATTTACCAGACATACTCGACCAAAAAGTAGAGTTACCTTGATTAATTTTCTTGATTAATTTTCTTGATTAATTACAAGTCACAGGTTTCGAAATTTTAAGTTACCCCCATTTTTCCTTAATCTATATCTATACTATACTAATATGAAAGGGCTTTATTTTACAAAATTTATTTTGCCTAAAATATCCTTACTATATATTTAAATTATGGCTAATAATGTAATATAATATACAATAAAGCTATCCGGACATACTATGTCCGGACATAACCGGTTCGATCGAATAAAAAACTAATTTTACATAATTTTTTAATTAATATTTTTTTCATTAATTTCGGCCATTTATGAATGTACAATAATACCATTTTCGAATTTTAATTAGAAGAGAAGAGAAGATATTTATGTCGATGAAATATGGTCTTGATTAATACAGTTTTAATTAGGAAGAGATTTCTTTGGGGGATGAGAGGGAAAATTTTGAGGGGGAGTGGATGTGGGGGAATACCGCCAATTTCTTTCTTGATCGAACCGGTTATGTCCGGACATATTATGTCCGAATAGCATCGCCATATAATATATTGTATTTATAAAATGTATTTAATATAATGTATTTTAAGTTTCAAGAAAATATTAATTTATTGACAATCAAACCTATCTTTTAATAATTTATATTTACCTAATTTATAGATTTTATATGGACTCCATTATATTCTTCTTCTTTGAACTTGAAACTTTCCTTATTACATAATTAATAATGTTCAAGAGTTGGGTTTTTGCACCATAAATTGACCAATAGCACACTTTGAGTTTGAGGTTTCCATCAAAACTCAAAAGTATGGGGTAGTCTCCCGTGAGACCCGTCTCTTCCTAGAGACCGGATCAGCTGTCGAGTGTGTATAAATTAATTACATCTGCTTAAACTAATACTTGCATGGCTTAGTCTAGTGGGATAACGACCATGTGGCTGCGAGGATCCGTGCTTACAGCAGCACTTCATGAGTTTTTTTTTTTTTTTTCTTTTTTCTTTTTCCATTTTCTTTTTTTTTTTTTTCCTTTTTCTATTTTCAGTTCTTTTTTCTTCCATTTTCATTTTTTTTTCGTTTTGTGCTTTTATTATTTTTTCATTTTTTTAAATGTTTTCTGTTTTTCTTCTTTTTATGTTTTCAGGTTTTTTTTTCATTTTTTTTTAGTTTTTCCTTTTTCTTTTTGTTATTGTTTTATTTTTAGTTATTCCTTTTCTTCATATATAAATAATTCAAATAATTGTTATCGTAAGAAAAAATAATTATTGATATGAAGAATGATAATGTTTTAAAAATATTATTTTTTTTCACGATAATTGTATTTTTATTCACGAGAACTTGTACTTTTAGTTATTTGATGAAGTAATGATTATCGTAAGAAAAACTAATTATCGATATGAACAAATGTAACGTTTCATACATATTACTTTTCTTAATAACAACGTTTACTTTTATTTACGACAACTTGTACTTTTGGCTATTTTGTCAAGTAATTATTGTCATGATGAAAAGTAATTATTGATATGAAGAAAGGTAATGTTTCACAACTATTACTTTTTCTTAACGACAATATTTATTTTTATTCACGACAATATGTACTTTTAGTTATTTGGTGAAGTAATTATTGTTGTAATTAAAAGTAAGTATTGACATGAATAAAAGTAATGTTTCCAAAATATTACTTTTCTTAACGACAACGTTTACTTTTATTTACGACAACTTGTACTTTTATTATTTGGTCTAGTAATTATTGTCAAAAGAAAAAGTAATTATTGATACGAAGAAAAGTAACATTTTAAAAGTATAATTCATCTAAAAAATTGAAAATAAATTCTAATTGGAGATTAATAAACCTCCATTACGGATTAATAAATTCCAATTAAAAATTAATAAGTTTAATTGGGGATTAATAAACTCTAATTAAATTAATAAACCCTAAGGAAACTGATTAATCTAAAAAATATAGTAATTAAAAAAGAGAGGATTCTCAAACTAGCACTTCTTAGATAGTTTTTTTAAATTTTAGTACTCTTATAAATTCTTTAAATTTTAGCATTTTTTGACATTTTTGTCCTTCCATCACCTATTTAGTAACAAAAAAAATAATTTGTGACTGAACAAAAAAAAATATTCCACCACCACAACCCCGTCGCCACCACCGCCGTCGTCGTGCCACCACCGCCGCCACTGTCGCCGGCGGACACAAATTTTTTGTGAAGTCAGAGAAAAAAAAGAAAAAATTTGTGAAGTCACAAAAAAAATGAAAAAAATTGTGACCGAACAAAAAAAAAATATTCCACCGCCACTTTTCCGCCGCCGCCGCCGCCGCCGTCGTGCCACCGCCACTGTCGTCGACGGTCACAAAAAAAATTTGTGACTGAACAAAAAGAAAAACTTCAACCACCACTTTTCCGCCATCGCCGCCGCCACAGTCGCTGGCGGCCACAAATTTGTGAAGTCAGAAAAAAAAAATGGAAAATTTTGTGAAGTCACTTAGAAAAATTTGTGAAGTCACAAAAAATATTTGTGAAGTCAAAAAAAAAATTGAAAAGATTTGTGAAGTCACCAAAAAAATATGGAAAAATTTGTGAATGCACCAAAAAAAATGGGAAGGCCCAGCAGCCTTCCATCTGCTCTCATTAAACCAACCAACAATCAAAACACACCTCTTTCATCAAACATCAACACACAAAATTTTATAGACAAATTGAACATAACAAGGCAGGAGTCTAAAAAGGTGGAGTTGAAAACATTAATAGTAAATGACATAACAGCTCTAACCGAAAAGATCATCAACTCAATCCAGTATCCATCTTTTCTCCAATAGCAACCCAAGTTCAAATTAACGAATATTGTAAGCACCCATAGCAACAAAATCGAATCACTTTTTACTGTCAGCACACCACAACATTCACATCCATTTAATTTAACCTTAGCTCAACACATACATCTAAAATCAAGGCACATACATAATACACACAAACAACCATTTATAATACATACATAAATCTTTCTCACTTATAATATAACTGAAATCCAGAAGTAGAAGACGACATCAGTGCATAAGTAACTAGCAGAAACAAGAGCGATACGAAAATTCAATCGAATTACCATTTTTCACTAATACCCTAAATTCCTTGATGCGGGCGGACTACTACTCCCCTTCCTTCTCTCATTCGAAGTCTTCTCCTGGTGGCACTTTGTTGAGGAAAGAGGAAAGAGCTTAACCCTTCTCTCGCCTACGGAATGGCTGCTGTGGGAGGTGGAATCGAGCGGCGGAAGTAGATCACGTGCCACCGCGTGCACTCCGTTGTCGGTGTCGTGCACCAAATCTAGATGAACAGCGCACCAGATCTGCAGAGGAGGAGAGGAGAGATTGATGGTAGTGGGAAAGCTGGTGGTCGAGACGGCAGTAGGAAGGTTGGCGGAGAGAGAGAGAGAGAGTGGAGGAGAATGAGACACCGTCAGAGGTGGCGACGACGAAGTGGTGCCGGCAGCGCCATTTCGCAGCCGGTGAGGCCACGGATCAGCTTCTTGTTAACGTCGCCCGGCGGAATCTCTGTCGAACACAACCGCTCCACGGTGGAGCGCATGGCCTCCGACTCGAACACGAACACCACCACCTTCAACTTCTTCGTGCCGAGGCCGAGGGTGAGTGTGTGCCACGCGTGGTGGGCTAGGATGGTGAAGTTGGTGGGGAGGTAGGCGGCGGCGGAGGCGAACCCCGCCCTTGTCGGCAGCAGGGAGAGGAGGCGGAGGAAAGATAAATGTGAGAGATAGAGAGAGAGAGAGAGAAATGTGAGAAAGATGTGAAATTACAAAATGTTACAGATAAATGAAAAGGTGAGGATAAGATGGGAATTACAAAATGTATTTGAGGGTATAAAAGAGACAAAGTGCTAAAATTTAAAAGAATTATAAGGAGTGCTAGATTTTAAAATAACTATAAGAAAAGTGTTATTTTGGGAGAATTTCTCATTAAAAAATAGTAAAAAGTAAAAATAAAAGAATCGAATGCAAATTGAAAAAAAATTGAGAAAAACAATAAAAATGAAGAAAAAAGAGAAAACATGTTGATTAATAAAAAAGAGAAAATAATAAAATGTAAACAAACAATAATCAAAAACTGAAAAAGGAAATTAAAGGATGTTGCTAAAAAAAAAAAAACAATAGCTTCTTCTTGTTGATCTTTTTCTACTTTCAGTTCTGATTCTTTTGTTAGTTTATCCTCTTCCCTCTTTTGGCATCAACAATAAGGGAGGCGACTGCTTCTTTGAGATAGGAGACTCATTATTTATTTTTGAGTTGGTATTGACAAAATATTGGAGGAGTTAGCTAGAGGTAATTTGCTCAATTCCAGTTGAAATAGTCTGATCTTTGATTTCTTTGAGCTCTTGCTGTAAGGAAGTAATAAGTTCGTACATTGTATGCATCTTGGACTCATGATTCTCAACTGACTCGTTGTTAGCATTGATTTGGGTTGTCAATCTCTGGAAGTCCTGCTTTCACATAAAATTGTTACTGATGGAATCAACGTTGATGTGAATCAAAGTCATCTGTGACTCATGTTGTTCATGAACCTCAACAACGTGTTTTCATGTGCTTCAGCCATGTCATTGGCTGTCTTTTGAATACGATCTTGGAGGCTATTCTTGATCTGTTCCAATAGTTGAGTCAGCTTCTGTAACTCTGCGAATTTCTAGAAAAAATCTTTTTGTATCTCTGCCATGTTAGAGTTGAGCTCGTTCTTGATCGCAGTTGATAGGATTTCCAAATCTTCGACAAACTTCTTGAGATGAGTTACTTTCTCAGTTATAAAGTCTGGAGTTCTTTAGATGCTACGGCAGCTGGTTTGATCACAACTTCGGCAGTACGAGCAACCACTATTGTTCGGTTGACGGTGAGTTCCTCTTCAAGTTTGGATTTTGAAGCATTGATATTGACTGGAGGGCGACTTTCTTTGGTTGTCTTAACAGTTGCAAACTTCTCAAACTGCCTCATAGCTTGAGAAGAACTTTCAGGGATCGATGGCTCAGAGATTGTAATCGTCAGATGATCATTGTGGTGAGGTATCCATCCACATTTTTCAACATTCTCACGAAGATTTTTGAGATTGCTAGGGGAAATATTCTCAAGTCTAGAATCGACAACTCTTCTTGTAGCTTGGCCTTCAAGGAATGCTCTGATGAGCTCGTCTTGACGCTGAATCAGCTCCAGCTTGGTGTTGAACTTGAAAGTGTTTTTCAGAATTCCTTTTGAGGTTTGCAGCTTAGAAATCTCATGAAGTTTTAAAAAGTTTGCCAATACATAGTAGTCACCAAGACTAACTGATATGTACATGAAGAGATCCATGATCATGGTGAGAGTGTTTGGAAGATCTTTCAGTTTGGGAAACAGAGTCATCCCTGCTTTAAATAAGATAGATAAACTCTTTTGAAAGAGGCAGTGAGTGCCTTTTGTTCAATCTGATCGTCAGTTAAAGATGGACCAACTTCTTTTAGACCTTCAAATAGTGCGAAGGGAGATTCTGATTCAACCATTATTTGATCCTTGACAGTTTGGATATCACAACCTGTATCATGAATCTTGGCTTGGTTTGAAGGTCGAACCGGCTCATCGGTGAGTTGGATGATGTCTTTCTCTTGTGATGATTCCCTCTCATTTGCTTTTTCTCTGACTGATTAATCTACTTCTTGCTTTTCTTTAGCTTGTTTACTTCTTGTTTGTTAACATCTTTAGCTTGAGAAATAATTTCTACTTCCATAGTGAAAGGATAGTTATAGGTGGTAGGGAGATCACCTTGTAAAGCCTTGACTGAGGGGAAAGCTAGACTGTCTGTGCCAAATCCTATGCAAATGACTTCATAGTAAAGGATGATGAACTCGAAGATATCACCTGTCGCCCAGCAACAACTTTGATGGCTTCAGCTCTAACTGTGTTTCTTGAAGTGAGTGTGTCGTACTGGTAAAATTTAGCCATTTTTGGTAGAGTTTCTCCGGACATAGCAACTTTCTGCCTTTTTGATACAAGTTGTTTGGGAGCTTCAATTTCATCCTATTGTTCGTCAACCTCTTCTCTGGAAGGAGAACGAGACTGCTTGGCTTTGTAGAACTCTTGGATTTCTTCTTCTTCTTTTCTATCTGATGGAAGGGTGTCTGCTCTGAGTCTGAGTCAACCTCAGCTAGTGATTCAATTGGTTTCTAATTGTGACCTGACTTTGTTGCTTTAGATTGAGTAGCATGATTCCTTTCAGTCCTTGCTTCGAAGGATAACCTCCTTTGTAGGTCATGGTAAGAACTTCTTTGATGTGACGTTCTGAGTTGAACAATGGATTTTTATCAGATAGAGCTTCCTTGTCCAAGTGTCTCCAGTCCGCCTTCATCACTTATTTTTTAATAGAATAAAAAATGATTGAGTTGATCTTAGTGCCGTACGGAAATTTTCCCGAACACTAGTAGACGGAGTTTTCAAATTGAATCTTGGTAAGTTCTGCCCAGAGAAGGTTCTTCACATAATTGAACCAGTCAGTTTCCATTTTGGTGAGGATTACCATGGTGGGCTTCATCTTCGGCAGACTGAGATCGACAGTAGAGCCAGAAAGAAGATGAACACTGTTGGCAATTACATCGAAAAATAATCTTGGCTCAGGCTCCAACTTTGAGCGTTGCATTCCTGCCCTAAATTCTTCTTTGTTGACAGAAATTAAAGTGACGAACTTTTTCACTTTCGAATCCCTCAACAATGAAGGATCTTCTCCTGTAGAGGGTAGATGAAACAATTTCTTCAGGCATTTGTCGACATTGATATCCAATTTTTCTGCTTGGTAGCTTCCATCATCTCCGGTGGCAATGGGGAGATTAACATCAGAAAGGAGAGTTCCTGCTTTGTTCTTTCGCAGGTGTGCGAAGAATTCTGCGACGCTGGAGGGAATGAGATATTGGGGTTCATGACTTACCTAATATTTTAGTCCAGAGAGATCAAGAAGGTTGAGTAATTCTTTTCATAACATCCATGTCCTTGTGGGAGAGAGAAAGAACAGGCTCGAACGACACCATCGATCTGATCTCGTTTATATCAGCATCGATTGGCATAGCAGATGAAGACAAATTTTTGGCAAAATGAGGGGACATAATTTAGATTGACTCTAAGACTTTGAAGGTTTGGTTGTAAGAATGGGATTCACACTCCAATACCTGAGGATGTGGGAATTTTCTTGTCGAACAGAATTGTAAATTCAGAGTATGAAAAGAGGAATAAGGGTTTATGAGACCCTTATGAGAGAGAAAGATGCATGGAATCAATGGATGAGATTGATTCCCGCCTTATCGTGAACAACGGCTAAGATTGAAAACGGTTCGCCTTAAGGGAACGTGGCACGGGACGTGGGTTCGGAGGTGACGGGTACTCGTGCGAGTGGCATGAAAGAGTAGCCATGTCAGCCTACTCGCAGTCTAAAAAGCATAACCTATTGATTTGGACTAGCTTTGCATTAAATGCAACTGCAGGGCTATCTTAGTGATCATTATTGTCAGAGGATGTTTGAATTGATTTCAAACCTCCTGCCTTAATTACTAAGGGACGTAATAGATCTTCAGATCTTCGCTGTTGGTTTGAAACCCAACTGGGTCAGCATACACTCAACTGACTCAAGTTCGTCTGTTCAGTTGAGATTTGAGCTTGATGTCTTTCATCGAACTGCATCCCGGTTGACGGTCTCAGTTCCCCCTCAAGTTGAGATTCCCCCTCAACTTATGAATTCTATCTTCTTCAGGTTCGAAGATCAGTATGAATTTTCCCAACAATGCATACTGACCTTGCAGGATATTCTTCTCTTAGTTCATCTTGTTTCTGCAGCCCACAGGATGAACTCTTAATCCTAGCTCACTTGGATCCAGGTTTGGAAGCAACTCAAGCTTCCTTGATGATTCAAACTGTGCGATCAATTTGAATCACTCTTCCTTCATCATCCACATAAACTGTTGACTAAAATTTCCAAAGAGCTCATGCAGTCCAATTCAATAATGGATATCCTTGTCTTTGAGGAGTTTGGTTTCGACTCAACTGACTTCGTCGATTCCTTCATGGTGAGATCTGTTTGGGAGATGACCCAAACTGTTTAGCTCCTTGAGCATACCCATACTGTGGATAAATAGGACCATTATACTGATCACCATAGTTTCCATGTCCTTGATATGCTTGCTAGTACTGATGAGGCACTGGGTACATCTGATGATAGAAGTGAGGATTATCCAAGTTTGGATGCCTTTGAAGTTGATGTTGAGCTGTTTTGTTTAACCTTCGCCTGGGCTGATTCTGTCTTGGCTGTGAAGGTCCTTCTTGTCTGTTCTCCCTCGCTTTGCGACCTCGGGGTCTAGATTTCTTTGATGATTTCTCAGTATCTCTTGATGTACCAGCCTCATGCTCCTTAGGTTCTTCAAGTTGAACCTTCTTTTCTTTATCCTTAACAAGAGTCTCAACAGTTTGAGGAATAACTGGAGTCTCTTGAACTGTGACTTCTATTGAGTTCGGTTGAACTTGAGGTGTCTCAGTCGGTAATAGACTTGCCCTGACGAACTACCCTGGCTATGCTCTAGTGTCTGGCTTCGGGTTATATCTAAGACCTTCTACACAGTTGGCATGTCGTTGGTTGTTAATTATGCTCTCTAGAGCTGCGCTCGTGGCATGAAGGAATACTATCTTCTCATGTGCATGCTTCAGCTCCATTTACAACTGAGAGATGTATTATGCCCGTGTCTTGGTCATATTGATCAAGTTGATGACCTGGCTGTTGGTCGACTGAGAAACTTCTTCATGGAGTCTCCTGTTCTCCTCCATGAGATTTTCTATGTTTTGATCCTTCATGATCAGCTCCTTGCTCATGATGTCACATTCAGCTTGGAAGGCTTTGGACTAGTTAACTTGAGCATTGCACAGTCTGCTCAAGTTTTCTACTTCATGCCAAGCCGATTGAACTTCTTCGTCTAATTCTCCTACATATTGGTTAGCAGATAGAATATTATGAGAGGGATGGAAAGAAGAGTTTACCTCACCAGCCGACTCTTCAGGCAGTGCCACGAAGCGTTGGTCTTTTTCTCCTAAGCTGGATGAAGAGTCAGCTTCCTCTCTTTCTGATTCTATGAACACGTCAGTGTCATCGACGTCATCCTCAATGATCATGGCCTTGGTCTTCTCCTTAGACTTTTCTCGAAGGGCATCTCTCTCCTTTTTGGATAGATTAGGACAGTCGACCTTGAAGTAACCTAACTTCCTCCATTCAAAACATCCTTTGCTTTGATTCTTTGAAGAGGTTTCAGTGGAGCTTCGTCAACTCCTGTTAATCTTCCTATACTTCTCGATCTTGGAGTTCATCTTCTCGAACTGCTTGGCATTTTCTCGACCTTCTTGGGAAGTTCAGACCTGCTTGGTCAATCCCTAGCTGAAGAGTTAGCGGACTGACAGGGTCTTGCGAACTTAGATCTTCCTAAGTTAGCTCGAAGCACCATTGGCTTGGTCGTCGAGCATTGCTCGGTCTGTTCCGGCTTCTGAAGCTTGACATACTTTAGTCGGAGGATGTCATACTCATTCACCTTGAGCTTGAAGAATAGCTTCTCAGTTTTCATCAAACTGAGGTCACTCCGATTTTGATGGACGCCTCTATAAATCGCCCAGTCTTAGCCTAGTACAGAGAGAACTTTCAAGTTCATCTCCCACAGAGAGTATCTGCCCTTTCTGATACTCTCAATGTCCATTATAACCTCCGTAAATCTCAGCTTCATTTTGTTGATGGATTCATCAGTGAGCTGAGAGAAGTTCTCGTACTTCTGACAAGCTGAGGTGAATTTATTCTCCTTGATCTCGTCAAATCCTTCACAGTGTGTAGCTAAGGCCCACATTTCTTTTGCTGTGGAGCAATAGATGATCTTCGGCAGGTAGGCTTTGCCGACGGTGGAAAAGATAGCACTCTTTGTGATGTCATCGAGCTACGCTACATCTCTTTCTTCCTTGGTGTACCGTTCTGGATCTTTCGGTTCTAACTTTGTGGTTACTTCTCCATCCCCAAGAGTAGTGAAAGTAATCGTTACTGACTGTGTCACTCGGATGGGACCGTTCTTAATGGTCTCCCATATCCTGTGATGTTTGGCAAACAGTGCCATCTTCATTCAAAACTTCCACGTGGAGTAATCATCCACAGTGAACTCTGGTAAGCTTCCTAGCAATATCGAGTTCATGTTTCATGCACACCAAAAGAGACAAACAAGAAAATATGCAGTAGAATGCACTAAAAGGTTTTCAAAAAAGATCTGTACGTGTGACCACTGAAAAACTACTCGACTCACACCTTGTGAACCAAAGTCAGCAGTCTTTTGAACCACTGCTCTGATGCCACTTGATGGTCCCGGTAACGGGTAACTAATGTAAAGGGGGAAGGGGGAATACACCAGTAGCAATTTTTCAAACTTGAAACCTTTCCACTAAGGAAACTGCTCAGGTCAGTTTGCTTAACAACTGAGAAAGTCAGTTGGAGCTGATCACACAGTCATATGCATAATTAACTTCTTTGGCTAAGGCTCAGCTGTGTAATTGTTATAGCCCGTTTTCAGGATGTGTGAAAATGACGAACATCCATTGGGCAGTGAGGTGAAACCTCGAATATGAAACATAACTTAACTAGGGAACATGCTCGGGAATAAAGGAATATAGATTGAAAGCGATAACAAATAGAACATGATTTCAAATCCAATCTCAAACAACGAGCATTAATAAATAATTCAAGTGTCGAAAAGCAATTGAAGCAATATAATCCAAGTCAAGTAGAGGTAAAAAGAAATACAAGAATAATTTCAAGCATCAAGCTCATTGTATCAACACAACGTCAAGAACTAAAATTCAAATAAATAAACAAGTTTGTTTATCATACAGCGGAATAACGTCTCAAGTCCCACAATTAAATATATGAAGATATGCAATTGCAAGCTTAAACCAAAAGAAGACTCGACGCTTATTCAAATAATCACATCGCCGAGCACCGTCCGCCATCACCATCCCGCTAACATGCATGTTTAGAAATACATGCAAGCCTGAGTACCCTGAGTACGAAGTACTCAGTGAACACATGCCAAAATAATTTAAACTTTTCTCGATAGAGCTATATAATTGAACTTGTCTAGCCACTGCATCACAAGTGTTAGTACAGTTTTAAAACATTTAACTTGTGTATGCAAAAAAATTATTGTCTTTTCTTGAAATGACTGCGCAGTCAACATAAATAATTTGAATAGCAGGCATGAATCAATCTAGTACCACATAATCTCGTATGTCGAGAAGTAGGCTCCTTCTCAAACACTGTGATTGGCCCAACCGAAGCAAGGCTCACAATCACGTCAAGCAATTAATAACAACACGTGTGTCCCTATCTCACACAAGATTATTATAATAACTCAAGTAGATGATTTAAACATACCAAAACTCAGATAAAATGGCAAGTCAATTAATTTAAAAACTCACGTAATATGATAATAATAATCGCATTAATCGATTTGTATTCGGTTAAAAAGCCCACCTGACTGCAAAAGGGGTTTGTCGGGTTCGCTGCTTTTTCTTCTTGCTTTTACTTTGGGGTCCCACTCATTCCTACAAACAACATCTTATAAGGGCGAGACTACTTACTCGTAAAACGTAACGAACTTTAACGCTCGGCTGAAGGACTTCTACTCGACTCGGGTTTCTTATCTTATCTCGACTTATCTAACTCAATCTTTCTCGGTTTCTCGGTTGTACCCAATTACTAAACCAACTGACTCTCAAACTCACATACTTGACCCAAAAATATCTAACTATTTTAATAATTAAAATAATTAAATAAAGACAGAAAATCACTATTCACATCACACATCACTTTTTTCTTGATTTCTCGAGTTAAATGATCATAGAAAATTACGAGATTAAATCTTGGGGTTCTAATATAAAAAATCATTCACAAACAAACTTTTAGATCAAGAATCGAACATTCACAAACAGGTAAATGATCAACTTCGATAAATAGACGAAAAAAGAAAAATTTTCCAAATATAATTAAATATTCTAGAAAAATTTTAGAAAATTATATTAATTTATTTAATCATAATCATAAACTCGGTTACTCGTTCAAGACTCGGTCATTGATTCATGCTGACTCGACCCAGCTCGGTTCTAACTTTAGAAAATAAAAGTTATTAAATTTAAATGAAATTAGTTTCATTTCTCTTATATTAAAGACTTTAATTATAAAATCGGAAATAAAATCCGAAACTCTTATTAGAATTTTATGAAATAAAGTTTTCGTCATTTTCTCGTAAAACATGTCATCACTCGAAAATTTTACTAAACTCGGTAAATGATTTTAATCACTTCTAATTACTTACTAACTCGATTAATCTTACTTATTTCGATTTTAAATTTACTAAATTTCACGTTTCTTAGTTTAACTTGATTTTTCATTAATTACATTCATTACTCGACAACTTCTTCGTATTAATTCGGATTCAAAAATTTCGAAAAGAAACTCTAATTATTTTAAATTCATCTTCTTGATCGAATCATTACCTAGATCAAAACTAACATACAACATAAGAATCATCAACCTTCTTCGTACTATTTGGTTCGAATTTTTCAAGGAAAATTCCTAAAAATTTATTCTTCTCGTGTTTTTTATTCTATCATCTTTAAATCATCGAATCACGCATCATCTAAACTTGTATCATCAATAACATCACAAGATCATCAAGTCTTCATACATATATATAGAGTTATGTTCATATAAAAATCCTCCTTATCCTACTAAATGAGAATTGATCTCATGCATTGATTTAGGAGGGATGGATGGTCAAGATTGGACCGGGTCAACCCGTTTACTTTTTTTTCTTTTTTTTTTTATGGTCAGGCCATATGCACCGTACCATGCATTCATATGCACCATACTATACAACGAGATGCACCACTAAGTGCATTGAGATGCACCAGGTTTTTGAATTTTTTTTTTATTTTTTTTCATATGCACCACACTATATAACGAGATGCACCACAATTTTGTTCGTTTTTTTTATTTTCAGATTTATTTTCCCCATTTTTTTTGTTTCCCTCTTCGTTTTTTGTTTGCCGCTTCTTCTTTGGTCAAGATTCAAGCGAGCCGAAAAAGTCCAAATTGTTGCCCGACGATTATCCTTATATTACTAATCGGAGCGAAGGCGGAGCCGTAAAATCATAGCTGAAGGCGGAGTCGGGAAAAAATATATGAAACAAAAACCATATGCAGGTGCATATCGTTATACAGTGTGGTGCATATGAATATATGGTGCGATGCATATGACCTGACCGTAGAAAAAAAAAGAACGAAAAAGAAAAATTGGTGCATCTCAATTCATCTAGTGGTGCATCTCGTCACACTATGTGGTGCATATGAATGCAAGGTGCGGTGCATATGGTCTGACCGTAAAAAAATTGAAAAAAAAAAAAAAAAAGTCAACAAGTTGACCCGGGTTGACCCGGTTTGACCCGCTTTGACCAGGATCAAATCTTGGCCATCCATCATGCAAAAATGTGTGGTTGAGATTAATTCTCATATTTTAGGATAAGGAGGCTTTTCACTAGAATGCATATGCTCTCTCTCTCTCTCTCTCTCTCTCTATATATATATATATATATATATATATTTCGGCATTTAAAAAAAATAACAATTAATTTCTTTCTCCATTTCTTTGTTTCTTATCATCATTTATCTCAACTTCCATCCTCAAAACCAACTAAGAACATCAACATACAAACCTCTAAATTTTTACCAAAATTTTCGGTACACACAATACTCACATACTTCATCATGTTTTTTTTTTCATTCAATCAAACACAAACTCTTAAATCATAATCTAGAACACAAATTCATCATTTAAATCAAACCAAGAACATCAACATAAAAATACCTAAATATGCTCATAATTTTCGGTACTCTCATAGGGAAGAACAATAAAAATTTTATCCTCTATTTTCATACAAGAAATCAAAATGAATACTATGATCAAATATCATCAAGATTATCAACACTAAACATCCCAAATTTTTCGATATTGAGGGGGAAAAGATGATCAAGGATTTTGACTCCTATTTTTGTGTATCAAGACTCTCAAGAACCCAAAAATCCATACTAGAATAAGGGCTTTGATTTTCCAGATGGGAGGATCATTTTGATCGAAAAAAAAGAGGGTAGAAAAAAAGGGGATTTCTTGCTAGAATCAAACAAGAATCAAAGAACTTACTTAGACTCAAAGGCTTGATCGATCAAAGGCTTCAATTCACGCAACTCTACGATCCACACAAGTAAAAATTGAGCTTTATCCTTGCTCCTAAGGCTGACGATTTTCAAGAGGAAAAGAAATGGATGGAACCTAGTCTTAAATTGATCATCACGACAAGAGGATCTCAAATACCTTAATGGATTAGTCGATAAATGGTCGGGAGCTAGGTTATCTTCATCCTTGGAGCTTGAAGGAGACTCAACAATGAAGGTTTTCGTGTGTGTGTGTGTGTGATTGCCGAGAGGAAGAGAGAAGACAGAGAGGGAGAGAGGTCGGTGGAGAGAGGGAGAGAGAGTGGAGAGAATTAGATGATTAAGAGAGAGAGAGAGAGAGGGGAGCGTGAGAGAGAGTGAGGATTAATGAGAGTTTTAGTTGCACCCGGTAGTCAAAAACGCGATATAATTTTCTTTGGAATAAAAAGTTATCCGGTGCAATCTAATTTCTAATTAAACTCTCAAACGATTTGAAACTCACAACGACTCTTTCTCGATATCGAAAATCTCTCTACTCTGTCTCAAACTTCACCAAATAAATCAAGGAATCCAAAAATCAAGTTTTCAGATTAAAATTCCGAGAAACGAAGAAAAAGTCGGAATTCACTATTCATATTAGGGTTTTCTGGTCCTTTACCAAATTTTCTCTCGGACAATTTCTGGCAACTCTCAAATCTATCTAAAAGCTTCTAGAATCATTTTTAAACTCAAAAGACACTAATTAGATAAAATTCGGAAAAGTTCGATAAATAGCGAAAACTCGAGAAAAGTTATTATTTATCCAAAAACGAAACTTCTCAGAATTCTTCGAAATTCAAACTCAAACTCACACTCACATAATCATGTTCATTCAATTCATCACACAATCGATTCGGATAACCGAAAAGATAAAATCACGTAAAGTCATTCAAGGGCATTTTAGTAATTTCACTAGAAAATTTCTTTTCTCGTAAATTTTTATCACACATGGGCACATAATTAAGGCATATAATCTCATGTAAGATGAACTTAACAATTTATAAGTTATGCTGAAGTTGGCGAAAATAAAAGCTCATTACTTAAACTGAAACCTTATGAAAACGGGGAAGGTCAAGTTACCAAAACTTAGTGTAGTTTGTATAAATGTAGTTTGTATGCAGAGTTAGTTGGTTAGATAACTGAAATATAAAATACTGAAAATAAATGACACAATATTTTTACGTGGTTCGGAGATTGACCTCCTACGTCCATGACTTGCTTTTCGGGGAAATAATGCACTAGATAAGCTTACGTGTGCTTATCAAACGTTCCACTTAGTTTGCGGGTACCAAGCAACCTAACCAATTCGATTATGGGTTCGAACCAAACCTTACAATACTTTGTGGGCAAGTGTACAACCTGATCTTAGATTGCGCTAAGGGACCTAGTCTTAGATTGCGGGTTCTAAGGGACCTAGTGTCTTTGATTACGAGTTCAAACACAAACATGAGGTTTTGGGGTGTGTGATTTTTCCAACTATGAAGCTTTCTACACTGATAGAAGTGGAGGCTTCTTCCTAAGGAATAGAGACTCGATATTTTGGGAGAGAGTCTGCTTAGAAATATGCAAGAACCTAGAAATATCAAAGTAAGGGCTTTCTGAGAGGCTAGATGAAAGAACAAAAGGAGGTGCAGATACTCAACTTTTACTGATTCTTCCACTTGGTTGGTCTTGCTCTGGAGAGAGAGATTCTGCTTGATTTGGCCGTCTGCTGCTTTGCACGTAATATTTTTCTCTCTTTTAATCTCTCTACCTTCTTCAAAGGGGAAACCTCTATTTATAGAAAGGGAGATCTAATTAGCCATTGAAAAGAGCAATTTGATCTCTGCCAAAAGCATGACACTCCACCTACTCCACTGCAAACTTTCCTAAAATGGTAATTGTGACCTTTGCTTTATGCGCGTCTCTATGGTCGGTCTATTTATAATAATTTTCCAGGTTGTCTTGTGCTTTCGAGTAGATTTGAATTTGGACTTCAACTCTTCTGCCTTCAACGTCTTCAAAGTCTTCTCTTCTTAGCTTTGTGACGTCTGAATGCAACACAACTTCTCTTCATGCTTGAGCTGCATAGTTCAGTTACGGAGTCAACTGAGTTGTGGTCTGACTGACCAAGTTACGAACTGTCTTCTTCAGTCTAGCTGACTTCTTCTGCTCGAATCCTGTAAAGATGAAAATCCCTACGCTCAAACAGTTAGTTTTAGCTAAGTTCAGATTGATGGCTTTCATCTACTCGATTGGGGTCAGTTGGGTTTTCGAATAAATCAAAATACTAATTTTCCCAATAGTATCAATTATTAGAAAAGAGTATGAACCTAATATTTTTTAAGAAATAAGAAATAAAAGAAGAAAATGGCCCATTAAACGAAATTATTTGCGGCTTATGATATACTCCCTCCTATTCATAATATAAGTCTTTCTAGAGTTGTGCACATAAATTAAGAAAATTTATTTTTATCAAATTTGTCCTTAATTAATTATGAATTGAAATTAGTGAATAGTGACAATGTGAATTTCAAGGTGAGTTAATTAAGGGTAAATATGGATTTAGAAGGTAAAAAATGCTAGAATGATTTATATTTTGCAAAAGTTATAAAAACCTAAAAAGACTTACATTTTGAATAGGAGGGAGTAGTTTTTAGAGTTGAGCATCATAGTCATATGTAGAACTTTAAAAAGTTTTAATGGAATAGGGACACCGACAAGTTTGTACGTTAAAAAATTGTGCTGTCTTACTAGAAGATAAGATAATTATGGATTAGTCAAATGCTCACGTATAAAACTTTTGAAAATTGTACTAATAAATATGGGAACAAAAGTAAACTCTCAAGGTACAAGATTTACACTCAGAGTTGTGAACAAAGTTGTGAACAAAGTCGTGACTGAAGTTCTCACAACTTCTAACAGAAGGTAGCGGAATTAAAAGAACACAATGGATAAAATTTTCACAAGATTATTAATTAATAATCTTGTGAAGTGCCTCAACGAAAAATATCAACTAATAATATGTGAACAACGAAAACACTTCGAATAAAGAAGGTCACTAAAAGATAGACAACTTATCACTCCCTTCACACAAGGTTATGATTACAGTTGCCTTAACTATCACTCGAAGAAAACAAAGAATAAGGATAAAATCTAATCTATGAATATTATCTCTGCAAATCCATATCTATCAACTAAGATATGATATCTATTTATAACTGACTAAAACTTGGGCTCCACTCCATGTAATCGGCACGATTCATGATCTTAGCCCATAACTTCCATCAGCAGTCCCCACGACTTCCTGAACAACATCTCCTGATTTGTTTCAACAAACTCTAACTTCCACCTTGCATGTTCATGGTTGCTGCTCTCACTCTTATTGTAACAAACTTGCTGACTCACTTCCTTGGTGTAATACCCCGAACTTTCGTAAGCCCTTGAGTGCGTTCTAAATAAATTTTATAAGCTTAAATAACGAGTCTTGAGAAATAAAAATCTTTCTAAGTAAAAAGAAATGATTGAAAAGATCAAAATGCCCTTATGTGCTTTGACGTAAGTTTATTTGCTTTTATTACTTTAGTTGAGGATGTGATGCATTAATTGAATTTATTTATGTGAGTTTAAGCATGAGTTTGATTTTCAGAGAATTCCGAAAATTTTTACTTTTGAGTGAATAGTATCAATAACCGAGAAAACACTATTCATCGATGAACTTAGAAATTGACCTAATTAATGTCTTTTGAACCTAGAATAAATTCTAAGGTCATTGAGATATGTTAGAAGTTCATCCGAGATCACTAGAGAGAATTATAAGAATTTAATCCTTAACGGATAAATTAGCCGACTAATTTTTAGGTTTTCTTCGTTATTTAGAATTTAGACCTAAAAATTAGATAATCGGAATCCTTGATTTATTTAGTGGGACATGAGATAGGTTTGAGATGTTTTTAGTGTCGGGAACGAGACGAGGAGAGATTAGAGCCGTTTTCAGCATAAATAAAATAATACGGACTTTTTATCCGGAAAACTTTTTCAACCGGGTAAAGTTTTATCTGTAATAAAATAAAATTAAAAATCTCTCTCATCTCTCTCCCACACCCACCGACATCACCTCTCTCTCCCCCTAATATCTCTCTCTTAAACCCTATAGTCAAAACCTACTCTAGGGATATAATCATTATATTCCCTAAATTAAATAAAATCTACTCTATCTTATATTGGAAGCTTTGAAATTCATTGAATTCATGCATCTATCCTATCTTTCTCTACTCTCTCTCGAAAATTCTCCAAGAAGCAAGAAAAGAAAAATCTCTCTCCCTTCTCTTCTCTCAATACCGTGAACACACACACTACACACACACAAGATGATTCTCCATTGAAGCTTTATTCCCAAGCTCCAAACTTTCAAGTTCAAGGGAAGATCATCATCATTCTCCTAGTTCTTCCAACTCTAAATTGAAAGGTAATAATCCTCCAAGTTTTTGAGTTAGAAATCAAAATAATCATCCCTTATTTCTTCATATTTTTAGGCACCTATGCCCTAGTGTGGATGATTAATTTTGTTCCATTTTTTTTCTTGAGGATTCAAGATGAAACCTACCATGGAGATTAAAGCTAGGAGTTGAGCTCTCTTTCCCCATCATTTTCGGTCAAGAAGATATCAAGAGGAGGAGTTCCATTTAATTATTTAAAGTAGGTTTAATCTATTTGATTACTTGTATATATGTATCTCCCTAATCCCTAAAAAAAAAGAGAAACATGCATGCATGAGATTTAATTTATGCTTAGGCAAAACTAGGGTTTTCGATGTGAGGATCGAGTGAGGAAATCAATAGGAAAATTAAACCCTAGGATTTAATCTATGAGTTAAAAGAGAAGAAAACTAAAACCCTAATTTTTGACTAAAACCGAAAATTAGGCAAAAATAGGAGAAATATGATTTTCTTGAGTATTTGTTAATTTGATGATTGATTTATGCATATGAGTATATTGTGAATGAGTATATGTGCATGAAAAATTGAGAAATTAATTGCCCTAATTTTTGCCCTAAAACCGTGAGTTTCAAGCATTTGGAGAACAAAAAATTTTGATGATTTTGCTTGATGATTTGATGATGTTTCGAGCTTGAAATAATTATAAGTTTGTGATGAATTAATCCTTATGTTTTTAATTGTGAAAGAAATCGAGTTATGCATGAGATTTTGGAAGAAAAATAATTTTATGATGATTTAGTGATTTTTTATGATGTTGATGTCATGATGTTTATGAGAATAATTGGGTGTTAATTTTGAATCCTAGATGATAATAGGATTTAATGAGATAAAAAGAATGAGATTTTAAGCTTAAAAAGGGAGTGAAAATCGAAAAATATAGAGAAGAAAACCTAGTAGGTGTTCTAGGTGTTCTTGGTGAGCAGTTTGAAGATTTGAATTTCAATAACATTTATTCAAAAAGAAATTAGTTATTAAAATAATAAAATATTCAAGATATTTGTTTGAATAAAATTAAATAGAAAATGAAAAGAGAAAAATTATAAATTGAGTAATGAGTTATAAGTTAGAAAATAATAAAGAAAATTTCCTTAGTTAAATAATTGGAGTCAAGAAAAGAGTTAATCGAGTTAAATAAATCGAGATTAGAAAAATTGGTAATTGAGAATTAGATAGAGAAAAAAATTAGAAGATATAATAATCGAGAAATAGAGTTATAAAATGAGCATGAAATTCTAGTTGAGTCATTAAGAGTTTAGTTGTTCAAATGAACGAGAAATAATAAGAAAAATAATGAGTAACAACTATTGAGTTGAGTATAAGTAATCGAAGAGAAGACTTAATTAAGTTGAGTTCGTGTACTCGTAAAGTTTAATCGAGAAGTTTTGGAATAAGAATAAATAATTAAAGAGGTAATTTCTTAATTAAATAAGAGATGATAGAGTATGAAAATACTAAAGTAAGACGAGCTCTAAAAATAAATGAAATAACAAGTGCTTCAATAATTATTATGAATTGTTCATAATTGAAAATCTAGTCTTGAGACGAGAATAAGAGTCGAGTCAAAAATAGAAAATGAATTTCTATTTCTATAAGAGTTTTATAAAATTTAAAAGAGAATTAGTATTAATAAGTGAGTAAGAAATAAATAATATGTATGTGAGTACGTATACGTAGACGACGTGTTTTGAAATAAGTGTCGTATATCGAGTCGAGAAGTATAAATTTATTATTTAAGTTTTAATTAAGAAAAATTCTTAATATTTGAATTTGTTTGAAAGAAGAAATAATTTAAATTCGAGAATTGAAGTAAGTATCTTTCTAAAATAAAAGTCGAGTAATTGTTAATGTGTCTTGAAGTGTGAAATCGAATATGTGACAACATGATTGATCTATTTTAAGATACTATGTGATTGAATCAATATGCTTGAGAGAAACATTATGATTCGATAATGACATGAACAATTGTTGAGTATGCCTTTGTATGCAAAATGATTGAGTTAATGTGTCGATAAACGAATCAAGGATTGATTGAGAATGCAAGAAAGAATCCGAGTAATAGAGTTTAGATAGATGACGTTTCTTAAAGTAAAGAGAAAAACGGAAGCGATGACGAGTAGCATTAATGTTTTGACGCGAGAGTACGAGATAAATTATCTAGTAATCGAGAGTCAAGAACGAGAACTGACAAATGAGACTTATTAGAAGAGATTAATATAGAGAGAGACGACTCAAGTAGAAATCCTTCAGCCGAGACAAACGTCTATTTTCCGTCTTGCGTCGTATCTTATCTTTCTTAATCGATGTCAAACTGTGAAGGATCAAGCGGGACGGAGAAGTAGCGAGGACAAATAGCAAGTAAGCCGCCTAGCAAATCATCGGAGGGCAGGTGGGCTTTTCTAAAACCAAAACTATTGATGAATGCTATTATGATTATTGAGTATTATTATGTGAGTTTTAAAGTTCAATTGACTTGCCGTTTTTACTTGAGTTTTAGTATGTGTTATCATCTGTTTGCTTGAGATATTATTGTCCTGTGAAAGGCAAGAAACCCACGTGTGGTATATTAATTGTTTGAGGTGACTGTGAGCCTTGTTTCAGTTGGGCCGGTCACAGTGTACGAGAAGGAGGCCTACTTCTCGGCACAGAGAGTGAGATTATGGCAGATGATGCATATTGTTGAGTGTATATATATATATATATATATTATGTTTTGAATGCGCAGTCTATTAAAAAAAAAAATGTTTTTGCATTCACAAGTAAAACCGTTTTAAATTGCATTAATACTTGTGATGCTTCGACAAGGCAAGTTCAATTGTTATAGCTCTAAGAGCACATTTTCAAATGTTTTTGGCATGTGTTCTCTGAGTACGAAGTACTCAGCCCTGCATGTATTTCTAAACGTGCAGATTAGCAGGATGGTGATGGCAAGGACGGCTTGGTGGTGTGGTGTTTTTGTTAAGTCGAGTTGAATGTCGGACTGGCAATTGCATGTCTTCATACATGTGATTGTTAGGATTGAGTCGAGATTTCCGCCGTGTTGATATGCTTTGGTATTTGAAGTCTTTTGGATAATATACTCTGATACTTGTTCTAATTCTGAGCGATGTGCTCGATGTCTTTTATTGCTTTGATGAATCTTGTTCTCGTTGACTTGAAATACTTATCCTATTCAAATCGATATGTAAATTATACATACTCGATTGTTGTTTTGTTATATCTCTAAAAGCTTGTTTTGAATGTTACTGCTTCCCGTTGATATTACCTTGCATTTTCCGAGCATGTTTCCCCGTATTTGAGTTGATTGATAGATAGTTGAGTAGTGTTAGTGTTAGTACGTCGTACCTCGGGAGTCGGGGTGTGACACTTGGACTTGGTCATTACACGATTATCTCGTTATCTCTTTTACATATTTATCACAATCTACAACTATTTCCAAAAAAATAGAAGAAAAACAAAACACAAATATAAAATAAATAATTAGTTAATTAATAAAAACGTGTTGGGTCATAAAAACACCAACAAACTCTCCTGTTTTGTCTTTCTTCCCAAAACCTGTACAAAGTGATATATACAATGAAGAACACTTTTAATAAGAAAGTTAACACAACTTCTCAGTCAATAGTTTTGAAAAACTTTCCCTGAAATGAAAAGCAATGTTATCAAAACAATCTTCAACATTGCCCTACCAAATATTCTCCCCCTTTCAAAATATTATCCAAAGTTCTCACAAAACATATCATAACTCCCTCTACCAAAATACACAAGAAGTTTTAAACAAAAACAAACAAATCTCCCTTTGCATATATGATCAATGTCTTGTCTTAAACAAAAACAAACAAATCTCCCCCTGCATATATGGTCAATGTCTTGTCAACTGTCAGCAAAACTTCAAGACCAAAAATCCATAGATTTTTAAGGATCTTTAGACATAAACCAATAACCAAACAAATCAACTTCCTCTCAATATCTATCTCCCCATTTTTGGGAAGAAAGTAGACACTCCATCATGTGTCGAGAAGTAGCAAGGTTATAAATCTGAAAATTTAAATCAAAGTCCTCACTATTGTCATCATCACTGTATTGAGCCTTGAAGGGTGACATTTACAGAGGTTTAGATACTTGAAAGAAAAACTGAAAAATGAAGGAGTTTTTAGAAGGGAAAAGTAGAGAGTGTATTTAAATTGGTGAGAAGATAAAGACCTTAGAAACGTGGAAGGCAAGAATATTAGAGATAGAGTTCAAAAATAATAAATGACTTAGAGTAGATTTGCATTAGATGTTCCTACCAACTGACATCCTTATAAGTAGCAACAACCAAATTAACAGATATTTATTTATTAATTTTGAGTTTGGTACAAAAGATCTCACAACAGTCGTCATCACTTCGCTAGTTACTTTAAAGGAATTCTAATCACCACTTCCAAAATATCATATGCAACTTCCCCACCTTTTTTTTTAATTTGAAGAAGACAGATGACGAATAGATGCATAACCAAGAGAATCGTATATTCACCACTTATCATAGATCTTTGATCTAATTATATGGCTTTCTAAGAACAGTCTCTGTTTAACCTTAAAAGAATAAGGCTTTTACATCCTCAAATCTGCTTATCTTCATAAACACTAGGGGCATCTCATATGATAGATTAGAAATGTGGCAGCTGTTCTGACGACTGTTGTGACAACTTTCACTAAACAGAACATAACAATAGAGATTTTTTCAGATTTAAGAATCTCTCAAAAACAAGTGTTTTAATAAAGATGTCAGTTCGGAGTTTATCCATGCAAATATGATCTAAATTCAATATCTTTTCTTAACTAAATCTCTAATGCAATGATGTCTAAGGTGGACGTGTTTGGACTTAAAGTGATGGATGGAGTATAGAGATAGGTTGACGGTGTTAGTACTATCACATACACAATACATAGAAACAAGATTTACCATTTCACGATGATTAATTTATTCTAACACCCTCATGCACGTCTCCTATTACTTGAGTGATAGGATGATTTCTCATCCATTTAGGTGGTTCTCTACTTATAGCGGGTTGAACTTCTTGATGACCTAAATTTAAGTTTCCAGTCTCTTGAGTTTCAAAGCCACTGGAACTGGTAGTTGAAGTTACTGGATTTTTTTGAAACTGTTGGCACGACTGTTGGCTTAACTGCTGGGACGACTGTTGGCTCAAGTGCGGTGCTTCCATTGTCGGTCAAGTCACTTCTGAAGAGTTCAAGATATGTACTTCTCTATATCTGGAAAAATTATCAAAATCTTCTTCGAACGATCTTTCTTTAATGTCAGTGTGATCATCGAAAATAACATGTACAGATTCTTGAATGCACCTAGTTCTCAAATAGAATAAAATACAAACATCCAAATACATGAAAATATTTAAGATCGGATTTCTTACCATTCAATATCTCATATGAAGTCATAAAAGTACCCAGTCTTAAGTAAACAAGATTCAAAATGGCATGCGGTATTAAATGCTTCGGCCCAAAAACACTTATGGAGCCTTTTAGAACTTTTTATTACTCGAGCCATTTATAAAGGTTCCAATATTTTCTTTCGGCCATCCCACTTTCTTGAGGAGTTTTGGGGACAATAAACCATGCATGATTCCATTCTTTGCACAAAAATAAAAAAATGAACTATGTTTAAATTCTTCATCAAGATATGTCCTAACACGATTCACATAAACACTATACGAGGCTATTAACATATTGTAATTTTCCTTAAAAACAGTAAGAGTTTCAAATTTTTTTCGTTAAAAACTTGATCCAAGTATACCTAGAAAAATCATCAACAATTACTAAGGAAAACTTATTGTCTCCTAAACTTTCAGTCTCCATGGGACCAATTAGATTCATGTGTAATAGATTAAAACAATGAGTCGAATCATAAGATTGTTCAGAAGTTGTCACCACTTTATGTAGGACTCTTACTTGCTTACCTTTTTGGTTGTCCCCACACACACCTGGATTGGAGATATTCAACTTTGACATACCCTGAAGGCCTGAACTGCAATAAATCTCTGGAGATTCTCCATGTTGCGATAGTTAGTTTGACCCAACTTTTGGTGCCATAGTTGTAAATCATTGACCTACGCACTAAAAAAACTTTTACTTTTCATTTCAGAGATATTATGTGGAGATCTTTCCCTAGATATGACGCGCTCGTTGTCATCATTCACAACCAAACAACTATGTTTGTCGAAGATGACTTTGTTGTCATTATCACATAGTTGACTAATGTTGATCAGGTTTGTAGTGAGTCCTTGCACATGTGACCTATTTTTTAATCTTGGAAGATCTGGAATGTCAAGAACTCCTCGTCCAACAATTTTGCCCTTTGATCCTCCGAAGGTGACTTTACAACTATCAATGTTTTGATAGTTGGAGAGATGTGATTTGGTTTCTGTCTTATGTCTCGAACACCTACTATCAAAATACCAAGAACTGGTTTAGGGAGTTTGAGAGGCTGTGAACACAACATTGCACACCTCTCTGTGGACAACTTTGGGCCTCCAGATCATATTCTTTGTGGGTCGTTTTCTAAACACGAGAGCAAATCGAGCATATTTATTTCTTAGGTAGACCTTTTTTCTATACACCTGCAAAAATTTGTAACAAAAAGGTCTAATATGACCTCGTAAGAAGAAGTGATGACATACATATTTTCTATTACCTTTTCTTTTAGTAAAGCGATCATCACACTGTAATTCACAAGTTTTCACTAAAGATTTGTCCTGAGTTGACACAACTTTACGGAAAACTGTTTTCACAGTTTTATCAACTCCTAATCCAAATGGTTCTACCTTACCTAAAAATGAAACATCAGCACATTTTAACTTACTTGTATAGATCTTTCTCAAATTTTCATTTGCAACATCGAGTTGTGTCTTTATTGCTCCAAGTTCCATCTCTTTCTTTGTGTGCATCACTTCGAGATTATCAAGGGATGCCTTGTGATCAGTGTTCTCTTTGGTAAGAAATTGCACAACCTTACATTGCTTCCTCCATTTTCTTAACAACTCTTCATACAAGTTCCTCAGTTCCATCAAAATCTGGATCGAATCTTCTTCACAAATCTCTTCCTTATCATCGGGTGAGATAACATCCATTGCTATAGTAAAAATAGTATTGATGCCACTTATTATGTCAAGTGTATACTCTTGATCACTATTATATCTAGCAATATATTCGCAACTAAAATGGGCAATTGTATCTATAGTTATTGAGTATCGTATCCACAAGGACTATTGATCGAAAATATTGAGCAAACAAGGTTTATACACTTTCCTACTATTCAAGCTCTAGAATTATCATGATTTTTGGTTTTCTCAACAATTAAGAAGGTAAATTAATGCAAAAGAAACAATTAAAAGCAAACAAGCACATAACAAAAATCAAAGATACGATAAAAGAAAAATGTTGATTCTAGGGATTCGATTCGATTCTAGATGATATGAAAATGACTTTCTAATTCACATAACCATATTTAATCTCCTAATTCAGAAGGAATCACAAAATTATTCACTATCCTCAACCAAAAGATAGCAAAAGAAGATCAAACTATCGACTCTCTCGGCTAAGACTCAAGACGATAATTCAACTCCAAAAGGCACAAAGATTATAAGCTTCCATGCATAAGTTCATCACTTACTAAGTCTCAAAACAATGCTTGATGTGACAATTTGATTTCCATGCATGTAAAAACCTACTAGAATTTCTACAAACATTTGGCATGCAAGAAAGATGATCAATAATTCCCACATGAAAATAAGACCCAAATCCACAATCAATTAGGAGAAGGTAATTAGAATTAGAAAGCTAAGATCAAATCACCATTGAATCTTCACAAATTCTCAAAACCAATTAAGGAAATTTAGCTAGACATGAAAGAAGAAATAGCAAGAGAAAAGATAATTAAATGCATACTTAAAGATACTAAAAACCTTAATGGAGAAATCTTCAATTAAATCTTCAAAACAATCCAAATCCAATCTCCAATGTTGATTACAACTCATAAACCCTAATTTATACTTGAAAAGGAAACTTTTGGAAGAGGAAACAAATATAGGAGGTAAGATGCCTCGTTTTTTGGGTTAATTTCCTTTATTATAGGGTACAAGAAGTGCTAACACATAGTAAAAACGTGAAAAGGGCAATTTCGGAAAGTCTGGCACAAAATTAGGCTAACTGGTGCCCTAGCTGTGCTAACCGGTTGTCCAGATGTGGGGTGCCGGTTAGCAACCGATCGACATTAACTCTCCACTCTTTATGTAGGACAATCAGGCGGCTTGGTGATGCTAACCGGCAGTCTAGGCTTGAACCGTCGATTAGATGGCCTGGACCGCCGGTTAGCTTTGCTCGAGCACTGGTTAGAATTACTTCTCCTTTACGTCCAATTTCTTCACTTCTTCATTCCGATTCTTCGGTTTCACTCTTCCTTGAACCTCCACTTTAGCTTAGGAATCCTTATTTTACCTACACACAAGCAAAAACTCCACCAAACGTTATACCATTCCAAAATAAATGAATTCGTATCAAACACATCACAAATTTGGCAAAAGTTTAGCAAAATGCGATAGTAAACACGTTTAGTTGCTACAAAAACGAGCATTTATCACTCCTCCAAACTTAGGTATTGTTCGTCCTAGAACAATAGATTCAAACAAAGAACATAAACTTAGATTACACAAATGATTTCAAAGCTAAAATCAAGCATCTCTTTCACAACTCACACAAATTAATGGCATGTCAATCTCAACAACTCAACAAATGAAACTCTCAAAGAAGTGTATCTCTCAACTCTCAAATGTTTAAGTTAAACTGTCATCGAAATCATACAATGTAAATCTACTTAGCATAAGCTTGCTTATCGTCTTAAATCTCTATTGCAAAATAACTTATGCAAGAACAAAGATCACAAAAGACTTTACTTAGGTTGTAGTGTAGGCACATTGGTTTAGGAGGGGAATTTGGCTAAGTGACTAATCAAATTATTCACCAACCCTATAACTTTTTCCAAACAAGCACGAAAAACACTCGTCTTCCTTCTATACCAAGAACTTTTTTTTAGAGGCTCAAACTCGGACAAACTTTGATCAAGTGCATCAAATTATTCCTTTATGCTTTCATTTCAATCTTTCTCTATTCTTTCTTTCAATTTTCAAGTGAGATAAACAATTAAGCTCACCAACTAACCAGTCATCCAATTTTTCACTTCTTTTCATTCTTTCTTTTTCTTTCTTTGAGCTTATGGGAATTTGTAGTTGTTCAAAATAATGAACCCCTAAATTTAGCTACCCAATTTCAACGTCTTCTTCTTTAAACCCAACCCCGGATACCCTTACACTCCATCACCCCATTTTCTCCGGTTTGACAATGAAAGGCTATTAAGGCTCAAAAGGGCTAACAACGGATAATTCAAAGCACAAGGTAGTGGTTGGGTTTTGAGATAGCTAACAAAAAGGGCCTAAGATCATATCCAAGATTCTTGCATAAACACGCATTCTTGATAAAGAACCAAAGCAAGTTCTAGAAATAGATAAGCTTGCATGATCAAACTCACAAGAAAGAAACATGATGTAAAGAAAATCAAGGCTCAAATCCTCACGGGTTTCAATCATTCATCAAGAAGTCAAAATCGACACACCAATCATTCATGCAAGCCATTCACAAGATACTCAATCTCAACAACATTTTCGCAAAACACAACAATATCATCATAAGCATTTCACCTATTCACTTTTGAGCTTAACTCCCACAATCATAGCAACTATACATTATTTTCAAAATTTTCCCAAAAATTCCATCAACTAAATACATAAAAATAAATTACTACTTAAATTACTCAAAATACCACTTAAACACAAAACATGACACATATTTACACGTATTTGTATCCTATCCTCTTTCCCTCCCTCAAACTTATTCAAAAACCAAAGGTATAAGAATAAGTTTGGTGGGAAAAAAAGAATACAAATATGACCATACCTCGGAATTCATCATTGGGGAGAGGGGTTCTGGGCCACACTTGGCCTTAGTCGATTTAGTGAGCTTGAAAACGACGCATGAGCTCCAACATTTCTTGTTGTTGAAGTTGATTGGCATCACTCCGAGTGTACATGTCTTGCTGGAAACTGTCTTGGCGCACGTACAACTCGTTTTGGAAGCTAGTTTGCCGAGCTTACAACTCTTGTTCGAAAGAATCTTGCCGGCCATACCACTCTTGTTGGAAGGTAACTTAACGGGCATACAAATCTTCTTGAAATTGATCATAGCGCATGTACATCTCGGCTTGAAAATTTTGTTGGTTTGCCAATTGTTGTTGTTGAAGCTCCACCATTTGATGTTGCCGGAGATGGATAGATTGGATATCATTCCACATCACCGCAAACTCATTATCCCATTGAGTACAATAGTTCTCTATATGCTCCACACGAGACCCCATTCCTTCAAACTCACCCCCATAAAAGCTCGAGGATCCCGATGGCCCTCCAAAATCTTGTTGCCTCCCAATGGTTTGGTGCCCTCCAAAAGCTTGGTGGCCTCGACCACCCATAGCTTGTCCTTCTTCTCTGCCTCTCCTTCTCGTTCTCCGTCTCCTCGTTCTTCTTGTTCTTCTTTGTCTCCTTCTTCTCTTTCTTCTTATTCTCCATCATTGAAGAAGTTGTCGTTTGCACTTTGCGCATATAAATTTGTAATCTCCTATGCCCACAGCAGGCAATAGCCAACCGTAAGCAGGGTCGTACCCAAGAGAATTGGTGTAGTCTCTCTTCCACGAACTGATGTCACAAAAGGGTTTTGGTCTGCACTTACTTGTCTTGGTTAGCATGCACTGAAAACTTTAACTGAAACTGAAAGTAGATTTGGTCAATGATAAAAGAGACTTGGGCTAGACTTCGAACCAATTGATATTAATACCTTTTAATCGATCATGGGCACAATAATATTCAACCGCATTCCTATACCATTTAGTTTAAAGGATAAATTAATTCATGCTCTATGGTCACGAAGTCACGGCTAAGAATACTTTACCCT
The DNA here is from genome assembly GCA_029490685.1 of Schizonepeta tenuifolia. Taxonomy (NCBI): domain Eukaryota; kingdom Viridiplantae; phylum Streptophyta; class Magnoliopsida; order Lamiales; family Lamiaceae; genus Schizonepeta; species Schizonepeta tenuifolia. The sequence goes on along the minus strand of CM055957.1, from coordinate 92,305,833 downwards.
TTTATCTATCCCTTTAAATTCGAGTATGTCAGAGACACTTTAGACAAAACTCCTCTCTTGATCAACACACCCACGAAGACCCTTCAGCAGGTGTATTGCCCAATAGGCATTAATTTCTTTTAGAGCCAAATTAACTAAGAGATGCCCAAGACATTGACTGCTCTCCAATACTTAGGCCATGCTTGATAGGTAGTATTAAGTCATGTTATATTATTAATATAGTTTAATGTATTGTTTGGTAGGAAAAATTATTAATACTGAAAGCCCTTTATTAGGTCCAAGCCCTGTATTATAATACAATGGTAGGCATACTAATAATATCACCACCCACCTGGTATTATTTATGTTGAGTTCTACATTAACTCGTACTAAATGTCAAAATGACGAAATTGCCCACCCTTCTTCATCTTCTTCCCCATCTTCTCTCTTCTACCTCTCATCTCACAGCCAGATTGAATCTAGATTTTTCGGCAACTATTCATCCCCTTCAATCCTGGGCTCAAAAGAGAAAGCAGAAACAAACTCCGGCCGTCGCCGCTGTAGTGCAGCAGCTCCTCCCACTCATTCTCATCCAAATCACACATCACATACCTAAAAATTTCTCCAGAATTAATACACACTAGCATCTTCCCACCTCTCTCCATGCAAGATTGTAGGCCACCACTGTGCCGGCGGAGCTCAAGTAGTAGAGTGTGTCGTCGTTTTCTTCCTCAATGAGTATCGACAAATACTTCTTCGACGGGCTCCTCTATATGTGTGTCGACACCACATTGCCGCATTTACTCAAGAAATACGGCGTGCATTCGTCTCTCTCTTCGGCGGCAGCATCACCGCCTCTGTCGGCATTTCTAGTGACAGAAATTTCTTCGTCCCATTTCTGCGCAATGGAGTTGCACTGTCTGAATTTGAGACTGGGAAGCTCGCCAGAGACAACGACGATCTTGAAGCCTTCGCCCTTCTCCATCATCGCAATGGCACAAATTGACTGTGGCGGTGCCGGAGAGGGAGAGGTGAGGTGGCGGTAGGAGCCGGTGATGGGGTTGGTGATGACAAAGCCACCGTGGGAGCGGAGAAAACAAAGCAGGCCGGCGGCGGTGATGACGGGGATAATGGGGTCTAATAGAGAATCACCTTGGTGGCGACGGAGTGGCAGCGGGTGGTTGAGCTTCTTCCAGTTTCCCTTCGCCATGTCGAAGACGCCTGGCTATTGAGTGTGGGTGTGGTGAGAGTGAGAGCTGGAAAAAGAGAGAGAGAGAGAGAGAGAGAGGGGGTTAATATTGATTTTAACATAGTATATCAAACAAGAAATTTTCACAAAAAAAAAATCTTATATTTTTTTACCAAACACACAATTACAATAATTTATCACACATATCCATATTATTTATCTCAATATTGTTAGTATTCCTACCAAACGAGCCCTTAATATCTATTCGAGCATAAGAGACACTGTTGTGTTGACCTTGACTCTATTGGTGATCTAGACGCCTTAACTTATTGGTGATCAAGCAATTAGTTATCTTGCCAAAACCTAATATTAAACCCTAAGTATTTCGAGAATAAAAGAACATGATTTAATTAAAACACATAGGCCTCAGAGTAATAAAAGTACCAATATTCACGTCATCTTGTTCAATCCAAGTAAAAGAAATTAGCTAGACATAATATTAAATGAAAGCAAAACAAAAGAAATAAAGGTAAACATAATTGAAACTAAGATAAGAACTATATTACCAAACAGCAAAGTAAATCGGCTTGGCAAGAACGCCAGCAGAAAGTTAAAGCAACAAACTAAAACAGAATTTAAGCTTTTCGGATAGGACTTGTATTTCTCCTCACCAAACTCTCAAGAACAGAAATTAAAATTAAACTAAGGTTGATCGATGATAATTTTGCAGAGTACATGCAGCCATATATATAGGCATCAAAGAAAGGTAGAAGTGGTTCCCTTCATGGGCTAGACTCCTTCTTTTTTTGGCGTTGTTTCCTTCTTTGGCTCGGCATCGAATTTCCTTCCTTGTTGAGTTCGACTTTGACCGGTCTCTCCATGATAAGGATGGAAGTTTCCTTCCTTATCCTCTTCCTTGGCGATCAAGTATCATTCGTTGCCCTTTGCTTCATCCTTCTACCTTGGTCACGCCTGCATCAGTCTTGCCCTCAACGCGCACTAGTCTGGGTACTCTACTGCTTTGGTCATAAGATTATGGGGAGGTACTTCTTCATATGTAGCTTGCTCAAGATTGGTCTTTTCATTCCCAGCTATAGACTTCAGCCCTATGCCCATATTACATCGTATTGTTGTCCAACACCAAAGCAGTTTTTCACCAGATTATGCCCACAATCGCACATGTTCTGCCCTACACCCACTTCCTCCTACTTGTGTCCTCCCAGACACATAACGACTCAAAAAAGACACAAAAGAGACAACAAAAAGACCCAAAAAATGAACACAAATATGGGTTCATCTCACCCACACACTTTAATCACGCTTATCCTTAAGTGTGGAGTTGCAACTTGCCTAAGACTCAAAACACGGAAAAGACAAACTATAACACAGACTCAACACAAGTTCAGCATATTATGGTCTTTGGTCAAAACAAACAATCATAAATACAGATCAAATAATTCCATCAAATAGGTCAAGATAGAATCAATTCCTCACAACACTCTTCTCTCAAGTGTATTGGGCTAAGTGTTTACGCTCTTGACCAATATTAACTTAACTTGCCATAGGTTTGCCTGCCTTCTACATTTTCTTGATCTAGACTCTAATCAATAGGTCTTTTATTGGGTTATAATGGGGCTTAAGGCATAAGGTAAGATATATTAGGAACTGGCTATGGTCAATATGAACTTAGTTCAGAACAAAGCCTGCTCCATATTCTTTATTCCTATTCCAATAGCTTCGGACCTTAGCACACACTTATTTCTCTAAGACTCTTATATATATATATATATATATATATATATATATATATATATATTAACAACACCTCAATTAGGTGCTTAGCCCAATATAGTGTACCCCTTGCCCTCCTTTCATCCATCATCTTCTCTAGACCTGAGTTCTCATGACCGGGACGACTATAATTTTTTAGGCTAATTTAAGTGAATAGAAAGAATTTATTTCAAGCTCAAGGGAGCTAGTCAAAGGATAAACATAAGGGTAAGACTTTTTAGGCTCTTAGCTAAATGAACAAAAAATTATGCTTAAATCATCTAAGTGTGTTGATCAAGCTAATTAAGTTTAAAGAGAATGCAGGCAAGTTCTAGATCATCAAGTCTCATGGTCATATCTCATACAAGAAGAAAATCATACTGCATACAATATGTACAACAATTAAAAGCTCAAATACTCTCAAGGTAGCTCATAGATTTATTCCGTCCTACCTATCTACATACGGCATCTCAATCGAAGCATAAATTCATACTTGACCTTGACCTAGACCCTAAACATGCTGATTAACAAACTCAATTAAATAAAACACTTTGACACAACAACCACCCCCACCCACACACTTTGCTTTGGGCAAAGTGGGTAAGGTGATGATCAAGACACTAAAACAAAACAGACTTAAACAAATAACAATGACCTCACCCGCACACTTTGTTTCGGACAAAGTGGGTAGAGTCATGACCAACAAACATACAAACTTGAGAAGGAAATTAACCTCTTCGACCAACAGACACACAAAATTTTAAAACAACAAAAACAGTCTGCAACTATTTCCAACAAAAAGAAAAAAGACAAAACAAAAATATAAATAAATAATTAATTAATTAATAAAAACGCGTAGGGTCATCAAAACACCAACAAACTCCAAAAAAAAAAAAAAATAAGGAAACAAAAGAATTTCATACTTCCTTTGTATGTATACTTTTTTTCTCAGTGAGACACATAAAAGAACAGGAGTGTCTATGTTGTTATGTGACGTGAAGATATATTACAATTTGTATTTCATTTTTTCCTTAATTTTCTCCCTCTTTTATTAATTAAAACAGTCTGCATTAAGTTGGTAACTAGATTGGGATATGGTAATTAAGGTACGTAGCTAGGTGGTTTCGAGTTATCTGATTAGAAGTTGACATTTAACAAAATATTTTATATTTCACTAGTGTATTGCTCGTCGGATATTGACGGGGATTGTCATATTTTGTAGTATATTATTTGTAGAGAAATTAGTGGTATAACTATGTTATTTATTTTCTAGTAAACAATACTCATTAATTAACCTAATCTGTTTGTTTATATGCACATATTCATATCTGACTAAAAAAAATTCAGCTTGTTCACATATTATGGCCGTAAGTAATAATATATGCTATTATCTAAATATTACAGAGTAAACATTAATAATGTATTTGTACAAATACTCTTTTGCTTATATACCCATTACTCGTCATCGATATCTGATTAGATAATAATTTTATATCATGTTATCGTCTCAAAATTGCATAGTAATACACGATAAAGTCGTGAATATTACCAAAAAAAAAAAAAACATTAACAAACGTTTAAATTATAAATTTAAGAATCATGCTCCAGAATAACAAACAATTACTCATTCCCGCTATAACATATAGTTACGTCCACTGCAGAACCCGTTCTATAATATAGACGTACGTGTTTTCTTTCTGATTAAAACAAATTTAACTTGTTCACATCTTAAACCTCATTTCTCAAACTCATATAACAATATCAACTAATTATATGAGGCCGTTTATTTAAATTTGAATTTGTATTATTATTTCATTGATTCAAATTTGCTTATGTTATGGATCAACTTAAATAATGAATTACTTCACACATATTTGTAATAATTTGTCAAACTAAGTTCTTGATCAATAAAAATATTATTATTTATTTGGTAAACTTAATTATCAGCCAAATTAATATTAATCAACTGAAAAAAAATTCAATCTAAAAATATAATTATTTATTTGGCTAAATTGATTAATTAGCAAAATTAAATTGGTGGTGCAAAATAATTGTAGGATAATACACATTGATTTTAGAGAGAATAGTTATAGTAGCACTTTACAAAATAATAGAACTCCGTGACTCTTATATTCCTCCTCCTTTTTAGAAATTACCACATTGTGAAAATAATAATGTTATACACACACATACACATACATATAGTACTTCCTCCGTCCCGGAATAAGTGACTTATTTCATTTTGGCACATGTATTAAGGTAAAGGATAAAAATTAGTTAAAGTAGTATGGCCCACAACTTTTGAAGGGATATTTGTTTTCTTATTTAGAAACAAGTCATTTATTATGGAACACCCTGATATGAAAAACGAGCCACTTGTTTCGGGACGGAGGGGTAACGTATTTACTTTTTACAATGACACAAAATTCTTATACCCTAATGCTCTCAACTTTCTACTCCCCCGCCGCTACCCTAGAAACTTATTCCTACTCTGCCACCACCTCGAACTCCGGTCATCTTTGCTGACAATGTTAGTCGGTTAGTTAGATATGCCTCCTCCCTTCACCGGCATGCAGCATGCGCCATCGGTATACTTAATCCAGTCACGTTCCGGTCATTTTCATCTATTTCTCCGGTCATCTTCCTTCAGTTCTCCGATCATCTTCATCTATTATTCTGCTTCATCCTTTCAACCGGTTTCGTTTAGAAATCTATAAAAAGTACCGGAAAAAAAAACTTGAATTATGATACAAACATACAAGATTTAGAAGAATCAGCTCCAAATTCTCCGGAAGAAATTTGTTAAAGAAGACAACTTCCAATAAGTTTTAAAACTATATTTTCACACTTTTTGTTGCGTTAATCACAAAAAAATTAGGGAGAAGTGCAAATATAGTCACTCCTGAAAAGAAAAGTGCTAATATAACCACTTTTTTAAAAACGATCATACACGACTAGCATACACGACCTAAATTGATCGTGTATGCTGACCATGCATACACGACCATAGCAATATACACAATAATGCACACACGACTAGCATAGTAGTTCAATATTAGTTGGTTTATTATATAATACTTTTAAAAAAAATCATGGTTTATTACATTATAATATAATAATTTTACTATTATAAAAATATTATTAAATGAAAATTTTGACAATGAAACACAGTGAACTCCACAAATTATGGGACATAGAATCCGAACATGATATTTTGGTACTATTTACAGAAGATTAACTGAAAAATCTTAAGGGATCGTTTAGATAGATGGTAGCAAATTAATGAAGTTTATCTGTAGATACTACTTTCAGGAATTTAACTTTGATGAAAATTAATTTTATTAGATGAACTATATATATATGTTTGGTAAATTTTGAATTAATTTAAGATTCTATTCTGTCTAGCTAAGACTTGTGAATTTTAAGCAGGGCTATCTTTCACCTCATAAACGATGTCGAAGATTCTTAATCCTTTCTTTCTCCTTATAAAATGAGCTTAAATTTCAACTTTATTGTATGATATATTATTAAAAAGGACCATGCATGAGGATTAATGGATATTCGGCATTCCAGGCCGGATGTCCAGATTCATATGTAGAAGAAAATGTATAGTGTGCATCGATATAATAAATTTGAGTTGTACATAGACTAAAGGGTGGTAGTGCAACGCAACTGACTTCCATGTGATGAACCAAACCTGCATTTAGGTACAGATTCGTCATTGATGCAACGGATATACCATTTGCCTCCGCTAATTATAATATACTATACTACTCTCTCCTTCCCACTAATCTTGTCTACCTTGAGTAAGCACAGAGATTAAAAAAAGTTGTTTAGTCTATAAAGTTATTAGATCCATTTTATTTACATATGAGTAAGTAGGATTTTTTGTATATTTTTAATTTAATGTGGACCACATTTATTTTTAGTTAAGGCACTAATTTATTGTTAAATCATTCATTATTTGAACGTGGACAAGATGAGTGGGACGTTTGTTTAAGGAAAAGTAGATAAGAGAAGTGGGTCGTGGGAGTAGTATTTATTATAACAAGATACCTAGCTACAATACTATTGAGTATAAAACATGGATATGCATGTTATTCAATAAATGATCCATATATTAATCATAAGTACTCCATCCGTCCTACTTATAATGTCCTTTATTTTTTAGCATAGTTATTAAGGAGCAAATATAAAATGATAGAAAATGTAGGTCCTTCACTTTTAAAGAGTTAAAATATTTCCATTTTAGGAAAGTGGACATTAATTTTATTTTTTTTTTGACCGGAGGAAAGTGGAAATTATAAATGGGAACAACAAAGAAAAGATGGACAATACTAACGGGACGGAGTGAGTATAATTTTATGTGTCTACTCTGGAACATGCTTAACCAAAACCGATTATGCATGCATGTAATATTGATTTGTTTTATCAATATTTTATTAATATCTCTTGTAAAAAAAAAAAATATTCAAATTAATATGCTATTTGCAGCCATTTGAATACGAGGAAAGATCAAATAGAAAACAACAAAGTTAAAATATACTCATTAACCCAAAAAATATATTGTTGAATAAAGCATTACAATATTATATAGGTGGAACCTCCACATAATAAAACAGAAAAAGTTAATTTAAAATAAGAAATAAATAAACTACAACAAATTGAAATAATCGATCGGAAGCCCGTGTAGCTAGCAGTTAGAAGCAAAGGTGGTGATCGGGCAGCCTCTTCCCATCTCATGCACCCCCAACTATTCGTCCAAACAAAAAGACCAAATTAACAATAACAATTGGCAAGTAGTATATATACCTTTTGATTATAAAAACAATTAATATTGTATTAATTTATTTCACACCCACAACGATGATGGAGCTACTTCTCGAGATTCTCTGCCATGTTTATATATGTTTCAACAAATTAAATTTAATGGACGGCCGTCATGTCATTTGAGCATATGCCTATAATATATTACTATAATGTATTACGAAATCGAATATCATCAATATTTAATTGATTCATTTACAAACTAGTAGCAATTTCTCTGGGAAATTAGGTATATATATCATATATGTACGTACTTCCCCATGCACATGTATATGTCTACTGCACGTGAACTGAACTGAAATGAATCCTACCGCCGCCATAGATATTAATTGGAGCCTCGTACAAACTTGTTCTTATTAATTATTTAGGTTGAGAGAAATTATATTTCTAACTGTTAGGAATAGATCTACGATCTAACATCGAATCTTGGAAATAAAATCACTCTCTCGCACGAAGAAATAACAGATTCAAAACAAGAAATGAAATCGACACAAGAATTACGTAGTTCACTCAATTTGAGCTACATCCACAGGCCAAAGATCTGATGTTTCTTTTATTCATTTGCGAACTCTCTTCGAACATTTACAAGAAAATGCGAGAAAGAAACTGCTATGCAAACTATGAAAACAACTACTCTCTCTCTCTCTCAAACAGAATGAAGAAGATGATGGAATGAGCTTCATTCCTTGAAGTTATAGCCGTTATAACCGCCTACAGCTCGGATTGAATCACAGCCATCCGATCAACTCCAACGGTTTGAGATTAAAACACGAAATAACGATTATTTACAAACTAAACCCCTCCGCCTTTTCCCTTTTGCAGAAAAGTCCTTCGTCTTCTCCAATCCTTATTTGCATGAATTCCATCGAGCAATATCAACAAATCTCCACCTTGCTCCATGAATTCAGCAAACCATCAGAACAAAGAAAACACCAAAAAACACCAAACCAAACTCCGATCAAACATACTTTGAAATCAGTAGACTAACTCAGAACAGACAAGCTCAGAAATCAATAGACAAACTCAGAAACTGTCCTAACAAGAATAGCAAAACTCCACCTCAATCTTGAGATACAACACTCACTAACTCAAGATAATAACCAAATTTGAAAACTGTTAATGCCTTGGTTAGTGCATCTGCAACATTTTCATTTGTAGAAACCTTCTCCAAATGCACAGCTCCACTCTCAACCACATCTCTAATAAATGAAACCTGACATCTATGTGCTTAGATCTCTCATGGAATGTCTGATGCTTAGCCAAACATAAAGCACTTTGACTATCACATCTCATCTCCACCGAATCCTGCACAACTCCAAAATCAGAAACCATTCCCTTTAACCACAAAGCCTCTTTCACAGCTTCAGTCATTGCCATGTATTCAACTTCAGTGATTGAGAGAGCTACCACATGCTGCAAAGATGACTTCCAACTCACAGTTGCTCCAAATAATCTGAGGATATAACCAGATTGTGATCAATCTCCTATTATCTAGATTTGCTGCATAGTCAGAATCAATAAAACCAACCAATGTTGTTTCCATTGAATCAACATTTCTCTGAAACAAAATCCCTCTTTTGGAACTTTCTTTCAGATATCTCAGAATCTTCTTCAAAGCTTCCCAATGACCTTTGCCCGGATCAATCATATACCTACTTGTCACACTTATGGCATGAGAAATATCAGGCCTTGTACACACCATTGTGTACATCAGACTTCCCACCAAATTAGAATAAGGACTAACTCCATCTTTCTTCTTTCCTCTGCCGTTTTAGGTGCTAGATTAGAAGAGAATTGAACATGAACGGGTAAAGGAACTGACAAGATCTTAGCCTCATGCATATTGAATTTCTTCAATACCTTCTGAATGTAATCATGTTGACAAAGCCAAAGCTTTCGTGCAGCTCTATCTCTCACAATATCCATTCCCAAAATCCTCTTAACAGCTCCCAAATCCTTCAGTTCAAAACAATTCTTCAGATCATTCTTAACTCTAATCACCTCAGTCTTATGCTTAGTTGCAATAAGCATATCATCAACATAAAGCAACAAGTAAGCAATAGTCTGGCCGTCTTTCTGTTTCATATACAGACAGCTATCATATTTAGATTTTATGAATCCAATCTCCATCATCCTTTCATCGAACTTCTTGTACCACTGTCTAGAACTCTGCTTTAAACCATATAATGATTTCTTGAGCAAACATATTTTATCCTTAGATTCTGGTAGAACGAAACCTTCTGGCTGAGACATATATATTTCCTCCTCTAATTCTCCATGCATAAATGTTGTTTTCACATCCATCTATTCAAGCTCCAAATCAAATTGAGCTACAACAACAAGCATAATTCTGATAGATGTGTGCTTCACAACCGGTGAGAACACTTCATTGTAGTCAATTTCCTCCTTTTGTATGAAACCTCTAGCTACTAACCTTGCCTTGTATCTAATTTGCTCTTTGCCAATGATTTCAACCTTTCTCTTGAAAATCCATTTACAACTGACAATTTCTTACCAACAGGTTTAGAAACAAGAATCCAAGTTTCATTCCTCTCTAGAGATTCAATCTCATCCTTCATAGCTAGAATCCACTGCTGCATTTCTGGATTCTTCATTGCTTCTGCATAAGTCTTAGGCTCCAGAATCTCAAGCTCTTCTGCAACACACAATGCAAAATATATCATCTCAGTATGACCATATCTCTGAGGTGGATTAATAACTCTCTTTTCTCTGTCCCTGGCTAATCTATAATTACTTAGAACACCACCAGCTCTCAAATCCTCCTCTTCCATATTCTAGTCATCAATGATTCCTTCAACAAAAGTCTCATTACTCCTAATCCTCAGATCTTGAAACTGCTCCACCTGAACTGAATCTTCTCCACCAGATTCAGTATCTTGAACATCCTTTGATGAGCTAGCAATGTGCAGAAATGGCATTTCATTCTCATTGAACACAACATCTCTACTTATGATCACCTTATTCTGACCAGGCTCAGTACACCACAACTTATAACCTTTAACACCTTTTGGATAACCTATCATCAAACATCTCAGTTCCCTTGGCTCCAATTTATCTTGCCTAATGTGTGCATAAGCTCTGCAACCGAATATCTTCAAATGATCATAACTAGAAGTCCTTCCATACCATAACTCATTAGGAGTTCTATACTCAACTGTAGATGATGGTGACTTGTTGATCAAATAACATGCAGTAATAGCTGCTTCTCCCCAAAACCTTTTAGGTAACCCAGCATCAAACAACATACATCTCACTCTTTCAAGAATAGTGCGGTTCATCCTTTCCACTACACCATTTTGCTGTGGATTTCCAGGTACAGTCCTGTGTCTCTTAATTCCCCTCTTTTCACAGAATTCTCCAAATTCACCAGAGAGAAATTCTAGACCATTGTCAGTCCTCAAGCACTTCAACTTTGTACCCTTCTCATTCTCAACTTCATTACACCACACACTAAACTTATCAAGAGCCTCAGTCTTATCCTTCAAGAAAAAAACCCACAACTTTCTGGAAAAATCATCTATAACAGACATATAGAATCTTTCTTTTCCTATGGTTTCAGTCTTGTTTTGACCCCAAAGATCAGAGTAAAAATAATCTAATGGAGTTTGAGATGTGTGTTTACCTGGACCAAATGGAAGCTTCTTGCTCTTGCTTAAGATACACTGCTCACATGCTTCTAATTTGAACTTTCCATTGCTACTGATGATACCTTGTTTCTGCAATTCATTTAATCCTCTTTCACCAACATGCCCCAGTCTTTTATGCCATAACATTGCATCATCTAGCTTGTCATTGACACTGCTAGATTCACCAAAAATTGTTTCCCCAAGCAAATAGTATAAACCATTGCTTCCCTCTCCTTTGAGAACAATCTTGGATCCTTTTGTCACTACCAAACCTTCTTCTACTGACTGGAAACTAAAAAACCTACCCTTCTTCTGAAGCCATCCTAATGATATCAAATTTCTTTTTAAGGTAGAAATATATCTGACATCCTAAAGAATCTTCATAGATCCATCCTTCATCCTGAGCTTCACACTGCCAATCCCTCTTACTGAACAAGAGTGATCATTTTCCAGAAGAACTGCTCCACTTCTATCCTCCACTAATTCATAAAACCAACTTCGATGTGGACACATGTGGAAAGAACATCCTGAATCTATAACCCAGTGGCCCCCACTCTGATATTCCATCACATTTAGAGCCTCAGCAACATCGCATTGCTCTGTCTCCTTCTTTGATCCAAGCTTATTTCCAGGTTGAGCATTCTTCTTTTTCCACAAGGGACAATCTCTCTTCCAATGCCCTGGCTTCTTACAGTGGAAACAATTGTCATCTTCATTCTCCTTGTTGTTCTTCTTTTGCCCAGACTCCTTGAAGTCTTTCTTGTTTTTCTTGAATTTTCCCTTTCCTGGCTTGGACTTCACATTCAAACTTTCAGCAGCAATTTCTTGAACTGAAACTGATGATTTTTGAAGCTCCTTAACTTTGAGAGCGGATTGAACCTCTTCTACTGAAATGTCATTTTCTCTACCAAACAACATGGCATCCTTCAAATGATCATAGGACTTATGGAGTGCATTCAAAAGAATAATAGCCTGATCTTCATCAGCTACTGTTACATCCACATTTTCAAGTTCATCTATGATCTTATTGAAGGCTTCAAGCTATCCAACAACTTGTCATCCAGTACCTTGAATGAATATAACCTCTGCTTCATGTATAGCCTGTTTGCGAGTGATTTAGTCATATAAATCGACTCAAGCTTTGTCCAAACTGTTGCTGTTGATTTCTCCTTCTCCACTTCTCGAAGAACTTTTGTCTCCAAGACATAGAATAATAAGGCTATGCGCCTTCTCACAGATCTCTACTCTCTTGAGATCGGCCTCAACGGCCGCTGTAGATTCCTTGCCTTCATCTCCACTCGCCGGAGCCAAAGACAATGAAGATCCCTCATCCTTTAGCGGAGCTGCCAGTCCTTGTTGAGTCAAGAGAGCTCGCATCTTGATCCACCATAAACCAAAATCATTCTTCCCAGTAAATTTTTCAGTCTCCATCTTCGCCATTGCCATCCTCTTTTTTCTTCGATCTACTTCCCGACTGGAATAATCTTCCGATCAGAAGTTCAAATGGAGAATTCCTGATCTATGCAACTCTACAGCGAATTCGATTCCGGCAGACGACGCTACTTGTTAAGAATAGATCTACGATCTAACAGCGAATCTTGGAAATAAAACCACTCTCTCGCACGAACAAAATAACAGAATCAAAACAAGAAATGAAATCGACACAAGAATTACGTGGTTCACTCAATTTGAGCTACATCCACGGGCCAAAGATCTGATGTTTCTTTTATTCATTTGCAAACTCTCTTCGAACATTTACAAGCAAATGCGAGAAAGAAACTACTATGCAAACTATGAAAACATCTACTCTCTCTCTCTCAAACAAAATGAAGAAGATGATGGAATGAGCTTCATTCCTTGAAGTTATAGCCGTTATAACCGCCTCCAGCTCAGATTGAATCACAACCATCCGATCAACTCCAACGGCTGAGATTAAAACACGAACTAACGATTATTTACAAACTAAACCCCACCACCTTTTTCCCTTTTTGCAGAAAAGTCCTTCGTCTTCTCCAATTCTTATTTGCATGAATTTCATCGAGCAATATCAACACTAACTGACACGGATTGCTTAGTTGGATTGTGCAAAAACATCTTTGCAGTTTTATGACTTCAAATAATATGGGTTTAAATTTTAAAACAATTTGCCTCCATATAATAAGACTCCATACTATGAGAATCAAGAACACACCACATACATGGGAATCAAGAATCAAAATGCCAAACCTAATTCAATCATCCCAACAATAATAGTAATAGAATTTATCTTAACTGATCTAAACAACACAATTTACAAGCGCCTAGACAAATACAAATTGAATCAAAATTAATTAATAAAGAAATACAATACGTAACCCTAAAATATGAATATCAATATTTTTGAACGTATGCTTCAACAAAAAAACTCCACACATTTACCGTAACCAAAAACGAAAATAGCAAATTCAAAATCAAAGTTGGGTATATATATATCTGCTCAAATATAAGATTCGGAATAAACCGTAATCAATGACAAATACAGACTATGCGACGACCAGAGTGAGAGGGTGAGATTGCTTTCTGACTGTAGTTTATATACTATTTGTGAGGTTTGTTCCGAGATTTGGTTTTATTATGTTTTATCTTTCACCAGTATGTACTTCATGTTGGTTTGAAGTAGGAGTCTGGTCTATACTTTTCCTTTCTAATGTTGTGTTCATTTATTTGTTCTTGTTCTAGTTCTTGCAAGGCTTTGTTTTTCTCAATATGTGTGATCTTGTTCTTGTTCTTGAGGTTTTGTTGTTATAATTGTTAAAAAAAAAATTCTATATAGAAATGTATATACTGATGTTATTAGCATGATTTCTCATGTTTCAAGAGTTCAAATTACCGGATTTGCTCTGCGTTGATTTGATTATAGTATTATGAGAACATTCAATTGCAAAATCGCACACTGAAGCAAGTTTTCATGGCCCTTATAAAATGCATACACATCATTTGGAAATTCTGATGCTAAAAAAGTTCCGAAGTGTGGAGGCTCCTCTCAAATTTATCTCTTGGATTCTAATAGGATTCAGGAAAGAGCTACGCAATTATCTCTGTAGATGAATAATTCTTCTTGCAGACTTTGTTGTTTGCAATTGAAGTACATCAGTGATTTAAGAAACGGCCAGTTAATTTTGAGCTTCTATGCTAGAAGAGTGAAATATTGACTTGAACAAAAGAATATCAGCAAAAGACTTAAAAGAAGCCAAGAGTGTGAGCGTTGGAGCTCTTGCTTCAAATGGGAAGTTATTTGATGCCATTGACATATATGAAGACAAAGCTAGAGGTTTTTTAAGGATTAACTTGGAATTAAAGACAATATCTTTTCTCGAGCCAAATTTTGAGGACAATATTTTTCTCGGGCCGAATTTTAAGGACAATAAGATTAAAGTTGTGAGTCTGTAGAAAATTTTTTGCTCCATCAGGCTAAATCGCACGTGATAGGCATGTGATTGCCTGAGTGGAGCCCAATCGCTTAGTTGGAATGCCACATCAGTTTTCCCTATTTATATCATAGTGTTATAAATTAGAAACAATGTTTCCCCACAATTGAAAGCCTAAAACTAAATCGCCATTGATGACCATGAAGGGACAAGAAAATCATAATGTCATTTGTCGTTGTTAGAGCCTTGCTTCGCACATCTTGGTCGTCAATGGCGATTTCAGGTTTAAGGTTTTTAATTTGGATGGAAACATTGTTTCTGGGGTGTAACACTATGATATCAAGAGAGGGGAAAGTGATGTAACATTCCACTTAAGCGATCAAGCTCCACCGTGCTTATCACAGTGCCACTCACAAATGATTTAGCCACACCAAACCGAAAATTATCCTACGGATATACAACATAAATCTTATCGTTCTTAAAATTCAGCCCGAAAAGGATGTTGTGCTTAAAATTAGGCCTGAAAAGATATTGTTCTTAATTCCAACTGAGGTTAAGTTACTATCCTTGATAAGACTCATTTTGTGCTAATTTTAGTAGTTTTATTTGCTCATTATGTTGAACTAAAACTCAATTTGTGATATAGTTTGATACAATTTCGTTATTTGTGGAATTGTTTTATGACTTGATGAACCCATATTTTTGTTCATATTTTACATCCTTTGCTAGGTCTAGATGGAGTCTTTGTGCGTGTTTTAGTGTCTATGTGTGTCTAGGAGGACACAATTCTGTGGAAGGATCTGCAGGGCAGGACAAGTGCATTTTTGGGAAACACCAGGTGAAAATCTGCTTTATCGGAGTTGATCAACGATACAATGCAAATGATATTGGGCTTAAGCTTGCAACTTGGGCAACGTAGCTAATATCCAGAGCAAAGCTAGCAAGTGATGGAGTTCCACCCCATATCATTACAATGCACAAATTAAACCTAGAACAACATTCGGTGTTGGGCAAGACAAGTATTATCATGGGCAATAGGAATGGCGAGCTGCTTTGGTCGAGAGTCGTGGATTCTTCTCCAAGGAAGTAGATAAGGAAGGAAATCTTCTATCCTTATCTAGATAAGAATCAACACATATTTTGCATGGAGAAGGAAATGGATCTAGGGCAACGCTAAAGAAAAAAAGAAGGCCAGCCCGTGACAAAGCCCATCATAATGGGTTGGACGACCGTAAACCCAAGCAAGGGTTGTCATTCTTTATTTGTCTACAACTTTTTTAATATTCAATATTTTTTTATTTCGAGAGTGTGGTGAGGAACAAACAAGTCCTACGGACAACACTTTTATATTTCTGATTTAGTTTCTGCTGGCTGTCTTGGCCAAGACGTTTACTGTTGTGCTGGATTACTCTACGAATATTCATTTAATTCCAAGTATGTTTCTCTTTATTTCTCTTTTGTGTTGATTTCGATTTACTTTATGTCTAGCAAATTTCATAAGCCTGGATTGGGCAAGATGATTTAAGCTTAAACTGAAACACTCAAGAGGTCTAATTTGGGCGTGATAATTATGTGCTTATATTTCTGAAAAACTAGGTTTGTTTACCAACACTTCTATTGAACTTGATTACTTAATAGACCGTTAATTACTTGGGCAAGATAAACGTACAAATATAATCAGGATAATGTATAGAGAGTCTCTTGTGCCTGAAAAGTATAACGAGTATTGGAGAGCAATCTATGTGTTGAGCATCTGTTTTCTGTTTTAGGTCTGAACGTTCCTAATGCTACTTGGGCAAGATAGTTGCTGAAGAGTCTTCGTGGCTGTTTTAATCAAGTAAAGGGCTTTGCCTAGAGGATCTCTGGCATAATCTATTTTAAAGGGACGGATAAGGGATAAAGTATTCTTGACCATGACTTCGTGACCTTAGGGCAAGAATTAATCTATTCTGCAACCAAATAATATTTGCATGTAATTAAAATCCTTGCATCGATGACCGAGTGAGTGTTTATGTTCAATTATTCAAGCCTTATCCAGGTCCATTTTTATTATTGACAAAAGTTAGTGTTTAGACAATTACAAATTTATTTGCAGGAAGCTAAACAACGGCTTCGTCGTGACTATTTGTAGTTTCACATGTGTGAAGGTAAAATGAAGGATTTGGAAGTAGAAAGCGTAAAATCGAGACTTGAAGAAGATTGGGATGCAAAGTCGAGGCAAAGAAGTGAAAGATTGGAACAAAAGGACAAAAAAGAGCAAACCCGCGGTTCGGGAAGTAAAATTGGATTTGGCTACTATTGATGAATTTATTGAAGATATCTCCATCAGAGTTAATATTAGTTGCTCTTTAATTATTGAGTTCTATATTTCTAGAGTTTGAAAACTAAAAATCATGAACCCCCCAACGCTTGAATAGTAGGAATGCGTGTAAACCTTGTTTGCATAATATTTTCGTTCAATAGTCCTCGAGGATCAATCTTCGATACTACTATACTACAATTACCTGATTGAATTGCGTTTTAATTGCTAAAGTTATTAGTGATCGGTCCTTAAAAAACTTGTAACTCTATGAAAACATGAAGGTAGCCAAGCAAGTGTGATCAAAATCACAAATTTATTAAATCTCTATTTGTAAGCTAGTGTTGCTTCTTATGATAAATACATATATGGAATTAGTTTGTGTGGATCTAAATACATTCGATGCATGTATGTATTATTTAGATGTTTCGGATGATTAATGTATGGAATTTTCAAATAGCAAGTGCGAAGTATTTTTTTTTAAATGATTTAATTTATTGGTGTTCAGAAAAAAAAAAAAAACAAAAAAGATTGTAATTATTCGATGCATGTATGATTTATTTAGATGTTTTGGTATTGATTTTTAAAAAACAAAAAAAAAAAAGATTGTAATTAATTAGGATGAAAATACAGTTGCAAAAACTGTTATCTAATGGGGAAAAAGTCATCTAAAGGTATAATACATTCCGTATTAATGATATTTCATAACGGTTTAGAACCAATATATAGAAATATCATCGATGACAATTTAACGGTTACTTATGTGATCAAACCGTTATATATAAATTCTACAACTAGATAACGGGAAATTTATTTATGAATACATTTTTTATATCATACCTTTATATATCAGTCTTTGTGCTCATACACAACAATAATCGCATTATGTATGAGCGAATTTCTTGTAAAGAATGTGAAGATTAGTAGTTATTGATCAAAATGGTTTTGTGGTCGCTTTCCTTGTTTCTTTTTCTTTAACTAATTGGTGCATTTGACCGAGAAATTGTATTAATTCCTTCTAAATTGTAACTTGTATTCCTCTATATTATTGAAGGGTTGAGTACCACCACCCCTGATACTCATCAATATATAATATTATATCTTTGACAAACAAAAAAAATTAAAAATAAAAGACAGCTAGAAAACAAAAGCGGGAAATTACTTTTGAGAATCTTCAAAGAAGGAAATGAATCACATAGATTAAGACAGCTCCATGCCAATTAATAATCTACGAGAGATACCTTCTTTGCCCTTTTGCGGCTCACTACTTGAAATTTGTTCATATTTATATTTACAGTTAAACGGTCAATGATTCTCATAATTTATATTAATATCTGAGCATCTCTTACTGTAAAAGAAATTAAGTTTCTTATTTAATACTGTATGTGTGCTTAAAGTAAATTTAAAGTATGTACCTGCAAGTGTCTAGCACGGAATCTAGGTATATGCCTTTGCAGTGTATTCCCTCTAACCCCCAAAATAATGCATAATTTTCGAAGCACGGATTTTAAGAAAATTTTGGAAAGTAAGATGTAAATGGAGAAAAAAAATATGTAAGTGGAGATAAGGTCCCATATTATAAGGGTAATTAGGGGCAAAATTATTTTCTAAAATGAACTATGCATAATTTTGGGGACAGACGAAAAAAAAACTATGCATAATTTTAAAAGTTGAAGGGAGTATTATATTAAAGTAATATACTAATTGATCGATTCTCTGGAATTTTATGCTTTTCAATATTAATAATACCCCCTATATGTTTGCGGTCGTCGATTGTGGCTCAATTTTCTTAATCCTAATTAATAAGTATCTTTTGGTAGGTATCAGGAGGTCGGGCGTTAATTGTTCATGAGATTAATTATTAATTTAAATTATCTTTTAGTTTTTTATGCATTGGGAGTTGGGTAAATGGACACTCTATACATATAAAGTTTATACTGCGCAGAAATAAAAACTGAGCAAAGTAAAAAACACGTAATATGCCCAATTCAGTTAAATAACCTATATCTGACTATGAAAAAAAAAATTCCGCAACATCCATGCAGATAAGCCAAACTATTTAAGGCTCCATGAAGCTAACTGAAGCACACAACGCAGACTTTGATCTTGCAGTGGCTCGAAATCATTTGCTGAACGATTAGCTACATAAAATTGTCAATATAAAATGGAGTAGACTCAAATCCAATAGAGAGATTTTTAAGAAACCAATTAATTGAGCGAAATTTGCAAAATTATGATTTTTGTTTCCGACTTTTAATTGTAGCAAGTTAATTATGGTTACTATTTTATGTTGCATGGCTTTCGGCATATGAAATTAAATAAATAAAATTTGATAGTAGGGTATTAAAAGATAACCGTGAGGGCATATTTTTCTATCTCAAAGTTAATTAGGACTTTCTTGCCACATTTGGAAACTTTATTCTATCTTTTCCTTTAATTTTCATTTCAAATTTTTTAGGTAAATAAAGGATGAAAAATGGCGGCCGAGTGGGATTTACTCCTGGCATATTATAAAAATATGTGGTCTAACGATGCCAAGCTTCATAACAGACAATTTTCGAAAGAATATTAACTGAAATGCCAACATATAATAATGGTGATAAGCTCTGCCTAGTGGTATTGAATATGTATTTAATTAATAATCTTTAAATTGTTTATGCAAATCAGAGCCTACAAGTGCAATAAAGAGGATCTTTATATTTTATTAGTTCAGTCACTAACAATCACTTTTGATTTGTAAAGGTAGTATCTGGGAGATGTGATAGTAATTAATTAATTTCACATGCATGTAATTATCACTGACCCAATTGTTTATTCGATCTAGGTTAGTTAAGTATTACAATAGGCATATTATTGTGTTGTATAGATATCAATTTCCTTCTAAACACTCGATTTTCATTATCATTGATTGATATTGTGTAAGAGTTTAGTATTTCTTGTACTCGTTTTTATTTAATCTTATGTCTTTGACCTTTTAAGAAAAAGAATGAATAGATATAATTTGTTCCTAGTTTTGTAGTGTAATCAATTGTACACATTAATTTGATCATAGCGAGCTTAATAGAATATAGACCAAGTTGAATTATAGTAAATGGTTAAAACTATCGTACACGTGGATCAGGCAGAGGGATAACTCAAGTGGTTAGTTGAGGTATTACAATTTCTCTTTAATAAGAAGTTTTGAGTTCAATCCCGCCTATATGCTGTAAATTATATTTCCGTCTTGTTGGTGGTGTAATGGTCCCACCTCATACGGTGTAGTAATCTCATATATAATATAGTAGTGTAGAGGTCACACCTATAATGATTTAGTAGATGGAATTAGATCCTCTAACCTACATTTTTTGTCCCATCCACAATCATATTTGTATATGTTAATAGTAATTGTATATATAAAAATTTTGATACACAATATATATATAGGGTAGGGATCCTTTGAGAATAGATCTTATATGAGAATGTGAGAATGATATATTTTAATGCATTTTTATCACATTGGTAATGCATATATTGCAGATTTGTAATGCATAAACAACATCTTAATGCATTAACATTGCAATGCATAAATTACAACAACATAATGCATCGTTAAATGTGGACCATTGATCAATAAAGATCAAGCGCCGAGATCTACTCTCATTTCTCATATAATAAAGCATTCTCATCTGATCATATATATATATATATATATATATATATATATATATTATACAAAAAGGTACTCTTCGACCTACACTCATATTGTCATCTTTTTCTTATTTAGGTCTTCTACTCATATTGTTATCTTCTAAATAAGGAGTGTTTTAACTCTTCAAAATTCTTGAAAAATGGTGGGATACATCCACTTTCTATCTTTTTACTTTTATTCTTAATCTTCGTATGAACGTAACATGACAATTTCAATGGGTCGAAGGGAGTATTCTTTTACTATTTCAGTTCTATTCTCGATGCATGAAGAGTTGCATGCCTCGCGTTAGAGAAAAATGAAGATTAATCCTACTTAATTGATTTTGGTTGATCATCATATTACTAACAATGTAGTGGAATATTTAAAGAGTTTTCTACATGCATCTACAACTATAATTAAAATTATTATTCAACGTAAGAGAAACTTAATATATATATATATATATATATATATATATTCAAACTAATTAACAAAAACCCCTTTATGAGTTGGTTCTACAGAAGTAAGAATTTTCACAATAATTAATCACAGGTTTAATAACATAATAATCATGATCATGAATGTATATATGCATGCTTCCCAGCCTGTTCTTGATTAATTAATTCAATTTCCCATAGAATGGCCAATTCCGGGGCTGTGTCCTTGTGTTGTCGCCTGAAATCCATCTGTTTTCCCGGCCGCCGCCATTACCTTTACCTCCGTCGTCGTCGTTTCTTTCTTCCCTGCAAAAGAATGCCCCACTCCGGGACTATTTCCCGGTGTCGTTGGTTGAAAAGTGTCGACGTGATCAGTTGGTGGTGTCGCCGGAGATGAAACTGATTTTCGATAATTGTCTTCTCTTGCATCATCTTTGACTTCTCTCACTCTCTCTCTCTCTCTAGGAGTACTTGACTTGACTTGATGACTCATTACTTTTAGCTGCCTTCCCTGCGTAAATTCAATTTCTAGGGAAATTGTAAGTGCTAGAAGAAGGAAGAAGAGGTGGATGTGCTTGATGTACGCAGACATTTTCTTAGGATCGGAATTCAAATATAATTACAACTAACTCTTAATTTGCTTAAGAAACAAGCTAATTAAGCTAGCTAGAAGATGATTGTTTTGGTTGATATAGGAATGTTGTGGTAATTATATCGATATCTCAGAATCTGGGTATTTATAATGTTCGAGAATTGGTTGATGTAGCATCTTAACCATCAAATTTGGTAATCATGAAAATCTAGCTATAATGAATCTGCTAGCTATATAATTATGGATGGTTGATATTCCTTCATCCCACCTTTTTCTAGGTTAAGTTTTCTTCTAAACTCTTAGTGTTTCTCTTCAATCATCTCGTCCCATTAACAAAATTCTGTAAAGCTATTCAGTCACACGATGGCTAACTACATGCGTAAAAAAAATGAAAGTTGAGTGTAAAATTGGAAATAATCACATTTTCCCTTAGGGTTTATGCTTCCCCAATTAAAGTATATTTCCATTTTCAAAACCTATATTATCATTTTTAACTTGTGTGACCGATCACAATGTGACCAAATGACACTACCCAAACAAAATTAGTTGCCCATTTCTTTAATTCACTTAAAATTTCTCTCTATTAGCGAGTCTTTTCATTTTCTAAATTTATTTAATAAGTAGCTATATGGGAGTTTATGCAGGATAGTTTTCTCATATTTCACTCAATTGTCTATTTATTGCTTGGCACGAAGATTAAGAATAAGAGTAAATGTAAAAAGTGAATACGTTTCACTATTTTTGAAAAAATTGAAGTATTAATTTTTTCTTTATTTTGAAACACATAAGTTGAGAAGATTCATTTAAAAAAAATAAAGACAAATTAAGTGAAATGGATGGAGTCGAAAATAGTACTCCCTCTGTCTACAAAATGGTTCACTTTTGTCATTTAAGTCCGTCCACGAAATGATTGTCACTTCCATTTATAGTAATAGAGCCTATATAATACATTATATTTAATCTTATATTTCTCACTATTTAACTTACATTTATTATGGGATCTTTACGTACTCCACTTGTATTAATACCTACTATTATTTACTATCATTTATAATTTCTTAAACTCTGTATTATCCACAATGTGACAATCATTTCATGAACGAACAGAGTACGAGTAAATTGGTGTGCCTTTGGCAGCACCCCACCTATAACTCCCATGTGCGCGGTCCCAAAGTTTACCATTTTTTTACATTTGCATTTTATGTACTCCAATTTATGAAAATATTCAATTTTACCGTACAATCTAATTAATTTCCAGCGGTTGAGTGTCAAACACACTGAAGTCCACGTGGAATATTGAAATGAAAAATGAGTTAGTATTTTGGGAATCGCACGATAACAAACTTTTAGCGATAACAACATTAATTATTAATACCAATTTTAAAACATACTTAAAAAAAAATCAAATTCTAACCTTTTTTTATCATTTATTCGGATTTTAAAATCAGTACTATATGTGAAATCACATAGTAAAATTCATGAATTCATATATTATTATTATTATTGCTATTGTTGTTATTATTATACATTTTCAAAAAATGTGAAATCACATACTTTCTCCCTCTATGATAATTATAGTTTTTAAATTACGGTGCGGCTTTTAAGAAAAATTAGGTTGATGTGTGGGGAAAGTTATTATACCCCTTACTTTTTGTATTGAAAAGTAGATAGACATTTTGAGTGGAATAATAAAGCACTAGTAAATATTATAAAAGGAATGAGGTTAGAAAAGTAAAGAGTGCGTAAAGCCATTTCCTTAAATAGAAAAATTGTAATTTGCGTGGACGAAGAGAGTATATGTTATTATACATGTGATTTTCATATGATTTAATTTCAGAATTTTTTTTTTTTTGTGAAAGCACATGTATGAACCAACATTTGTTTCATTTAATTCACATTTGCAAAAATTTGAAAATTCACATATTATTTTCGTTTTCACATTTTCAAAAATATGAATTCGCAAATTTAAATGTGCAAAACTGCAAATTCACGTATTATTATACGTGTGATTTTCACTTAATTATAATTTCACAAATTTTTTTTATGTGAAAGTAAATGTGATTTTAATGCTAAAATTGAGAGGAAGGGCCGAAATAAATCAGAAAGTGCTATTTTTAGTATGTTTTCAAATCGGTAGTATAATTAGTATATTTATCTCTGAAAGTAGTAAGTATTATCCAATTTGTCGTGAAGGATATCCAACGTTGGCATGAGATACTATAACCGTATAAGTTAGGGTGGGTTTATGAACTGAAAAAACATAAATGCTAGGGTATAAACTTGTTCTATTAATTTCTAGCTAAATTTTTTATGACCTCTAACCATTGAATAATGAGTCTGATGTTGGCCTTTCGTTGTGCTCAAATGTTGCTTTTAGTTTATGTTATGTTATCTTGAATTATATTTTAGCAAATAAGAGATGAGGAGGAGTTAGAATATTGTTAAGGGTTACCCTATTATTAATATAATTTATATATATCTATAAATAATTACATAAGAGAAGCAACAGAGAGGAAATGGTGCATGCGGCTGGATTTTGTGTACTGCCCACTTACCTATGTCGTTTCTTTTTATGGATTAATTGGATGGTTTATATGCAAAGCTAACCAAAACAAAGCGCTTCGGCTTCTTTCGGTCGACGACATTTTCAAGTGAAACACATCTGTCTTCTTAATTAATCTGTTTTAATTATAAACTGCTATCAACATTTTGTATAACCGCAAAAACTTAGCTATAGATTCCATCTATTATCTTACTATTCATTAATCATTACCATAATATTTATTCATTCAAAGCTAGCTGCACCAACTGATACATTCCACAATAATATGTCTCTTTTTCTCTCTCTCTTTAGCTCTCTCGCTCTTAAAAGTGGGACTACAACTTAATTTGACGGCCAGATTGCAAGATCCCCCCCCCCCCCCCCCTATTCGTTCCAATAGGATAGTGTCATTCCATAAATATTGAAAATAACTCTATTTAAATGTTGTAAGACCAATCATTTTTTATCTTTTAATTTGCTCTTATTTCTTAAAATTTGTGCCCAAAACGAATAAGATATTGCTATTGGGGCAAAGGGAGTAATGCATATATAAATTTTTTTCAACTTTTTGGTCTACTGATTTTCTTGAATTAAATAGTAATTCATAAATTATATGCAAATACACATTGACGGAATCGGGAAGATCGACACGTAGACTTGTAACATAATATTTACTACCAACGGTCCCCGAATATTTTCTTGGAAGAAGTGACACAGGAATGAAAAAAAGGTTATTGAGTTTGTTGTGAGTATAAAAAAAAATATTGAGGTTGTGAGTGGAGAAAAAGTCTCACATTGAGGGTAATTGAATATTAATTATTGAAATAGTGGTTGGCCATGGATGGTTTTTGTGTAAAAAAATTTAGAAATTAAGGAAGATAGTATATTTTATTGTGGAGTAGTGTTCAAAACTAACTAGAATTTTTATTGTGGAGTAGTGTTCAGGGTTCCTTCAAAAAAAAATATAGGAAAATATTTAGGACCGAAGTGTAGTACTCCTTCCGTCTCAGTCATTGTGTCTATGCAGTGCTGAACACGGAGAATAAAAATAAAGTGTAAAAAAATAAAAAAAATGGTAAATTTTATAACTTTTAAAGTATTTTGAAGGATTAATTTTTTCTTATTTGAATGTAAATTAGATGAGTGAGACGTTCAATAAAATAAAATTACAAAAAAAAAGGTAGAGACATGCACGATGAGCGGGATTGAGCAAGTATTAAATTAGAGGCCTACTACTTACGGAAAAGGAACCTATCTTCTCAAATTGATGGCTCAGATTATCTGCAATAGTTCCACCAAATACTACTAATAGTAACGTGAAAGATTTGGTTTGATTTTCTGCATTCCATTATGTTGCATCTGGCCCTACATCACTTCTTTTGGTGCTACTCTTTTTGCTTATTATTTTGATAAGCATATATAGGATCTTTTACTTTTTTTACATGAATTGAAATCATAATACTTGATGCGAGTGCAGTGATAGAATTAATTAATTCTTACTCCATGAACATTAGTCTTCCAAGACAATACTTTTTCAATTTCGAGATCTTTAATTGTTAATTAGTGTATATATCATGAAAAGTAATTAATAAAACAAGGAAGAAATATGAGTCTTCCGATTAAAACTTCCATTTGATTTCAAACTATTTCCAACATAATTCAACATTAGACTCTTAGCAGCGGCGAGCTTGGTGAGCTCGCTCGCTTGCGTTTTTGATGGGCCCAGTGCGTGCGCTGCAATTGAAGTGCAGTGGCGAGCTCGCCAAAATTATTGCGAGCTCGCCATTTCCTTTTTTTTAAATATAATGTTAAAAAAATCATTTCATTCAAAATAAAAATATTACATTAAATTAAAATATTACACTGAACTACATTACAATAAATTAAAATACTGAATTAAACATAAAAAATTGCAGCGCCGGAGAAGGTGACCGCCGGTTATGAGAGAAAATGTGAGAGAAATGAATGTAGAGTAAAGACTATAGAGAGTGTAGTGTGTGATTTGTGGGTGGGGAAGGATATATATATAGAAGTAATTTGAATTTAAAAAAAAAAAAAAGCTCGCTGGTAACTGTTGGCGATCGCAACGGCTATGCCGATGACCAACCAGTGGCCACCACGTGGCGTCGAGCATGGGAGAGCGCAGGCTCGCTCCATCGAGCTTGAGCGCGCGAGGGCGGCGCTCGGCAGTGGACAGCGAGCTCGGCTTGGGCGCTTGCTAGGGCAGCATGCGCAGCCTTATAAAAATGTGTAAGACAGATGTAAGTGCACTTTAAAGATGATGGGGAAATAATTATACAGAGGCACGAAAGGCGGTGGCTGGTTTGTGAAAATTAAGTAGCTTTTCCTAATTTATAAATTTATAGTGTGTTTTCCTTTATTTAATTATCCAAAAAAAGTCAAGGATGGAAATGACAGTTTTAAAGTGCCATACCTTCTCAACCCTCCAATTTGTTTGACTCGTAGGTTGGATTGGAAAAAAAAAAAAAATACTAGCACAAAGATTCTTGACAAAAGGGCAAAACATATATAGTTGGTTCCATGAGTTTTGGAACGCCCTACTAACTTTGAAAATGAAAGGACACTTATTAATTAATTTATTTATAATACAATAGAGAATAAAGAGCATTAATTTGATTCTCTCATGTCATGTGTGCTAGGCCAGGCTAGCTGTATATAGTGCGTTATTTATTTTAGTTACTTAGTTATAGTACAAATGAATATACTACTACTACTATTATTATATATTCTCATACAACGTGCAATAGTATGACTTGATTGTGACCCATTCCTTTTGAATTTAGTGGCCTTTGGTCCCTTGTAGTTACCATATGGTCATGCATGTATTTTCTATGTCCTAAATATTTTCGTCAAACATACCTTGAGCTATATCGATTTTGATCATTTGATACCCAGACTATGGGGAACTATGTAAATAGTGATAGTTTTGAATATATATATATATATATATATATATATACTCTCTCCGTCTACAAAGAGTATGAAAATATTTCCTTAGTCTATTAGGGTGTGAACTTTCCTTTTTGAGACATAACCACTCACTATCTTACCTTTTTTATCTTTCTCCACTTACAAAAGTCTTTTCTCCACTATCTCAAAAACATATACAAGACCATCATGCTTATCTCAAATTTTATAATAAGTTGATTAGGCAAAATGTGCAGAGGTGACTGGTCACCCATGGTTGATTTGATCAAGCTAATGTTTCCTACTGCTATCCTGCATGTGATTTCAAATCTTAGCTCTGTAATAGTTGATTGTTGTTGTGCAGAAATCAATATATCTCGGACTCTCGGTAGATAATGCATATAATATAGAGATGTAATGAATACACATTCTAATGCATACACTGCAATAACATAATGCATTAACATTGTAATGCATAAATTACAGTAATATAATGCCTCGTTACATTTGAGCAATTGATCAACAAATAATAAGAATCCATATTTATTCTCATTTCTCATCTAAGAAAACATTCTCACGTAATTCTCTTCCTGGATATTTATAACAAAATATTGAATTTATTTTAAGCATCACATTTCATAACCATACGTACATGGGTAATTAAAATTACTCAAATAATAGTACGAGTTTGAGATGGGTATATGCAATAAACTCACATTTTTAATCGTAATTGAGATTGGTATGAGTAAATAATTCCAAAAAAAAAATTAATTATAACAACATTACGGATTTCAGACCATCACATTTGACATATCTACATGAATTTTTATTT
Source organism: Schizonepeta tenuifolia (assembly GCA_029490685.1). Lineage (NCBI taxonomy): Eukaryota > Viridiplantae > Streptophyta > Magnoliopsida > Lamiales > Lamiaceae > Schizonepeta > Schizonepeta tenuifolia. The sequence goes on along the minus strand of CM055957.1, from coordinate 92,277,717 downwards.
TTTCCATCTTATATTCTTAATTTTATAATCTTGCTTCCCTCTCCAATTTGGATTCATCCGTGTGATTGAGCATGTGATCTTTCTCAACATTCTGTAGCAGCGACTCGAAAAACAAATGATCGAAATAGAAAACAGGTACCACCAATTGTAAAACGCTATCCTCCTTAACTAGTTTTTCTATATGAATCTACAAAATAAACATTGTGGTGGTTTAACAATCTTTGTATGTTGCGCCAGCTTCCACAACCTTTTACAGCGACCTGAACACTGGGTGATTGAAATACAAATAGTTACATTAATCTTTTGGTGGTGGCGAACTACATTAAAACTGTTAGATTTTAAGCTCACGAGTTATGTTAATGTGACTGTTGTGACTTTTGGTAACATGTGTTACTAACATATTTGGTGTCAGTTAAAATCGTATTAATCATTTAATTGTATATTATTTCTTTTCTTTTTCTATACAAATTTTGTGTAGATAAACAAATAGCTGAAGGACGGTTGTTGTAACGAAGGAGTTGGATCCGAGTGAAGTGCAAGAAAGTTTCAACACATGGCATGTTAGGAGATCATGGGTTGTAACTGACACGTAACCGCCTCCATCCACTCCTATGTTAACCGACTGGAATGAAGCGAATAGCAGGAATTATTGATGTCCAAAATGTTGAGAGGGTGGAAATAAACTGTTCAACAATATAAATTCTGCAAATGATTCATTTCCAACGTTGCGCTTTTTTATTCAAGAATTTTCTCTGCAAAATTCCAGTTTTAGTTGTTATCATTCTGCCTACCCGAGTATTAGTAACATCGCAAGCAATTCATCACACAAGTGAAGATTGTGAGATCTTTCAAGTGTGAAACTTTATGAAATGCGAAGGAATAAAACACAAAAGTAGGTAGACTTATTCAGATTAATCTTGTTTTCATATTCTTATACTTAGGCATGAGCTATAAAGTTTTGAATATGTTGTGTTAATAGATTAGTCTAGGTTTAGATTTAATCTTTTAATCATTCGATTAAAGCATCGTTTGATGCAAAGTTCGAATGTTATTTTATTGTTTCTGTATTGTAATCTTTGGTTTCAATATAGTTTTTAGTCATAAGGCGCCGGCAGGTCACCTACCAAAAAGTATTTCATTGTGTTCTTTACTTATTCCACTGCATGTTAGATCGAAAGTTATCAACAAATGATCTAACGTTACTCTTTCGCTTACACAATGTCACAAAGTTATATGTTTGTGTTCTTTAATTTAATTTCCTCTACGTATTAAATTTGATGTCGTTAACATATGCGATTTAACATTCTTTGTTTTGAACACAAATTGTTGTTTTGTTGTAATCTCGGGCACTCGTTTCTAACAAAAACTTCATTGAACCCGTAAACCTTCTCAACCTCCAACGATATCGACCGGGACAACAGGTGATTGAAATACAAATAATCAAAACCATTTGGAAACACTAGACATCATTGATCTTATTAAGTCTATTAACTTGATTTGCCCTAAAACTTAAAAAAAAAAAAAATTATTGTCGTAATACCATCACTTTACTATAAAATAGATTATGTTTAAATTTTTATTTATAACTCACGGTTTCGACAAACTAATAATAATAAATACATGACATATAAGTTGCGCATGGAATTTCCAGCCCTATATATATGATCATTAGTTGAGAGAGAATGCATGCCCAATTCCTGGGCTGTGACCAGGTGATGTTGGTCTGAAGTCATCTGCATGCCCAGGCGATGGCGGCGGCGGCGTCGATGGCGGCAGCGGCATCGACAGCGGCGGCGTCAATGCAGCCTTGCTACCACATGCCACTGCATTCGAACAGTGCGCCGCTTGTAGCTTGTTACTTAACTTAACAGAATTAATCCAGCTTGTGTGTCGTCGACCCTCAAGCTTCAATTTTCTACTATGCGTAGATTGAGTTTTGTGGGCTAAAATAATGGCGATGAGAAAGAATGCAATTATCAGTTTGTTTTGGGCCGCCATATATATAGAGAGAGAGCTTAATGAAGAAGGATGAAGGCTGGCTTAATTAGCTAGCTACAGTTTGAAGAATATATGAAGGGTAAGTGAAAGGAATTTTTCTAATGCTATTGCTCAGCAAATTAATTCAAATACAAGATGCTTGAGTTGAATGCCCTAGCTTTCGTGGGTATTTATAGAAGAGAAATAAATCAAGGGCAAGCTCCTCATTGGTTGGAGATTTTTAATCTAAATTAGATATTTCTTTATTTATTTTTCCCCAAAGAAAAATTAATTTAATTTCTTTATGTAATAATTCTCAAGCGTGTGGGGCTTTTCAGATTCACTTTTTGCATGTCTTTGCAACTTGATGAGATCGTGCTTTCATCAGTTGGCATTTTCTATTAATCACACTTTCTAGCTACGTCTGCTTTTTCCAAAATATATACTAATATGGTTTCTTAATTAAAATATTCTTTCTTACTATATTAGTTGCATATTCTGCATACATAGAACAGAATTATCTAGAAATTAAATGATGCCTCGATGTTTCTTATTTTTCAATCAGTTTCCTATAATGCAAAATTCTTCCAAATATATACTTCCTCAGTCGACGATAAGTGTGGTACGGAAAGAGTAACACAGGTTTTAAAAAACGGAAAGTGGGGATGGAAAATGTATTGTGAAGTGAGAATGAGACACACAATTATTTGTTATGTGAGGAGAATCAACCTACTCAAAGTTATGGTAAATAAATAGATTTTTAAGGATAAATGGGTAAATGGTCATGTGCATTTTTGGCTGTACCACACTTATCATGGACGGCTAAAAAATGAAATCGAACCACACTTATTGTGAATGAAATGAATATTATTATTAAGCATAAGCAGAAGTTTTAGGGTTTTCATTTTATTTCCGAAATAAGCAAAAAGTGATTGCATGTAGTCAAACATAGCATAGACCGGGAATAAATAGAATATGTGTATATAAAAATAAATTATATAGGAGCTGATCATGTTAGCTTCAAAGCTAGGTTCAACAATTAATGGTGCGGTAGTTGTGCGTGTTAAATTATTGTTTGTGAGAGGGAAGGCTGAATTGTTGCTACACACACATATAATATTGTGGAAGTGAAGGGCAATGTTCAATTTGAGCTTGCCCACCATTTCATATATCAGTGGCTATTTTTGAGTAAAGAGACTCTTTTTCCCAGTAGCTCTAATTAAGGCATCTTTTGTACTGGAAAATTAAACTATCTTTAATTGTTATCTTCCTTGCGGCTCTCTCGAGATGTTCATCTCTCCTCTATATGTCACCTAATTAATGAATTAGTGATTTTAAAATTAATTTAGATAAATAATTAAATTGCTTGGCATGTACTTTTTGTATTTTGTTAAATTTTGGAGCTATGGGAAAGTACAACATGAAATGAAGATCTCGGAAGAAATTCTGGGGTTCAGCATTGATAATCATAATTAGATTAATTTCCGTTATCACCATATATTTTTGTAATTACACTTTTCAATTAGCACATCTAGATGGGAAAATCTGTTGCAAATTCAATAGTGATTTATATCTTCTTCCATACGTGTGCGTACATTGCAGTAGTATATAAGTGTCGATATGCAATCAATAAAAACGACACATTAATTGATTTAATGATGTAATTGCGGCACATAATACATTCAAGGTAGGGATCTAAATTAAGTAACTCTGATTAGGCCAGGCTTTCAAGATATGATTTTTAATTTTTTGTCTAATTAGGGAATAATGTATACTCATTCCGCATACAAAATTCAATCCTAGTTTGACTCCAACACGAAAATTAAGAAAGTGTTTTGACTTAGTTGGTAGGAGGTATTTGAATAGAATAAGAGTGTCACATAAAAGGTAGTCTAAATACATTTGAGTGAAATATGGGTCCCACTTAATGATAGTAAGGCTGTGAGCAGCGGCGATCGCTAAGATCACGCTCGCTCCCATGCCACGTCATAGCGAGCCCATGCGCTCGCTATTTTTTTTTTTGTTTTATTTTTATTTCTACATTTATTTTATTTTTGCACAATAAAATAAATTATATTAACTTGCATAAATAAATTGAAATAAACATAATTAATTATAAAAAAACCCTAATATAATGACATAATTAAAAAAAAACGCTAATAAGAAAAACATTGACATAATGAAAAAAAAAACCCTAAGAACTAATAAAACCGGGCACGTCCTTCACGAGGTTCCAAACCGCCAAGTGCATGAACGCCTCGCCGTGCATGGCTGCCCATTCATTGAGCGTCGAGTTCACCAACATTTCCTCAGTGACGCCGGCCGGCGCTTGATTCCGGATAGTCCGGTACATCGCGTGGAATAACCCGCAATTGGTCTTGACTCGGGACCAGTGGTGACGCAACTACGTCAAGTTGCGCTCCGCCGAGTACTGTGGGCAATTCGCGTTGTAGCGAGTCTCCACTCTCGTCCTAAGAGCTCCGTTGCCCCCTCCGTCATTGTGGACGTACAACCACGCCCGTGTCAATTCCAAGGTTTCGCCATCGGTATAGGGATGAGGAGACATCATCGGGAAGATCGCCGAATGAGAAAGATTGAAAGAAATGAAGAAGAAGAGGTGTGATGTTTGAGGGAGTAGAAGGGGGTATTTATAGTGTTAAAATGGAAAAATAAAAAAAATTGAATTATAACCGTTGCGATCGCCAACAGTCGTCTGGCGATCGCACAGCGATCGCCACGTGTCCCTTTGACTGCTCGCTACGAACGGCGATCGGCAGAGCGAGCCTGCGCTCGCTAGGGGTGCGCTCGGTAGTGGTGCGTGCGCGGTGCGAGCACGCTCGCTAGGGGTGCGAACGCGCTAACACGCGCGCCGCTGCTTGCAGCCTAAAGGAAGTTTAAAGGTTTTTAAAAGTATAAAATAGTAAGGGAATGTGTAGGACCCACATCTATAAATAGAATTAGGAATGAATTTCGTAGAGGGTTTGGAGTACTTTATTTTAAAAACCATGTACCACTCTTAGTGTAGAGGAGGAAGAAAAGTTGGAGGTGAATGGTTAGAGTGGTGTTTGATTTTGTGGGGTCTGTACTAAGATTTTGCCTTTAAACTATTTGTAGCATATCTAAAGCCACAGATTTTAGTATATGTGCTACTTAGTATTGACTATTAATGACTGTTGAAACTCACAACTAATTATCAGCCCATTTGTTTTGCAAGAATACCGTACTATGAGATGCACTTATAAAGATGATTACACAGTTTTGGTGCATGGTATCATGTTTAATCGGCCGGTAAACAAAATCATCAATTGTTATATTCTAGATTATATAATAACATACATTAAGCAATATATACATATATTTGGAGCAGGTTTATATTTAGACACTAAAAAAAAAAAAGAGTATTTGCAACAATTTTTTTCGTTATATGAGACGGAAAAAGTTCGTTACAATAGGGTTCCCATATATAGATATATGTAATGAAAACTTGAGTTACTCACATATATGAAAACTTGAGTTACGTGAATAAAAATATCTATCACATAGAAATTATTACATGTCATGATACTTAGCTTTTGCTCTAATGTTCTTGATCATAAATATATTTATGCATTACATCATCAAATCTATCCCTACAGTCTGAAATCAGAATGAGTTCACCTTCTCCATTGCATAAGTTTTAAGAGGAAGAAAGCTCGGGTATAACCGACTCGACGGATGCAAAAACGACTCTCCAAACCAAATATATCAACACGATGATTATTGTCAGTCCTCTCAGATAAGTACAATAGATTGTTATACGTCTCCATTGCCATCAAGATGTCACCATTTTTGAAAGCTCTAATTGGGAAAACATGTCCTTTATAATCCGGATAACTTTCTGTGGACGACAAATTCATTCGTCCAAGATTTCTCATCTCCATAGTCTTTCATCAACCAAATAACAATCCCATCATCAATTGAATTCATAAACATTAGTATATTTTGAATGTATATTTTTGATAAATATTAGCATATGCTACTGATACTATGTATATTTTTTATCTTTATTGGTATTATGCATAAGATAACTATGTACTTACATTATGGTACACACGGTATGCAAATGTAATTTCATTACAGTTTTTCTAGTATGCAAGGTAAACAATTAAACAAAACGTACCAAGATTTACTTGAACACTTGGTACGCATTGGGTAATGCGTACCGGCGTACCAAAATCTGATAAGCAAACTTGGTACGCAATTGTAAATGCGTACCAGGTGTACCACATCCGAACTTGGTAAGCCGGTACGTTTTTAGTCAAGTTCGTAACAGTTTTTCTACTACGCAAGGTAAGCAATTAAACAAAACGTATCAAGATTTACTTACCTATCTGTTACAATATATGTAAAAACGTAGCAATATTTACAATAATATTTGACACAATATTAATAAAAACGTCAAAAATTTCAAACAAAAATCATGACAAACAGTACACATCTAATAGAATTTAATAAATCTTCAATTATCAACCAAATCTATGTGGATCTTGACATGTTTGGCGAGTATGACCCGCAACACCATAAATACCACATTTCTTCGTTTTGCGGATTCTCGTTTTGATGCTTGGTTGATTGCTACTCCCTTCTTCTTCCGGATTAATAAAGCGGCGTCTTAAAGAGCATGTACTCATATAATGGACCTTTCTCATGACACCACAAACACTGATGTGAACCTCGATCACACGCACGCGGAAACTCGAACAAGATACGATAGATGGAAATCCCAAAACCTCCGTAACAGTTTCTCACAAGTGAACTAGGCGATTAGATCCCTAGAACCCAACGATAGGACGCTACGGCAACTCGGGGACGATGAATGACACACAACGAGGGATGATTGACTCGTTGATTCGCCGGATAATGAACTCGCCTTGGCAAAACCGAAGGGAATTCGAGAACTCTTCAAGAGAGAACAAAACTCACGAATTATATTATCAAAGTATCAAAAACGGCGTCCATTACATAGGCTCTATATATAGGCGAAAATTAAACCCTATTCTAAGAAGGAAACTACTTAACGGATGGGCTTATAGTAATAACCCACGAACTAATTAATAAAACAAGCCCAAAACGATAATAATAATAAAACTAACACTAATGGACTCAACTAAAACGAAAATAAATAAATAAGTCTTCAAAACAAAATAAGTCTTCAAACTTGAGCCCACTCGCACATGATAAGATTAATGTAACTCGGACCATTCAACTCGCCAACTTCGATAGGTTTCTTCATCAACTCTTGATTCCAAACTTCTTGAACTAAACCCATCAAGCTCTCCTTAAACTTCTTGGCTCGAGATCTTGTAACTGGTCCAACAAGAACATGCACCGGATCTTGCACCAACGACGATCCTTGGACTCCATCATTCCCCTCCTCTTGAGAAGGATTTGTCCTCAAATCCAAGTCGTCACCTACATCAAAAGGACTCAAGTCAGTAACATTAAATGTAGCACTCACATTATACTCACCGGGTAAGTCCAACTTGTAGGCATTATCATTAATGCGCTCCAAAACTTGGAATGGTCCATCGCCTCTAGGAAGTAACTTAGATCGCCGCTGCAATGGAAACCTCTCCTTGCGCATATGCAGCCACACCCAATCACCGGGTTCAAACACCACCTTGCGACGTCCTTTTTGCTTGCTTAGCATACTGCTCCGTGCGTCGCTCGATGTTCATCCTTGCCTTCTCATGAATCTGTTCACAAAATCTGCCCTTTTTCGACCATCGAGATCAGTGTAATCATGCACAGGTAAAGGAGACAAATCTAACGGAGTTAAAGGATTAAACCCATAGACAATCTCAAAAGGCGAAAATTGAGTAGCAGAATGAACAGAACGATTATATGCAAACTCAACATGTGGCAAACATTCTTCCCAAGACTTAATGTTCTTTTTAATTATAGCACGAAGTAAAGTAGACAAAGTCCTATTTACTACCTCGGTTTGACCATCGGTTTGTGGATGACAAGTAGTAGAAAACAAAAGCTTAGTACCTAACTTACACCACAAAGTCTTCCAAAAGTAGCTCAAGAACTTAGAATCTATATCCGAAACAATAGTCCTAGGCATGCCATGCAATCTAACAACCTCTCGAAAGAACAAATCAGCTATATTAGATGCATCATCAGTTTTATGACATGGAATGAAATGTGCCATCTTAGAGAACCGATCAACCACAACAAAGATAGAATCACGACCACGCTTAGTCCTAGGCAATCCTAACACAAAATCCATAGAAATATCAATCTAAGGTGCAGTAGGAATAGGCAATGGTGTGTACAAACCATGGGAGTTAACTCTAGACTTAACCTGCTTACATGTAACAGAACGAGCACAAATTCTCTCAACATCACGTTTCATATGAGGCCAAAAGAAATGTTCTTGCAAAACAGCCAAAGTCTTAGCAATACCAAAATGTCCCATTAAACCCCCACCATGAGACTCAAGCAGCAACAAATCACGTATAGAGCACTTAGGAACACACAACTTATTCTTCCTAAAAAGATAATTATCATGCCTAAAATACTCTCCACTAGCAGAACGCTCACATGCTCGATAAATCTCACCAAACACATCATCATGCTCATATAAACTCTTAAGACACTCAAAACCAAGCAACTTAGCATCTAAAGTAGAGATCAAGGCATACCTCCGAGAAAGTGCGTCAGCCACTACATTCTCTTTTCCTTGCTTGTACTTAATGACGTAAGGAAACGTCTCAATGAACTCCATCCACCTCGCATGCCTCTTGTTCAACTTGTTCTGCCCCTTCAAATGCTTCAAGGAGTAATGGTCGGTGTGAATAACGAACTCCTTAGCCCACAAATAGTGCTGCCACGTTTTGAGGGCTCTCACCAACGCGTACAACTCCTTATCATACGTAGGATAGCTCAACGTCGGTCCATTTAACTTCTCGCTGAAGTACGCAATAGGCCTCCCTTCTTGCATTAACACTGCACCAGTACCAACACCAGAAGCATCACATTCAATCTCAAAAGACTTAGAAAAGTTAGGAAGAGATAGTCGGGGAATGTGTTAGTTTATGCTTCAAAAGCTGAAACGCATCTTCTTGCGCTTTACCCCATGCAAACTCCACACTCTTTTTGATAACTTCCGTCAAAGGTGCTGCGACACTGCTAAAATGTGGTACAAAACGTCGATAGAAGCTAGCAAGTCCATGGAAACTTCTAACTTCCCCAACATTTTTCGGTGTAGGCCACTCTTGGATAGCTCGTATCTTCTCTTCATCAACCTGTACACCCTGTGCACTAACAACAAAACCGAGAAACACAAGCTTGTCCGTACAAAAGACACACTTCTTAAGGTTAGCATACAACTTCTCTTGCCTAAGTGTATCCAAAACAGCTCTCAAATGGTCAACATGCTCATCATGACTCTTACTATAAATAAGAATATCATCAAAATAAACCACAACAAATCGACCAATAAAAGCACGCAAAACATGATTCATAAGAAGAATGAAAGTACTGGGTGCATTAGTCAAACCAAAAGGCATAACCAACCACTCAAACAAACCAAGTTTTGTTTTGAAAGCAGTTTTCCACTCATCACCCTCTTTAATCCTAATTTGATGATATCCACTACGCAAATCAATCTTGGAAAACACACAAGAACCATACAACTCATCAAGCATATCATTTAAACGAGGAATAGGAAAGTGATACTTTACCGTGATGTTGTTAATGGCTCTGCAATCACAACACATTCTCAAGGATGCGTCTTTCTTTGGAACGAGCAAAACTGGAACGGCGCACGGACTCATACTCTCTCTCACGCGTCCATTGGCCATCAAATCTCCGATTTGTCGGTCCAACTCTTTCGTTTCCTCGGGGCTGGTCCTATAAGCTGGTCGGTTTGGAAGGATAGCTCCGGGGACGAAATCAATTTGATGCTCAATCCCTCGAATTGGTGGTAAACCGGGTGGAATCTCGTCGGGAAAGACATCATCATAATTCTGCAAAACAGAACTAATAGAAGGGGGTAGAGAAGAGAAATTGTTATCACTATGCAAAATTTCCTTGTACAACAGCAAGTACATTGGTCTCTCCTCCCTCACGGCCCACTTCAAATCTGTCGGTCTGGCTAGAAATGAATTATGCGCCAACCCGCACTCCTTTTTCTGCTCGACCAACTCCTTGGGCTTCACCTTGTCCGCCTCCTTTTGCATCTGCATTTGATCCTCATAAACTTGTTTAGGAGTAAGAGGAACAAGGGATACCTTCTTCTGCTTGTACTCAAAAGAGTACTTGTTGGTGAAGCCATCATGAGTAACTCGCCTATCGAACTGCCACGGACGTCCCAACAAGATGTGGCTCGCCTGCATTGGAATCACGTCGCACAACACTTCATCTTCATACCTCCCAATGCGAAAAGGAACCTTCACTTGCTTCACCACTCGGATGACGCCGGACTCGTTCAACCACTGCAATCGATACGGCTTAGGATGCTTCACCGCAATCAACCCCAATCTCTCAACTATGTTGCGCTGGTCACATTCGTGCAACTTCCTCCATCAATAATGACACTGCACACCTTATCTTGGACATGGCACCTCGTGTGAAAGAGGTTCTCTCGCTGCTCTCTCTCATCGGGTTGAGTTTGGGCACTCAAAACCCTCCTAGTCACAAACAGCTTCCCAACATGAGGTAAAATCTCTTCATCTTCTTCGTCGGACTCCTCCAAAGCTGGCATCTCTGGATCACGATCTTCATCATCGGTCACCACTTCACCATCATCTTTCAAGATCATTATTCTTCTATTCGGACACTCACTCGAGATATGCCCAAATCCTTGGCACTTGAAACACTTCTTATCTCGATTTCGGCTGTCCGGGGTTGCTGGTTTGGCCTGATTTGCTGAATTCGAACTCTCCACTCGGGGCTTAAAGAACGGCTTCTTCTCCTCGGTCGGGGACGCCTTCTTTTTCCATTGGTTCCCTTTTGATGAGGAACCGCTAGAAGGTGACTGTGAAGACCTCCAACTGACCGGATTATGTCTCTGATTGCCCCTCCTCTTGAGCTGACTCTCTATCTTTATGGCCATGTGGACCATGTCCTCCAACTCAACATAATGCTGCAACTCCACTCTGTCTCGAATCTCCCACTGCAAACCCGTCAAAAATCTTGCCATGGTCGCCTCTCTTTCCTCCACAATATTGGCTCGAATCATAGTTATCTCCATCTCCTTGAAGTATTCATCCACACTTCTACTGCCTTGCTTCAAATTCTGCAACTTGTTGTAAAGCTCTCGGTAGTAATGATTTGGCACAAAACGCCTCCTCATCACAGCCTTCATCTCACGCCAAGTATCAATAGGTGGCTCGCCGTTTCTCCTCCGACTGGTCACCAACATGTCCCACCAAACAAGTGCATAATCTGAAAACTCCACTGCTGCCAACTTCACCTTCTTTATCTCTGAATAGTTATGGCAATCAAACATAAGCTCCACCTTTCTCTCTCATTCAAGGTACAGCTCTGGATCATTCTTCCCTTGGAAGGAGGGAATGTTCTTCTTTATGTTGCCCAAATAGTTATCTTGGGCGTTTCTGTCACCGCCTCTCTGCCAACTGCCCTCATCATCTTCATCGAACTCGGTGTCCTCCACATAGTCATCATACTCTGTACGACCTCGTCGATCTCCACGTCCTCTGCCACCTCGTCCTCCTCTGCCACCACAACCTCGATTGAAATTGGTCTCTCTAGTCTGAGACTGCTCAACCTGGTACAGTCTTTCATACACCCCTTCCATCTTTGAATCTAGCATCTTCCCCAATTGTGATGAAAGGGCTTCCATCATTAGCTTCATTTTTGGATCTCCAACGGGCTGATCCTCCTCATTTACCATCTGCTTACCATCATTAGACATCTTGACAAGAAATAAAGGTTAGTAAAATAAAATCCTCACCACCTCAGAAGCACTCGTGTATCACTCAATGATGAATCACTCAGCACTCGTGTATCACTCAAATATGGCTTTTTTCACTCTAATAATCTCACCTCTCTTGCCTTTTTCCACTCAAGTTCTCTCTCAAGGAATCGAATCCTCTCAATCTACCACTTGAATTCACCACCAACTAACAAAGAAACAACCAAACACAGGAAAACCGAAAATAAGAAACGAAAGGCACGAAGAAACGAAAACTCAAAACTCAAAACACGTTGCATAGAAACGTGCTCAACGACTCTACACGACCCTAGGAACCCAAAAAACACGACGACACGTGACCGAAAAGTCGAAAAAAGTGCTCACAGAAACTGTTCCAAAAGACTCTATACGACCCAAGGAACCCACAGAAAAAATTTGCCACCAATGAAATTTTTCGAGATTTTGTACTCTTTTTTTTTGCCTCTTCTCGGAACGAGGATTTCAAAAATGCGAAGAACGGAACGAAATTCTGAACGAGCCGCCTTTGGCGACCGCTTTTATGTCAAACTGGAATTTTGGTGTAAAGGGCGTGTGGGTGGTTATTATGGTCTCTTAGGGCGTATAATATGGTAATGATATGAGTCGGATGAAAGGTGTCGAGTAGTAATGAAATCTGGCGTAGTATATGAGAGTATGGGCGTGTATATGGAAGGTATGGATATGGTAAGATAGAGATATGGAAAGATATGTATGAGAGATATGGAAAGATATTGATATGGTAAGATATGATTGACTCTATATGGTAACTTATGGAGACAAAATAAGGAAACAACAAGAACTGGACACGGATGGGACACTAAACGGATCGAACGATTTTTTTTTTTTTTGGTTGACGACGACACGAAGAACACGATGAAGAGAAACGATAAAGACGACGACGCGACAGGACAGAAGACGAAGACGAAGACAGAAAAGAAATACGAAAAACAAGACTCAAGGAACACGAAGAACCTGGATACGAAACCTGGCTCTGATACCAAAAATGATGTGCACCTCGATCACACGCACGCGGAAGACTCGAACAAGATACGATAGATGGAAATCCCAAAACCTCCGTAACAGTTTCTCACAAGTGAACTAGGCGATTAGATCCCTAGAACCCAACGATAGGACGATACGGCAACTCGGGGACGATGAATGACACACAACGAGGGATGATTGACTTGTTGATTCACCGGATAATGAACTCGCCTTGGCAAAACCGAAGGGAATTCGAGAACTCTTCAAGAGAGAACAAAACTCACGAATTATATTATCAAAGTATCAAAACGGCGTCCATTACATAGCCTCTATATATAGGCGAAAATCAAACCCTATTCTAAGAAGGAAACTACTTAACGGATGGGCTTATAGTAATAACCCACGAACTAATTAATAAAACAAGCCCAAAACGATAATAATAATAATAATAATAATAATAATAATAATAATAATAATAATAATAATAATAATAATAATAATAATAATAATAATAATAATAATAAAACTAACACTAATGGACTCAACTAAAACGAAAATAAATAATTAAGTCTTTAAAACAAAATAAGTCTTCAAACTTGAGCCCACTCGCACATGATAAGATTAATGTAGCTCGGACCATTCAACTCGCCAACTTCAATAGGTTTCTTCATCAACTCTTGATTCCAAACTTCTTGAACTAAACCCATCAAGCTCTCCTTAAACTTCTTGGCTCGAGATCTTGTAACTGGTCCAACAGGAACATGCACCGGATCTTGCACCAACGACAATCCTTGGACTCCATCAAACACCCTCGACATTTGGTATGAGATCCAGTTGGAATCCTCTTTGTACGCAGTCGTCCATCTTGCTTAGATTCCTTAGGTGTAAGAACAATCCTTGAAGCAATATGTGGCGGCACACACCACAAATCTTTATCCAGAATAAGCATCACATCATCATCATAAATCTCACGCCACGTCGCAGTAGAATATTCATGAACATATGACAGTGGAGATTCCTTCTTAAACCTAAAAATGTGTAAAAAATTAAAACTTCGTCGAAGGAAAATATGGTACGTAATTATAACTGCGTACCAGGTGTACCGCATCAAAACTTGAAAACTTGGTATGCATTGGGTAATGCGTAACGGCGTACCAGTTCGGATAAGCAAACCTTGTACGCAATTGTAAATGCGTACCAAGTGCTCATCCGAACTTGGTACGCCGGTACATTTTTAGCTAAAGAGTACCTGTGTACCAAGTTCTGATGAGCAAACTTCGTACGTAATTGTAACTGCGTACCAAGTGTACCACATCGGAACTTCTTAAGCAGGTACGCATTAATAAAAGCGTACCTGCGTACCAAATTTTCATGCGGTACACTTAGTACGCATTTACAATTTCTTACCAGGTGTACTAAGAAGTTTTGGCAAACTAGGTACGAATTTGCAATTAATCCCAACACATAAAACTTCAACTTCACCTGATTGCTGCTGTAGCGTGAGCGCAAGGTATTAAGTCCAGATCCCATCCCTGACATGAACACTTCCTGAAAGCAACATCAACAACATTGCTCTTTACTCTAGAAATGACATTAAACTTATACCAATAGTTGGTATAGGAATATACTCTTTCCTACCACCCTCATAAATGTTCTCTTTCCAGTATCCTCCATGTGCAACCACTAAAGAAGATAGCTTTACCTACACCAAAAAAACTTCGTACGCATTAATAAATACGTACTGCGTACGCAGTTAACTTGGTATGCATTCATCAATACGTATTGCGTATCAAGTACACTTGGTAAGTACTGGTAAATACGTATTGCGTACCAAGAAAACAAATTAAGGTACGCAGTACATATTTATCAATACGTACTGCGTACCCAGTAAACTCGGTACGCACCAGTACGCAATTGTAAAAACGTACCAACTCAGAACCAGAAATCGAAATCGAAAACCAGTATTCAGTCGCCGAAAAATTACCTCCATAGCTTCGACGCCACAACCAAAAATCGCCGGAAAATTACAATTGAACACACGTAACACTTTCTAAACGAATATTCAAGAATAAAACACAGTAAAATCGTAACAAATTTGCAGGAAAAAAAAAATAGCAAATTTCGCACAATTCGCAACCAAAATGCTGCAAAATCACAGCAAAAAATCAATAGAGATAGACGACGACGACGAAGCAACATTGCGAACAAAAAAGCAGCGGCGACGACGACGGAGAAAAAAGCTGTAAAATCGCAGAAAAAACGGATGAGAGAGAAGGGCGGCGACGGTGACTACGGAGGCGACTACAACGACGACGATGAAGGTGACGGCGACGACGGAGAGGACGGCGAGACGACGAAGTAAAAAGATGGACGAGATCACATAAGTCGAGCTGAGGGAGGAAAATCACAGGAAAAAAAAGAGAGAGAGAGAGAAAGACGTGAATTGAGGGAAGAGGAGAGAGAAAGAAGAGAAGAAAATAAAAGTCAAAAAGTAATAGAGAGAGTGTCAAAAGATGGAATAAAGTAGAAAAAACAAGGGTATAAATGTCAAAAAAATAAACATATAATAAAAATTGATAAAATTTGAACAAGTGACTTTTTTAATATTACAATTAAGCTAATAACATATAAGTGCATTTTCTCAAATAACTAGGAAGATATATGGAAGACACTCCAAAAAAAAAAGATAGTAACATATATCAGAAATAGAGAGAGTATTAATTAGCTTTGAACCATAATTTTGATGCAGAAGTTAGATCCAAACCGCCCAACTATTGACACATCACAATTGTCATTCAAATAAATTTGGCGTAATCTTCTTCGCTTGAAGAAAACATGATAGTTACTTGCTCCAAATTATTTTTCGTTTTTTTTTTTCCTCCTCAAAAAACAACATTTGGTTTAAATTCTTAGGTCTTCCTAATTGGCGCAATTTGTGCGGCTCAATAGATAATAATGATCGAATATTTACTTAGAATAACTTTTTTATCCTTTTATTTATTTTCATTTTATAATTATAAGAACCTCTTCATCTATATATTGAGAACAAATATACCATTAAATGTGTGTGATTATAATGAGAACTTTGATTGATTTATTGTATGAATTAAATAATCCCTAGTGACATCAAGAGACAATAATCTTCTCAAATTCTTTTTTTGTTTTCCATCGCCTTCATCACTTCCACAATCTAGTTGAATTTCATTTTGAATCTCAAAATGTCACCACCACTGTGAAATGTGAACATGGATGAATTTGATAATGCTAGACATGTAATGCACGAGTTACAGGATGAGCTTGTTATGATATTGATGAAATTACATTAAACATAAAAATACACTAATTAAAAGCAAGATATTTATATTAAGCATAAGATAATTACATTAATTTAAAAAAAAAGAAATTAAAACAAGAGAGATGAAATTATAAGGTAAACGAAATAAAGTGAAGGAAGATATAAAAGGATGAAATGTAAATATTATAACAATTAAGAAACATAGTGAAACAAAAGGCTAATGCGTTTCAAACTCTATCAACTACAAATACAAGAGATTCAGTACACCGATCCTCAGTTTTGGAAATGTAGTGATAGTTTTTTTTTTCTTTTTAAATTATTATTGCGCGTGATTGTCTATAATCACGGAGGATGCATCGCCTCATTATTGGACGGCTCATCGAAGATGCCGACTCGAGCCGGCTGTAAATCAGAGTAAGAAAAATAATTGTATATGTTAAATATCGATTTGCTTTTTTATGTGTGAATTATTTTAAAAAAATTGATCCCTTTTTACGGATAAGTTAAAATTAAAATAATTACTAATTAGAGGATATTTTGTACACTTGAATGAAATTCAGTAGGAATGGAATGACGATTGTAAGATTGAATCGATGAATAATATTACTATGTATGATATACACAGATCATGCGATGATCATTTTCTTTTGTACGTCAAAATTTATATTACTTTCAGTATAAAAATAGTCATTTTTCGAAATATTCACAGTACAATTAAGAAATAAAAATCATAGTTGAAGTCATAGATGCATGTTCTACAAATTACTAAGATACATTGTTTGTTTGATAAGATAAAATATGGAATATTAATTACATCGAGTAATTTGGTTTTTACCCACATCGAAATTTGCATGATTGTTGGGAAATTTATTAAAAGTTTTGATTGATTCCAAAACCAACTGACCCCAACCGAGTAGATGTTGTCAGATCCTAATGTTGGTAGTTAGACTCGCTGTTTGAGCATTGTTAAGATTTTATCTTTACAGGACTCCAGCTGAAGATGGCAACAAGGCTTCACTCAGATAGAACATCAGGTGTAAGAAAAACACCTGAGCGTTCAAGTCTCAGAACAATAGCTAAGTATTCAAAGGGAGAAGATGCAAGAGAACATCAGTTGTAAGAAAGACAACTGAGCGTTTGAAGCAAACTGATCAGAGTCAGATACAAGAAAGACAACTGAGCGTTCAAGATGGAATATCAGTTGTAGGACTTAATCAGTTAGATCAACAACTTGAAGTTCAAAGTCAGCTGAGAGTTCAACTGTTCCTACTCAGACAGAAGCATTCAGATAGAACATCAGCTGAAGACCAATCAGATGAAGATCAAACGACTCAACTGACTATCAAATGTTGGAGGTCAAAGGTTAAGATTTGAATTTCAAATAAGGAAGTCACGTGAAGGTTTGACTCTCTGTCATTACCTCATTTGGCCCAACACAAGGCTGTCTCAGATGGAAAGAAGAAGCATGCAGTTGCCAAATCCGGAAAGTCTGCAGAGATGAGAGACAAGCCATCGCTTTCAAAGAACAGAGATCAACAGCTCCTCCAACGGCTAGTTGATTCTCTCCGCCTATAAATAGAGGCATTTATTCATTCACCAAGTTTTACGAGACAGACAAGTGCGAGAAAAGATATACGAGCGAAAGAACGATTTTCTGCACTCAAGCAAAACTGCTGTTATCCTCTAAGAACATCATTAGTTGAGAGTTCTAGAGTGTTAGATTCTGTCTTTGTATTTCTTGATCCAACCTTGAGAACATCACTAGTTGAGAGTTCGTAGAGTGTTAGATCATAGCTCACTTCTTGTTCGAGCTATTAGTTGGAAACCCACACTTTCTTACACCTAAAAAGGTTGTTAGGACCCTACTCTTCCCGTAACTGAGTAGATAGGTTGATAAGTACCCGTAAACTTATTTGTAAGGTTGATAAGTACCCGTAAACTTATCTCAATGGTTGCAAAGCCCGCGTAAGCTTTGTGGTTTGTCCAGAAGAATTTGGACTGAGTTGTGTGGACTCACAACTCCTCGTGGACGTAGGAGTTCTCTCCGAACCACGTAAATTCTTGTGTGTTATGTTTATTTTTTCAGTTACTTATTGCATATTCAACTGACTAATTAACCTGCATACAAACTGCATCTTTCCATATCAACTAACTTGGTTATTGACCAACGTTGCATAAAAGTGTGAGTTATCTTTTTACGAGTTGTTATTTTCCACCACATTTCGCACAACACCACTCTTCCAACTGAGTACTTTTACTCAGTTGTGAATCCAGCTGAGTCCCTGTTTACTCGGTTGTGATTGTTTTTCAAGAGTTGTTTTTAAAAGTTTTATCTGGTGTGTTCTCCCCCCCCCCCCCCTCCTTCCCCATACACCAGAACTCGTATCGGGACCATCAATGATATTATTAGAAAAGTATTAATGCTATTAAGATTTTATAATGAATTTAGTATTTTAAAATTCTGAACTTTTTAAATAAGGGCAATGAAGGCAAAATACTTTTTCGTTTTTTTTTTAGTGGGACATTTTTGTCCTTGTTGAGCTGGCTCAATTTGCTCCACTTAGGTTTACCGTAAATTCTTACGCGTTATTTCAAATTAATTAATGCGCGTATCAGACGAATATTGACTTTTCTCTTCGTAATTACTTTTGGAAATTTGTAATCGTAGTTAACGATGCATATAAAAAGTGTTGTTTTCATCAATTAATTTCTTGTATGAAATAACTTAATTAATTAATTTGGACACAGCAGAAAATAACACCTATTGCTCTTTTTTTTTAATAAAATGTTTTTAATACATTTTTTTATATATATTATATTCATCTCTCATTTCAATATTATTGATACATGCTGATATTGTCTCAGTGATAAAAAGGGAATAAAAATTACGTAGGTATCACATATTAGTAACATAATAGAAAATAGAGTGCTTTAAAAAAAACTGATGAATATATATAGGCAGTGGCAGAGCTAGGCTTCCAAGGGTGCAAGAAGTAAAATTCTTTGCCCCGACTTTTAAAAAAATTTGGTGGGGCAAAACTTTTATAATTTGATAAAGGTGTAATTATAATAATTTTATAACTAATTATGGATTATTGAAGAAATTGGAGGAGGGGCAATTGCCCCACAATGAATGCATGTGGCTCCGTCACTGTAATATATGGATACAAAAGAAAAAAGATCATTAATAAGCAACATTAATTGTACATCATAAAATGATCAATTTGTACAAAAAAATAAAGATTTATGCTTCTGGAAAATAAGCAACATTAATTGTACATCATAAAATGATCAATTTGTCCTCATTTTCTGAAGATCATTTTTATACATAATTTCACAGCATATATAAAACATTGATATCCATGAACATGCACATTAATTTCCTACAGAAAGAGAAATACAGCTAGAGTGGCGAACAAGGGGAACAGTCTTGTAGAAGTTACAACTTACAATGAGCTAGGCGATATTTCCAAACTTGTAACTCCAAAAATCTAAAATTAACATGTGGAAATCAACAATGTGAATCTTCCATGCTAACATGTAGCTTTGATCAAATTAAAACTATAAATGTGTGTACAAATATTATTGATTACTTAAAATAAAATCAATTAAATCGCAAAGTATACATGGCTCATACAACTCTCCCGCCGCAAGCTGATGAGTCCGCTCAAACACCTACGGCTGAGACACCGCAGACGGCAGCGGCACCGGAATCATCATTGCCGACGGTGTGGATGCCTCCAATAGGCATGACTGTAAGGATAATTACCTTGGCTTCTCTGATATTGTCAGTCAGTCTCTTGGCTTCCAATTCCACCACCATCAGATTCAACGACCTCGGCCTCAATATCAACCAAACTTTTCACTTCAACGATGTCTACGCTTACCGGTAAAGTTATACATAAAAAACACGAACATACGTTACAAAAACGTATTATTAATAATCTATACTTATATAAAAAGAGTATTGTTTTATAAAAAATGATTTGCCTATTCTCTTTCATAAATTTAATATAAAGGATGATATCGTAATATAGTTTATTATATATATAAATAATATAATAATTTATTCGATATCAAATTTTCCTTATATAAGTACATGATTCAAATATGGTAAACATCCATAATATAAATATAGCATTGTGAAATAAATTTTGTGCATATATCCTTGATTTGAAAGATAATGAATTGAATTCCACGGATTGTAAAATATGTTTCTTTGTATATGTTCAAAGGGAGAGCATCATATAAGAACTCATCTTTAGGTAGGAACTAGGAACTAGTCTGGGTCGTTGATTTTTTTTAATCTACAGTCCAGATTAATTGATGCATTAGATTAATGTTGTTGTGCATAAAAGTGAGCTAAATAATTTGTGCATTAAGTTAGTGTAATTTGTACATTAACATGTTTGTGCATTAACATAATGTATTTTGTGCATCACATAAGTGATATTTATGCTGGTTCCTACGGACTCATATAAAGATAAGTTCCTACTACATCCACACCTTATGTTCAAATATTTAATTATGCAATTTAAAAGTTAACTACATACTATTATTTTATGTAAATAATAAAATAAAACCGTGCAGTGCACGGATCAAATTACTAGTATATATATAAAAAAAAAAAAATTGATCGTATATTAAGCATCATTATATTTTGGATGATCGTATTAATTTAAGTATATATGTGTTGATGCAGGTATGCACTTTCTAGTGGTGTGATAGGATTAGCCTACACCTTGTTGTTGCTGTTTTCTTCAATCCACCAACTCAGATCAGGAAAGTTACCAGATCCCAAATTTCTTGTCTATGAGTTTCTTGGAGATAAGGTTAAATAATTGTCTTAACCTTTTATTCATTAAATTTCTCTACATAAATTGTGAGTTTGGCAATGTTAATTTTAACTAAAAATATGCTGTATTAATTGATTAATATATGTAGGTAATATTAGGACTACTAGCAACAGGGGTGGGTGCTGCATTTGGTGCGACAGTAGACTTAAAGTCAAGTATGGATCAATTTGAAGCTGCGATATATATGGAATCGGGAACAACCATATTAGCTCCAATCGTCTCCCAGTTTGATGATTTTTTCAACAGGGCATACATCCCCACTATATTCCTTCTCTTTGCATTCCTTTCTTCTGGAGTTTCCTCTATTCTCTCATCCTTGGCTCTCACCAAGAGTAATCAAAAATAGTCGTGCTAGATATTCTTGATATTGTTTATCTCTAATTTTTATTCCTTATATTATCAAATAATTTGCCATATCTTTCCTTTGTCTCCAAATACATAATTAAATTTTCTTTTTTCCCACCCGCCTGATAATGTTATTCATAACAATTTCTCATGTATAATAATAATAATAATAATAATAATAATAATAATAATAATAATAATAATAATAATAATAATAATAATAGCAAGGCTGGGTAGCCAAAAATGGAAATTTTCATTTTTCAGTAAGGTTTTTCAATATTATATTTCTAGAATATTTCAATTAATGGTATAATTCTAATTTTTCATTATAATTTGCAATCAACAATTAATAATAGCCGTTACAAAAGCATAAATATAAACTGAAATTATGTAGCCAAGAATACTCACGCTGTATCTACTTTGTACTTGGTCTTTCGTTTCATAGTTTTTCTTTGTGCTCATTCGATCTGATATTCAAGACTATAGATAGCTCAACTTTGACACGAAAGAAGTTACCGCACTAAGATCATTGACGTAAACATTTTAACAGCAGTCAAGCCCCGATCAAGTCGTGAGAGTACATTGTTAAGCAAAATTTGCTGACCAACACCACATCCTTTTGCTCTTCTTTATTTTTGTAAGTTCTTAATTAGATTAAAGACTAGCAAATCCGAATGAAATAAGGTTGTCGATTTTGTTGTAATTACTTTAGCAAGTTATAGGCACATTTATCATCAAGTGTAGTTCTTCAATTTCATTTTTACAAGATTTTGCTATTTAATTCCGTGCTCAATTATTTATAATGTTTGTCATTCATGAAACATGTATGATCATGAATCATGATTACGTATGAGATATAAGTTTCAATTGTGTCTTAATTATTTTTGATCCATTCGTAATGACTACAAATAAATATTTAGAGTATCCAAACAATAAAAAGAATTATTTGTATTGTTTTGAATACTCTTAATATTTGATCGGAAATCCATAAATTATTTTATGCTTTTACACTTTGTGAATCTCCAAATGGAACATATGTAATTTCTTGAGATAACACATTAAAGGAGAGAGTATCTAGGAGGAGTCATCTTTATTTTTGGAACTTGATAGTTGATGTTAATCTCTTCGCTATTGATTTCTTTATCATTATTGAGATAGTAGTTTTACATTATTGAATAAATAAAAATTTGGCTTTCAAAACAAATTATTGAAATAATAATTACTTTTGTACTATCTTATATGGAATACTATTCAACTTCGACTTTCCCTTTATCAAAACTTTCATTTTCAATCTACTTTTATAAGTATGTTGAAATCATACCTTATTTACTTTTTTATTTGAGGTAAAATCATACCTTATTTATGTTACTCAATAATTGTGTAGAGACAAAAACTTCCGTGGAAGTCTCCACGGTACAAATGCCCATGACCCGACCCGACCCGATTGACTCGGGTCAACCCCCCCCCCCCCCTCCCCGACCATTTTTTTTCTTTTTTTTTTAATTTTCCAGTTTTTTTTACCCTTTTTTTATTTGCCGCTTTTTCTATGGTCAAGATTCGAACGTGGGGAGCTGAAGGTCTCGGAGTGAAGACGGAGCCGAAGGCTCTGTCGAAAAAAAAATTGGAAATTTAAAAAAAAAAGTTAGTGGGGCGCGTGAGCGGGTTAGGGGCGGATCGGGGCCCATCTGCACGGTACAAATCTGTACCGGAGACCTTCTCTTGTGTAGATATATTTTTCTATGTTATTAGCACAGACAATTAGCTCAAACTCCCTTAAATTATTATAATGATTTGGATGGAAACAAATTTCTATTAATTTTTATTGAACTCAATACTAGCTAGGAATGTCAATGGGTGACATACCCATCCATTAAGATGAATTATTGGCTTAATTTTTCCCATGATTAATTATTAAAGGTGGCCAATTCGGATTCCTGTTCGGAATAGACAACTCCCTCGACAACGTTTTGAATCGGTTCCAAATATGCAGAACTGAGAATTGTTGGTTCCTCCTATTTTCTATTTTTTTATGTTGTTGTCTATATTTATATCATGATTCATAATTTCACCTAAAAAATGAAAAAAAAAAAAAAAAAAAAAAGACATACCTAATTGGAACCCGATTCCAATTTGGAATTGCCACAACCGAAGAACCTACCGGAACTGAAACTGAAACCGAAGAGGTTGTTGGTTTGGTTACGATTCTCTCGAGATGGAACCGAAAATTGCCGATTCTGATTCCGGTTCAGGAACCGAACAGTGACCACCTCTAAATTAATGATTTCTTATTATTCATTTTTTTTTATGTAAAAATTCGAAATAACAAACAATTTTTGATGTCTTTTGTAAATTTGATCATTCCAACATCAATTTTAAAGGTATTTTAATAAAAACAAATTGGAAAATTAACATGAATAATGATTAATATGAATAAATGCGAATAGTACTCGCAGAGCCACAATGGGTGTTTATTCATTTGAAATTCCATAATAATAATAATAATAATAATAATAATAATAATAATAATAATAATAATAATGACTACAAGATTTGAAAGATGCTGATGTGTGCTGAGAGGCATAAGCCATAAACATGCTTACTAAGCCTAAGCACAAATTTGAAATTTGTGTGGTGTAGTGGTCCCCATCTTTATGGTGGTGCAGCGATTTATGGAATAGTAGTCTCACTTTATGTGTAGTAGAAGTCTTACTTATATTGTGTTGTAGCGATTTATTTAATTATATACATATATATATCTTGTTATAATTCCCAAAAAAATTGAGATTTATTAATAGTAATAATGTGAAGGATAAGAGTTTTTTTTTTTTTCTTTTGCTTTTTCTTTTTTTCCCGATAGAAAATTACTAGTTAGTGTTAAATATGTAGAGATACTCCTACTTCATATAACAACTCGAACTTAGAGATAAACCAAAAGAACATTATATGAGGCACACTCTAGTACGACGTGCTACATCCCATGCGACTAGATCCGGATACGCTTTTTTTTTTAATAAGTAAATGCACACATGACTCGAACGCTCAACCTCAAGGTTGAACGGAAGCGTCTTACCACTAAGCTGCGCTTTTGAGTCGCCAAATTTAATTTACTAAGCTTTGAAAAACTTCACAACTAGAGTTTCACTCAACATTCTCAACCACTAGTCTTAAGTCTCAGCATGTTGAAATTTATTTTTCTCAACTTTCTTGATCATGATATACGCTTTCTGTGAATGGCCATACATGTTGTAGGCCTTGAGATTTCAAGGGTGAATCAAATATTCCATTTTCTCCACTTCTTTTCAATATGAAAATAAGGGCCTAAAAAAATTGAATTGAATCGAAAGAGTTGTGCAGTTGCTACCTACAATTTATAGCATACATATGCAAATGAAGGGACAAGGAAAACCAAATGTGATGTTAATCGAAATTCATTATTATTCCGGCTATGTTTATGCATTGTTTCCCACCATCACAACAAAGAAATTATTATAAACCAAGTGACTATTATAAATTCATAATTTTTCATGCATGATTCAGAGCCAACGTGAAAGAAAGGTTGACATGTACAGAACTATGAATTAAAGTATTATTTTGCAGATTTGTGCCTCTATTGGAGGGCACAAACCTATATATAATTAAACGAAATGCACGT
This sequence comes from Schizonepeta tenuifolia, assembly GCA_029490685.1. Taxonomy (NCBI): domain Eukaryota; kingdom Viridiplantae; phylum Streptophyta; class Magnoliopsida; order Lamiales; family Lamiaceae; genus Schizonepeta; species Schizonepeta tenuifolia. Next base: position 92,252,647 of record CM055957.1, on the reverse strand, counting down.
ATGATCTCGCCTCGTTTCTCATTGATTACAAGGTTTGATTGAGAAGGTGCTAACTATGAAAAAGTCTACACTACCATAGATAATTATGGGGCTTTGATTGTTCATCTGAAGACATAATATTATAATGATTCTGATCCCATGTTTCTTCATCAAGAGCACAACCTGCAATCTTCTCGTGCATTGCATTAAAGTATTTTTCAAGACAACTCAATTTCATGAATGATTTGTCATTAACAAAATAATGTAGATTCCTTGTGTCCTCTTCCTTTTCCTCTTTCTCTTCCCACTATATATTGATCCAAATGCATCATTTCTAAAGGCATCAATAACAATTCTCTTCATTAAATCTTCAATTCAATTCAAAGCATCAACAAAAATATAAAATGGCTCCCTCAAAGGCATTTCACCATGGCCGCACTCTTAGCCTGCCATCTTCTTCAGACCCTGCCCTTTCTCACTTTGCTGACAACTTATCCCGATTGAGATCTTCAGAGGCTGCTTGCTCTTCGCTCTCATCAACAAATGACAGAATCAATGGCCTAAGAAACTTATATGAGAGCGTTGATGATTTGCTTGTGTTTCAACACATCATTTCTGAGGAATGTGTTGATGATTGCATTAGCCTATTGGATGCTTGCACCTCGGTGAAGGATCTTATCTCACTTGTGAAGCAAAATCTACGACAGCTTCTCTCTGCTCTAAGGAGAAAGGATGTGAATGGCATCAATGGCTACCTTTCTTCAAGAAGAAACTCGAAGAAAATGATCCAAAAGTCACTAAAAACTTGAGACGAATCGCCTCAACCAGTTCAGTGAATGAGTCTGAAAACATGATTGTTGTTTCCATGTTGAAAGAAGCAGAGTCAATTGCCTTTTCCCTACTTGAGTCTGTGTTGTCCTACGCCTTGGGGTCGAAGAAGAGCAGCTGGTCATTGGTTTCAAAGCTGATGCACTCCAAGAAAGTATAAATGACGAGAATGAGTTCAACAAGGTGGACTCACTGTTGCAGCTGAATCATGAAAACGAGCTCGAGAATTGAAGTCCTTGAGGAAGATCTTGAATGTATCTTTAAGCAGTTGATCAAAACTAGAGTCTCACTCCTCAACAGTCTCAACCACTAGAATGGATCCAAAATTTTGTATATTAGGAAATAGGAAACAGAAACAATTATACTTGTACATGAGAATACAAATCATCAACTTATAAAAGAACTCAGCAATTTCTTCTACATGACTTGTTTATCTTGTTTTTTCTTTCTCTCAATCAAGAAAAAAATTACCAAAAAATTCACTAATGAATAATATGCACGTTTTATCTTTTCTTTTTTGTGTTAAAAATAAAAATCATTAACATTATGATTTATGTGTGCTTATAGCTGTGTGATAAAAAGGTGCTTGAGTTGCAGAAGAAATCAGACCAGTTTTTACAATGCCAACAGTTAAATCTTCTATAAGTTTACCTATTCACTTATAAAATTCATGTCCCTTTTTACCTTCCAGTTTGCTTGATTTAGTTAAAATTTTCAAATCTCAAAAGGATATATTAAATTTGGCAGCACGAACTACGTACATTTATGAAATCTGAAAGCAATGTAATTAATTAGGCCACACAAGGCCTAATTCTTATCAGAGAAATGTCTCTGATGATACAAACATTATTATCAGAGAAATGTCTAAGACAAATGTATTGATCATGTTGAAGAAACGGATCAGATCATCATGCAAACTTCTGATGAATATACAATCTGTGATGGCTGTGATGGTGGGAACATTGCATAGACATCGCCATAATAATTGATAATCCAGATCATACACACGAAAACCGACCTTTATTAAAATGAAATACACGTCGTCTTAATTACCTTGTTTAGACTATGCTGCATAGATAATGATATATGGACTTTGTTTTCTCATCTTCAGACACAATATTACAATATTACTACAATTCTCAATACGATGTTTCTTCAACAAGTGCACAACTTGAAATCTTCTTGTGCATTACATTAAATTATTGTCCAAGACTTAATTTTATGGCAATAATTAATGATCTGTCACAGAGAAAATAATGTGGATTCCTTCTGTCCACTTCCTCTTCCCCACTATATATTGACCTAATGCATCATTTTCCTGAAGGCATCAATCACAATTCTCTTCATTCAATCATCAATTCAATTTTAGCCTCATTTTTACCAACAGAAATATACAATGGCTCCATCAAAGGCACTTCTCCATGGCCGCTCTCTTAGCCTGCCATCTTCTTCACATCCTTCCCTTTCTCACTTCGGTGACAACTTATCCCGATTGAGATCTTCAGAGGCTGCTTGCTCATTGCTCTCATCAACAAATGCCAGAATAAATGGCCTAAGAAGCTTATATGAGAGGATTGATGATTTGCTTGTGTTTCAACACAACATTTCTGAGCAATGCGTTGATGATTGCATTAGCCTATTGGATGCTTGCACCTCAGTTAAAGATATCATCTCTCTTGTGAAGCAAGATCTACGACAACTTCTCTCCGCTGTATGGAGAAAGGATGTTGATGGCATAAATGGCTATTTTGCATCCAGAAAAAGGTCGAAGAAAATGATCCAAAAGTCATTGAGAAACTTGAGACGTGGCGCCTCATCTGAATCTGAAGATGCAGAGACTGTTGTATACATGTTAAAAGAGGCAGAGTCTGTTGCCTTTTCTCTACTCGAGTCTCTGTTGTCCTACGTGTTGGGGACTAAGATGCAAGAAAAGAGCAGCCGGTCACTCATATCGAAGCTGATGAAGTCCAAGAAAGCATCAGACGACGAGAATGAGTTCAACAAGCTGGATTCATTCTTGCAACTGAATCAAGAAAACGAGCTCATGAATCACATAAAAGAGATGGACTCAAGCATGGATATTCTCGAGGAAGATTTAGGGTTTAGGGTTCGAATCCATATTCAGGCACTTGATCAAAACCAGAGTTTCACTCCTAAACATTCTCAACCACTAGGATGGATCCAAACTTTTGTAGATTAGAAAATAGAAAACAGAATGATTTATAGTTGTACATTAGAATACATACTTGTATATATCTTTGATCAACAACATTTAAAAGAACTCAGAGAATTCTTCTACATATATGGCTTGTTTATCTTCGTTATCATTTTTTCTTTCTCTTACTAAATCAAGAAAATAATTACCAAAAAACTTGATGAGTAATATAATTGTCTACCATATTTTATCAACGTTTTTATTGTTAAAAATAAAAATCATTAACAATTTATGATCTATGTCTTCTTATAGCTGTGTGATAAAATAGTGCTCGAGTTGCAGAAGAAATCAGTCCATTTTCTCACCATGCTAACAGTTAAATCTTCTATAGGTTTACCTATTTATTTAAGAAATTCTTGTTTTTTACCTTCTTCCATTTTTCTAGAAAGATTTGAATATCAGTTAAAAAATTTAAATCTTAAAAGAATATAGTAATAAGTTAGGCTGCACGAATTACGTATATTTTTGAAATCTCGAAACTATATAATTAATTCGGCCACACATGGGGATTGAATAGTTTAATACAATCATAAATTCAAGATTCCAATTGTCTCTGATGATATAACAATTATTGAAACATTACTATTAGAGAAAAGGCTTAAAAAATGTGGTCTCAGAGATATTTTTTTGGGACAAAAACTCCGGTTGAAACGGGTCGTCTCGGGTCAACGCCCGACCCAACCCGACCCGAGCCGACCAGTTTGACCCGCTCAAATCCTCTTTGACCATTTTTTTTTTAATTTTAGCGAGCTGAAAAAGTCCAAATTATTATCCGCCGATTATCCTTATTTTAGTAATCGGAGCGAAGTTAGAGCCTCCACCAGGGAAAAAAATCTGTAAAAAAAAAAAAAAAAAAAAAACTGTAACGCGTGAGAACCACGCGCGGATCGGAAATGGCGCGTGGCGAGTCGGGGGTGGGCGGGTTGTGTGCAGACTTGGTGCAACACTGTGCACAGGAGTGTTTCTCCTTTTTTGGCAGAGTCTGTTAGGAAATCAAAAAATAGCGTGTTATCGATCGAAGGCATACCAGAGACAGCAGATGTACAGTGGCCAATAATATGAACCAGATCATCATGCAGATTTCTATTTTGGAACACTCACAAACACTCGTAATTAATTCAAGAAAGTCAATGACCAAGACATTATTACAACTCCATATTTTAATTTGATAGGATGCATGAATTTTGAGGCAGTGTCAAGTACAGGTTGGCTGCATCGGCACTATTATGAAATTAATATTTCAGACAAAATGAAACATAGATAATATGATTTTGCAGATCTGTGCTTTTGTTGGAGGACACAAAGCTATATAATCTGTACACCACACGAATGAAAAACACGTCGTCTTAATTACCTTGTGTAGACTGTGCTGCATAGGACTTTGTTTTCTTGTCGTAAGACACAATATTACTATATTACTAATTTTCTCATCACATGTTCCTCCTGCTACACCACATTCTGAAATCTACTCGTGCATTGCATTAACATATTGAGAAAATAATGTAAATTTCTCATGTACGTAATAAATCAGGCTGCATTACTCAAATCTCAGAAGAAGAAAAAAATGATGAATTAGCCCATACCAGGGATTGGATTGGATAGTTTAATTTTCTCATAGCAATAATTATTTCCAATTTTTTTTCATTTACTACCACTACAAATTCCTGAAGTAAAAGAGAATCTAAGAGATTTTTGGCACACTGTAGATCTTGGTTATTTATAGTAGATACATCATGATTTGGAAATGCCACTCTAGTGTATATTAGTGTCTTCCTGCACGCCTAACGTTGCTAGGCTACCACACATATCGAACATTATCAAGTCGATAATAGGAATGAAGAAGTAAAATTGCTAATATAAAGTTATTGGATAATATTGGAGATAATCACGGCACTCTTCAAGAATTAGATGATCAAATCAAATCATAAACTTATTTGTTGTATATTTTGTTTCCTTGTATAGATATGTTTGTACCTATTTAATAGTGCTCAATGAAATAAGACGGCAAGCCATTATTTCACAATCTTTTACATGGTATCAGCCTAAACTAGGCACCAAACCCTAATTATCTCTACAGCCGCTTATTTTCTTCATCTCTTATCATCGACCATGGCTTCCTCCACAACTACTGATGCTCTTCCATTTGCCACCCTTCTTCATATGGTTACTATTAAGTTGACCTCTACCAATTACTTATTGTGGCGCAAACAAATGGCATCAATTCTTGAATGTCAAAATTACCTCTGCTATGTTGATGGCACCATCTCCCAGCCGCCATCTCTCACCAAAGACGATGAAGGCAAAGATGTTGCCAATCATAAATTTATCGAGTGGCGCACCATTGATCAGCGCCTTCTCACACTGTTATTATCGTCCCTTACAGAAGAATCTATGGGCGAAGTCCTCGGATGCACTTCTGCTCGTGCTGTCTGGTTATCCCTCGAGACAGCTTACAGTCACTCATCCAAGTCTCGTGAACTTCGGATTAAGGATGATCTTCAACTTATGAAGCGAGGCTCGATGACTGTTACTGAATATGGTCGCAAGTTCAAATCATTGTGTGACCAATTGGCGGCGATAGGACGTCCTGTCGACGAAACAGATAAATCACCTTGGTTTCTCCGTGGACTTGGACCCGTTTTCACTAGCTTCTCTGCAACTCGTATGGCTCTCTCACCCCTCCCTTGCTTCAGTGACCTCTTATCAGATGCAGAAGCATTCTCCATGTTTCAGCAATCTATGGAAAACTCAAGCATTTCTTCGGCTGCTTTTGTTGCTTCCGCTCTGCAACGAAAATCATCTTCTTCCTCTAGTAGCGGCCGCAGTTCCTTCTCTCAACAGAATCGTGGTTCCAACCCACCAAGTAATGGCCAAAATAGAGGTCAGTTTTCATATTCTGGGAAACATGGCAAGGGACAACGTCCAAAAAGGCCACCTCACTGTCAAATCTGTCGCACCGATGGACACTATGCTGATGCTTGTCCTCAACGCTATTCTCCACAAAAAGCCTCGTCCACAGCTCATCTTGCTGAGGCATTTCAAACGGCCTGCTCACTTGGAAATCCTACTGCTTCAGATTGGTATCTTGATACCGGTGCCACTGCACACATGACATCATCAACCGACGCTCTTTCGGATCATCGCTCTTATTCTGGTAATGATCGTGTTATTGTTGGTAATGGTGCTTGTCTTCCTATTTCCCATATCGGAAAATTAAATTTGAATTCCCGTATTGACCTATTGGATGTTTTGGTAGTTCCCCACATAACCAAAAATCTATTGTCAATAAGCAAGTTAACAAAAGATTTTCCGGTTGATGTCCTCTTCACTGATAGCTCTTTCATTGTTCAGAATCGAATAACCAAGGATCCCATAGCAACAGGTCGGCGTGATAACGGGCTATACGTTTTAGAACGTGGGCACTCTGCCTTGCTTGCTGCTTTAAGAAATAAAAAGTTACGTGCTTCCTATGAATTATGGCATGATCGATTAGGACATGTAAACCCTAACTCTATTAGCTTATTGAATAAGTCAGGACATTTACAACTCACATCTTTATTGCCAAAGCCTTCACTTTGTGCATCTTGTCAACTTGCTAAAAGCAAAAAATTGTCCTTTACATTGAATGATAAACGCGCTGTTCATGTTTTGGATTTAATTCACTGTGATTTGTGGGGGCCTGCGCCTGTCATTTCAACTGCTGGTTATCGTTATTATGCTATCTTTATCGATGATTACTCTCGTTTTTCCTGGATGTTTCCTTTGTTTGCCAAATCCGATTTCTATGTGAATCTTGTTCATTTTTTGAAGTTGGTGGAAAATCAGTTTGATAGAAAAGTCAAAACTTTTCAAAGCGACGGTGGAACTGAATTCACCAGCAAGATTGTCAAATCATTATTTCTGGACAAGGGCATTCATCATTCTATTTCTTGTCCTCATACACCTGAGCAAAATGGGCGAGTTGAACGAAAGCATCGACACATCACTGAAACGGGTCTCATTATGCTTTTTCACGCTCGTGCTCCTACCTCTCTTTGGGTTGAAGCTTTTTCAGCTGCGGTATACACTATTAATCGTCTTCCATCTTCCGTATTACAAGGGAAGTCACCTTTCGAATTACTATTCCATTCGATTCCAAATTATAGTAATTTTCACCCTTTCGGTTGTCGGGTTTTCCCTTGTTTGCGCAGCTATGCAGATAATAAGCTCTCCACTCGAAGCCGGCCTTGTATTTTTGTTGGTTACAGCTCTCATCATAAGGGTTTTTTGTGCCTTGATCCTGTGACATCTCGTGTTTTTGTTTCTCGTCATGCCCAATTCGATGAAGCATGTTTTCCACATGCTAATGACATCTCGTCTACTACAGTCACGGAGATTTCTGAATTCCATGAACCTTCCATCTCTGTGCTGCCTTCTCAGTCAGAGAACACTAGTTGCCCCAAACCATCGGACCCAGACAGCTCTTCCCGAGCATCTTGTGTTCTATGTCCATCTTCTAGTCCACCACCGCTCAATCCTAATGTGGAGCATACACCAGTGTCTCCACTTGTGACATCTCCACCACTGCCCGAGTCTCCACACGTAGCATCTTCATCACCAGAGCCCATTATTCAGCATTCAAATGCACCAACTCATCCAATGCAAACTCGATCCAAATCTGGCATCTTCAAACCACGCTATATAGCTAATATTGCCATTACTCCATTGTCTAAGGCTCTCCATGCTTCAACTGCTCCTAAAGGACTCAAGAGCGCCGTCAAATATCCACACTGGATCGCTGCTATGGATGAAGAAATGAAAGCTATTGGCCTAAATTTGACTTATGACATCGTCCCTCGTCCTCCTCCTGGAACTAACGTCGTTGGCTCTAAATGGGTGTTCCGAACAAAGTTCCTCTCCGATGGATCTATTGATCGTTACAAAGCTAGACTTGTGGCGCTAGGCTTCACTCAACTTCCTGGTTTCGACTTTTCCCACACCTTCAGTCCCGTTGTGAAGGCTTCAACAGTTCGCATCTTATTAACTCTTGCTGTTATGAATAACTGGCCTTTGCATCAACTTGATGTAAAGAATGCTTTCCTCAATGGTGTTCTTTCGAAACCTGTTTATATGGAACAACCTCCCGGATATGTTGATCCTTTTAGACCCGATCATGTCTGCCTTTTAAAAAAGTCTCTTTATGGCCTCAAGCAGGCTCCTCGTGCATGGTACCAACGACTCCACGACTTTCTTCTTCTCATTGGCTTTAAAGATAGTCGTGCAGATACTTCCTTGTTTATTTTTCGAAAAAATTCTTCTGTGGTCTATTTATTGGTATATGTCGATGACATCGTTCTTACAGGAAATTGTCCCGACCTTTTGAAGAATTTTATCTCTCGTCTTAATCGTGAATTTGCAGTAAAAGACCTTGGAAAGCTCAGTTACTTTCTTGGCTTAGAAGTTACTTATACTCATGATGGTCTGTTTCTCAGTCAAAGTAAGTATGCTCACGATATTCTTGCCCGTTTTGATATGGCTGATTGCAAGCCCACTTCGACTCCTTTGGCTCCGGGGGATTCTTTCAGACGTGATGGACCATTATTCTCAGATATCTCTACATATCGATCCCTCATTGGTGCTCTTCAGTATCTGACTATCGCTCGACCTGATCTAAATTTTGCGGTCAATCATTTGAGTCAATTCCTTCAATCTCCAACTGTCGATCATTTCCAAGCGGCAAAACGCATTCTACGTTATGTTAAAGGATCCATTTCTTATGGAATCTCCTTCACCAGAAGTGCTGATTTTGCTCTTGTTGGTTATTCTGATGCTGATTGGGCACGATGTCTCGACACTCGTCGCTCAACTTATGGCTACTCCATCTTTCTTGGCGGCAATTTGGTCTCATGGAGTGCCAAGAAACAGCCCACTGTTGCCCGGTCAAGTTGTGAATCTGAGTATCGTGCCATGGCCACAACTGCATCAGAAATAGTTTGGGTCACACACTTACTCAATGAACTTGGAGTCATATTGCCTTCGCCTCCTACTCTTTTTTGTGATAATAATAGTGCTATTTTCTTAAGTCAAAATCCGGTCGCACATAAGCGGGCAAAGCATATCGACATCGACTATCATTTCGTAAGGGAACTTGTTCAATCTGGAAAGCTCCACACACGCTTTGTTCCCTCTTCATTACAGATTGCAGATATCTTCACCAAAAGTCTGCCCCGTCCGCAATTCATGTTTCTACGATCCAAGCTTCGTGTTGGTGCTCACCCCATGTTGCGCTTGAAGGGGGGTATTGGAGATAATCACGGCACTCTTCAAGAATTAGATGATCAAATCAAATCATAAACTTATTTGTTGTATATTTTGTTTCCTTGTATAGATATGTTTGTACCTATTTAATAGTGCTCAATGAAATAAGACGGCAAGCCATTATTTCACAATCTTTTACAGATAAAGTGTAGTCGAAACTTGATCACCTAGCAACTTCAATCGACTACTACCATAACACGTCGAATTTCTTCAATCGTTGTAGACGTTGAGGTGAGGTAGCTGAATCTTTTGATCTTGATCACCTAGCAACTTTCTCTAAAAAACTGTGTCTTACTTAGGCTGGAGGCCTTTTTTTTTTTTATCTCCAGCTCTAGTTCAAGATTATTGATAGATGAACTCGTGGACTGCATTATCTTGGAACCAACATAGATTCGAGCATGGCAAAATAATTCGATTTTGATTCTGATTTTGTTATGCATATACACAAGAGAGAGATACTGTTTCTTGAACTGAACCTACTCCGATCTTTCAAAAGCTTCCTAGAGGCGTGAAGTAGCTCTAGTACGTCTTGATTTTATCCATGAGACCAACAATCCAGGGGCCTCAGAAGCTCCAAACATTCATTTTTCTCGACTTTCTTGAGAAATGAGGCAAATCACCTATGCTGCTAACATTCTTTAGTGGCCAATTACTTTCTCTCTCATCAACAACAATGATGAGCGCTTGAGGTTTCAAGAGCTCCAACATTTGCTCTATCCAGTTTTTCTCGACTTTCTAGAGAAGTGTGATTCAACTGAAACAAATCATCAATGGTGCTAACATTGATCTTTAGAGGCCAATCACTTTTTCTCTCATAAACGACAATGATGAGTGCGTGAGGCCTTCGAAGCTCTGATAAAGTTTTGCGCTATCTACCTAGCCAAATGCGGTAGCTAGTATATATACAGATCAATCAGAAGTCCAATGACAACTAGAAAATCTGTAATATTGGTGTCCTAAAAAAACTTCTAATTAACTCCATAAGTTTATGAGGTAGATATGTTTGCCCCTTAAAACTTGAAAATGCTCCTAAGAAATGTATTTGACTAAAACATTAGAGATGAGAAGTAACAAAAAACAATCATCCATTTAATTGCAGTCAACTTCAATATTTTGAAATAGGGTTAATTGTCTGTAAATTCCAAACGTTTCAGCGAATTCAGGAATTGTACCAGTTTTTAAGATCGTAGTTTTAAAAACCATAACGTTTCAATTTGTCTCAATTTAACCACGCACATTGATTTCTCCCAATGTAAAATCTACGTGGCACTCCTCGTTGTCACGTTGTACACACCGGACAGCGAACGAGAGGTTAATCTCGTATTATGAGGTTAATCGAAGCTACCAGTTACTCATGTCCAACCATTTTCGCTCCCATTATAAATATTCAACCTACAAACTGAAATCAAAAGTAATGCAACACTAATCGATCACCTAAAGATGGGCCGACACTAATCCATACACCCCTCTTGCAAATTTATCACCATTACTCCCCCTCGATTTGCCCTAATGAAACGAGTGAAAGAGGGAAAAAATGAGATGTAAATTAAATGAGGAGAAACAACGTCGTTTTAGGTGTGTTTTGGTTCATTGGGAACGACGTCGTTCTCGTTAGTCATCCAGTGTGTACATCGTGGCAACCGGGGGTGCCATATAGATTTTAAATTAGGGGAAATTGATCTGCGTGGTTAAATTGAGACAAATTGAAACGTTTTGATTTTTAATACTACAATCTTAAAAATTGGTGCAATATCAGAATTCGCTGAAACGTTTCAAATTTACAGACAATTAACCCTTTGAAATACATTAAAAATTAATAAATAGTGTAATGACAAAATGTGATCGAATAGAGAGTATTCACAGAAAAAAAATTCGATCACATCACTAGTTTTAGCCTCCAATGTATGGAATTAACTTGAATCGACTATGCACAAATCACTGACGGTAGAGAAAAGCTTTAAACTATAATCAAAGGATAAATCATTAAATCGGCACTAATGCACCTGATTCCATAAGAACTCCAAAGTTAAGCGTGAGAGTAGTTTTAAAAAAAAAAAAAGAGAGAATATATTTCCAATATAGTCATAATGAAGATTAAAATTCAAATTTTTGACCACGCTCTTCATAAACACAACTTTTGACCAATATTTGCACTCTGGGACGGATTTATCCTTAATAAGGAGGGCGCGCGGGTCACAGATAGGTATCGGAATTATGGTACTATTGGTACATTTGGTACAAACTGAGTCATTTGTACCAAGTTGCATCAGAAAAATTCTCATCAAACGATTGCTCCGTTTCTAGTTATTTAATCGTTTTTCTGTTCCGATCAATTACATCCCAAATTTCGTCCAAATTGCTCGAATTTTGAGGCTTTTCCATTGCAGGGATGTTACTCAGGTTGTCCATTGTTTTTTTATTTTCGACACCACCATTAAGGTTTCCTTAATATTGCAACTCTATTGGTGGTAGTGAAGCCTCGCCGTCGTTCGTCATAATTTTTTTTGTTGTGTGTGTTCGAGCTTGATGTTCACGACTTGGTACTTTTGGTACAAATGAACTCCGTTCGTACCAAGTGTACGTTGGCCATAATTTGGCACAAGTGGCATTTATTAGACCGTTCGTCCAAACTGTACCAAACTTAAAACAATTGGCACTAATAAGACTAAAATCGTATCAAATGTAGCACAAAAATTTGAACTAATTTGGCATATTAGGGATTAATAAGACTAAATTCGTACCAAATATACCAACCTTGATATCCACCCGCGACCCGCGAACCGACACGAGTGCCCTTTATTAAAGGTATTTTTATCCTAAATTCAAAAAAATGGCCAAATCATCATCATCTCTCCATATAAAAAAATAAAAAATTAAATGAAGATCGTATAACAAATTTAAATTTCTCATGCTCAAAATACAAACCAAAAAAAAAAAAAAAAAAACAACTAATAGGCGAACCACTTGTGTCATCGCCGCTCATTATCTCATATGATTGGATGATACACAATCCCGTCCCTTCTTCTCTCATCAGTTCTATTGTTCTTCCTCTTCCCGTCCCTTCTTCTCTCATCAGTTCTATGAAGTATACGAAAGCAAGACTTTTGTTTATATACAATTGATATTTATTTCACTATAATTCTTCTATCTGAAATGTTTATTATTGCATATTAATTATTTGTTCAATTATCTCAATATTAAAGATTATATAGTGTGTTGTAGATCACAGAAGACTATATAATCGGCATCTTATGAGATATAAACTAATATTCACAATCGAGGCAACTTGGACGAGTTGTTGGTTTAGATTGTAGCATAATAGTATTAAATAGTTTATCTTGACTATTTATTTATGCTAGTACGTTAATCGTATTGAAAGGATCACAATAAGATTAATTCTTTGTTCTGACTTATTGAGAATTAAAGATCTCGGTGACTTAAATAGTCTTAACCTTAATTGGGCTTATCAGTAGAATAAGTGTCTGACTATTGCTTTGATCTATTATAAATGAGAACTTGATAGTGGTTCGAAATTTCGTATTTTGGACAGTGGCAGTTCTTATTTGATATTGATAGAGCTGCAATAAGGATCTGTATCCTATGAATAATGGGATGATGATATCCTCTCGAGGAACTTAATAAGTTTATCGTATTAAACCCTGCAGGTGGAATTAATTCCGATACGATAATAAGTTTAAGTGGTAGCACTCGAGATAATTATTTATTAGTAAATAATTAATTGATTGATTAATTGATGTCAGAAATATTTAATTAATTAATGGATATTCGATAATCTTAAACACGGAGATTAATTAAGTCTAATACTAGCCCCGACTCAACTAAATAAATAAGAGGGTAAGTCAGTATTAATTATTTAGTGGAATGAATTAATATTTATATCTAATTTATATTTCTGGGCTGGAATCAGATATTATCGGGCCAATCTTATTTAAGCTAGTAGATGCTTGAACTGGCCCAATGACATGTGTCTCTAGTGGGCTTAGGGGCCTACTCTCCTACGGCCCGAAAGGGTCGTCTAGGTTTAATGAATGTGAGCAGTTATTTATCTATAAATACAAGGCTCATAAGACTCATTACTTACTTGCATTCTAAGCAACTAAAACCTAGAGTGAGAGAGAGAAAATCGGCGCCTCCTATAGTAAGAAAGAGAGAGCTCGAAGTCGATCTCATCCATCATCGTGCTCTAGCCGGGAAGAGTTCGAAAGGTCAACTCTGGAGTCGTTGTGCGTCAAGTTTGCAGGTATTCCGAACAAACATCCAATGCTTGTAATTAAATTTATAGGACCATGCTAGGTGTGGATTTTGTATGTATTTGTTAGATATCCATAACTGATCCATGGGTGAAAACGAATCGTTTTTCAATAATCGGTTCCAACAGTTTGTATCACAACCGTGGTCTATGAGTTATGGCTCTATCGGATTAACGAACAGTAAATCCATGTAAAATAAAATCTGATTTTATTTACGTATATATTTATGCATGTATGTTCGTTGTCTCGTCGTGGATTCGTTTTATTTTCTGTTGGTTTGTCGTTTTGGCCGTTTTTACCACGAGAAATCCGTGGTTAGATTAGTTTTCAGTTGTATTTTGTTATTTCGATTTGTAATCTGTTGTACGGGTCGAGAAAACGGAGCAATTTGCAGCAGGATAATGACCGGCGGCGGCGTACGGCTGCACAAGGCGGCGCGTCGATTTCACGAGCTAGGGTTTAGCCCGCGACGTGTTTTCTGATCGGACGAAATCCGATTCACCGGAGCCTAGCTTTAGTGTCTATGGTGTCTAACTCAGTAACACGGCCAGGCGACTGAGTTCGTGGGAATAAAATATAATCAAATTATTAACACGAGAATATTTAGCGCAAAAATGCCTATGTAATGGATATGCCTGCGAAACAAAATTGCCCGTCTTGGGTGCAATCTTTTGGCAAATGAAATTGTCCCTCTTGCTCGGAACCCCTCCTTTTTAGTGTTAGAGAGAGGGTACTGCTTATGTAGATTGCTCCTTTTAGTGTCGGAGAGGGATTCCCATTTTGTACTGCTTAGGTAGATTGCAGCTGCTAATGCACGAGTCTTTGATTGATCAAATGAAAGTCTTTTCTCTCAAAAAAAGAAAATAATATGCTTGCGGATTCAGAGTTTATGTCTACTAGAGAAAATAAAAACCAAAGATAAGCTGAATTGAGTCGCAATGCCAAAATAGTAACACAAGAAGCCAAAACTGTATTTAAATTTGAACTAGTTTCAGCAAACCTATCCCTCACTTTCCATCTTCTGAGGGCATAGATAAAATTCTGAGAAACTCAAAAATATTTTCATAAATATTAAATGCGGGATAAATTGAAACCCAAAAAACAAATGTTTTCACGATAGAAAAGCTATAAAAATAAAAGGGGTCCAACTTTTTAAATACCAAAGCATAAAAATGAGTTGTTTTATACCCCTTCTTTAAAACACACTCTTTTACATACCAAAATTCCTTAAAAAACTAATATACCCTCAACTTACAAAATAACAAAATAAAACTTAAAGAAAAAATAACAAAAAACAAAACTAAACCCTACCCCCCACCCACCCTCCGTCCCCATCTCTCTCTCTCCCCCAAATCGGTCCCCCCACCCGACTCTCTCTCTCTCTCTCCCAAATCGGTCCCCCTACCGCCACCGGCCTCTCTCTATCCATCTTCATTGTGACCTCCCTCCCTCACGACTTCACGATAGCCCTCCTCACGATCGATTGATCGTCGTGACCGGAAGAACATGAGCAACCGCCCCCGCAACCTCTGCCGCAATGAGTCACCGTCGACGTCCTCCGGCGAAGAGGAGGAAAATTCGAATTTTCGAGTCCCAAATCCACCGGTTAGTGCCCTTTCTTTTTTCGAAATTCATGCTTAAATTTTCAATTGAATGCATGTTTATTTAGTTCTACATATTAGAAATTTTTATATGTTAGAGTTAAGATTTTTATGTGGAAGATTTCGACATTGTTTTGGTGTATAGAGTTCGAATTTTTTGAACTTGTTGGTGTGTTGGGTAGTTGGACGTTTGTGTTGGTTTGTTGTTCTTATGGGGTCGATGGAGGTGGGGAAGACGACGGCGAAGGAATCTACCGTGCTCACGATGAGCTTCCCATCGTGAGCTCACGATGGAAAGCTCATCGTGAGCTCACGATGGCGATGGCTGTCGTGACCACGGCAGAACCCTTCGTCGTCGTCGCGTCGGTCCTCCTCCCGTCTTGACCATGGCCACGGGCTATTTCCCCGTCCTTCATCTTCTTGTGTTATGTTGGTTTATTGAATTATAACACGTTACCACGCACTTAATACTTGGTTTTATTGATTTTGTAGGAACAATATCAATTTGTTAGACCCGCCATGCTCTATTCGTCTCCTAAAGTGAACCTTTACACGAGGGTAGACGTGTTTGATGAAATTAGGTGAGTTTTATTTGAAATATCCGGTGATCATCAAGCCGAGGCATTTCTAAAAACCGGTGTTGTTGGGCGGTTGATTGATGCAAGAAGAAAACAGAGTGCAAGTAATGCGCTAAATCTGACAATAGCCCGACAGTTGCAAGGGATTGGTGCTAATCGGGTACCAGAGAACGAGCTTTGGTTTTATCTTGGTCATACGACCATTCGTATGATGGCAGTGGAATATGCTCTCATCACCGGGCTTCACTTTGGAAACTCTACATTTAATCCACATGCAGTTCATGTACCTCATAGAACTGGCATTCACTACAGATTTTTCAACGGCCGAGAGATAAAGACCAATGAGTTGCGCGATGCCTTCAACAGAAAAGAACTTGGGAGAGACATCGAAGACTATTTGAAGACGACCAACTTGCTCATTTACTATTATTTCCTCCTATGTCGGGATAAATCCACCATAGAGGATTGGGCATTGACGTTAGTTGAAGACTTCGAGGCTTGGGATGCCTTCCCATGGGGCTCGTACACATGGGGAGCACTGTGTCACTATGTGTACAACGCCCACACAGTTCCCAAGGACTACCATCTATATGGTCCGGTTTGGGCTTTACAGATTTGGACTTATGAGATGATTCCAGCGTTAGGAGATCGATGTGAAATCAAAGATCGCATTGATAGAATGCATCGGTGCTTGATGTGGACCACAAGAGTGATGAAAGTTGATTTCAGTCAATTCTTCGATAATCTACAGGTACATTTATGATCTTATAATGTTTTTCATTCATTCAATGATGCTATCTATATTAGTTTCTAAAATTCTAATATTACATTTTCATTATCTTTGCAGCTTCAGGTATTGGAAAGTTTTGAAGCTACGGAAGCAGAGCGTTATGAGTATTACATGTTGAGCTTCGAAAATGGAGACCCTGTTAATGTTCGATATATACTTCCCAAACAAATTACTTCCATAAATAACCCGACTACAAAGAATTCAAAGCAGAAGACTATGGGAAAGTTGAAGCAATTAGCAGCAAGGGTGGTTCGTGGTGACCCGGCACGACAGATGTCGAAGCATCGTCGAGAGGGTACCCCACCACCTCGCAGTTCACCACCTCGTACATCACAGTGGGGGCCTTCGGGAGAGCCAGACAGGGTCTGTTGTTTGCACGGACGACCATGCCCCCTCCATGATGAGGGCAGGAGCAGCAGGGGGGACGAGATTGAGCGCCGGTTGAGGAGCGTTTTGGACGACGAATCTGACAACGGCTTCCTTGCTAAACTGACTCGGAGAATAAGTCAGTTTTTTGTTATGAGGCGCCCAGACAGTCCTCCACAACAGTCACATAGGAATCATAGGACGGTATTTGACGCTCACCGTCACTCTACCTCGGCATTCGACGCTCAGATACGGGCTGGTGGTAGGGTCGACCAGGACTTGGATCCAGCCCGTCACTCTTATGCTATAGGTTTTAGTCACATGCAGACTTCTCCAGTTCGGCCCCAGCACTCTCCACTTCGGTCAAACCATTCTGAAGTCGGGTCCCACCACGACGAGAGGCAGACTTCTCAGCACTCTGAGCCGCTGCCTTCCCGTCACTCTCACCGGCAGACTTCCCACCACTCTGAGCCGGTGCCTTCCCGTCACTCTCACCGACAGACTTCCCACCACTCTGAGTCGGCCCCTCCTCACGACTTTGCGGCTCCTTCTCAGCATCCTCAAATCGGTGTTACAGTCCGTGATGAGCCGTTTCAGCAGTTTGGACAGTTTCAAGCCGATCAGGAGGCGCAGTCTTCATAGCAGATTGGTCATGACTTGTTTGCCCAGTTCTTTCGACCGATGCCGATGTCGGCTCCTTACGAGACACTGCAGCAGCCCATTATAGAGACGCCGCAGCAGCCCATTCACCAGACGTCGCAGTTGCTCCCTTACCATACACCTTTGCAGCTGACCTATGGTTCGAGTGAGCACCAAGATTCTAGCTCACACACTCCCCAGCAGCACGTTGTAGATGATCCGGTTAACGAGGATGATGCTCAATATGAGGAGCCGGATGAGGAGGGTGGTGAGGAGGCAGGTGATGTTGCCTTCGGTCCTTGGCAACATAGACCGTCTGCTGCTGTCCGCACCCCTTTTCAGGGTGCAACTCCAAGTAGAACAGAGAAGTTAAGGATGATGTATGCTGACTTTAGGAGGCAGGGATATGAGTGTTATGTGCCTGTGATTGAGACGGGTCATCGTCTAACAAACAAATTATTTGATCTGGTGGAGAATCCGAGGGAGGACTTCATTCAAGAAGTAAGTTAGTAATTTTATATAGCAAGTTTATACTTATATTGAAATTGATTTGAAATTTATATTGTCTCAGGTAGTAGACCTCTACGTGCTTTCGGTTCGCACGAGGATCCAAATGCATAACAGGACTGCCCCAATATTGGGCCAACTAACACGATCATCATCGGCACTCAGTTACTTGTAAGTTTTTAATATATATTCTTTATATTTTATTATAAATATTGAAAAATGATATTAATCTTGTATGTTGTCAATTTGATAGCAAGTTTTGCGCGCCGAGCTGCAACTTCTACATCCGGATGATAAAAAATTCATGCACATAAAGGGAAAGCCCTCGTATAAGCTTTGGAAGATGCATCCGGAATTAGAGGACATTGTGAACGGGCTAGACTCTCCAAATTCTGTTCCATGGTTGAATTGCAAACATGTAAGTGTTTAATGAAATATATTTCAAGTTTCTTACCATTCATTGATTTAAATTATTCTATTTCTTTATTGAAACAGATATGCGCTTTGTGTAATGTCTTTGAGAATCATTGGGTCACGATTCGGATAAGTATTGTTGATTGAACGGTTGAGTTGTACTACTCAATGTCACACGAATATGATCAGCAAAGGGTCGCACCTATTGATTACGAGCTCAAGCCCATTACTCATCTCGTTCATCGTCTACTAGCTCTCTCAGGCTATTGGAAGAACAATTCAACAATGACGAAGCGAGATGGTAAATGAAGCTTTTGAAGATGTCGATCAAAGACCAGTTTGTGCAGACAAACAGTCACAACAGTTGCGGCCCCTTTGCATGAATGTATTTGGATCATTTGATTAGTAGTAAGTCGAGACACTGGGGGAATATCATCGAATGCTACATTCAAAGATATCGGTGGCTCGTAGCAACTAGGATTTATTGGCTTACAGTACTTGACAACATCTAGTTTTATGTATGGTGTTTGAATGTTGTATTTGAATCTTATTTCCTTGTATAGTTGTTAGTTTATGTATTTCAATATTATTTTATGGGGTAGTTTTGTTAGTTTATCGAGTTTATGATGTTTGAAACATGTATTTGGATCTTATTTTTATGGTATACTTTCTTAGTTTATCGACTACATGAATGAAATAGTTTGGAGCAGGTAAATTATCAAACTCTCGGCTCTGGTCACGAAAGCATCACCATCGTGAGATCACGATGAGGATGCCATCGTGAGCACACGATGGAATGTGTCACCGTGAGCTCACGATGGTGGGCAATCGTGAGGTCACGATACAACCCATCGTGAGCTCATGATGAGGATGTCATCGTGAGCTCACGATAGGCTTTATCGTGACCTCACAGTGAACACGCTCAACCCCATCGTGACTTTAGGATTTTTGCCTAATTATGGTGTTTTAACCGGTTATATTAATTTGTTACGTGTTAAATATGTTCTACTTAACATTGAAATACATCAACAAATCAAAAATTACACACTTAAACACACAATTATAGAGTTGGAGAGATTTATGACACAACAATGAATACATTACTATATGTACAATGACTCTTGCATTTGATAAACAATACATCTCTAACATTAACCCATTTAGTGTTTCTTTGATATAAGACCGCAAAATATGATGTGCAAATGTTGTTTAAGACATAATATAACATTTCAAGACTAATTAATCATTGTTTTCGGCGTAATCGATCCAGTTATTAGTTCACGACGGGATAAAAATATCATCGTGAACATGGTCGTGAACATGTCATCGTGATCACGACTACCCAACATCGTGAGGTCACGATGGATATCCATCGTGAGTTCGCGATGGATATCCATCGTGAGTTCGCGATGAACGCCCATCGTGAAGTCACGATGGCTTGGCAATCGTGATGTCACGTTTGGCATGGTCATCGTGACCTTTCCAGGAACTCGAAAAAAAACCATTTTCATCAAACTAGCATCAAATAAAATATCAAATTCAACACAAATAAGTCTACGTTCATACAAGTCACCAAATAAGTCTAGCAGTTTAACACCAATAAAGTTCAAACATAACTTTTAAACAAATCTAAATTCAACCAACACTCTCCAAATAAGTCTAGTCGACATCTAAAGCTGTGGAGGGTGACGCACCATCCTGCGCTGCTTTATTTCGGGCCTCAAGTTCCGACGGTAACGAAGTTATGTCCCTCAGGATCAGCACTCAGCATCTAATAATTTGCGGTGTCGACTCCATCACCTCAAAGATCACGGCATCATCTATTTTGAGTCGAAAGTGCGTGTGAATTGTTTCCACCCTGCATACTCAAACTTCGGTTTCATCACGATGGGATCACCATCGTGAGGTCACAATTGCAGTGACTATCGTGAGGTCACGGTTGTCCCTCCATCGTGACCTCACGATTACTATCTCATCGTGACCTCACGATGGCTTCACGATGGTTTTGTCATCGTGATCAAGGCAGGGACACACCAAAAATTATCCATGTATGCAGATAATACCTGTCCCAAATATTCTGAACATAAAAACAGATATTAAAGGTTTAAAAAGGTCAATACAATGCCATAAACTCCTATATTTCATCTTCAATTGGGTTAGGACATGCCCTAATATCATGACCCTCACGACAACAATTGCTACATCTTTTTTTCCTCCGGCGCCGTTGACTTGATTCTACTCTCCCAAAATCATGAAAATTTTGTTCATCCTCTGTTTGTTGGAGAGGGACATTCAAATCGACTCCACCCAGGGGGATAGATGTCATGCATTTTTTTTCTGTTGTGCCCAGATCCACCACACCTTGAGCAAACTTGAGGACATCGTGCTCTCGTGCCTTCAACTGTTGACTGAGCATGGCTCGTTCTTGGACGACCGGCCTGACGTACATCTTTTGGAGGATAAAACCTTAATTGATTTGATCTCCGGCGGCACATTCCACTCATCGGGGTGTGGTATTTGATTGATATGCTCAGCATAAGTCTGTCTTAGACTGTCTTGTTTGAAATATCTATGTACGAAATCGTACACATTCAAAGCAATGTCGGCCCGCTTATTAAAATAGGAAAAATGGAATTACTTACATACAAAATGAATATAAAAGTAGTAGAAAATTCTAAAAAATAATATAAATTTTACCTTATAGCGGCAGCAGCATGCTTACATGGAATCCTATCCTCATCGAAGACACGTCAATCACACGTCCAATTTTGAAGATCGACTTGATATTGTTGATTATCTTCGTCTACTTTATAAATATGCTCGGTGATTGCTCGGTACGCCGCTCGTCAAACCAATCCTCCAATGTGTAGCAAAATGTTTCATGTAATGAGCACACTGGTAAACACCTACCCCACCACAAAACACTGTTCACTGCTTCGACAGCATTGGATCTCAGTAATCCATAGCGCCGCACATGACACTTTGGCCTAGCCCACCTCTCTGGTCCAATTTGAGAAAGTCGTCTGTGAGCACCATTAGGACTTACAGTGTACAACAATTCAAAAAAGTTTTCAAACACTTTGTGGCGATAACTAAATGCTGCTTCATAAAAGAGTGTGGCCACAGTTTTTGCCGTATGGGGTCAAATTTTTCTGCAGATGGTGATATCACAATCCGTGGAATGCATTTGGATAGACGGTTCGAACTGCATTCCTAATGCTCTTATGTTGGTCACTCACTATCAACAAATCTTCGGGAAGATTAAAGCATTTGCGTAGGTTATAAAGAAAATAATTTCATGACTCATCGTTCTCTATCGAACCAAGGCCAATTGCAAGCGGAAACGCTTGCTCGTTCCCATCCTTCGTGCATGCAACAAATAAGGTTCCTTTGTTTCTACCCTTAAGATGAGTCCCATCTACTATGAGCACAGGTCGAAGACACTGCTCAAATGCTCTAATACACTGTCCAAGGGCAAGGAACATGTGACAGAACACTCCTTCACTAGTCGTCTGCAAGTCATATACAGTCCCAAGATTACGTTGTTTCAACAAATACAAATACGATGGAATCTTCTGATATGACGAGGGGAAGTCACCGTACACTCTCTCTATCGCTAGCTGCCTTGTTCGGACGGCAAAGTTGTATAACATTTGAACATCGTATCGCATGCACATCTCTGCCATCATCTTCTTTGGCCTCAGAACGACCTTCTCATCTATCAATTTCTTTAGTAAAATAAAACGCGGCCACCTCGCCACTCACAGACCTTGCACGTGCAGCACGGTTCAAATCTAATCGGTAACTGTGATCCAATGTCAACTTAGTAATCCAAAAAAGAGTTGCACATTCCACAGCACACAACCTAAACGTGCAATTCTTTCTACCACTCCTACATAGGTACACTGCACGGTCCGAAGCGGAGCGATCGGTCTTACACTCTACAAAGTGCTCCAAATAATACATTCCTACAGCTATCATCAACTCTTGCACTGATCGAAATATGGATCCTACCTCGAGACTACCATTAATGACGATAGGCCGCTCAACCCACGCCAACAGTATTGCGCTTTCAATGTCTGGATATGGAATGATCCAATTGTGTTGTGTACGCTCATGCTCAATCTCGCTTTCTGATTGATGGTCCGATAAAAAGTGGCGCTGCCCTATGAGCCTATCCATTTGTGCCGGCTGTACAATCCAAGCATAAAACTAATCTTTCATTGATTCAAGCAAATCTTTACGACGGTCTTCCTCTTCATCTTCGGATGTAGACACCGCTTCATCCTTCTCATAATCTCCATCATATTGATCACTATCATCATCGTCACTATCATCTTGTGCACCCGAGGTGCTATCTCTCACATTAACTTCGGAGACGGAGTTCCCGCAGTTTTCAATCACATAAACCTCCGGATCCTCTTTAGGGTCCGCTAACCATCGAAGTAATTCTAAATCGCCCCGCAATAGCACTTTTGCTTTCATGCCGTTAATGGTTGTGAGGTACCATAACACATATTCGGTCTCCTTCCCACCATTCAAACCCTCTCTAATGAGTTCCATAAGGTTAGCACGATTAATCTTGTCGGGGTCGATGTAGACAAGAAATAAATCCTTGTCCATATATGTCGATTGCTCCCAATGACCGCCGTAATATATAATAATACGGCGTAAAGACATCTGAAATTAACAAAAGATACAAAAATGAAGTGTAAACAATCAATGAAAATACTTGTTTAGCACACATCTGTGGTGGTCACGATGGTGATCACCATCGTGAGGTCACGATTCGTGAGCTCACGATGGCAATTGTCATCGTGACCTCACGATGGTCATCATAATCGTGAACACGGTGTACTTCAGCATCGTAACCATGGCAGAATTCGTGGTGAGCTTAGAACTAGGTATTTCAACTTCTTTTAACCCCCCGATACCATGAAGTTTTTAATTTAATACACCATTATATGAACAAAATAACATATTTCATGACATAAGATGAAGCATATCTTGTATTATACTTTGAAAACCCTAATTCCACCCTAACAATACCCTAATTTCAGCAGCAATTATGTCAAATGAACAAACATTATGCATATTATGCTTACCTTTGTATGAAGTAAGGAACACCATGGAGCCCCCTTTGATGCTTTCGTTCTTCTTAGGCGAGAACTTGGATGCTTGGAATGATGATTCGTTTTTTTTTTTTTGTGAGTATGTTTGTTGATTGTGTATGTTTGAATGTGAGATTATGAGTTTGAATGTGATTATTCTTCCCCATTACTACCACCACCAACCTCAGTGGCTTCATTTATTACCTAGTACACCCGAAAATATTCACCAAATCAAATGTGCAGATGCATTAATGAGTTTCGCATGCATCAGTCTTGGTTAAGATGAAAGTGTCATCGTGACCACACGATGGGACTGCCATCGTGACCTCACGATGGGATTTCCATCGTGAACACCTCATCGTGACCACTCTCATCGTGATCACATGCCGAGTCAAAAATCTGATACGGTTGACTTTGAAAATTAAGGATATTTTAATACTTTTACAGGATTTTGGTATACTAAAGAGAGGCTATAAAAGAAGTGTGATTTATGTTTTGGTATTTTTTTGTAAGTTTCCTCAAAATAAAAAATAAATCCAAAAATAAGTTGTAATTATTCATCCATTTGCTTTTATCAAATCTAAATGCAGGACCGATTGAACATTTTGTATTAAATAAGGCATAAATAAAATTATGAGAAGCTCATAAATATTTTTTCTTGCTTCATAGAGATACAAATGAAGATGTTCTTCCATGGGATTCTTACTATAAAAGTTGTGCTTATTTTTCTGACTAGCCTCTCTTTCTACCTCAACTTTATCAAGAGAGTAGCTGCCTATACATACACCACGCATAAACTGCAGGAACAACCAGCCCAAGCCGATACATCCCTATACACGACTGAGTGGTTTGGGAAGTTTCCAAGCCGATACAATGCACGGACAGAGGGAGAAACAAGACATAAAATAAGTGACATTTCGAAGTCACACTAGAATTTAGTCGAAGGGAGGTAAAACGAATGAATTATTACCATTTTCCTTAATAATGCAGCCATTATCTGATCCGCATTTGCAGCTGGCGCAGAATCAGTGACTGGAATAAGAATCTTTCCCACTTCTATACCCTGAAAATAGTGGTTTGCTCACTTTTTCCTTCTTGAAAATCAGATGACGAACATCAATGGCTTCCATATCTAGATGGTATGGAAAACCACTAGAGAAGCAAGCACTTGAAGAAGTAATGATTGATGATGAAGCAACATCATAGTTTTAGGCGATAGATCAGTCCTTACCTTAAAGGCAGAGCAGGACTAAGCAGGGTTGTAATAAGATCCTCAACTTTCTTTTGGATAGTGGCATCGGGAAATTGTTGTACCACCTCAGCTGCGAATGAAAAAATCAGAGCTTTTCTTGCAGCAGCCTTGTCGATCCCACGTGCTTGGAAGTAGAAGAGCTGGTTCTCTTCCAGATCACTGATTGCAGCTCCATGAGAGCACTTAACATCGTCCGCAATGATTTGGAGGTTCGGTTTCACATTGACAGTCGCTCGAGGCTCCAAAAGGAGACTTCTTGAAAGTTGTCCTGCATCTGTCTGCTGGGCATCTCTGTCAAGAAATTACATGTTCACTAGAATATTCCGATTAAGTCAACATTAATATATTTCAGCATCACCTCAAATAAAGGAACTGTTACAATGATATGCTTGATTATTTAGGAATCCTAGTTCAGTCAAACATCACGATAAGTAATCATAAATACGTCGAACAAAATATCAATAGCGAAAAGCAACAATGTACTAGTAACTCTAGAGGTGTGAGAGAAAGTCCAATACCTATTGACTTGAACATTTCCATCAAAAACAGCCTGTCCGAGGGAATGTGCTACGATAACTTTGTGAAGTTGCCGTGAGAAACCTCGTGGATGGTCCATCACAAGCTTACTATGCAAGTCTTGTAGCTGATCACCCATTGACAAGTGAAATGATGACAACACTGTTACAGTATCTGGCCCTTCTTGCTGCACATGGACATTGTGCCGACTCAGTTTCCCACCAGTGCTCACTTCAGTTAACTCATACACACTTGTAGATCCCTGCAATCGCCAAGTTTGAAAAGTGAACTCAACCAGAAACAAATTCTAAATTCGTCATCTTCAAAGCAAGAAAAGCACAATAAAAACGAGGAATTTGAAGAGTTCACAGTTACTACTCTACTAGCTGCATAACAATAATTATTACTCCCAAAAAGAATTACTACAAAGATGACAAAAGTGCTTTTAGTGTGAAATCTTCGCAGGATTCTTAAAGCAGCTGATGTCAAAGACAAGAATGGCAAGTCAGTCCAATCACTACTTCAAGTCAAATGGCCCATGCAAAGCCTTAAACTCTCATAAGTTGCTAATCAACTTATAAAATAAAATAATAACAACTAAACACTTAATAACACAGTAACAACTAAACACTTAACAATTAAAATAACAACTTAAGAATAATTAAACTACAATTCCTCGTCCGCTCCTTCTTCTTGTGGTGATGCATATAGACCTTAAGGGGAGGGCCTGGTGCATCTCTAGCAAAAACACAAATTTCTTAATGGGGCTACGTAAGGTCTACTTAAGAATAATTAAACTACAATTCCTCGTCCGCTCCTTCTTCTTGTGGTGATGCATATAGACCTTAAGGGGAGGGCCTGGTGCATCTCTAGCAAAAACACAAATTTCTTAATGGGGCTACGTAAGGTCTACTGTTTTCTGATACAAAATATTCTTCTTGAAAGTTTCATCTGATATTTTGACAACACTAAAAAGTAAATAATTTCTGATAGTTTCTGTTAGCATAAAGAATGTTCATTTACATAATATTGACACATCTACATAATCAAAACATTTAAAAGTATTTACCACCAAAAGATGCCAAACTAATAGCTAGAACATAGGCTTAGATTTTAGATTTATTTATAAAGTTATAACTAAGATATTTTTACCAAGTTGATTTCACAATAACAAGGTAGTCAATCTAAATTACATACACTTACATCACATATTTTGCAGGTCGATAAGTGATATTGTTAAAGCTTTTACTTGAATATATTTCACTGCTTTTAAAAGCAAGGCAACAGCAGCTTTATCTTCTGCAGTTTTACTTCTATTAAAATATGCATATGCAAATGTAACACGCTTCCCATTGTGTTATATTACACTAGAATTGGTTTGTGGAAAGTCGGATGAACCAATTTATATCTAGAAATCATGGGTTGAAGGATTTCCTTAAGCTTAATCTTCTTCCTTCTTCTTTTTTGTTTTTTCGGTATAAGTCGATTTGAAATAATAGGACTAATTAGTGAGTTAAGAGCCTAATAGTGGAAGTCACGCTAGCAAACCTTAGGCAGGATAACCTAAGTCAACCTATATCCGGAATGGGAAGTGTGTGGCTACTTGTGAATAAAGAAAAAACTTCAGTTCTATATGATTCGAAATGGCATACTTTTGAAACTGCTATAGAAAAGAAAAAATATATATATTCAGTGATATCCAAGCCCTACATGGTGCCGTGGACAGAATTCAAGTAATGACATCTCTACCATTTCCAAACGCTACTATCGTATGTATTCATTTTCTTCCTCGTCAAAAGCAACGGGCTAGTGACGCTAGTCACTACATCACAATGTGAACAAAAAGCATCACAAGAAGAAAATAAAGAATGGGCTGCAATGAGTTGCAAGAAAAAGTAGTCTTGAACTGGGAAAGGCTTTTCAATCACTTGAAGTGGGAGTAGATGAAGGTTAAGTCTCGACTAATATCTGTTCCATCTAGTCCAAATGCAACAATTCTTTCCTTAAACAGTAATGTAAGAAAGCATCTATACCAATATCAACAATTGATAATTCGATAGACATTTTAAGGAAGGCAGATCAGTAGTTCTATTTCACCATCTTGTAATGACATTTTATTCATTTTCTTCCTCATCAAATCACTACATCACAATGTGAGCAAACTAGCATTACAAGAAACAAAAAAGAAAAAGAAAAATTGGACTGCAATAAGCGATCAAGTAAGATTAAAGCTCAAGAAGTAGAAGCACGAACTAGCTAACCTGGCAAACTGAAGTCCACTTAACATGTGCAGCACCTAAAGACTGCGTTTGGATGTACGAGTGTCTGACCTTCGCCCCGTCACCAACAACCACTTCCATAACCGAATTCGTCCAATAACACCTCTCATCCCCATCTCCACCAACATACTCCTCAACTATACCTATATCCCCACCTTTCTCCACCAAAACCAGCACTCTCGGGTTCGAAACTGGCAGCGTTTTCGAACCCTTATCGCTACAATTCATCGAAACGAACCTCAAATGCAACGGATTCTCAACCTTACACCCCTCAGGCACATACACAAGCACCACATCAGGCGCACCCACACCATTGAGGGACCAAAACAAGTCTCCTTGAAAATTCGAGACGTATTTCGACACCTTCTCCATCACATCCTTCGAATTCAAATCCGACAGCCTACCAACGAACACCCCATCGGTCAATTTAGATAAATTCGACAACGATTCTACCAAATAACCGTCGATTATAGCAATACTAGGGTGAAGGGAATCGGCCAAACCGCTTAACGTGTCCCAAGTTTGCGTGGGGGCTAGGGTGACGGGCTGAACTTCGGAATTTTTGATGAAGGAAGTGTCGGTGAACCTAAAGGGCTCGTCTTTTCTGGAAGGCCACGGCGTGGTGAGGAGGGATTGGGAGGAGATGTCCCTGAGCTTCTGCAGAGGCGGGGGAGGAGAGGAGGAGGCCGCGATGGAGTCCTCGAGTGTCTCAGCTAGGCGGAGAACGTGAGGGTCGGAGAGGATTGCGAGTGTTGGGGGTTGGGCGAAGACTTTGGTTGTGGCGGCTCGCGGCGGCGGTGGGCGTAGTTTGGGGAGAAAGGAGTTGAGAGCTGAGAGAGACATCGCCGCCGAGAATCTGACTGAATTCGCCGTCGGAATAGGACCGGAAAATTATGGTAAATTGGGTTCTATAATTAAAATCTTTGCTGGGCTTCAATTTTTGAAGTCTTTTGTCGTACTATAATTTAATTTTTGTTGGGCTTACGGTGTGTATTGGATTTGAATTTTGTTGGATTTTGATGGAGTTCAGAAGTTTGGGTGTTTTGGAAAAAGTTTATAGAAATTCAGGAGTATTGGATGTCGATTTTATTTAGAATTTCAGAAATCTTAAAAAAATTAGGTGTATTAGATTAAGATTTAAAAAGGTCTATATAAATCTTGGTGTATTCAACATTTCATAAATTTTGAACTCTATCAATTTCGTAGGATTTTGTAGCCAAA
This sequence comes from Schizonepeta tenuifolia, assembly GCA_029490685.1. Lineage (NCBI taxonomy): Eukaryota > Viridiplantae > Streptophyta > Magnoliopsida > Lamiales > Lamiaceae > Schizonepeta > Schizonepeta tenuifolia. The sequence goes on along the minus strand of CM055957.1, from coordinate 92,223,783 downwards.
AATACACACACCGAAATCCACACTATATTAATCGGATTTTTGAAATTCATTTGACCTCAGTGCCGGGTAAGTAACAGCGGTCGCTGAGACGTGCCCAACCGGCGCTAGGGGCCAACGGTGACTGAGGCATGATGCTTTTCTTTTTCCGTATCATCACTCTTTCTCTCTCTCTCCAACTTCAAAATAATATAAAAATAAGTTTTATTTAGGATTTTCAGGTTACCTCTCTCTCTTCATGAGCGCTCCTGTGTTTCATTTCATTTCATTTCATGATATAAATATACTAGTACAAGGTAGTTGCGCTCGCATTTTCAATACATACAAATCTCTCTCTCAATATTTCGATTTTGCATGTTTCATCATCCATTTCACAGAGCACACACAATTCCATCACACGCACACACCTCGCTTCCTCTCTCCCAGTTTTCTGTTCTTCTCTGCATCTTTAAAAACTAATGGTGTGGTGATAGAATCCAAACCGCTTCGCTAAAAAATAGCTAAACTTTCTCTATGAATGCCAATAATTGTGAGATGATAGAATCAACGGATTCTGTATTTTCCTAAAAAAGAGGGAAGAAACCTAGAAAACAAACTTTTTCTATCGAAATTCCATTTGCCAGATCTAGCTCTATTTTTCTACTTCCACCGAGGGTTGGATTCCAGCGACCATTGGGTACTTCAAGCGTTCGCTGGATTGCAGCGAGCGCTGAGACAATGGATTTTAACTCCAATGAAGTCCATAAAAATCCACCCCAAATCCCACAAACTCCAGCCCCAAATCTATGGATTTCCCAAATTTATGGACTTTTTAAAATCCCACAAAATCTACATCCAATACACCCCCTTAATCTTTTAAGTTACTTCCCGACCATTCATGTTATCATCATTTTCTTATTTAAGTATTTTATTTATATTCATTTTTTTATTGATAAATTTTAATTCTTCACAATCCTTCAAAAAGTAATGAAACTTATCAATTTTTTTCTTTTTCTCCTTATTCTTAATTTAAGTGTCAAACAACAATATGACAATTTGAGGGAGTAGTTAGTTTCAATAATTATATGAAACACACAGACTTTTATAGGAGACTAATGAAATTTAATACTCCCTCCGTTCATATTTTAAAGTTCTGTTTGTTCTTCAAAAATTGTCCCTAATTTAAAGCCCTACTCTGTTTTTGGACACCCGTACCCTTATTTTCCTCCCCAAATTACTACTCCTTGCCACTAATGGGCCCACCCCACTCTTTAACCCAACCTAATTAGAATCCTTAATTAAATCACTTGTCCCACCCAAATAACACCAGCCCACCCACCCCATTAAATCACTACGTGATTCATTACTCTCTCTTCAAAACAACTCATCATCTTCTCAAAGGCATCCTCTCTTCTTCGATACTCTGGAATTGAATTCTCTTCTCTTCAAAACCTTAGAACTTGCGCCTCTATTACTGAAATCTCTTCTCTTCGATATTCTCTGTGAATTCGTATCTCTCTCATAATCTCATCTCGTCGATGATGAGTTCCTCCAAAATAGAGTTGAGTTCTATCGAAATTGTTCCTGAAACCATATTCGATTCTCCTCCTCTTATCTCGTCTATGACGCTGGCCAAGTCGGCAAAGATGTCTAATTCAGCCACCGCCGATTGGGTGATTCTACCCTCTGGATCTGAGATGTCTGATGGCAGATATGCCGATTTTGGTTCATTGGTGCCGGAGAAATATATGGGAGTTGGCGATTGTGAGATTCATCCACCTGTTGTTATGAGGATCTATGGTTCTGACATTCATCTCTCTTCTTCGACTTCTAGCATATCTGCTATGTTTCCTGATTTGATGCCACTATCTGAGATGAAAAAGATGGTGCATGAACCTCCATCTGTTGATTATGTGATGATGGTGCTCGATTCTCCACCTTCGTCGAGTGAGAATTTAGAGCAGATAGTCGCGGACATCTGTAAATGATGCCTATTTCCTGGCAACTGAAGTCTTAAAATTTCGCTGAAAAAAAAGGCCCAAGAAGCTCTGGAACACGTCGGAATCAGGTGATTGAGTTCTACTATGTATAATTATTTCCTTTTAGTGGGTGGGCTGGTGATGCCATTTGTGATTTGGTTAATTTTCTGATGAATGTGATTCATGCGATATTGCTGATGTGTTGGTTAATCTTGACCTGAATGTGATTCCTGTCTACTTGTTGATAAATGCATATTTACATGATGATGCATTTGTGAAATGATAAATTATGTTATTTGAATGACAATTGATGACTTATGATGACACATGTGAGCTAGTCCCTATGATGATAATTGAATTGATATTGTCTGAGGATTATATATGCTGCCTTGATGCCTTGATGCCTTTGTTGTGTTTGAGTGGTGGGCTGATGATGCCATTTGTGATTTTATTTGAGATAATAATGTTGCCTTGATGCCTCTGTTGTGTTTGAGTGGTGGGCTGGTGATGCCATTTGTGATTCTGTTTGAGTTCTATGCTTGCCTTATGATGTCACCACTAGAGTTTCCTAGTTTTAGAGGTTGACTTAGGCAGCTTAGGAGTCAAATTTAAGTCAATGGCACAAAAGTAATGCTGAGACTGATTGGACACCTTTGGTACATCTTGATTGCCTAGATGGCAACCTTACTTCAGCACTCTAAGTACTTCTCTGCCTAGAAGTCAACCTTGCCCTAGTAAGTATTGGGAAAACATGCCCCGAGGCATGGAAACTTGTCTAGGGAATGTTACCTCGTTGTAACACTGACCACTTATACTTTATTGACAACTAGTCTAAAGTACAATACGGAATTGTCTTCTCGAGATATAAATATCCTAGAAAGGTCTCAGAGATGTCCTGTCACATCGATAAAGATTGGGAATGTTTCCAATCAAGTTGGTTAATGGGCCTTCAAAGCTACCCCTAAATACCAAAAATACCCTTACTTTTACAGGTATATATATGCAATTCTCTACATAATAGCAGCACGAGGTTGGTCGGATTCGAGTGTTGGGTGAGGCTCCCGACACTGCGTGGAATGAAGTTTGGCCGAACACGGATCTAGCACTTGATTATGGTGCTAATGTGTGAGGTTTTCTTGTGGGAAGAAAATGGCTCGGACAAAGTCGGCCGGATCGAGTTTTGGCACGAGGAGAACTCACTTGGGCGCGCCAGGCCGACCAGCCCTCAATCCTCACCAACACTCGTGTTTGTTTGTTGTTGAGAGATTTCGTGCACACATCAAGTAAATATCACACACTCACACAACAGAATCGTAAAGCACACAAGCAAGTACGGGAACTCACTTCCCAACCTTAGTATTACTCACAATTCGTACAAAGGAATAGCTCTCAAGCTTTACACAGAGATCTCATGCGTAAAAATGGCTTCTCACGCCTATATCATGTGTTGGACAAGTCCCCCAACACTAGGATAAGTCACAAGGTTTTCTTCCGACTTAGAATTTTTCGCCTTGTGCGGCGTCGATTTGCACCACCGACCAGCCCTCAATCCTCACCAACACTCGTGTTTGTTTGTTATTGAGAGATTTCGTGCACACATCAAGTATATATCACACACTCACACAACGGAATCGTAAAGCACACAAGCAAGTACGGGGAAACTCACTTCCCAACCTTCGTATTACTCACAATTCGTAAAAAGGAATAGCTCTCAAGCTTTACACAGAGATCTCATGCGTAAAAATGGCTTCTCATGCCTATATCATGTGTTGGACAAGTCCCCCAACACTAGGATAACCGTTCGGGACGTTTCGGGCCGCTCCGGGCCGAGTTCAGGTCGACGGGTCGGGACGAGGCATCGTGGCAACCTTTGATTGGAAGGCTGCCGAGTCGTGGGGGCGACTCTTGGTAGTGGGCACGGACGATTGTCTTAGCGGTTACCTTCCCCCTACCATAGCTAAATAACAAAAATCCCCCGTGGCAACACTAAACCCCCAAAGGGTTGTGGAATGACATGTTTCTGTTGGCTCGGCCATGTGCGCGCCTGGCGCGTCCAAGTGAGTTCTTCTCGTGCCAAAACTCGATCCGACCGACTTTGTCCGAGCCATCTTCTTCCCACAAGAAAACCTCACACATTAGCACCATAATCAAGTGTTAGATCCGTGTTCGGCCAAACTTCATTCCACGCCGTGTCGGGAGCCTCACCCGACACTCGAATCCGACCAACCTCGTGCTATCCCAAATCCACTCGAGCCAAACTCTTCCAAAGCCCCACTTTCCCCGAGCATCCTCGATGTCCAGCTCATTCGGACTCATTTCCATCACAAATTCATCGTGCCAAGCTAAAATCCGCTGACCCGACGTTACCCGTGCCATGGTGCAGTGATGGCTCGCACCATGACACAGAGCTGTCTAAGGGGCTAACAAACATCCTATCTCTCTCATATGATAGAACTCTTTGAATTATCTCAAGCTTTCGTATTCTACACACACTGACTTGATCGTCGGATACGCGACGCCGGCACACAACCCGACGTTACGTTTTGCAAGACGGAGCGAATGAATAAATCCACGTGGAGAAGCTCTTCCTACCATATATCTTCGACACAAGGTAATTAATATGTGTTTACGATTCTTGAACATTTGTATGTTCGAGGATTACATATTTGAACCCCATTAGAGACTATCTAAGCAAATAAATCAGCTACAAAAACAGTTTACATTCCAAACATTTAAAAAAAAATGGATCACAATGTTTGTTCCTGCAAACCAGATCAAAAAATCATCACATGTCTTGCCTTAATCCTGGATTGCCACTTGTTGCAGCCCTTGAGCTAGATCATCTACTTGAAATCTTTCATCTCCTTCACTTCTTTGGTTGTTTAGGAAGTCTAAGATTTCCCTTACAAGCTCCAAATCCACTTCAATGCATTCTGGCATAAGTTCTTCCCTTTCTAGTTTTTCCTTATTCATGTGAGGAATTTTGTACCTGTTGTCTCCCTTAACCTTTATGATCTCTCTATAGCAGCCTTGTAGAGTTAGAAATACATGATTTAACTTATTTTATTAACTTTTTTTTTCAATCAAAAGTTTGTCTCCTAATTCACCTAAGTATATTACTTCTACTATTTTATTAGTGGGTACAATATGCATCTTTTATAGATTCTTCATGCGTTTTTTTTATCGGTAAATTTAAAAAGAAGTTTTTTATGGCATAATATCTAAACATGACATCTTCGGCATGATTATGATCTGTTGAGAAAATTTTAAGTATATGATTTCGATTATTTGCAAGAGGGCTTATACAAATTCCAACGCAAAGAACGTTTATTAAGGGTGTGTTTATCAATTCTCAATCATCCAATTTATTTGGTTTAGAACCACAGAGATCAGAGAGAATTGAATTATTTTAAGCTCGGTGATATTATAAAGAAACTATTAAAATAATTGTGTATCAAAATTCACCAAAAATTTAAAAGATACTAGTATAACATTTTTCTAGAACAAAAGATAACCTTATTGAAAAAATATGAAAATTTATGACGATATTTTTAATTAGGGAAAAACCATTTAATATCCTAATGTTCGAAATTTTTATCGTCCTAACGTAAGCATAATAATAAATTAGTACCCAATATTTCAATTTTTTAACAATAGTATCCCACGATCACTTTCCGACCACTTTCTGCCAGTTAACTCGCCGGATAGTCCACGTTATATTTACACGTAGATTTTCAAAAAAAAAAAAAAGACATATCCATGTTGATGGTGCCATGATTTAATGATACTTACTTCTTTTGTTATGAGTTTATGAATTTGTGGTACTTTGATGTTTGCGCATATTCATATTGATGAATTTAAATGGTTAAGAAATTTGATCTTTGCCCATACTCACATAAATTAATAGACATTTTGCAATAATATTATGATGATTTGTTAAAATTGAGAAAGAAAATAGTTGTGTTGTGATGTGAAGGTAAGTGGGATGGGAACTGTGGGGTATGAATAAAGAGCATTTTTTCTATTTTTTTTGAAAATCTATGTGTAAATATAACGTGGACTATTCGGCGATCTTGATAAAAATGGTCGGAAAGTGATCGTAGGACACTATTATTAAAAAATTGAAATATTGGGTATTAATTTATTATTATGGTTATGTTGGAAACTTAGAATGCTATCCTAAAAAACTTAAATAGTTGGGACATTTAATGCTATTTTCCTTTCAATTATAGAAAATGGAAAAATAAAGGAAAAGGAAAAAGAAAAAGAAAAGTATAGAAATATTTGAGCACTCCCGCCTCCTGGCCAGTAGCGAGGGTTTTGCCGCTCTGCAATCGGAGAATCGGTGAATGGCGTCTGCATCTTCTTCGTCATCGTTGCCAGAGATTCCATGGGTGGAGAAGTTTCGGCCGACTAAGGTGTCTGATATCGTCGGCAATCAAGAAGCCGTCGCCAGGCTCCAAGTTATCGCTCGCGATGGCAACATGCCCAACCTTATTTTGGCCGTCAGCATTCTACTCTCTCTCTCTCTCTCTCTCTAGTTTTTCTCAATTGGAGTTTAATTTGAAGTTTTGAGTCCACGGGACTACCGATAACGGAATTGCATATTATTCTTTATTGAGCAACTGTGTTGCTTTACCATTTAGGAGGTTTTGCTGTGTGGGATTTGGGTTAGGAGGCTCGGAAATTGTTACTAGCTGCTGCAATTCGCATCGTACCATGTGTTTTGGTATTTGTACCTCCTGATTGCGCAAGTCTGTTATGTTTTGATCTTGAATTGAAGCTCTTCAATTCGTAGCTAATGTTCTGAATTCCAAGAAAAGTTTATATGGTAGTGGTAAGCATTTATGTCTAAGAAAACATAGGTCTCTTCCCTGAATTTTATGCTTGAAAAGGTGAAATTTCATCCACGCAATTCAGAAGGTATTGAGAAATGTTGCTCATATTTGATGAATTGAGTCATTTTTATTGATATCGATGTAATTCAGTTAGCCAAACCAGTTCCGTATGTAATGTGCTCTGTCGTTTTTCTTTTTCTCATAATGTATATCAACATGCGTGTGTCGGAAAAGAAGGTATATAGGACTTCTTTTTGGAAGTTATTTTCTTCTCAGCAATCAGTCTTTATTGATTCTTGCAGGGTCCTCCTGGAACTGGTAAGACTACTAGCATACTGGCACTTGCTCATGAGCTCCTTGGGCCTAATTATCGAGAGGCAGTCTTGGAGCTAAATGCATCAGATGATAGGTATTGAAGTATTTTATTGTGTCTGGTTCACATGATAAAAATCAAACTATGTTTAAAGTTCATATATTTTCGGTCATAACTTTAAGTTTTTTAAGTTCACATGATTGGGGTTTTCTTGCTTTTTTAAGCGTTTATTGTTATATTTTACCAGAGGAATTGATGTTGTGAGAAACAAAATAAAGATGTTTGCCCAGAAGAAAGTTACATTGCCTCCTGGAAGGCACAAGATAATAATCTTGGATGAAGCTGACAGGTGAGTATACATTTGATTTTTAAGGGAAATTCAATGTCAATTTTTGCTTTTATTTGTTTGGCTTTTGTTCAAGTGTAGTCCTAAACTGACTAAAGTTATTCAATATGATTCTTCTTGCACAAATCATGACTTTTTGAACCCTGTCTTTCTCGCACTCATTGAGTTGTAGTTTTCTTATCTGGTTTTCCTTATTGTATGGAAATTAGCATGACTTCAGGAGCTCAACAAGCTTTGAGGAGGACAATGGAAATATATTCTAATTCTACACGTTTTGGCCTAGCTTGCAACACCTCATCAAAGATCATTGAGCCTATTCAGAGTCGATGTGCCCTTGTTCGGTTTTCTAGATTATCTGACCAAGAGATACTTGGACGTCTCATGGTGGTGGTTGCAGCAGAAAAGGTAATCCCTTTTCAGTATAGGTTTCTGGTTGATCTGCAGTCTCATGCATCCTCTCTCCAATCTCATATTTTAAAGTAACTTACTGCTGTTATCAAGTAATTGCAGATTCGTTTTTTTTTTCCCCATAGATTCCTAAGTTGGATAACTTGGATTGATTGTTAAACATGCTTGTTGTCTCCAAAGAGATTCCTAATTTTTGTTTTGCCCGGTGCTTTATAGACGTGTGGACTGAGTTTATTCAGTAACCTTTCATTCTAATACCTTCAGTTGTTCCGAGTGAGGTCTATGAATGTCTTCTCAATTAAGTGATTAAGCTGATATCTAAGATCAGTCATTTGAAATAGGAGCAGCTGTGTGGAATGCTCTCTTAGTGGCTTTTAGTTATTCTATGCTTCTTCTGAGTGATTTTGTTATTTTCAGAAAAAAGCTGATTTAAAAGCTTTGTTAGGCTAGATAGATTGTTCATAACCTTTGAATCTGCCATGATGATAGTTGAAATAAATGAATGTTGTGTTTGCTCTTTGGCATAGCAAAAGTCATGGTTATTGTGCATCTTAATTGGTGAAACAGAGGTACTAATGCCCTGTTGGCATTTTCAATTATCGTTAATCATCCCCAGCAAAATAAGATTGAAAAGTACTTATTGCTGGAAACTGCAAAATTCAATCTCTTATTTGGACTAAGCATTTTTAGGGATAGGATCCCCTATTGTGTTGATAAACACAAGAAACCATGTTGTGCCTTCTTATGACGCTGTTTCGAATAAAAACGCAGCTGCAGTGGTAATTAAATCTCTTAACAACCTCTCCACCTCTTGCTAATATTATTTCTTTTCCCAGTTAACAATTTCTTTTCTGACATGCTTGTTCTTTTTATTTTCATCTAGCTCTTGCCTTTCTCATTGATAAACTGATGAGAATGATTTTTAACAGGCACTCCAAAACAATTACAATCAATAAGAAACAATAACAGAAGTTGCTTCCCGAAAACCAAGACTTATTTATTCAAATTAACCTTCAACTTCAGACACGTAATAACTTCAACTTTTACTGAAGTGTAATATTTGTTCTTAGAGATAAAGGAAGCAAGAAAATAGTTTGTTAATTCACAACGGTTACTTTTGTGGAATTGAAATTTAATTAGGAGCGTTGTTGTACGGAACGGCTTCGTAAGAAAGCACAGCACGGTATGTTGTGTTTATCAACACAGCAGGGGATCCTATCCCGCATTTTTAATGTGTTTCTTCCAGAAGCTTTCTTATCGTCATTCTGTTTTATGATATAATTATTTTAGGTTAATGAGATGCAAGGGGCCATGTTTTATTTTGTCGGAGAAGTGAGAAACTTATCTAGCTCTAGATAACATTCAGATATCAATACTTAATATACGATTTATATTGTTATAGGTACCTTACGTTCCAGAAGGTCTTGAAGCAATTATTTTCACTGCTGATGGTGATATGAGGCAAGCATTGAACAACTTACAAGCTACAAACAGTGGTTTTGGGTTTGTTAATCAAGATAATGTTTTCAAGGTCAGTGCATGAAGAACACTGCTTTACAGTCACATTCACAATGGTCAATAATAACTTAACTTTCATGGTATCATGTCCAGGTTTGCGATCAGCCCCATCCCTTGCATGTCAAAAGCATGGTTCGCCAAGTAATTGAGGGGAAATTCGATGATGCTTGTGCAGGATTGAAGCAGCTTTATGATTTGGGCTATTCACCGACTGATATCATTACCACCCTCTTCCGAATCATAAAGAATTATGATATGCCTGAGTATTTGAAGTTGGAATTTATGAAGGTTCGTACAATGCCAATCTGTATTCTAATTTCATTGCCCGGAAGATACTCAGAGTTCTTCATCTCTGTGGCTCTTTGATTCTTTTTTCATTCTTTAAAAAACTTCCGTTTAAACTGGATTCTCTCGTAATGGTTTTACAGGAAACTGGATTTGCCCACATGAGGATTAGTGATGGGGTTGGTTCATATCTTCAAATGTCTGGTTTGCTCGCGAAGCTTGCATTGGCCCGCGAAACAGCAAAAGCGGCTTAGTTAGCTGGCAAGTTGTTTCCCTTCACCCTTTCCCCAAATGAATTCTTACCAACTTTATCTTCTCACTGTAGATTTTAAGATGCTGTATGCTCTTTGCGATGGCTGTTTATGGCATGTTCTCTTTTTTCGAGCTTGTACGAAATGTAGGCAAAGCTTTAGCAGAGGTGAAATGTTTTGCATTGTAGTGATGGATTTGCCGCGTAATGGATTAAAATCAGATGGTTTGTGTTCCATTTACTATAGTTTGGTTTTACTTTTTATATCTATTATGATTAGGATTACAATCATAAATGCTTCAAAAACTACTTAAAAATCATTACTAGTACTTAAGAGTAGAGATGATCAAAATAAGCGGAACTGAACTGAAACCGAATTGAAATAGGCGGTTCTGAAACCTCAACTGAACCACTGGTTTCAGTTTGGAACTGGAAATGATATGTTCACTTTTGGCCCGGTTGTTTCATCAGAAAAAAATCAACTGCTAAGAAGTCCTGTTCCAAAGACGCATATTTGGAAATCGTTTAGATGAGAAATCATGATTGGGGTGTTTTGTTCATGATTTTATTTTCGCATATTGGGGTTCATATGGTAGTTTCATACAGATCATGCATGAATATATGTAATTAATTATAATATGTTATTGGTAAAATGGGTGAAGATTCGGTTACTCAGTTTGTTTTTGGCTTGAACCAGACAAACCGAATAAATCAAATTTTTAAAACTAGCGTATAACCTCGAAAATCGACGTAAAATTATAAAAATTAATAAAGTTATTAAATAGTATTAATATGTGATAGATTAAAATAAATATTATTTATTAATTATTTTAGCGTTAAATAATTCGATTATGCAATCTACTAAACTCGCTTATAATTTATATTCCTTGAACACATCTCAAATTCAATTAAAAAGTAATTTTACCACATGTTTACGTCTCAAATCCATATAGTTATGTTTGTTAAAAATTATAATTAATATATTCTCATTACTTTCGATAATTGTTAAAGCTCTATTCTTCTACAAAACCGATGTGGGTAAAAATATATTTTTCTTTCAAAGGAAAGCGACTCTTAAGCTGAAATTTTTAACTTTTTATTAAGAAAAAAAGGCAAGAGAAGGAGCGGGTAATGAGAGAGAGAGAGAGAGAGATAAGAGATATATAGATAGCGAATAATAATATAAATGTTAAGATTGTCTATAAGATAAAAGTGACCCTAAATACCCCACATTATGAATTCAATACAAGATTAAGATAAAAAAATAAGTTAAATCACCGTTTCGTCTGCCCCGACAGTTCCGACCTATAATCGGTCTATTGACTACAATACTGATTTTAAATTATATAAATAATCATCTTCCAAATATATTCACAAAAAAATAAATGATGACATTTATTTTCTTTTTACCTGAAATTAATATTTAATTATATACATAACTATATTCCATTATTCACACAATATTTAATAAATAAAAATTTAATTATAAATTATAGTATTATATAAATAATCATCTTCCAAATATATTCATAGAAAATAAATGATGACATTCGTTTTTTTTTTACCAGCTTTGAGAATAACTTTTTTAACTGAGAATAGAACTTCAAGAATTGTTTCACTATGTACTTGGTAGTTTTTCCTTTTTACAAAACTTTATGTGGAATGATTGTGATTCATAAAATTATTTAGTCAATGATATAAGATAAAATTTGATCATGAATATCCTTAATTTTATGAGTTCAAAATTATATATATTAAAAAAAAAAGTTGTCCCGCAAGTACTGAATTGACCAATCTACGTGCACGATTCTTGATTATTGGTCGGAATTGACTCGTTGATAAGTCGTTAATAATTTTTCTGTCAATTTTCCTACATATTATACGTTTTCCAACGTAGACGATTAATAAAACAATTTGAGATGATGTGTTTAGGATTATTCAAACTTGTTTGAAATTTATATACTCGTACTTGTTTAAAATCCGATTAAAAAATTAGTCATTTGTGTTCCTTTCTAAAAAAAATCCGTATATTAGTCTACCGTCACAATTCTGCATCGGAACTGGCCCGTTGACCACGACTGTGGTTTATAAGTGCGTAATTTATAAAATTTATTTAAAATTAATATAGATCCAAAAATTTCATAAAAATAATGATTGCACTATTTGTTAATCGTCCTTAATCGTATAGTAATATTCGTTAATTAAAATTATAAATTATGCAAAGTTGGAAACCCAACTACAAATAACATAAACATTATTTCATGGATGACGATTATAGATTTTAGAAAATACATGAAAAAAAGCAAAAAATGAAAAAAAATTCTCGAGTGTCGGTTGGGAATTGGCTCGTCTACCGCCACAGTTCCAGGTCAGAATTGACCCGTTGACCACGATTTTGATTTATAAATGCACAATTTATGACGATTCTAGATTTTAGAAAATACATGAAAAAAATGAATAAAATGAAAATTTTAAAATTAATAAGAATAAAAAATGAAAATGTGTCACGTTGGATCACGAGTTGAGGTACCCATCAGATGGAAATTGGCCCGTCTACCTAATTAATTGACAAATTAGAAATTAATTATTTTTTATCAAATTAAATAAAAAAAATATTAGACTATTTCCAAATTTAATTCGGTCAACCAATAAATTATCCAAACTATTTTGGAACCATTTATTCGGTCAACTAATAAATTGGTTCTCTAATAAAAATAATTATCTGTTTGGCCAATTAATAAATTGACCAAAATAAAATAACTTAAAACTATAAAAATATAGCAGTTATTTATTCGGCCGATTAATAAATAAATTGGCCAAATAAAACTCTTACAAAAAATAATTATCTATTCGGTCAATTAAAAAATTGACCAAATTAAATTAAATTAAACTATAAAATATAGTTATTTATTCTGTCGATTAATAAATAAATTGACCAAATAAAACTGGTGGAGCAAAAGATGAGAAAATACACATTGATTCTAGGTATTTATAGGCTTTTCAATAGGTGAAGTTTCATTGAGAAACCGATGTGGGACACAAGATTTTAGTATAGACATTTAAAATCTATTATTTTACATTTAAAAATTCAAAAATTTAAGAATTTAGATAAATATGAATGGAGGAATATAAAGGGTGCCACGTAGGATTTTTTCAAAGTAAGAATCATTTTCATTTTAGTAATATAATAATGATTGAAAATCAAACCAAACCAAACAAATCGAATAAATCAAACTTTTAAAAATAAAAATCTAACCAAACAAATTGAATAACCAAATTGAATTAACTGAATCCTCACACATGTCCTAACTTTTCCATCCAATATCAACAAAAATATATTCTAAATTTTATAAAAATAAACTCGAATATTTATACATTTGTTATAAAATTTATTATTTATTTATTTATTTGGGTAATTTATAGTTTATAGCTTCAACTTTGATCATTATTTATTTATTTATTTATAATCAGTTCAAGAAAATTTAAGTTGAAGTCTAAAAAAAAAAAGGTCAAAGTTTGGGTCATAAACTATAAATTATTCATTTATTTATTTATTTATAAACAGTTCGATACAATCGGTTGAACTTTTTCAACCATGATTCGGAAGTCTTGCTGGTTGGACCTGCAATTCGTTTTTTAAACATCGGGTGTAAATGGTGTAAATTGGGCCGCAGAAAATAGGATAGGATTGAAACCCAGGCCCATAAGTAAGCATATAAATACCTACATACCTTTCATTTCGGCGGTTAGGGTTTCTGAAACTCCAGAAAATTAGCTACCGCAGCGAGGTTATCATCATTTTGCAGCTATGGTTCTCAAGTAAGACTCTCTCTCTCTCTCGCTATTCCTGTTTATTTGTTTTGATTTCTTATTTGTGCCTAAAAATCTCATTTTTGCTTATGATTTTCAATCTTCCAAAGAATAATTCTGACGTTTAGCTCGCTGTTCTTACTTTTGTATTTTGATTACACCGAAACAAATACCTAGCTGAAGGAATTTTGCCCTGCGTCGAGTTTATACGTGCATTTCAGTTTCTGCCTTGATGCATTATAGTGTGTTTTTACTCTGTGTGCAATGCTATTTTTTATGCTTGTAGTGCGTGTTTTTTAGTTAAATAGCTGCTGCATTTTGCATCATACCATTTTTATGCTAGTACGGTGCATATATTGTTCATATCATTTGAATCTGCCATGATGATGGTTGAAATAAATGAATGTTGTTTTTAGCAAAAGCCAAGGTCATTGTGCATCTTAATTAGCGAAACAGAGTTACTAATGCCCTGTTGGCATTTACAATTATCGTTAAGCTTTCTCAGCAAAAGAAGATTGAAAAGTACTTAATGCTGGAACTGCAAATTACAATCTCTTATTTGGACTAAGCATTTTTAGGGAGAAAATCCCCTACTGTGTTGAATAAAAATGCAGCTGCCCTCGTAATTACAGCAAAACAAATACCTATCTGCTGGAACACTGCCCTGCATCGAGTTTCTATGTGCGTTTCAGTTTCAGGCTTTCAGCCTGGATGCTTAATAGTGTCTTTACCCTGTCTACAATGCTATTTTTTTATGCTAGACTGTGTGCTTCTTTAGTGAAATAGCTGCTGCATCTAGCATCATTACCATATTTTTTTTGGAATTTGTACCTCCTGATGGAAAAAGTGTGTTATGTTCAGAATTTGAACATAAGCTCTTCAATTGGTGGCTAATGTAATGAATCTATGCTCCTCAAAGAAGAAGAATATGAATTTTAGCTCTGATTTTTTAAAAATCAGTAACACTTTTTCTTGATCCATGATTTCTGGGAACTGCTAGAAATAAATGTATAATTTAATTTAACATTAAGCAGATTCAACCTCGGAATCCTTGAGTTGATGAATTACCCACTAATTTAGTAATTTATTTTACTAATTTATATGGCAATGAGGCGATCCTTGTTAAGTGCCCTAAATATCTCTTTTGGTGTTGGCTGTCAGAACGGAGCTTTGCCGCTTTAGTGGCGCGAAGATCTACCCAGGAAGGGGCATCCGGTTTATCCGAGCAGACTCCCAGGTTGGTATTCTCTGATCGTTCTTAGCTTTTGCTGCCATGGTTTCTCTTCAACTTATTTATGTTTAAAACTATTTTGTTGCTGTTGTAGGTTTTCCTCTTCGCTAACTCAAAATGCAAGCGGTACTTCCACAATCGCCTGAGGCCGGCTAAGCTTACCTGGACTGCTATGTATAGGAAACAGCATAAGAAGGTGATTTTACTTGAATACACAAACTTGTAATTGTTTGTTTTGCTATTGACATGTTCAACACATTGGATTCGATTAGAGTTGATTTTTGTATCTGATTAGTTTTCATTTTGTCATTGGCATAGGATGTTGCTGCTGAAGCTGTGAAAAAGAGGCGCCGTACCAACAAGAAGCCCTACTCAAGGTCAATTGTTGGTGCCACCTTAGAAGTCATTCAGAAGAAAAGATCCGAGAAGCCAGAGGTCCGTGATGCTGCACGTGAAGCTGCTCTACGGTATGAGAACCGATAAATTTTTCAATGTTGCTTATTTGAGTAATGTAGGTTTTTGCGGTTAGAATGGTTGATGATTGAACTCTTTTTGTATTAGTGAAATTAAGGAGAGAATCAAGAAGACTAAAGATGAGAAGAAGGCAAAGAAGGCGGAAGTTATGTCGAAGCAGAAGACTTCGAAGGCTATACCTAAGGGTGCTGCACCCAAGGGTCCGAAGATTGGAGGAGGCGGTGGCAAGCGTTAAGTATCTGCAAGCATAACAGTTTATGTGCAACTACAAATGGTTAGAATCCATTGCTTTTTGTAATGATTTTGATTTTGAGCAACAAGTTATCATGCCCTTTGAGCATTATCTTGTACGGTTATTAGACAATTGTTTTCATTAGAAATAGCATACATTGTTGGCTGCTCTGACACTTTGATTTGAAAGGTATAATCATTATACGCCACATCTCTCTTTCACACACGATTCTCTCTCTGTATTGTCATTCAATGTTGAAACTCAATAGCTGACTAACACCGATTGCTCTGTCTTTTGGCTTCAAGCGATTTCCAGTATTCCAATTTTAATCTCTGTGTATCGCTGTCTTTTGACTTACACTGACAGGAAGTTAACTTCCGTTACCCAAAATTCGAATTTCGCTTTTTCTTTTGTTTCATGTGTGGGTCCACTCTCTCTTTCACATTCATCTACCATAATCCATGGAAGTGCAGTGCAGTTACTGATTCTGACTTTACCAACAAACAGCCTATGTTGATCCATTCATCACCCCTAATAAACTAAATCTAATTAATTAATTTATCCAAAACGACACAAAATAAATATCTACTATTTATTATTTTCCACACTTTCTCTCTACACGCTACACACCAAAATTCATGGCTTACTGAAAACAAGACTTTCTTGGGTTGTTGTCGCGGACTTATGTAATTTTTGTGCAAGATAAATGAATAAGGGTGCTGCAAATATGCCCGGATCTTGTTCGGTCGAAAAAGGAGGTCGACGACGGCACGACGTTTGATGACATCAAGTTACTTCCACAGCGGCGAAGCGGACGACAAAGAGCTCTAGTATCTGCCGATGTTGATCTTTCTCGATCAAGCCCTACACGGGGAGCTACTTTGCCAACAACGGTGTTAGTTTGCTGTTGGAGGCGGTCGTGGCACCACTGTTGGTGGAGACAGTGCTTGTGGAGCAGGGGTTATTAGTCTGTTGTCTATTGCTGCTAGCTGGAGATTTGGAACTGGAGGACTTACCTCTCTTGTTTCGCCGACAACCGCCACCTATGGGGACGCTGCACAGACGTCCGCGGGTCCAGTACCTCCGACAAGTCCTGTAGAAGTGGCTCGGTTGAGAGAGGCTGTAATTGTTGGACCCGAGTCGGATCCCGTCGCCTCCATGCTGTTAACTTGGTGGCAGAGACGGTGGTGGCCCGGGATGCGGTGAAGGTGGGAGTAGAGGGTTCGCGCTGTGCTTCAAATCTTAAACGATGATTTTGTTGCTGCAAAAAAAATGAGAGAGATGAAGGTAGAGAGAGGTAAATAGAGAGAAAAAATAAAAAAAGCAAAAATGAAATTATGCAAACGTCAGTTACTAATTTGTCAATGATGGAGTTAGTTGCACCAAAAAACTTTAGGGATGGGTTAATTTGTGGCTAAACAGAGTTCAAGGTGTCACTTGTCTAGCTTTGCCAACTTCAAGGGGGGTATTTACACCTTTTCCCAAGAAAAAAATAGAGAATACAATATACAAATACAAGCATGAAAGGTGTTAGCCAAATGAGTCGATTGGCTTCTATAATGCGGTTAATCAGTCGTTCAACCAAAACTAAAACTCCCCTTCATTGCTTGGCTCATTCACTCAATCTAAGGTATTGAATTGAACATAAATATTTAATTTATTTACATTATATTTACTAGTATAACTTTTCAAATTCATTTTAGATATTATAGCTAAGAATGAGACTCAAACTCAGACTCCTCTACCCCTCGAGTTGCTCCACATAAAGATCATGAAATTGCCAATATGTTTGAAGACATATTTTCCAACCTTGACTGAGAAAAGGGTTGTAGTCGAGGAGTTTGCTAACTTTTCTACCATGTCTTGAAAAATATGTAATTTTGACACTACTGAGAGTCATTATGATATAAATCCCAAGAGTTGGTAGATTACATATGGAACAAGTGCACCCGTACTCAAGGTTTAGCACTGAAGCTACTTGCTCAACCTTCATCCTCATCATGTGCTGAGAGGAATTAGAGCACGTACTCTTTCATCCACTCAGTGCGAAGAAACAAGATGGCACCCAATTGTGCTGAGAATTTGGTTTTCATTCATAACAATCTTTCTTTGTTCATTTATAGCAAAGTTGTTGCATATAGAAGGAGACAAACTTGATACATTTTCAGATGATGGAGAGCTTGAGAATGCACGATTATTACTTGATCAATCGGAGCTAGAGAGCGTTATCTTTAATGATAATGGAAGATGAGAAATGAGAAGGGCCGAGGAAGAATTATATAATAAATTTTTATTTGTCTTAATACGTTAAGATAATGTTACACGTGTCATTTTATTTGCTATGAAACTTTGATTGTGTACTTCCTCCGTCCCGCGAAAGATGAATGCTTTCATTTTGGCACGTGAATTAAGGAGAAAATAATTAAGGGTAGTGTGTGTGTTTAGTGGAATTATTAAAGTGAAATAAAGTGAGTAGAAAGAGAGTGAATTGTGAATGACACAGAAAATGAGGGAAAAAGTAGAAAATAAAGTGAATATAGAGAGTGAGTAAATAGTGAATGACATAGAAAATGAGGAAAAAAATAAGGAAAAAAATAAGATGAAAAGTGTAAAGTGAATAATTAAAAAATCCTAATCTCTCTGTTGGAAAAATTAGTAAAGGTTTTGATTCATCCCAAAATCCAACTGACCTCAACCGAGTAGATGAAAGTCATCAGTCTGAACTAAGCTAAAGCTCACTGTTTTAGCGTAAGAATTTTATCTTTACAGATTTCAAGCACAATAAGAGAACCGGATTGAAGAACACAGTTCGTGAAGAACTCAGTTGAAGCAAGCACAGCTAGATCACAAACTCAGTTGGACAGAGACTCAGTTGACTCCTCAACTGAATCCATGCAGCTGAAACATGAAGACAAGCTGTGTCGAAGTAAGACGTCACAAAGCAGAGAAGAGAAGACTTTGAAGACGTTGAAGGCAGAAGAGTTGAAGTCCAAATTCAAATCTACTCGGAATCACAGGTTAGCTGGAAAACTTACTATAAATGGACCGACAAAAGAGACGCGCAAAAAGCGAAGATCACAGTTGTCCTTTTAGGAAAGTCTCCAGAATAGTAGGTGGAGTGTCATACCTTTTGGCAGAGATCAAATGACTATTTCCAACGACTAATTAGATCTCCATCTATAAATAGAGTCTCCACATCAAAGCTCGTAGGCGAGTGAAGAGAGAGAAGAGAGCAAGACGCAGACGCGCACGGTGAGGAAAAATAGCAGCATACCACCCCTCTCTCCAACAAGAACACCTCAGTTGAAGACCAGTAGAAGTCGAGTGTCCACACCTCCTCCTGTTCTTTCATCTAGCCTCTCAAAAAGCCCTTTCCTTGATCGAGTCTTAGAACGAAGTATCCACTTCTCTCGGTGTAGAAGGCTTCATAGTTAGAAAAACCCCCAACCCCTAAACTTTAGGTCCGACTTTGAACCCACAATCAAAGTGACTAGGTCCATTTGAACCCGCAATCAAAGACCAGGTCCCTTTGAACCCGTAATCAAAGACTAGGTCCCTTAGAACCCACAATCTAAGACTAGGTCCCTTAGAATCCGCAATCTAATACCAGATTGTACACTTGCCCGCAAAAGTGTTGTAAGGTTTTGTTCGAACCCGTAATCGAACATGTTAGGTTGCTTGGTACCCGCAAATCAAGTGGAACGTTTGATAAGCATGCGTAAGCTTATCCAGTAGATTACTTCCTTGAAAAGGAAGCCGTGAACGTAGGAGGTCAATCTCTAAATCACGTTAAAATACCGTGTCCTTTACATTTCTGTATTTACATTCAGTATTTCACTTTCAATTACCTAACCAACTGACCCAACATACAAACTGCACTAGCACAAACTGCACTAAGTTTTGGGAACTTGACCTTTCCCGTTTTCATAAAGGTTTCAGTTTAAGTAATGAGCTTTAAATTTCCACCAACTTGCGCAACGCTCAACTCTTTGAAACTTCAGTTGGAATACACAGCTGACCCTTAGTCCAAGAAGTCAGTTGTGCACCCAACTGTGCGATCAACTCCAACTGACTTTTCCAGTTGTTGAACGAACAGACGTGAGCAGTTAACTCAGTGAAAAGATTTCGAAAGCAAAAATCGCTACTGGTGTATTCCCCCATATACATCAGATACTTGTTACTGGGACGACAAAATTGGATAAAAATACCCGACTTTATACCAAAATTTGTATTTTTGACAAACCTTTTAATTGTAGCAAAAAATATATCAACCTTTCAATTTGTTGCAATATCTGTCCGGTGACGATTTCGGCTAAATCGATGCTGATGTGGATCTCCAGAAAGCTGAGATGGCAGGGAAAATTAGATAAAAATTCTCGACCTTATACCGAAATCTGCTTTTTGACAAACCTTTTAATTGTTGCAAAAAATATAGTGACCTTTCAATTTGTTGCAATGTCTGTTCGAATTCAATTTGAGGAAAAAAAATTAATGGTGACGTGTACAATTCATAATGACGTGACATTCAAAACGATGCCGTTTTAACTAAAACGACGTTGTTTTGATTAAGAATTAAAAAAAAAAAGTGGGGATGGAGGTGGGATTTAAGGCGGCGTAGTTGCACTCGTAGCCGGTGACGCCATTGATTGAGGCCTTGGTGGAGAAGGATGGATGGATGGATGATTGTGAGAATGGTGTATGCGGCGGAGAAGAGGCAAGGGGTTGGATGAGAGAGATAAAGAGTAATATTTTTAAATGATGTGTAATATTTTTAAATGAGTGGAATTTTTAAATGATGCGTAATATATTTTTTTTTGTTTTTTAATTCTTAATCAAAATAACGTCGTTTTGAACGCCATGTCATTATAAATTGCACACGTCACTGTAGATATCGAAAATTTAAAGAAATATTTTATTGATTTTAATATTTTATTTTATCATGGAATCTTATGATTTCTATATTAAATAAGTTATTTAATTGATAAATATATCTTTATATGGTGATAAATATCTATTTCTTTGGGAACAAGTAAAGGATATACATCAATATTTAAGAGCCAATGAGATCGCGCCACCTCATCCCTCAAGTCCATGATGGAGCCTAAAAGCCCACCAAGTCCACCATATTTTTCCCTATAAATAGAGGTCTCCACACAACTTTAAATCACACCTAAAACTCATCTTCAAGAGCTCAAAAATTGAAGAGAGAAATTATCTAAGATTTCTCTTTCAATATTTAAGGTGCCCCGGCGAGATTCAAAGCGTTCTTCGTGGGAAGCAACGCGTTCTTCGGAGGAAATATCTCAATTGGCGTTTGATCCGGAAACAAGGCGAGAGTCCTCCAAGTCAACGTTATAAAGCTCGACGCTCAACGTTACTTCGGAAACAAGACAAAAGTCCACCGCATCAACACCATCAATCACAAAGCTCAAGTCAACGTCATCAAGTCAAAGATCAACGTTTACTTAGGAAGCAAGGCGAAAGTCATCTACGTCAACGTTATAAAGTTTGAAGATAAAGTCCAAAGAGATCAAGGAGGCATACTTCTTATCAAATCTCAAAGGCTATCAAGTCCAAGGAGGTCAAGGAGGCATACTTCTCCATCAAATCTCAAAGGCTGCTTGAAGACCGTTCGAGGATCAACTTGAAGAGAAGAATAGGAGGATCAAATAGAGATTGAGCCCGCGCATATTCGATATTCTTATAATTGTATTCAAACTTATATTTATTTGAATAAATACAATATTTTGTCTTTACAGTCACCATTAATTTTTTTCCCAAATTGAATTCGAACGGACATTGCAACAAATTGAAAGGTCACTATATTTTTTGCTACAACTAAAATGTTTGTCAAAAAACCAGATTTCGGTATAAGGTCGGGTATTTTTATCTAATTTTTCCTGCCATCTCAGCTTTCCGGAGATCCACATCAACAACGATTTAGCCGGAAATCGTCACCGGACAGACATTGCAACAAATTGAAAGGTTGATATATTTTTTGCTACAATTAAAAGGTTTGTCAAAAAACCAAATTTTGGTATAAAGTCGGGTATTTTTATCCAATTTTGCCTTACTGGAACCATCGCTTTCCCTAATTATTTTCTTTTTTAGAAAGGGGTCATCTTTCTTGGGACAACCCAAAAAGGAAAATAAATCATCTTTCGCGGACGGAGGGAGTATAACTTAGTAAAATAATGTTATAAGTTGCTATTTGTTTAATATATTATGGATTATGTGGTATTTGTTTATTTTCTTGATAAATTATGTATTATTAATAGGTAATAAGAAACTAAAAAACGTATTTTCGACGTATTGTATTTTGATTTTTTGAAAATCGGCCCATTTACATCTATGTATCACTCTGTAAGTTTATTTCGTATTCGTCCCTACCAAACATGTCCAAATATTATTATTATTATTATTATTATTATTATTATTATTATTATTATTATTATTATTATACATTAATCCTCAAATCCAACAATTTCGTAATCTATATAATACATAGTTTATTTAATAAAGCTATTCAGCCACACGTATAAGAAAATAAAAATAATTGTAGAAATGAAAATAATCACATTGTCCCTTGGGGGAATTATGATTCATCATTTTAGATATATTTTCATTTTCATAACTTAGATTGCCATTTTTACTTTCTATCACTAACCACAATGTGTCCAAATAACACTCGATACTTTATTGAG
Source organism: Schizonepeta tenuifolia (assembly GCA_029490685.1). Classification (NCBI taxonomy): domain Eukaryota; kingdom Viridiplantae; phylum Streptophyta; class Magnoliopsida; order Lamiales; family Lamiaceae; genus Schizonepeta; species Schizonepeta tenuifolia. The sequence goes on along the minus strand of CM055957.1, from coordinate 92,201,419 downwards.
TAATGATATTCGGATATACTGTGACCAGTGTGAAAAAAAGGAAAGTTGACTGTAAAAGTGGAAATAATCACATTTCCCCCTAAAGTATATGCTTTCTAATTATGGTATATGTCCATTTTTAAAACCTATATTATCATTTTTAGCGCGTGTGGCTGACCACCACAGTGTATTACTCGTTTATTATTATTATTATTATTATTATTATTATTATTATTATTATTATTATTATTATTATTATTATTATTATTATTTATTTTATTTATTTTTATTTTGATTGAGAGGAAAAGGAAAGGGAGTTGAACTTAGAAAAACAAACTTCATAAAAATCTGAAATTTTTTGTTTCGCCGCCTCATCTCCTGCTCTCATTTCTGCTTCGCCTCTATCTTGGCATCGGATACTACTAATATATTTGCCGGCTAAATTCCCTAAAACCATCCGTAGTTCGAGCCGACCCTCATCATCGCCGCTAACAGCCACCGCCGCCGTGCACTTCCAGCCGACCAACAACACTATTGCTGGTTCCCGCTACCTTTCGCTCCACCACCCTCTTCATCTTAAGTCTAAAACGTCAGCAGCTCCATGGAAGCCACTCTTCTCAGGCCTCAACCCCATTTCTGTATTCAAGGTTAATTTTCGTTTTCAGTCAAGAATCAAGATTGTAATTTTACGTTTTACGTTGTACGCAAATAATGGGTAGCGTATTGAAACGAATAGTTTGCTTTTACTGCGAATTCTACTGTTTTTGCTGATATAGTTTATCAAAAACTCTTTTAGCTTTTGGCCCTTCTGCAAACATTAAAAAAATAAGTAAAAAATGAATCTTGTGCTTTGTTCATAATTGAGAGTTGTTATGCTTTACTAAGCCCATTCGTCGTTTGATTTTATCGTCAATTCGCTGTTTCTTGCTTTTAGCAGGTGGGAATAGTTCGTGCAATTCCCGATTTCGGAGTTCAAAGTTATTACGAAACAGAATAGGGGCTAAGCCAGTATCTCTAGAATTAAGTAAGAAAAGGTTTTGTTGGTCAAGGGAGCATGCATTCTTGAAAGAAAACAAAGGGTTTTTGCTATTGAATTGTGTTGCAAAGAAGTCTGCAGTTGTTCGGGCTGCGTCCATAGAATCAACAACTTATGAACAGCTTGTTGATACATCAGGGAGTGGCGAAAGGGCTGTGACTGTGAATGGTTTAAAAAATTTAGCAGCTTTAGGGCCGAAGCCCGAGCCATTCAGGAATAAATATTTGAATTTTGCACGGATTGGTACAATTTTCAACAATGCTTTGGAATCCTTTTTCAAGAGTGAAATACGAACAAGGCTGTTTGTGACTGCTGTCCTGTTATTTGTGAGTCGCCTTGGCTACTTTATTCCCTTACCAGGATTTGACAGGAGGCTGATACCTGACAATTATCTCAACTTTCTCTCCGGTTCTACGGGTGAGAAAATTACCATAATCTGAATATTGAAACTTGCAACAGCCACTTGAATATTGGCTGTGATAAGATCTTTAGTTACTTGTTACTTGGTTGTGCATTATTGTAGATTATTGTTTTTCATGTATCTTGATGATACCTTGGCAGTTAGGGGATAACAGATGCCTTTAATTTTGAAGATGTCATAGATAATGTGATTTTATTCATATAATTAATTTTTGGTCAGAATTTATTCATATAATTAAATTTTGGTCAGAAAATAGTATGAGATCACTTGTAGCACCAATCGTTTCACCAAGAGTACATTTTAGTTAATGTTTAGTGAAAATTCTACAATTGTATCAAGATGAAATCATTTTCTTTGTGTGTGTGTGTGTGGGGGGGGGGGGGGATTAAGGTATTGGTGAAATATACAACTATGATCTGGATGTTAGTCAGGATTTTTTCAAAGCCATCCCCATCAGTGATTTGATGAATAACTCTTATTTGTGATTGAGATATATTAAGCAACCAAAGAAGAAACAAACTTCAAGGGTTCTGCCGCTACACCTGTGTAACATAAATTAGTATAGGGAAACTGTACTCTTTCTTGCGAAGCTGATAATTTACCTTTGTATAGCTATTATGTTGCTGGAAAGTTTAACATTCACCTAGCATTTTAAAGTCTTTTGGTTATTCAAGTACTTTAATTGCTGGGTAATTTCAACTTCTGTATTCCCGAAGCCAGTTCCTTTACACAGTTACTACATTTTCATAACCTTTGTCTTTGGATCTTTCACTATCTATCTACAGAGGAGCTTGGTAATCTCACGCCGGAACTTGAGCTTTCTCTTTTTCAGCTTGGGCTAAGTCCTCAAATAGCAGCATCAATCCTTATGCAGGTCAACTTTGAGACAATTTTTTACTGCCGAGTGATAACTTAAGCTTATGCATTTCTAGATAATGTATACCTTAACAATGATCTTGTACCTTGCTGAGTCTCTGAGCTCTGTCAGGTAGTTTATCTCTACAGAAAATCATTTCCTGCCATGATTTATTTGCGAAAAACCTTCCATACCTCAATGTTGCAAAGATGATACCTGTTGGCGTACCGATTTGATATGAGCAAATCAATGTTGTTGATAATTGGATCTCTCGTATTGTAAATTTTGCTTTATTCCAAGAATTTGAAAATAAATCAATTACCAGTTACCACATTGCATGAATATTTTTTCATTAATATGTATTTTAAGGGAAATACTTGTTTTCCATGTTGAAACTGTTTGCATGTGCCATTTAGCAACAACAACAAAAAAAAAAAAAAAAAAACAAAAAAAACAAAAAATTGCTTCAGATGAGAAAGATGCCTCTCCTAGAATCATGGTAAATTTAAGGAACATTCTGATAAAAAATTCTTGGATGCCTCTGTTTACAGATTAGTGTTTGTATAATTATTTTTACCTTGAGGTATTCTTACTATACTGCTTCAGTTTAATCTATTTAACATATCATGCTAATTTACAGTATTTTTTGTTCAGATCTTATGTGTCCTCCTCCCTCCCTTGGTGAAGCTTCGGAAAGAAGGCTTGGATGCTAATGAGAAGATCAAGAGATATATGTATGTCTAGTTATCCATCCTCAAGCAGAGCGACAAGCCCTTGTCAAATATTTGTTTGTTTCAGTATATATTGTAGTGTTAATTTGTTCCCTATCTATTTCAGATGGTGGATCTCGCTTGGCTTTGCAATAACACAAGCTTTTATCCTTTCTTGTTATTCCCTCCCATATTCTATATATGCAGCTAGCCACAGGTAATCATGAGAGAACATCCATTTCTTGTTCTTGAGCTCCATATTCCTGATACTTACCATTAGGTTTGCTAACACCATAATATACAGAAACTCACTTAGTGGTGGTCACCTATACATTGAATTTCCTGAGTTGATGTATTAAATATGTGTGTGTGTGTGTTGGTTTGTGCATGCGTGGATGCTGCAGGTATTATTTAATGTCATCCACATTCGAACTCTCCTTCCTTGCATTTAGTTTTTGCTAGTTTTGTCTCTCAGTATAATTGGTCTGCACCCTAACCTTCCTTGGGGATATTTCAAAAGATGTGTGTAAATATTTGTTGACCTGATGATGCCCTTGACTAAGCTAAGCTGTAAATTATTAGTTCTTGTACACATTGTTGCGACTCTATATCCTTCTGGATACAGTATATACCTCGCGGACCTTGTGAGTTGTATGAAAGTTCATATATTAGTTTCAAATTATATAGCTTCAAGGTGCATGAGTTGGGTACTTCGACAAACTTTTTCTATAGTCGTTACCATATTTAGTATGCCCTCAAGTTGCATGTTCATTGAAAAGTGATTCGAATATCTAGCGCATACAATGGATCTGATGCTTAGAACTTGGAATCTCGAGAGCAATTTTCTTCCATAAAATGATGACAATTTGAATCAAGTCCTGTGAGCAGAGTATTGAGATTTGGTTAGTGATTTTCATAAATCATAATATGGTAATGAATGGAATTTAAAATTTGTACATATCATTGTCATAATGCTCCGTACTGATCACTTCTGTCCAGTTTGTTGTTATTAGTCTTTATATGTCACTCACTAGTAATTTCTGTGTGCATTGACACTAGCATGAAACCTTGCCTTTAAAGTGAATTCTTGTCCGCTTTTGGTAGGACTAATTTGGCTTGCCAGTGGTGGGATTTCCTCTGACCACAAACATGCAGGGTAAAGCATGTGATGATCACAACGCTGTTTCTGGTGTGCGGTGCAATGTCAATGGGTTGGATTTCTGACAAGATAACAGAGTCTGGATTTGGTATTTATTTTCTTTTATGAATGTATTTTTGGAATTTTGATATCTGCATTGTGCAATTCATGATGTTTGTCCTTGCTCCTAAATCTATTTAAGTATCTTCTCTTTGTTGGTCCTTTGACTGCATTTTCCCAATATTTTGGAGTTATTTAGGCATAAATTATCTAATGGCACGTGAAACGCCTTAGACCTGAAACAAACCAAAAGAAAAGAATGACAAGGAACTCAATGAATAGTGAAGCACATTATAATATTTGGATGCGTGCCTGATGTGTCCCGTTCTTGTTTTTTCACTGATTTCTTAGAGTAGTCCAGAAATTCATTTTCTCACATGGCTTAAAATGTGATACAAATTATGATTATTTGGGTTTCTAACCCGCTATATGTGGTCAGGTCAGGGATCGTCTTTAATCATCTGCGTCAACATCCTGACTGGTTACACTGATACATTATACAAGATGTTGGCTCAGCTCTCAGGTAAGTCTGCAGAATAGTCGCTAGGACTTATTGCTCCCAATTCCTTTTTGCTCTCCAATTATCGGGCAGTACTATGGTATCGTATGACACATTCTAAAAAAATATTTCCAGTTTTGTTTCATTTTAGTTCAGAAAATTTCGTTAAATTTTCTTGGATAAGATTTAGACGTATAGTCGATGTAACATAAATTGATAACGCTATTTCTTCATTGTTGGGGCTTTCCACTCAACTGCAGGAAGTTCTGTGAGCTGGGGGCCTTATGTCCTTGCAGTATTAGGTGTGTTCACCATAGTTACTATGTGGGCAGTTGTTGTAACTGAGAGTTTCCGGAAGATCAAGTTGCAATATTATGGTTTCAAACTTGCTTCTGCCACCAGGTGAACTCTTGTTCTTTCCCGAAAATGTATTTTGCATCTGTGATTCTGTTCAAGTTCAACAACAAAAATATCTTGATACCGTATCATCCACCTCAGACTTAAGATGAATTATGAAACCTGTTTGGGGCTGCTTTGGATGGCTAGACAATACTATTTTTCATCACACCTAAAAAGACCGAGCTAGCCGTTTTTATACTCCCTCCGTATGATAATTAGACCACAATTGCCTTATTGGGGTGTCCACAATAATTAGACCACTTTTCGTTTTTGGATTATACCCCACAACCCTTCTTTATAAAATGCCACTACTTTTTTCATTATTTACATTATAACCTAACCCCACACTTTTTTGCTTGGCTAATAACCAACCAAGTGGAATAAGTGGTCCCCCTACTCCATTAAACATTACCTATCTAACATCTAACATTTTATTAAAACCGGTGCCGAGACCTAACATCTAACATTTTATTAAAACCGGTGCCGAGACCTATGTGGTCTAATTATCATGAACGGAGGGAGTAATATTCATGAAATCGCTTAACGGTATAAGTTTTGATATCTGTCAGTCCACATTGGCTGATCTGGTTAGTTACTTATGCTAAAAGTAATTTATCAGATGTCAAAAGTAGATAATTAGCAGTGAGAGTTTTCAAAGTATGATAAGTTGCTTATGCTAAAAGTAATTTATCAGATGTCAAAAGTACATAATTAGCAGTGAGAGTTTTCAATTTATGATAGGTTACTTATCTTGCATTCATATTTTACTTCTTTGTGATAATTCTTTTAGGGGAGAGCTACTTGATATTTCTATCCATTATTTTTTCTTTTGGTTTGATTTTTTCTCACAACTAGACCATCCAATACAATAACATAGAATTAGGTTTTGAATTTGAATTTATATCTACTAAAAAAGTTTTGGCAGGTAAGGGGAGCAGTTATTAATTTTTCTTCCTTTTGTTAACAGAGAAGAATCTCCTATAACTGAGGTTGAGCCTTATCTACCGTTTAACATAAATCCTGCTGGGATGCAACCTGTACTGACTACTTCATATTTTTTGGCATTTCCTGGCTTTGTTGCAAGGTAGTGGCGTCTATTTCTTATTTTATTCTACACTTTCTCCTATTTTTTGTTTGGTATGTATGTCATTTCAATTTGCAAAGTTCTCCAAGATTTATGTTGATACTTCATGTTAGCATGTGGGCTTATTTCATGGATTCGAGCAAATCTTATCATATCATGCATTGCATAAATTTGTCTTTTTATGTGTGTTTGCATGTGCCTGTTGGAACTCTGGAGTAGGACCTGTTCAGAATTTCATTTCTTGTCGTAGATACTATTTATATGTTACATTGTTGTTCTAATAGGCTGCGTAGATTTGATTGATTTGTTACAAGTTCAAAAAATATTTGTTACAAGTTTAAAAAAAAGTGTACATGTTCGAATATGATTCTCTTCCTATAAGTGGGTCGCATACATTTGATTGTTTTGTTGCGAGTTTCTAAAAAACATAACATGTCATTTTTTTCAGTGTTTTTGGTTCGCGCTTATGGGAGCGCCTGAGGGATATCCTGAATCCTTACACATCCAGTGGCGCAGATCCTTGGGTTTATTATGTGATATATGCATTTTGCGTGTTCATCTTTAACATAATCGACATTGTAAGTGAAATTTCAACCTTTTCACGTGCAAGAAGTTATATATTGGATTGTATATGAATTGTTCAAATATTTACCTTGCCGCGGACATATAAATCAGAAACAGTATTACTCCCTCTGTCCACGAAATGGTTGTCACTTTTGCCATTTAAATCCGTCCTCGAAATAGTTGCCACTTCCATCTATAGTAGTAGGACTCACATAATACATTAATTTAACCTTATAGTATTTCTCACTACATCACTCACATTTATTGTGGGACCCTTACTCCACTCACAAAAATACCCACTATTATCTACTACTACCTACCATTTCCTAAAAACCCGTGCCGTCCACAATGTGACAACCATTTCGTGGACGGAGGGAGTAATTAATCGATAGTGACTGTATTTTCTATATTGTGACGCTTTGCTTGGTTAAAAGATCCTAGTTTTTTATGCTTAACAACCTTACTATCTCATCCAGTCCAATGTGCCAAAGGAGATTGCTGATTACTTGAATAAGATGGGTGCAAGAATTCCAAATATAAAACCTGGAAAAGCCACAGTCGACTTCCTGACGAAGATCCAAGCTTCAACACGTTTTTGGGGTAAAATGCTCCCCACATGCTTTTACAACATTATTCACTATGCATGCAATGTACTATCTTGTTTAAACAGTATTTTTGTTGATTTTTTTGGGCATCTCTACGTGCTTAGATAGGCTTTAATATGGTAGGTATGTCCATTTATTTTAGGAATAGCAGAGTGTACCTGCATTGCATGTTATACTCATGTTAGCATGATTGAATACAATATTTGAAAACGCACAAAACCCTTTATGCTTTTTAAATATAAATTTCAACAATAAAAAAAGGTAGTGCTAGATTAGCGATAGAATGATGGGAGCAAACTTACACAAATGGTGTTTGCATATTCAATTGATTCATTTATTCCATTATTTATCTATTCTACTTAGACGTAGGGTGATGAGATTAAAAATATTGCATAATTGCATTTAGAGCGAGAGCTGCTGTTGCCAATCAATATATCATCTAAACAACCGACACTTGCCTTGTGAGCCAATTGACATTCGGAAGCATGTATAATCCTGGACTTGATCTAAGCAATCTACAATTTAGTTCAAGAACAATTTAAAGAGATGACAAATATTCCAATGGGAAAAATTAATGCGTCGCCATATGTAAAAATGATACTACACCTACCATAACTTTTGAACACATAAGATTCAAGAAAATTATATTAGCTGCATCACATTACTTGACTCACAAGAAAGAAGCCTTGTACTGGATATTTAGGAAATAGAAAACCTGATGGACTAAAGGTGAGATATGTTGTCTTTTACATTGTTCTCCTTTTCCTCCTACAAAATATGCGCACCACAACAAATGGTTCATCTCTGAAAAAATCTTGCATAATAATAATAATTGTCATAGTATTTGTATTTTTTTTTTTTTAAATTATCATAATATTGTGGTGCTGAATAATTGTAAAAATTAGATTTGTATTGTGCATCTTGGACTTGTTTAATTTGAACTTGCTTTTAATCACCATTTTGAATTGTTTGACTCGTTTCAGTTTCCACTCCATCATCATTATTCTTCTGTAGCAAATTCTTAAGCATAAAAATTTATAAATATACGATAAAAGGGCAAAATATTAAGCCTATACAAGTCTCATGTGTGACAGGTATAGATTAGATTGTAGCGTAGTATATGTGTCTTTGTACTTGTGTAAGACACATAATAATTTTTGCTTTTTTTGTTCTTTTACATATCTTAACCATACTCTGGCAATTACTCTGCAGGTGGTGTATTGCTAAGTCTTTTGGCGACTACATCGGTCCTTCTAGATCATTATTTACGCAGTATAAATGAAGGGTTCCCGATAGGGTTCACGTCGATTCTAATCATTGTAAGTCATCATAACTGAAATGAACATATCTCAAAATACTTTTGTTTGTTGGTAGAATGGTTTGTACTGTATCTATGAACTTCATTACCTATACGAGGAAAAATGCGTATTTAGGTCACCGTATTTAGGAAAAGTAGAGGGACTTCAATTTTAGAAACAAAAGGTTAGAGAAAATTTTTTCTTTATCGATTATTCCATTTACATGAAAGTTGATGTTCTTCAACATGGTATCTCCAGGTGGGTTCGATTATTGAACTGCGAAGATCCTATCAAGCATACAACGTTATGCCAAGTCTTGCTAAGGTGTTGCAGCGCTATGGACTATGAGGAGAACGATGATGTCTTGTGATGCTGGAAATTCTTGAGCTTAATGGCTGGTGAGATGCTTCTTGTTTTGAAGAGATAAAAAAATCGCTGACCTCCGAAATTGTGTATTTTTCGTTCAAGCGAGCCAATGGCTGGTCAGTTATGATTTTTGAACAGGATAGCAAGTTTGGAAGCATTGATGCATATGTATTATATTTTTTGAGAGGGATGCATATGTATTATTTTGATTATTGTAGAAACTGTGGCTTCATTTTGAGTCAATTAAAGATGTAGTAGATGTTTAAAAAGATAAAGATATAGAGGCATATAGAAATGGAGTCCTGCACTATATAATCCTAAATATCTGTAAGGTGATGGCTGTATGTGAGAATGAAATTTAGCATGAAAGAATGAAATTAGAAATTAAAATGGTGGTGGGAAATGAATGAGTAAAGTAGTAAAAGTTTCTTATTGGAGGACTTGGGTGTATAAGTCTACACCCTAAATGCACAATACCCGCCTCGCCCCACGCGCTGCCCGACCTGCGCATGAGATCTATGTGCTCATCCTTTTTTTTTTTATTCAACAATTTGAATTTTTTCGGCTCCCCTCGTTCGAATCTTGACAAAAAAAGAAGCGGCAAAAAAGAAAATTAAAAAATTAAAAAAAAAGGAAACTGGTCAAAGGGGGTTGATCCGGGTCAAATCCGAATTAAACGGGTCGGGTAGGGTGGGCGGGTGTTGCACGGTGCAAATGTTGCACTCAAATTTTTATCTTCTTATTGTTGGTATCGAAAAGGAGTAAAATCCACAAGAAATATATTATTGATTTTTAACTAAATTTCATTTCGACAATTGAATGAAAAAATGAAAAATACAACTACAATATTAAATTGATTTTAAGATATTTATTGCATCAAATTACTATTTATAATTATAATTACAATAAATCTATTCGGTTAGACGAGGACCAGCTACATGCGTGAAAAAAAAGAAAGTTGACTATAAAAATGAAAGTAATCACATTTTTCCTTAGGGTTTATGCTTCTCCAATTAGGGTATATTTTCATTTTAAAACCTATATTATCATTTTTAGTTTGTGTGATCAGCCACAGTGTGTCCAAATAGCACTATCCTTATAATTAAATTATAAATTATACTCCCTCTGATTTAGGGTTTAGTGATACAATTGTCATAGACAGTACGTTCGTCCCTGATAATTGTATCTGATGTCATAGTAACGAGTATCTGGTGTATTGGGGGGAGGGGGGGGGAGAATACACTAGTAGCGATTTTTGCTTTTAAAATCTTTTCACTGATTTAACTGTCCAGGTCAGTTTGCTCAACAACTGAAAAAGTCAGTTGAAGCTACTCTACAACTGAGAAGGTCAGTTGGAGCTGATTACACAGTTGGGTGCACTACTGACTTCTTGGATTGAGGGTCAGCTGTGTATTACAACTGAGGTTTCAAAGAGTAGCGTTTGCGGAAGTTGATACTTCGTTCTAAGGCTTAGAGACTCGATCTTTTGGGAGAGAGTCTGCTCAGAAACTAAATATGCAAGAACCTATATTCTAGTCTCGATCAAAGAAGGGGGTTTTTGAGAGGTTAGATGAAAGAACATGAGAAGGTGTGGACACTCGACTTCTACTGGTCTTTGGCTGAGGTCTTCTTGCTGGAGAGAGTGGTGGTCTGTTGTTGCTTCTGCACTCTTGTTTTCTCTCTTCTCACTCTCTATGCTCGCCCAAAACTCTCACACGAGCTTTAATGTGGAAACCTCTATTTATAGAGGGAGATCTAATTTGCCGTTGGAAAGAGCTGTTTGATCTCTACCCTTATAATTAAATTATAAATTATACTCCCTCTGATTTAGGGTTTAGTGATACAGTTGTCAGAGACGGTACGTTCGTCCCTGATAATTGTATCTGATGGTCACAGTAATGAATATCTGGTGTATGGGGGGAGGGGGGAATACACTAGTAGCGATTTTTGCTTTTAAAATCTTTTCACTGATTTAATGTAGAAACCTCTATTTATAGAGGGAGATCTAATTAGCCGTTGGAAAAAGCCGTTTGATCTCTGCCAAAAGCATGGCACTCCACCTGCTTTACTGGAAACTTTCCTAAAATGACAACCGCGACCTTCGCTTTTTGCGTGTCTCTTGTTGGTCCATTTATAGTAAGTTTTCCAGCTGAATTATGCTTCCGAATAGATTTGAATTTGGACTTCAACTCTTCTGCCTTCAACGTCTTCAAAGTCTTCTCTTCTCAGCTTTGTGACGTCTGACTTCGACACAACTTCTCTTCACGCTTGAGTTGCATGGGTTAGTTGAGGAGTCAACTGAGTTGCTGTCCAACTGAATCTGTGGTCCAGCTGAGCTTGAGGGTTAGCTGAGCTTCAGGCTCAACTGAGTTCTTCATGAATTGCCTTCTTCAGTCCGACTATCTTCTTCTGCTTGAAACCTGTAAAGATAAAATTCCTACGCTCAAATAGTGAGCTCTAGCTAAGTTCAGACTGATGACTTTCATCTACTTGATTGGGGTCAGTTGGGTTTTGGGATAAATCAAAACCTTTACTTATTTTACAACATTATCACTAATTTTATTTTGTCCGTCCCTGAAAAGTCACTTTCATTTATTTCTATTTTGGTACATAACCCCGCACAACATCTGCACATATTTTTAAAAGGGTTGATTTGCCTAAAATATACCATTTTTTTTTCTTTTTCAAATTTTGAAATTTAATATGATCTTTAAAAAATTTCTATAAATACACTATCTTTATACCTGTTTGAATTTTAACATAAGTTTCAAAAAATTTCAAATTATGTTTCTGTTGGAATTGTACACGTGGAGTTTTTCGGCAAAAGAAATATCGTCATTTTTCACTTAAAAAAAATGAGTGTTACTTTACCTAAAATCATACGATGATGAATGAAATGAACCTGCTTAAATCCCGTATCCAAATTGTTAAAACGATGTTACTCTTTCTTATTCATGTAGTAATGTCAAACATAAAATGCCACCTTAACTAATAAATGACATGTCAACTAAAAAATTGCCATATCAGTCATCGAAGGTTCTCAACGTGCAACGGGTGTAAAGGTGGTGTATTTACAGAGATTTTTTAAAGATCATGTTAAATTTTAAAATTCGGAAAAGGTAGTATATTTTAGACAAATTAACACTTTTTAAAATGATAGGTCTCATTTTCCACTCAATACACATCTACCACTTATTTCTCCACTAAACACATTTTCAACCAAACATTTCTTAAAAATCCACGCCAATCAACATGTAATACAGTTATCAGGGACACAGTGAGTACATTACTACTCTTGTGCGCACCAACATCAGGATTCGTCCAAATGAGATCATGTATGCATTTTGGTGTTTCATCTTCTATTGCATTAATAAAAGGACGACACGTGGTATGACTAAAAGTTCAAGATTCAAGATATATATAAGGAAAATATATCACCTAAATCTAGAACTTTTAATTATATCACGTGTCGTCCACTAATTAATAAAAGAGGCAAAACTCAAAATAACACTTTTCAAAGATAAAAGATGAATTATAACTCTTTTAAAAAAAGCTTGAAATGGCTTTTTGAGTTATTTCATGACATTTATACCCCTTACTTTACCTCAATTCCCTTCCTTCTTCCAAACTCTCACCTCTTCATTTAATTTGTATCATACACGAAGTTTAATTTCTTGTATGAACTTCCGGCGAAAAATTTCCGGCGAAAAATTTCCAGCGTAATTTTCCGGCGAAAAATTTCCAGCGAATTTTTCCGGCGAAAATTTGAATTATACACGAAGCCTAACTTCATGTATACATCATACATGAAAACTTATCTTCATGTATGATACAAATTTGAATTTTTTGGAGGCAAAAATTTTCGTGCTTGAAAGTCAGTCTTCGTGTATGATGCATACATGAAAGTCGGTCTTCGTGTATGTATCATACATGAAAACTTATCTTCGTGTATGAATCATATATGAAAACTTATCTTCATGTATGCTACAAATTTGAATTTTTTGGAGGCAAAAATTTTCGTGTATGATGCATACATGAAAATCAGGATTCGTGTATGATGCATACATGAAAGTCAGTCTTCATGTATGTATCATACATGAAAACTTATCTTCATGTATGATGCAAATTTGAATTTTTTGGCGGCAAAAATTTTCGTGTATGATGCAAAAACGAATCTTAGGCTTCTTGTATGATGCATATATGAATGTTAGTTGTTTAGTTCATACCTTTGTGTTTTTCGTGTGTTTATTTGTGTGTGTTGTTCGTGTTTTTGTTCGCTTTTTTTATTACAAGTCATGGTCGTATGTTTGATGTTTGGTGTTTCGTTGTGTGTAGGTACGCAGGTGGCGGAAGAAGCAAGAAATGGTCGAAAATGTGGAAAAATGAGTAAAAGTGGTGAATGAGAGAACAAAGAAATTCCCGCCGTCGCAGAAGCCCCGCCGGCGCTGGAAAATCTTGCGGTGCGAGATTTCCGCCGGTGCCGGGCGAGCGGTTATTTTCAACAGTATAAATGAAAAATGTCGGTTTTCTGGACGTCATCTTCCATTTTATCTCGTTTCTAGCCTAGGGAAGACAGAAAATACTCTATAAAATATGTTTCTTTCAAGTTCCTTGTTCAAACACTTTTATATTTTGATTTACACTTCATTTCCGTTGATCGTTGAAGATTTCTATTACTTTGTAAGGATCTTTATTTCGGTTTATGCAATGTTCATTTCAAGCTTTTATTTTGCTTTCATTTACTGCAATATGAACTAGATTTTATGTTCTAGGATTTAGTTCTTCGACTCTGAATGGTTATATACTTGTCAATTGTTAATGCTCGTCTTCTATTTCAATTGAGTATAATTTTTTTCGAACATCTGATCAGTGTTTGAATATGTTAGTAATGAATGAGATCGAGAGATGATTTCATTGCATGTTGTGGTTGAAATAGAGTTAATCTTGACCGGAGACGCATAAATTAATTGTCGAGCATGTTTTAGTAATTTCATTGGCGTAGTTCAACTCTATGAATATGAAAGTTTGTAGATTAGAAACTTCGTTAATGTTATTAAGAAACTAATCGATTGTGCATAACAAGTTCCTTGTTTTGATAATTCCGAGGAGAATAATTTAAATCCTAGACATTTTAACTCATTGAATTTCCGTTTAACTCGAGTTATTTAATATTCTTAGCTATAAAAACTTAACAAAAACTTTGTATAATGTTTAGGACGTGTGAATTATATTGTGTGTAATGTGTAGTAGCTCGATTACATTGCCCAACTTTGTAGAATGTTTAGGACGTGTGAATTATATTGTGTGTAATGTGTAGTAGCTCGATTACATTGCCCTGTTAAGTCTTCCTTGTGATACGACTTGGGTTAGCTATCCGTACTACTTAGGACCTCGTTCTCTTGCGAGCAACTAGGAGGTACACTTTGGAATGCTATGGTCACTATGCAAAAAAAGAGGCCAAAATCCCATGCTTCCTTTTGCTCCATTGTTACGGGTTTGGCTATCCATTTTAAGTTAGTTGATGACACACTTTCCCCTGTCCGAGATCAGAAGATATTGCTTCCGTACTATATTGATTATATAGAGCTTAGGGTTGGCACTCTCATATCTGACCGGCGTACCATTGTTCCGCATAGTGAGCGCCATTGTGTACAAGAACACATTCATAAGAAAATTGCTAAAGGCCGCCGACCTTCGTTAACTACTCCTGAAGCTGGCTCATCTGGTACTGCAAGCGCTAATGAAGAAGAAGCTCGTTCCGAGCAGGCTCAGTTGTTGCTTTCGCCGGCATTTGCTTATCAACAATTCAGGAATGATCTCCAATCCTTCCGGACACATTTTGATACATCTTTTGGTGAGTTCCTCCAGGAAATGCATGCGCGGTATGATGTCTATGATGCGTCTTTGGGGCAGTTTCGACATGAGGTTGGCCAACGGTTGGATGCTCAGGATTAGCAGCTTGCTTCCATGCAAGGCCAATGGGATGCATTGACCGCGCTATATCCACCAGCACCACCACCATCACCACCACCTGCGGCTGATCAGTAGTGACTTCTCACTAGTGTTGTGTTTGTTTTTCTGTTTTTTTTTATCCTATTTGCTTGCGTTGTTATTTTCTTTTGTGTTTTGGTGTTTTGTTTTTCATTTCTGTTTGTTGTTTTTCTTTCAGGTTTGGTCTCGTTTGTTTGTTTGCACTTTATGCCGTTGCCGGATTTTGTTTCATGGAAGTCATTCATCCTTCTTCATTTCTTTAATTGAGCTATGAGGACATTGCTCAGTTTATGTGTGTGTGTGTGTGGGGGAGGGGGGGGGGGGGGTATTTTAGCAATCGTATAAGTTGTGTTATGTTTGTGTGTCTAGCATTTTGATTGTCTCAAGTATGACTGATGGTATGTTTGTGTGAATCACTTGAAAATACTTGACTTCTCTTGAATCGTGAGACCCTAGTTGATTGATATCGATTTAGGTGTGATTGTTTGATAACCATTGTTGTGGGGCATGTTATTGATGAATTTGATTGATGTAATAATTGTGACCCTTTGGATAAATGTTGCTTCGTTGGTTGCCTAGATGATTGTCTTCTTTGTAAATAAGAAATAAGTTTATAAAAAATGTGAGTAGTGTGGATTCTGCTCCTCGTAGTCGTTGTCTCTTAAGGCATGATTAATGAGCATGGAAAACCACACGAGGAAGCTTTGAAGAATCTTCGAAGATTAAACCTCGTGATAATATCCTAATCTATTTGCCAAAAAAAAAACGAGGTTATAAATAAGGTGAATTTGAGATTCTACTCCTCTCATTTGAAATATTCAAATGATGAGTATGGGAAACCACGTTAGGAGACTCGGATTGAAATTTCAATGTCTTGAACCTAATGATTTTGTCTCATTGATTCATCCTTATATTTCTCGTTTATTGTTAATACTTGTTAATATGAAGAATTTCTAATAAAGGCGATTGACGAAGTAGAGAGCTTTAAGAGTGGGTCGCAATTTGATCGGATTGATAATTCTATTTGACGGGCAACATACGTGGTTAAATTTCATTACATTAGAGTTGACATTGGTTGATTTTGGTGCTTTGCGTTGAAAAGGAAGTCTTGTGTTGTTGATATGGTATATATTTATCTAGATTCATATTCGTATCTTTGGTTTGCTTGAGGACAAGCAAAATGCTAAGTGTGGGGGAGTTGTTTAGTTCATCTTTGTGTGTTTTTCGTGTGATTATTTGTGTGTGTTGTTCGTGTTTTTGTTCGCTTTTTTTTATTACAAGTCATGGTCGTATGTTTAATGTTTGGTGTTTCGTTGTGTGTAGGTACGCAGGTGGCGGAAGAGGCAAGAAATGGTCGAAAATGTGGAAAAAGGAGTGAAAGTGGTGAAGGAGAGAACAAAGAAATTCCCGCCATCGCAAAAGCCCTATCGGCGCGGGAACGGTTTGCGCTTGAAGAGCCCCGCCGGCGCGGGAAAATCTTGCGGTGCGAGATTTCCACAGGCGCGGGACTCCCGCCGGCGCGGGGCCAGCGGTTATTTTCAACAGTATAAATGGAAAATGTCGGTTTTCTGGATGTCATCTTCCATTTTATCTCGTTTCTAGCCTAGGGAAGACTGAAAATACTCTATAAAATATGTTTCTTTCAAGTTCCTTGTTCAAACACTTTTATATTTTGATTTAGACTTCATTTCCGTTGATCGTTGAAGATTTCTATTACTTTGTAAGGATCTTTATTTCGGTTTATGCAATGTTCATTTCAAGCTTTTATTTTGCTTTCATTTACTGTAATATGAACTAGACTTTATGTTCTAGGATTTAGTTCTTCGACTCAGAATGGTTATATGCTTGTGAATTGTTTATGCTCGTCTTCTATTTCAATTGAGTATGATTTCTTTCGAACAATCTGATCAATGTTTGAATGTGTTAGTAATGAATGAGATCGAGAGATGATTTCGTTACATGTTGTGGTTGAAATAGAGTTAATCTTGATCGGAGATGCATAGATTAATTGTCGAGCATGTTTTAGTAATTTCATTGACGTAGTTCAACTCTATGAATACGAAAGTTAGTAGAATGGAAACTCCGTTAATGTTATTAAGAAACTAATCAATTGAGCATAACAAGTTCCTTGTTTTGATAATTCCGAGGAGAATGATTTAAATCCTAGACGTTGTAATTCATCAAATTTCCGTTTAACTCGAGTTATTTAATATTCTTAGCTATAAAAACTCAACGAAAACTTTGTAGAATGTTTAGGACGTGTGAATTATATTGTGTGTAATGTGTAGTAGCTCGATTACATTGCCCAACTTTGTAGAATGTTTAGGACGTATGAATTATATTGTGTGTAATGTGTAGTAGCTCGATTACATTGCCGTATTAAGTCTTCCTTGTGATACGACTTGGGTTAGCTATCCGTACTACTTAGGACCTCGTTCTCTTGCGAGCAACTAGGAGGTACACTTTTAGTTGATTCATTAGTCTTCGTGTATGATGCATACATAAAGTTAGATTTCGTGTATGATTCGAATTTTCGCCGGAAAAACTCGTCAAAAGTTCATACATGAAATTAGTCTTCGTGTATGATTCAAATGAAAGTTAGCCTTATTGTATACGTATTAAGGGTATATTAGACTTTTTACAACTCAAAGTGCTATTTTACAACTTTTAAACTTAAGGAAACATTTTAAATCTTTTATTTTAAAAAAGTACTATTTCACAACATTATTTCTTAATAAAATAGAAGATGAAAATTCAAAATATAATAAAGGATCCAATCTAAAATTAATTATATAACGTGTCGTCAACTAATTAATAAAATAGAATGTAAACATCAAAATGCAATAAAGGATTCCTCGTATAATTAATCCCAGATTGGCTCGTATATGTAAAAAACTGAAGTTTATATATATTTATTATTTATGGGTTCAGAATAAGAGATAAGTTTATTGGGCCGGTTTCTGATCCTACAAAAAAGGAAGAAGATAGATTAGGCTGGATGAAATAGGAAGATGGGTTTGAAACCTAGGCCCATAAGCAGAATATAAACAACGCCTTTATAGTTTATACCTTTCATTTCGGAAATTAGGGTTTCTGAAACTCCAGAAAATTAGCTTCCGCGGCTAGAATCATCAACAATTTGCAGCTATGGTTCTCAAGTAAGTCTCTCTCTCTCTCTCTCTCTCTCTCGTTATCGCCCGCGATGGCAATATTTCCCAACCTTATTTTGGCCGTTTCTATCTCTCTCTTTAGTTTTACTCGAATGGAGTTTAATTTGAATTGTTGAGTCCAGTGGATTAAAACGGAAGTTGCAAATTATTCATTGTCAAGGAACTGTGTTGGTTTACAATTTAGGAGGTTTTCTCTGTGTGATTTGGGTTAGAGGCTCGGAAATGGTCACTAGCTGCTGCATTCCGCATCGTACCATGTGTTTTGGAATTTGTATCTCATGATACCTCCTGATTGCTCAAGCCATTCGTATTTGCACATAAACTCTTCAATTCGTAGCTAATGTTCTGAATCTATGCTCTTCAAAGAAGAATAAAATGAATTTTGTTGCCTCCTCGACTTCAGATTCCTCAGCTATGAGTTTTATAATTAGTAGCACTATTTGGTGATCCATGATTTCTGGGAATAGGACAAATAAGTATTATTTAATTTAACATTAAGTAGATTCAACCCCTAATTTAGTAGTAGTATATTTTACTATGTATCGTAATTGATGTTGAGATAGAGTGCTGTAACCATGGTTTTGATGATTTTGTGGAGACAGTTGCTTTTCTGTTTAGTTTCTAAAATTTTATTTGTGCGGTTTGGAGATGGCTAGCTTCTTGTTACATTGCATGTATTGGATTTATGGTGTTTGTCATTTTCTGAATTGATTAATTTGCTATTGATGTTGGTGACAAGGACTGAACTTTGCCGCTTTAGTGGCGCAAAGATCTACCCTGGAAGGGGCATCAGGTTTATCCGAGCAGACTCGCAGGTTGGTATTCTCTGCTCGTCGCTTGCTTTTGCTGCCATGATATCTCTTCATCATATTTAGGTTGAAACTACTTTGTTGCTTTTGTAGGTTTTCCTCTTTGCTAACTCAAAATGCAAGAGGTACTTCCACAATCGCCTGAGGCCTGCTAAGCTTACCTGGACTGCTATGTATCGGAAACAGCATAAGAAGGTGATTTTACATATATAAACAAACTTGTATTTGTTTGTTTTGCTATTGATATGTCATTCGAGCATCGGATTTGATAAGAGTATATTTTTGTGTCTGATTAGTTTTTATTTTTGTCACTGGCATAGGATGTTGCTGCTGAAGCTGTAAAGAAGAGACGCCGTACCAACAAGAAGCCTTACTCAAGGTCCATTGTTGGTGCCACTTTAGAAGTCATTCAGAAGAAAAGATCCGAGAAGCCAGAGGTCCGCGATGCTGCACGTGAAGCTGCTCTACGGTATGAGAACTCTCTTGACGCATAAATTCTCAACGTTGCTATTTAAGTGAGATAGTTTTTTGCGATTAGAATGGTTGATGATTCAACTCTTTGTGTATTAGTGAAATTAAGGAGAGAATCAAGAAGACTAAAGATGAGAAGAAGGCAAAGAAGGCAGAAGTTATGTCGAAGCAGAAGACTTCGAAGGCCTTACCTAAGGGTGCTGCACCCAAGGGTCCAAAGATTGGAGGCGGTGGTGGCAAGCGTTAAGTATCTGCAAACGCAAAGGGTTATAATCCATTGTCTTTTTGTGATGATTTTAATTTTGAGTAACAAGTTACTATGCCCTTTGAGCATTATCTTGTACGATTATTTGCAATTATTTTCAATAGAAATTAAGCAAAGATTTTTTACCTTATTTGGTTGTGCTTTGAACACATGCATCTCATCTCATTTGATGAAATCATGTAATTTACTATTTCTTGACTTAATAATGTTCTGGTTTGCTGACGCAAAGCATTAATTGTGGCTTGGCATGAAACTGCAAGTGAAACTGAAACTGAGACTGAGACTGAAAAGCATGTGAATGAACATTATATAAAAATAGATCTTATCCATATCAGTAATGGTTTTGTTGCGGTTTGTATAACCACTATTCTTTATAAGCCTTTGCATTAGGGCTATTTATTGATGGTATTGTGTTCCTGGTATGATATGTTTTATGGATGCATACAAAGCCCAATAATTAAATTTCGTTTCTCTCAGATAGATTTGTAGTATTAATCTCAATGTTTCAAATAAGAAAGCGCATTTGTGTTTCGTAATCCTTGTGTTCTTGGCATTGATGCATCGTATAGAAGAGATTGATGAATTGTTATGTTGATTTTTGGTCAAGCTTTTTGTCTTAAATGATGATTTTTGGGTAGAAAAATGTTAGCCCCTTAGACAGCTCCATGTCATGGTGCGAGCCATCACATCACCATGGCACGGGCAGTGTCAGGTAACGATAACTCGATGTGAGTTTTGAATGATGGCATGTCCGGATGAGCTGGATGATTAAGGTTTGCTCGGCCAAGTGGGTATGAGAAACACTTTGACACGAGTGGAATTTGGGTTGCTTGAGTTTGGCTCGGACGTGTGTCGAGGGGGGTTCAGTCGACGACGGGTGTCGAGGGAGTTCGGAACGTGTTGTGAGCTGAGGCTTGGAAATGATGCTATTCTGTGAGGTTTACTTGGTGGCAAAAGATGGCTCGGAAAAATCTCAAAGATGGGGCATTTGGCATAGGGAGAACTCATTTGAGGTAGTCTGGTCGAATCATGGTGCCTAGAGAAAACTTCTTGTTCCACAACCCTTTCAGTGTTTAGTGCTGCCACCAGGAGTTTTGCTCTGTTAACATATATAAGGGGGTATGTGAAACATGGTGTGGTCGGATTGGGGCGAGGGCTAGATGCGTGGGCAAGGTTTGTGGGCTTGGTGTTATGCTAGCACGAGCGAAAGATGGTGAATTCTAGTCGGGCACGAGTTATGCGTGTTCGACGTGTCGGGAGATCGATGTGCGGGTCAGACGAGGGATGAGGCAAGTCGTGGCTTGGGTGCATGCATGAAGACTTGATGCAAGACGAGTATAATTCTAGTGTTGGGGAATTCTAGTTCGGATGCATGCAAGGATGTCACGAAGTTGGTCGATGTTGCGAAGGCGAGGGTCGGTGGCACGAAACGGATCGAGACACGAAGGATTATGGGCAGACCCCGGTGTCGGGGGTCGGCACACGTTGGCACGGGAGATGCGCGCTTGGGCCAAGTCCAAAAGATGCAAGAAAACGAAGGCATGGAAAATTGTTGTTGCTAGGATTCGATGGCTGAGACGGGCTGGATGAGGCGCTGGGCAGTTGCTGGGAGCCAACTGCTCATGCCGTGATTGGCTGGATCGAGTAGTGGGCATGAAACTGCCAAGGCAGTTACTTGCAGCCTTAGTGGACGGTTTTTCCTAGTGAAGGGGATGTCTTTCATGCCTTAAATCTGTATTTGAAGGCAACGAGCCATAGACGACAGTGTGTGCGAGCTAGAGAGCAGATCTTTGTATTGATTTGTGGTAAATTAATAAAGGTTGGGTGAGTTGCCCGTAAATGTGTGTGTTTGCTTTCGTTGTTCATATTGTTTGATTCCGCTGCGTGTGAACTTTGATTCGTGCACAAATTCGTGAGCCTCATACACTTGAGTGCCAAAGAGTGTCGGTGAGGGAGAGGGCTGGTCGGGTTGCGGTGATCCGACGCCATCACAAGGCGAAAAATTCTGATACGTGAAAACCTTGTGACAAAAAATCACATGGGTGACTTGTTTGCATCAACCAAAAAAAAAAGAGCTCGTCTTTGGTGAGACGCGTCTCACATAGTGAGACGCGGGCGTGGCGCGTGCACTACACGCGCGGCGTGTGTATGTACACTGAAGACTATCCATATGCATCAACTTTTTCTAGTTTTTTTTTTTTTTTTTTTTTTTTTTTGCGATATATTCATATACACACAACCATATATTCATATGCACACCACCATATATTCATATGCACACCACTTAATGTTCACATGCACACCGAAGAGTATCCATATGCACCAACTTTTTTTAAATTTTTTAAATTTTTTTATTTACATTTTATTTATTTATTTTTTATTCTGATGGAGCCTTCGGCTCCGATTTTATGGCTCCGCCTTCGGCTACGATTTTACGGCTCCGTCTTCGCTCTGATTACTAATACAAGGATAATCGTCGGACAATAATTTGGATTTTTTCGGCTCGCTCCGGGGCCTTCGGCTCCCCTCGCTCGAATCTTGACCAAAGAAGAAGCGGCAAACAAAACAACGAAGAGACAAATAATAAAAAAAGTGCAAAATAAATTTGGAAATTTAAAAAACAAAGATCGAAAATTGGTTGTGCATATGGAAATACAATGTGGTGCATATGGGTTAACCTGATTGTACATGTGGATACACTTTGAAGTGTATATGACATGATTAAAAAAAACAAGTGGAAAAAGGTTGTGCATATGAACATAAAGTGCAGTGCATATGAATATATGGTGATGTGCACATGAACTTGTTGCCAAAAAAAAAACTCGAAAAAAAATAAAATAAATAAAAAGTTAACGCATCGACCGAGTCAACCCGGTCTCCCAGGAGACCGGTTGTATACAAGAATTTGCCTTAAAAAAATTACCAGATGAGGGGTAGTTGAACCCCTTACTATTGAAGACAATTAGTTGTTGTAATTCTCTAAACAAGATTCAATTGCTTTACTTTGATTCAATTGTTTTATTAGTTGTTGTAATTCTCTAAAATACTTATTTAACTACTAATACAAAGCATCAATAAAAAAGTAGTTATGGAGATGAAGGGAGTCGAACCCTATTCAATTGCTTTACCATATGAGCTACATCTCCTTATTGTTATTAAATAATATAAAATACTTATTTAATTACTAACAAAGCATCACTCAAAAGAATAGAAATAAAATAGTTATGGAGATGAGGGGGAGTCAAACCAACCCTTTTCTATTGAAGACAAGATTCAATTGCTTTACCATATGAGCGGCATCTCCTTATTGATATTAATTCTAGTATTTACTTATAAAAGCAGCACATATGCGCCTACAGCTTCAAAATTAATGAGTTCCAAATTAGATTAGATCGCTAATCTTTAAAACTATATATGACCAATTATTTTTCACATAAATACTTCGATTATCAAACAATGAAGTAGACGACACGATCAAAAACTATTGCTCTATTATTTAAGTGCTTGGTGACTAAATCAAGAATTCTCTATACACTGATATAATATTCATCGATCCGTAAATAAATCGCAATAGGGATAAATTTAATAGTGATTGAAGGATAACAAATTGCAAGCTATATAATTTACGGTTAACATCACATTCCATCACAAGATTTCATGCTTTTTTCAATTATATCACTAATCTCCTAAACTTATTTCAATCTTTACTCTTTAATTAGTTTACCCTGTGCGCGTTGTGCTACACCATATGATTGTAATTTATTTTTTACGTTTTTAGATGTCAATACTATATCTATATAATCTAATTAAATATTTTCAACTAATAAAATTTATCTTTGAGAATCTTTTTACACAAATAACAAACACTAAAATTAATTAACATGACAATAAAGTGTGGAGGTTAAATCTACAATTGATGATGACGTCAAGCACGTTCGGATCAATCGGGCACTAGCAACCTGTCAACACAAAAATACGTAAGAGCCCTAGGTTGAGCACCGGTGGGGATGTCGACCGTAAAGCCTCCGACGCTCAAGTTAGTAAACGAATAATGAGTAGAAATGATAAATAATACAATTGAGAGATAAATGCAGGTTGGAAGCAATGTCTATTCCAAGTTGTCGGCTGCGTTCGGAGGGTGAAAACGGTGACAATGAGTAAGTAATAATGGCAAGCTGGTGGCGGAGTAACCCAAGTTGACTAGATCCGGTGTGCGAGAGCGAGTTGGAAAGGTAGCGGAAGTTGAGAGAATATGAGAGATTTGCAAGTCGGATTGATCGTAGGCGTATGATAGCCTGTGTGGTGTATAGATAGATAAAGATTGATCGTAGGAGGATGATGGAGACAAACCGGATGGCAGTCGGCTACAAACAGAAAGGATGAAATGTGTGCAAGTCGGATCAACGTAGGTCGATGAAGGCGGCTGTAGCCGGCTAGGATGATGTTGATGTATAAGTAAACGTAGCCTAATGTAAGTCGGCGTAGTTAGATGAAGACCGAATGAGCAATAGATAGTTGAATGCAAGCAAGTTCGAATGAAGTCTAATGACCTAGATGTTTGTTGTATATGGGCTAGTAGCCGCTTAGGATTTAGGATTTTCGCCTTTATTCCTTTTTATTAGGTTGCAAAGCACGTGGGTTGTTGACGACCAATATGATCCTTCTGTTATAAATGAGATATATCCGTTTTGACTAGGTCAAGTTGTTCGACTAGCTGTTGTCTTCCTTCAGCTTGAGCGCGGAGTCGGGCTATGTTATCGAGTAGCTTATCGGGTTAGAATGAGAATATTTATCAGGCTAGATCGCCGAGTAGGCCATCGGAATAGGCTTTTGGATCCGCCTAGTCAATTGAGCCAACTTATGAGGCTTGTCGGGCTTGGGCCGAGTAAATAGATTCTGCTTAGTCGTTCAATGTCAATTTATAATTTATCAGACTAGACGACTGATACCGCCTAGCTAATTGGGTCGAGTAAAGGTGTTTGTCTGATTAGTCCGGCTAGACAGTTGAATTCGCCTAGCTATTAAATATCAATATATGGCTTATCGGACTAGGCGGTCAATTCCGTCTAACTAATTGGGCCAATTAGAGATGTTTATTGGGTTCGAACTGATGAATTTTGCCCACTACATAAAGTAATTACTAATATAATAATGCGATATACACATCTTTATATAATGAACTGAATTTGTTAGAATGAAATGGAAGTATTGAAAAATGTTTAATTATTTAAATGTGACGTGCTAAATGGAAGGAAAAAATTCATGAATTGGGAAAATAAATTACAAATAATTTGTGTTAAATGTATATCAATTCTATCATTAGAACAATAAAATGACTTTTGAAATTCAAAACTTATTTCGAGTCTTTAATTTTTTTTCTTTTAAAGAATGTCCTCATTTTTTTAATCGTCGGATATCCGTTTTTCCATTACATCAACTTCCAATCTCAATTAATCCATCCTCAAATATCAGAAAATATATTATTACTTTTTTTTTTCTTTTCAAAAAGGCGATCCATTGAGCTTTAAAAATTCTCAATTAATTTTGAATTTTTGAAACTCTTTCATTATTTTGAAGATAGAAATGATTTACCTTAAAAAATTATGATAAATTGATAAATTCTAAAGATAGGAATATAAATGAAAAAAAAAATCAATTTGTTAGGCTATCCACATCCCTTAGAGCACCCTTAGGGTGCTCTAAGGGGTGCTCTAGCACTCGAGCACCCTTAGAGCACTCTACCCCTGCAACGCAAGGGTGCTCTAAGAGTGTTCTATCTTTAATATTAAAAAATTCTCCATTTTCATTTATTAAATTAATTCATAAAATTCCATTAATAAAAATAACATTAAACATTACATTAATTAAAAAAAAAACTAACATATTACAATAATTAAAATAAAAAACATTACATTAATTAAAAATGCTAGACTACTCCTGAAGAGGACCAAATTTTTGGTAGAGGTGCTCGGTGAGATCATTGGTAAGCCGATGGTGCTTTTTTTGATCTCTCAAATCGGCATTCCGTTGCATAAATTGCCGAAAGCAGATCGGAGTTGTCCGCAAGTGTACCCCGCTACTAGACGGAGAGTCGGAGTCCTCTCTCCAATTCTCCACATCTTCCCGCTCGTTTTCGATGATCATGTTGTGCAAAATAATGCACGCGAACATGATGTCTCGGAGATGCTTCTTGTACCAGCACCGACCCGGAGCGCGGATTATTCCCCATCGGGCTTGGAGCACTCCAAAGGCTCGCTCTATGTCCTTTCTGGCAGACTCCTGCATCTTCTTGAACCTCGCCGTCTTTAGGTCGGTTTCAAGCCTCGGCGATTTGATCAAGGTAGGCCAACAAGGGTAGATCCCGTCGGTCAAGTAGTACCCCTTGTCGTAGCGGTGTCCGTTGACGGTGAAGGTGCACGGTGGAGCTCTATCCTCAAGCACGTCGGTGAATAAGAGCGACTGGTTGAGGACGTTGAGGTCGTTGTTGGAGCCGGCAACCCCAAAAAAGGCATGCCAGATCCACAAATCCTGCGACGCCACCGCCTCCAAGAATAAGGTAGGCACGCCGTGATCGCCGCGAGTGTGGACACCCGCCCACCCTTTTGGGCAGTTCCTCCATTCCCAGTGCATGCAATCCAGGCTCCCGAGCATCCCTGAAAACCCATGCCGCAACTCGTGCATTTGGAGCAGACGCGCAGTGTCGGCAGCGTTGGGCTTCCTCAAGTACCGCTCGCCGAAGAGGTCGATGATTGCCCGGCAAAATTTTTTGAGGCAAAGCCGGCCCGTGCTATCTCCGATCTTCAGATACTCGTCGAACGAGTCGGCAGCACCATCGGTCGCCAGTTGTTGCACAGCCATCGTGCATTTTTGCACCGCCGTTAGCCCCCATCGCCCGAGTGCATCTTGTCGATGCGTGAAGAAGTGGACGTTTTCCTCCAACGTCCTGCAGATGCGCAAGAACAGATGCTTATGCATCCGGAAACGGCGTCGGAAAAACTGCTGGCCGTAGGTGGGGTAGTCGGCGAAGTAGTCGGCGTGGAGGATCGCACACGCCGCTTCTCGGTCGCGGTCGACGAAGTCTCGCGCTCTCTTCTTTTTTTGCTCCGCTTGGTGTGCACGCATGTAGCGATCCACGTCTGCCATCATCTCCAGCACCTAGTCGTCGGTGCCGCCCTCGACATATTCCTCCAACGAATCGGAAAAAATAAGTTCCTCTGATGAAGACATTTTTTTAGGTTGAATTTGAGAGAGAAAGAGGATGATAAAATGGTGTGAGATATATGAGGGGGTGTGGTGGTATTTATAGATGAAGAAAATTAAAAAAAAAAATTATTACGGCATAGCCGTTGCCGCAACGGGCAAAATTTTTCAAATATATACGTTAGGCGCGTGCATATGAGGGGGTGTGGTGGTATTTTTTTTTTTTTATTCCTCCGCCCTCGCGCGTGACGAGCACGCGCCGGACTCGAGCTCGTCTCGAGCGCTCGGGCACGCCTCGAGCTCTTGCCGTCTGCAACGCGGGGTGCTCGAGCCACCCCGTGCTCGATCTCGGCTCGAGCACCCACGCACGAGACGCGTTGTGGACAGCCTTAGGATATGGAGCGATATTTATTTAATTTCCTTTATTTCCCGATCTAATAATGAGGTAAGCTGTAACCGTTGAGGCAATAGAATATTGAATTCCACCTTTCCTGCCCGGTAAAGGTAAAGCGATTATGCAACAAATTAAAAAGAAACTCTAAAATAATTGAAATATCGCATTCAAACAGCTGTCTACATTGATACGTTCAAACTTAAATTTATGTAAAAACTGATTTAGTGTAAATTTTTGGGCCAGGCCGGGCCCATCCGCATGAACTCTTCTTGGGCTGGGCCAGTCCGATCCAAAATTGCTCAAAGTTGTAAGTCTTAATCCAAGCCCGTCCAAAATCGGACTGACCTGTCAAATTGGATCGGACTTATATTGTCACTTCAGGATGGAACATCCCAATAAAAAAAATGGATCAAGATTGATGAGATAAACGGAGTAACATTTAATAAGTAAATTTTGCTTTCAACAATAAGATATAAAGGTTTGAAATCGAACTTTTCGTTTCAACTTCTTAATATTAATTAGTTGTTTCTGTGGATTTGATTTAGTTTATTGAAGGTTATTTCTTTGAAAAAAAAAAAGACATGGAAGGATCTATTGTAATATTGTTTAATAATAATTTTTGACTTTTTTTACATGTGTTTCCCCAATAATAATCTCTCAAGTTTAGACTAAGGGTGTGTTTGGTAGCTTAGTTAGAATTAGGTCACATAAATAATTTCAAGATAAATAATATAAGGGTCTTTATAAAAAAATTTATGTTGGGTGTTTGGTACATTAGTTTAGAAAATGTATTAGATTAGCTTTATTATTTGATAGCTTATTTTAAACTCAATACTAACTTTAATCTTCCTTTTCTAATCCTATCTTAATTTACATATTGATATTACCAAGAAGCCCGTCATCATCTTCATCAGTGTACCCCCTTCCACGCTCTCTAGCATCTATGATTCCAGTATAATTTTTTACATGACTTCAACCATTTTAATAGCTTCTAACAATTCTTAAAATCAACAAATTTCCCATCATTTTTTTGAAACAAGACCACTCATCTAACAAAAAGTTTGCTAGAAACATACTCAGAATCAGATCTAAATAAGTTCATCAAAAAAAATGAAGACTTACAGAAATTGAACAGAATAAAGACCACAAAAGTAGGACATAACCAAGAAAAACGACATATATAAGTAGGCACTATTTACCATATGAGCTACATCTCTTTATTATTTGTATTTCTCAAAAATACTTATTTAACAATTAATAAAGCATCAATTAAAAAAAACTTATTTAACTACTAATAAAGCATAAATTAAAGAAGAAAAACTACTAATAAAGCATCAATTAAAAAAATTTATTTAACTACTAATAAAGCATAAATTAAAGAAGAAAAACTATTATACGAGCTACATCTCCTTATTATTTAGAAATAGTTATGGAAATGAGGGGAGTCGAACCCCTTTCTATTGAAGACAGGATTCAATTGCTTTACCATATGAGCTACATCTCCTTATTATTTAGATTTCTCTAAAATGCTTATTTAACTTAAAAAAGCATCACTTTAAAAAAACTTATTTAACAATTAATAAAGCATCAATTGAAAAAAGACTTATTTAACTACTATTAAAGCATCAATTAAAAAAAAAGTTATGGAGATGAGGGGAGTCGAACCCCTTTCTATTGAAGATAAGATTTAATTGCTTTACCATATGAGCTACATCTCCTGATTATTTAGATTTCTCTAAAATTCTTATTTAACAATTAATAAAGCAACAATTAAAAAAAAAACTTATTTAACTACTAATAAAGCATCAATTAAAAAAAAAAGTTATGGAGATGAGGGTAGTCGAACCCCTTTCTATTGAAGACAAGATTCAATTGCTTTACCATATAAGATACATCTCCTTATTATTTAGATTTATCTAAAATTCTTATTTAACTATTAATAAAGCATCAATTAAAAAAAATTATTTAACTACTAATAAAGTAATCTGTTGGTAAATTTATTAGTAAAAGTTTTGATGAATTCCAAAACCGACTGACCCCAACCGAGTAGATGTTGCCAGAACCTAATGTTAGAAGTTAGGCTCGCTGTTTGAGTAAAGTTAAGATTTTATCTTTACAGATCTCCAGCTGAAGATGGCAACAAGGCATCACTCAGACAGAACATCAGTTATGATGAAAGACAACTGAGAGTTCATATGTTCAGATGGAATGAGGGGGAAGTCTTCAGAACATCAGTTGTGAAGGAAACCAACTGAGGGTTCATCAGATGAGAAGCAGTAGAGAGGAAGAGAACATCAGATGAAAAGGAAGCCATCTGAAGGTTCAAACTCAACTGACTAAATACAAGGAAGACAACTGAGGGTTCAGTTTCAGAACCTCAGTTGTAGAACTCAAACAAGAAGATCAACAACATGAAGTTCAAAGTCAGCTGAGAGTTCAACGGTTCAGTCAGAACATCAGCTGAAGACCACTCAGATAAAGATCAAGATTTTCAACCAACTAATCAAGGTTGACTGTCAGAAAGGTTTAAGATTTGAATTTCAAAAGGAAGTCACATAAGGGTTTGACCGTTCAGTCATTACCCCATCTGGCCCAACACAAGGCTGTCTCAGAAGGAAAACAGAAGAGCACAGATGCCATATCGGGAAAGTCTGCAGAGATGAGAGACAAGCCATCACTTTCAACGATCAGAGATCAACAGCTCCTCCAACGGCTAGTTGATACTCTCCGCCTATAAATAGAGGCATTCTCTCATTCGAGAGTTACACGAGACAAGAGACAGAGAAGTGTAATCACAAGAGAAACAAGCGCAAGAAAAATCTGTAAAAATCACATTCTAAGAGCATCAGCAGCTGAGAGTTCAAGAGTGATAGAACATTAGTAGCTGAGGGTTCATAGAGTTATAATTTGTCTTAGATCTTAGTTTGAGTGTTTATTCGTTCAAGCCATAGATCCAGCTCTCTTTCGTGATCGAGCTGTAGTTGGAAAATCCACCCACATACACACCTTAAAAAGTGTTTGTTAGGATCATACTCTTCATGTAATTGAGTATCTAGGTCGTCAAGTACCCGCAAACTTGACATAAGTTGTTAAGTACCCGCAAACTTAACTGTAAAGGTTGATAAGTACCCGTAAACTTATTGCAACGGTTGCACAGCCCGGGTAAGCTGTGTGGAACTGTCCAGAAGAACTTGGACTGAGGTGTGAGGATTCACATCTCCCCGTGGACGTAGAAGGGTTATCTCCGAACCACGTTAAATCCTGTGTGTCTGTGTTTATTTTATTCAGTTACTTATTGCATTGTTAACTGACCAAACTAACCGGCATACAATCTGCATATCTGCACATTCTCAACTGTTTTGGTTATTGACCAACCGTGCTAAAAGCGTGAGTTGTTTTAACGAGTTTAATTTCCACCACATTCCGCATAGCACCACTCTTCCAGCTGAGGTTGTTTACTCAGCTGTGAGATTCCAACTGAGTCAGTTTTACTCAGTTGAAATATTTTTAAGTGTTAAGTTTTAAAATCCTAACTGGTGTATTCCCCCTCCCCCATACACCAGTAACTCGTTTCGGGACCATCAGCATCAATTAAAAAAGAAAAATAGTTATGGAAATGAGGGGAGTCGAACCCCTTTCTATTGAAGACAAGATTCAATTGCTTTACCATATGAGCTACATCTCCTTATTATTTAGATTTCTCTAAAATTCTTATTTAACTTAATAAAGCATCACTTAAAAAAAAACTTATTTAACAATTAATAAAGCATCAATTGAAAAAAGACTTATTTAACTACTAATAAAGCATCAATTAAAAAAGAAAAATGGTTATGACAATGAGGGGAGTCAAAATTATGTAAATTGAGCATGATATGATGAAAGTACAGCTCGATAGGAGTTCGTAGGCGAAAACAGATCTAAAATTGGAGTTGAAACGAGGGAGAACGAGTCAATTGAAAATTATTGTGCGCAGACACAATCGCATGCGGCCGCATGGACAACCACATGGAGCCCCCATTTTTGAATTTTCTTCACATTCTGCATGCGGTCCAGCATGCCACCGCATGCACAGACCGCATGGTGGGGCGGTTTAGCCTAAAAACTTCACTATTTTGGTTCAAACTCTTTTTCTAGTTAGTATTTGATTGCTACACGATTTGTGTTAGATTTTTAGCTATAAATACTCCTTCCAAGACACCATCTTACACACCTCTTACTATTATTCTTAGTTTTAATTTAGTTTAGCTTTTTCTTGGAGCTTTTGGAGACTGGTTCAAGAGTTCAAGATTATTGTTTCAACTACGGTTTTTCTTATTTTATGAGTATGAATTTCTTTTCTTTTGATTTTGTGTTTGCTTTAATTATGAGTAGCTAAGTTCTTTATATACTAGGGTTATAGAGTAGATGAATAATTAGCTTTAATTCTTATCAATTGACCAATTTATGTCCCCATCTTCTTTTCTATATTCTTGATTTTTTTTGCATGCTAGTTGCTTGATCACCAATTTAGCATAATTAGTTGTGTTAATTCAATAGTCGAGAGATGAGGATTAACACATGAACTGGAATATAGGACACACACTGCGAAATCACCGAGAGGGATAGATTTTGTGTTAGGGCTTTAATCTTAGGATCTTTTTGGAGTCACTTGCTTGTTTGTTGGAGACGAAAATCCCAGTGAGTAATCCACGGTTAGGCACTACGAGAGTAGATTTTAACTAATTTTGTGATTGCCTTAAAAAGAGTTGAGTCTCTTGTTAATTGGTTAATTGGTAAGAGTCTAAGTTTAATTATCCATTGAAATCGAAGCCTTAGGATATCTTTATCACATTTGAATCTTTAATTACTTTTGTTTGTTTTTTGATTGCTCTTTGCTTGTTTGATTAGTTTAATAAGAAACCCACAAATTAAAGTTCGGAGTCTAAATAGAGGATGATGATTGAAAGTAGTACTTATTAAATTATTAAAGTCTCTGTAGAATACGACCTTGCTTCTTTGTACACAATTACACCCATGCACTTCCGGTGTGAAAGAAAATAACGAACAAGTTTTGGCGCCGTTGCCGGGGTCTGTTTTAATTTTAGCTTATTACGATTAGATTGTTTGAGACTAATTTAGACATATATTATTACTAGTATACCAATATTTTTTTATTATTATTTTATGATTAACAGGTAGTGCATGCAAAAGAGGTCACAAGGATTACCCTTGGAGCTTTTAAATCCGAAAATCGAAGTTACTTGTCGTCACAACAATGCAAAAAGAAGAGCTCGAGAAAAGAATATGGGGGAACCGACAAACAATGATGCTACCATAAGAGCTATGCAAGAGTAAATCCAGCAACTTCAAGATACAATCCAAGCACAAAGGGCTAGATAAGAGACTACAATCAAGGCCGAATTGCAACCAGTGGTGCAACAAAGAGTAGCTTATGATCCAACTATTAATGACAACACGTTTGAGCTCAAGTCGACAATTATTTCTATGGTGCAAAATAATCAATTTGGAGGACGACCGACTGAAGATCCTCATGCGCATCCGAGTCAGTTTCTGGAGGTTTGTGAGACAGTCAAACAGAATGGGATTCCACATGATGCAATCAAGCTACGCCTCTTCTCATTCTCTCTACGAGATGAGACTAAGCTTTGGTTTCATACTTTAGATCCAACTGCAGTTACAACTTGGAATGCTTTCGTGGAGATTTTTCTCTACAAGTATTTTCCTCCGAGTAAGACTATGAAGCTGAGGTCAGAGGTTCAATAGTTCCGTCAATTTGATGGAGAGACTTTCTATGAGGCATGAGAGAGATTCAAGGGGATGCTGTGAAAGTATCCTAATCATGGCATTACTGCTAATGAAAAGGTTCTGATTTTTTACAATGGATGCTCCAGAGAGATCAAGAATCTATTGAATGCTGTCGGTCAAGGAGATATATTGGAGTCGGATGTGTAGCTGCAACTAACATCATTGAGAAGTTAGCGGCCAACAATCATCAATAGCCGGAGTGAAGGAATGCACCAAGGAAAGTGGCGCTCCTAATAAATGACGATCCCATAAACAAATTGACTGCTCAAATGTCAAATTTCATGACCAAGATGGAGGATATGATGAATCAAAAGCATGAGTCATCTAAAGGAGAAACAGTGGATGTTGAAGATGTCAATTTTGTAACCCAAAGGGGTTATGAGAATTACAAGCAGCCGTATGGTTACCTTCCTAGAGCAGCTTATGGGACATCGCAAAGGCCTCAAAGTCAATACCAAGGTAATATGACCAATTCTAACTTTTCATATGTGAATCCCAATAATGCGTTGCAACCACCACCCGGATTGGCTATCTTTAATGGCGAAATTGTGGAGCAGAAGAAATCACAACTTGAGGATACACTTCTTAAATTCATGCAAGCGAGTGATGTTAGATGTAAGGATATGGAGACACGGATGACAATAATGGAAAAACAACTTAGTTACATTGCCAACACCTTGACAAGCCAACATCAACAAGGGCAGTTTTCAAGCAACACTGTGGTCAACCCAAAGGAGCAATGCATGGCCATCACGCTTAGGAGTGAGATTTTATATGAAGAGCCGGAGATTCCAATTAAAGAAGTCAATAATGAAAGCTCTAATGAAACTCAAGTCGTGAAAGAAGAGAATCAAAGCCAAAAGGAGGAGGTAAACAAAAAAACCCACCTCCTTATCGTCCTCCTATGTTGTTTCCTCAACACCACAAGAAGGAGAGCATGAAGGAACAATTCTCCAAGTTCATTGAGATATTTCGGAAAATCAATATCAACATTCCACTCGAGGAGGCATTGCAACAAATGCCTAATTGTGTCAAATTCTTAAAAGATGTGCTTTTGAAGAAGAAGAAGAAGTTAAAGGATTTTGATATGGTCTATCTTAATGAGAAATGTAGTGCAGTATTACAAAAGAAGTTGCCTGCAAAGATGAAAGATTCGGGAAGTTTCCATCTTCCTTGTGCTATTGGTGAATTTCAAATTGAAAAGGTGCTATGTGATTTGGGAGCTAGCATCAATCTTATGCCATTGTCTTTGTTCAATAAATTGGAAATTGAAACTCTCAAGCCTACCAATATTGTGCTTCAAATGGCAGATCATTTGGTTGCTTATCCAAGGGGGATTGTTAAAGATATTTTGGACAAAGTGTGTAAGTTCATTTTTCCTTGTGATTTTGTGGTATTGGATATAGATGAAGATGAGAATATCCCTTTAATTTTTGGACGACCGTTTTTGGCAACGGGAAGAGCTTTAATTGATGTGGAAAAATGAGAGCTTACCTGATGTGTATAATTTGGTTGTTCACATTATTAGTTTTTATACAATTTTATTTGCATATAATTTGCATGTTTTATGTGATTTTTGTATAGGAATTGAAGAGTTCGTGAGCATAGAGATCTGGACGAGAGAAATCGAGAAGGAAGAATTTCTATACAATTTTAAGAGAAGTCAAAGATGAAGAGAATTAAATGGACCGAATATTATTTTCTTTAAAATTATTATTAAAATTATTATATAGCTAGGATATAATTATTTAATTATTATTTTGTTAGGTTATTAGGTTAGAATTCACGGCTAATTATCATAATTATATATTCTAGCTTTAGCCGCACACACAATGACATTCCATACTTTTATTTTATATTGACCGCCACATGTGGCGGTAGAAAAGACGAAGGAAAGCATATACTACAGGGAGTTTTGAGCTTTATTTTCATCCTTAATTTATCATGCTTTGTTTTTCTTATTTGATTGTGTTAATTAGTTTTATTACTATGAATAACTAATTTATTGATTCGGCCAGAATATTGTAGCACTAGTTTAATAATCTGTGAGATTTAATTGTTCGTATAATTAATTTGCTTGGATTTCACTTTATTCCTTGAGTTTAAAGTTAATTCCGATTTTTTAAGCCTGATCAATTTAGATTAAATTAGATTACGGTCAATTAGTTTTCCTAATCCGTAATTGTTGGAATAAGACTAATTAGTGATAAAGCTACCATGTTCATAGTAGGAATAAATTGGTAAACGGATTATTACTTGCGTTCTTGGGTAATTTGTTTAAATTGGGTCCTTCAAAGCTAAAAGCTATTAGAGCATTAAATCTAGGACTGACGTTTCCAGCTAGGATGTTTTTTAATAAGAGAAATAGTTAGGTCTGGTGTCCACAGCTAACTATCAATAAAGTACGTAGGAATTGGGGTATGTCCGCTGCATTCATGGTACCCTATAACTGGTTGGTCCTAGATAATTAATTAATCTTTGCGTCGATGATCAGAGCCTAGACTAGTGTGGATTTATTCGAAGCCGAATTACTTTTCCTTTGATTTATATTTCATTTGCAATTTAGTTAATTTCTTTGTTTTCTTAGTTAATAATTAAAAACCCAAATTTAAGGCGTGGTGGCTACACCAAAAGTGATTCATAGGAAAAATAAGTTATATCCCGTTCTCTGTGGTTCGACCCTACTTATTGCTATACTCATTTTAATTCTGAGCATGATTTACAGGAATTATTTGGGAGAATACGACGCTCACTATTACCCTTTGAGTCAATGATGAGATGCACATTTTCTCCATCTATCAAACTTTGAATATCCATGAAGATGAAGGTTTCAAATGTTTTTAAGAACATAAAGTTTTGGATTTGGATCATCTCATTGATAAGGGTGATCAATACACAACAAAGGAGTCTTTGCCTAGGTGTTCATTCCACAAAATTCATGGTCGGCTTTCGACGTATCTTTCTCATTGATGAGTTGTGATTATGAGACTACGTCGAGCTAACGACGTTAAACTAAGCGTTAGTTGGGAGGCAACCCAATAAGGTTAGATTTCTTTTTCTGTTTTTGTTATTTTTGTTTTCTTTGTTTTATTTCTTTGTAGGTTAAAGAAAAAAAAGAGACGAGAAAGCGGGGGGAAGAGATAGCTCTTTGCGTTACTTTCCTTCATATTGAATCAGTAAGTTTGTTCCAATTAACCTTCGCTTCTACTTACAAATTTATTCTTCCTTGTTGTTAAATAAGTTTGGGGGGATAAAGAAGGGGTTGATTGCTTTTATTTTTTTTTATTTGCTTTCTTAATTAGTTAATTTTGTTGCTAGTTATGTGTTTTAGTTTAGTTTATTGTTTTTAAATTTTTCTAAAAAAAGGCATGCTTTTGGGTGAATGTATGACTTGGCTAATGATGAAATTGTGGGTTTTGATTGAAAATTAATGAGTGTAAGAATTTCATGATGGTTTGAGCATGAATTGATAGATTGATTGTTTTAGCCTCTTTTGACTCGAAAAAATAGCTTATGTGAGATTTGAGCCATGACTAGTATATGTTCATAGTCTATTTCATTCTTGTATGAATTGTCAAGCATGCATGTTAATCTCTAGAACTTGCCATGAATTTTCTTCAAGGTTGTGTTAGTGTGCTAAGAATTAGGAGATGATTTAAGACCATCTTTGTTAGCCAATTTTTTCCTCTTTGTTGTCCAAAATTGTTAAATAGTATCACCATTTGCCACTTTGAGCTTTTGAGCATTTTCTTTGATAAACTAATGGTGAATTAGGGTAGATCTTTATAGGAAATTGATTGTATTTAAAAGAATATATGCAAAGAAGTATTGAAAATTCACATTTGTTTGAAAGTTTGAGTTGAAATTAGCCCTTATAAGCTTATGAAAATTGAAAAGTTATAGCTTGAAAGGAAGAAAAAAGAAAAAAAAATTGAGAAAATAAAAAGAGCATAAAAGGGCATAAGTAAGGAAGAATGGTGCTAGGAAAGAATGTTGTGTTGAGATTATGAAAAAAGGTAAAAGTTTGTGTAAAAATGAAAAATGTTTGTGTTATTTTTGAAAGATAGGGTATTGTTTGAGTCACTTAACCTAAATTTCCATACATTACCAAAGAGCTAACATTACAACCAAAATAAAGTCCTTCTTGATCTTAGTTTGAAACACACATTTGAACGACGATGAGGTTAGATAATTGGCAAACTTATGGTAGGTTGCATGTTATGTTTTGATTTGAGAGTATACACTTCCTACCTTATACACTTGAGAGTTGAGAGTTCACTAAAATATTTCCTATGCCGTGAGGAGCATAAACGAGGCTAGAATGATTGGTTTATTAATTTGTGTTTCATCTTGATTGGATTTTTACATGAATCTTGTCTTTGAAATTTTCTGAAGCCAATTGGGTCACTATTTTGCTTAAAATCTATGTTTGCTTTGTTTCTTTTCTTTGATTTGTTTGAGGACAAATAACCCTTTAAATTTGGAGGATTTATAAACATGTATTTTTTCATCTTTATAATCTTAATTGATGTCAATTCCTATTGGGAAATCATGTTTGGAATGAGTTTTGTGCTTAAGTATTATTAATTTGTGAAATATGATACTCGTTCCTACTTTGTTTAATTTTGCAAAAAATTGGAGTCAAAATTATGTAAATTGAGCATGATAGGATCAAATTACAGCTCGATAGGAGTTCGTAGGCGAAAACGGATCCAAAATTGGAATTGAAACAAGGGAGAACGAGCCGATTGAAAATTATTGTGCGCAGGCACAGTCGCATGCGGTCCGACATGCGGCCGAATGGACAACCGCATGGAGGCCCCATTTTTAAATTTTCTTCGCATTCTGCATGCGGTCCGGCATGCACGGACTGCATGGTAAGGCGGTTTAGCCTAAAAACTTCACTATTTTGGTTCGAACTCTTTTTCTAGTTAGGATTTGATTGCTACACGATTTGTGTTAGATTTTTAGCTATAAATACTCCTTCTAAGACACCATCTTACACACCTTTTACTATTATTCTTATTTTTAATTTAGTTTAGCTTTGTCTTTGAGCTTTTGGAGACTGGTTCAAGAGTTCAAAATTATTGTTTCAACTACGGTTTTTCTTATTTTATGATTATGAATTTCTTTTTTTTGATTTTGTGTTTGATTTAATTATGAGCAGCTAAGTTCTTTATAAACTGGGGTTATAGAGTAGATAAATAATTAGTTTTAATTCTTATCAATTGACCAATTTAAGTCCCTCTCTTTTTTCCTATATTCTTGATTTGTTTTGCATGCTAGTTGCTTGATCACCAATTTAGCATAATTAGTTGTGTTAATTCAACAGTCGAGAGATGACGATTAACACATGAACTGGAATATAGGGCACACACTGCGAAATCACCTAGAGGGAAAGACTTTGTGTGAGGGCTTTAATCTTAGGATCTTTTTGGAGTTAGTTGCTTATGATGTTTGTCGGAGACGAAAACCCCAGTGAGTAATCCACGGTTAGGCACTACGAAAGTAGGTTTTAACTAATTTTGTGATTATTTTAAGAAGAGTTGAGTCCTTTGTTAATTGGTTAATTGGTAAGAGTCTAAGTTTAGTTATCCATTGAAATCGAAGCCTTATGATATTTTTATCATATTTGAATCTTTAATTACTTTTATTTGCTTTTTGATTGCTCTTTGCTTGATTGATTAGTTTAATTAGAAACCCACAAATTAAAGTTTGGAGTCTAAATAGAGGATGATGATTGAAAGTAGTACTTGTTAAATTATTACAGTCTATGTGGAATACGACCTTGCTTCTCTGTACACAATTACATTTGTGCACTTGCGGTGTGAAAGAAAATAACGAATAGAAAACTTGATCAATAATAAAAACAACTTGATCTGGACAAAGACGTTTTTGAGTGAAAACTCTAGCTTGGTCATTGGTGTAAATATATTCATTACATGCATGCATCGTTGGTTATAGGACTTGAATGTTGAGATCTCTTTTTACTCGTCACCTCAACAAACCCTTCCCTGACCTATTCTTACTTAGTTGACGACGCACCGCTGACTCCCTACTCTGGGCAATATCTCTGTCGGAGTTATCGTTCAGTTTCTTGCCCAAAGAGCATTACAATCTAGAAAGGCCCAACAAGGAATCATCACGTCTTGCCCAACAGGATAGACACCTTCGTCTAATGTTAATCGATCTTAACTAAGATAAGTTATGGAAAACACTCCTACTTCTCAATTGATTAGTGATCTAATATGTCTTAAGTGATTAACGGCTTATTAACCTCTTAATAATATTATACCATATTTGAACAAGCTTATTAACATATCGGGAACACATGCATGCAATTATCAAGCACAATTTAGACCTCTCAAGCTTTGGAATTCACTTAACTATCTTACCCAGATCAAGTATAGAAACTTAGCTAGACATGAATTTAAATACGTAAACACGACTAATTGAAGAACTCATAATAAAAACTATATAAAAACTTACAAAGTATTCAACGAAAAAATAACTCCGGCCAAAAGTGTCGATTGGAAATAGTACGAATAAAACACGAATTAAACTTGTCGTTAGAACTTGTTCTTTTCCTCACAAACTTTCAAAATAAATAAGGTATGAAAGCATAAAAATGGCGTATTCCACAACAGCTAGGCATCGAGTGTATATAGGGCAGCGCTAGGGTTTGGGCCCCCCGGTGTTTAACATGGTAGGATTCCATGAGCTACCTTGGAATGCAAGTAATTACTTGATAAGCACGACCCTAACATGGCATGCCACGTCTATCTTCAAGAGATCCCTTCCAGATCCTAATTCTAGTCAGATAAGGAAAGATATTTAAGTTAGATCATCATTTCCTTATATCCTTCTAAACTTCGCGAAGAAACATTGCCAGCTGCCCCAAGCACTCCGCCATATTGACCAATTCTGTCTTACCCTACTGTGCTTCCAATAAATGAAGCTTTCAACCCCTGTTTTGCTTAGAATCCACGTGCCAGGCAACATACCAGCTCCTGCCCAATGTATGTCCTCCTAGACACTAAAACTAAACAAAACACATACAATGACTCAATCTAAACAACCTAAAATAGACACAAAATAGACTCAAAATATGGACTCATCAACATCACATTCCATCACAAGATTTCATGCTTTTTTTTTTCAATTATGTATCACTAATCTCCTTAACTTATTTTTATTTTTAACTCTCGAAATAGGTTTACCCGTGCGCGTTGTGCTGCACCATGCAATTGTAATTCAATTTTTTACATTTTTAAATGTCAATAGAGTATTATTTAGGTATTACTATATCTATATAATCTACTTAAATATTTCAAACTATAATATTTTTATCATTCGAAATCTTTTCACACAAAATAATACATTTAGCAAACACTAAAATTAATTAACATGACAATAAAGTAATTACTAGTATAATAATGAAATAAATTTGTTAGACTACGAAACTTAATATTTATATTTGAAAAATTGGAATGAAATGAAGATATTGAAAAGTGTATAATTATTTATATGTGACATGTAGAAGAAAAAATTCATGAATAAACGAGAAAAATGAATTGTAAATTGTTTTAGTTTAAATAGATCAATTCTATCATTGAAACATAAAATGACTTTGAAATTCGAAACTTATTTCAAAACTTTGTCGGCCCATCATGTCCTCAATTTTTATCGTCGGATATCCGTTTTTCCATTACATCCGTCCTCAAATATCCGAAAGAATAAAGATATCCGGCCACACTGTGGCCAGCCACACGCGTAATAAAAGAAAATTTGACTATAAAAATGGAAATAATCATATTTCCTCTTTAGGGTTTATGCTTCTCAATTAGGGTATATTTCCATTTTAAAAACATATATTACTATTTTTAGCTCGTGTGGCTGGCCACAGTGTGGCCGAATATCATTACCCTATCCGAAAATACTTTTTTATCTTTTCAATAAGGCAATCCATACCATGAGTCTTAAAATTTCTCAATTAATTTTGAATTTTTAAAACTCTTTCATTATTTCGAAGATTGAAATGATATACCTTAAAAAATTATGATAAAATTGATAAATTCTAAAGAATATAAATGAAGAAAAAAAAAACTAATTTGTTAGGATTGAAGCGATATTTATTTGTTTTCCTTTATTTCCGATCTAATAATGAGGTAAGCTGTAACAGTTGAAGGCAATAGAATACTGAATTCCACATTTCCTGCCGGTAAAGGTAAAGCGATTGTGCAACAAATTAAAAAGAAACACTAAAATAGTTGAAATATCGCATTCAAACACTGTCTACATTGATATGTTCAAACTTCCATTTATATAAAAACTGATTTATAATGTAAATTTTCGGGCCGGGCCAGAGCGAGTCCATCCGGCATTAACTCTTCTTGGGCTGGGCCAGTCAAATCCAAAATTGCTCGGAGCTGTAAGTCTTAATCCAATCCCGTCCAAAATCGGGCTGACTTGCCAAATCGGATCGGACTTATTTTGTCACTTCAAAATGGGACATCCCCATAGAAAAATAGATCAAAATTGATGAGATAAAGGGTGTAATATTTAATAAGTAAATTTTGCTTTTAAACACCAAGATAAAGAGGTTTGAAATCGAACTTTCCGTTTCAAATTCTTAATATTGTTTCGGTCGATTTGACTTAATTTATTGAAGATTTATTTCTTCAAAAAAAAAAGACACATGGAAGGATCTATTGTAATATTGTTTCATAATATTTTTTGACTTTTTCGACCGGTGTTTCCCCAATAATAATCTCTCAAGTTTAGATTAAGCATGCTCCAAAATACTGTTGGGTTCATCGTTGGCAATTGTTTCCTCATCAATATAGATGTTTAAAATTAGTTTTAATTGCAGTCATAATGCAAATATTATTTCAAACACCAAGATGTAAGGCTAATTCAACTTTTCATTTCAACTTCTTAATATTGTTTCTGCCGATTTCATTTAGTTTATTGAAGATTTATTTCTTTTTGGAGAAATAAAACCGAAGGATCTATTGTAATATTGTTTAATATAATAATTTTTTACTTTTTTG
Organism: Schizonepeta tenuifolia; assembly: GCA_029490685.1. Taxonomy (NCBI): domain Eukaryota; kingdom Viridiplantae; phylum Streptophyta; class Magnoliopsida; order Lamiales; family Lamiaceae; genus Schizonepeta; species Schizonepeta tenuifolia. Next base: position 92,159,246 of record CM055957.1, on the reverse strand, counting down.
ACTGGTCTTTCCCCCAATGATAATCTCTCAAGTTTTGACTAAGAGGGTGTTTGGCTGAGCTTTTAAGCTCATTAAAACAACTTATAAGTTGTTCATTATTAAGGATTTAGGAGCTTACAAGCTGTTTTAAGGAGCTTTTAAGCTTAGCCAAACACCCCCTAAGCATGCTCCAAAATATCGATGTTTAAAAATCTTCTATAATATATATAATATCGAAATTTACGTTCGCAGCACGCTCTATATTTTCCATTCCTATGTATCTTTATTCTCGTATTTTCTGTATTATTAATTCAATATATATCAATATATAAACGATAATGCTATATATATTAGTATTGTACGTATCATATCAAATTCTTATATTTTATAAAAATATATACAAATCCTCTCCATTTAATATGATATGTATCATCTCAATTAAATAATAATGTAAATTCCACCTATTCGATCTCATATATTCTTTATATTATATTTCTTATTGTTTTTTGACATGATTATATTTCTTATTTTAATCCATATTTATCTTTTCCCATGTTTTAATTTTAGAGTTGTCATATGATAGGAATCCCATATTCGATTAATCTCAATGATCTTAAGTTATATTTATCGCATATATATTTATAGTTCATCATCTTTTAATCTCTCTCTCTCTCACACACACACACACACACACACACACACACATATATATATATATATATATATATATATATATATATATATATAATTCATGCATATAATTCACGCATATAATTCACATAGATCTAACTTAGAGTTTTCATAAAAGTAGGAATATTTCGTGCATGTAATTGACGTAGATCTAATTTTTGATCATTCATAATTTCACATAATCATTATTAAATCTCAGAATACTTCTGGTAAGAATGAGATACGTTATTTTATGCTTTAGGTTCATGTAAATTAATCTATTTCCGTCTCCCATCATGTAATTGTAGCGCATATTACTTTCTGATTTTTGCATTATTGCAGGTGTTCTTTTTTTTTTTTAATGCGGCAATTTGCTTATTGTAATTAATCATGTAGTAGACTATAGATGTTTAAATATATTGTTGCATGTGCATCATAGGAGTAGAATCGAATATATATAAGTTTTGTTATTTTGTTCGTCTCTTGCTTTTTCTCTCTTTTTTCTTCGTTTCTTTGGGTTCGGTTTTATCTTTTGATTTTCTATTTACGTATTTATACACATTAATCTCAAAGGAATTAATAATTGAAAAAATAAAATTAACACTAATCTTTTTCCAAACAACTTTAATTGGAATCCAATACTTCTAGGTTCGAAAAATAAAGTTCTAAATAATTAAGAGAACTTTCAACACAACTCTTCAAAGCATCCAAACAAATGGCAGCTTCACCGACTTTGACCCGCAGACATGGCTGAGCACAACCCTCACCAACATCGAGATCTGTCGCCGGAACTTCAACAATCTCGACGTCAGCAAATTCAAGTCGTTGATTCTCGCCGGAAACGTCTCCAAGCTGATAAGCAACAGCCTCGCCACGAACAACACATTGCTCAAGATCTCTGGGTAGTGGCGGCGGCGGGCGGCAATTTCTACAGCAATCATGGAGGGTTCCTGGGTTGGGTTTCAGACCGAGAGAAAAAAATGTTGCAAAATATGCAGCTGGCGACGAAAGCCAACGTGATTCAGCAGCAATCAAGTCAATTGAGTCGGTGACAAATGAGGGAGCGGAGCTAAGATTTTAAAAGTGGCCGGACGAGATTAGACTCATATATTTAGTCACAAATTTAAAGCCAACGTGATTGAAAAACAATTGAGACGTTGACAAACGAGGGAGTGGAGCTAAGATTTTAAAAATGGCCGGATGAGATTAGATTATGTATTTAGTCACAAATTTAAACGGACGAATTTACAGTTTCACATGTAAAAGTCGGAAAGAAAAAGTAAAAAATAAATTCAACCAAAATGTAGTTATGAAAATAAAATATGTCCATGCAATCGCTTTGGATCCGCTATTACGATAAACTACGCGACGTCAAGGAGGCGGGGATTAGGAATGAATCTGGCGTGTGAGAGGGAGAGCGTAGTTAGGTCTTTTAATGCTAATGTTGGTCATAATTTATACAGTAATTAAGTAGGTGAGCCAACTATTATTTTTTATTTCAATAGTGACTATTTACATGATAAATTCTACCTTTTAATCGAGTTAAAGATGAGTACTTGCAAAAACTTACACATTCAAGTTGGGAGAAATTTAATGGGTGGGAGTATCAATTTAACTTAAACAAGCGGGTCGGCCCGAATAGACCGAGAAAAAGGGGATCATTTTTAACAATTTCTAGCCCTAAAAGCTCAATTGGACAAGTGAGTTTGTAATTACCAAATATTTACACAATGAATTTGGAATGAGGATGGATAATAAAATCTATTTTAAAATCGGGTTCGAAAAGGAGGTGAGTATAAATATTTTAATTAAAAAATAAGATACAAAATACTTTTCTTAAATTAATACAAAAAATAAAACAAAATTTTGTCTCGTCGAATTTGATTCGACGGGTTACTGACTAGTTATTTTTAATTGCAGTCATAACGCAAATATTTGAGTGAGTCCCTCTCACCTACGAGAGGTCCAATTTAATTAAAATAATTAAGTGGAATTAACATTTATTAATTATATTAAGCCTTATGAACTAACATTAAAATTTACTAATTCTCATTAAGAATTTATCAATCGACAATATAACTAGGATAAATTTATTATTAGAATTAATTTAATTAAATATTAAAAAAATTAAAAATAATTAGTAGTACTGAATTATGCGCCGTATACCTGAAAATAAACTAGGAATGCATACGAACCAAAATAGTTGCGACCTATTCGAATTTCAATTTGATAAAAGCTTATTCGAGCCCGTTTAGTGAAGCTCATTAGATGAACAAAGCAGGCTCAAGCTTAATAGTATTCTATTCATTAACCGCAAACAAGTTTGTTAATTTGAAAAATATTACTTTTATTTATACAAACATTTTTTTTTACTATTATTAGTAATATTTGTATTAACTCTCCGGCTAACTTTGTTTGTTATAAGAAAAATAATAACTTTAGTATACATCTTGAATTATTGTGAATACTATAACTTTTCCTATGAATAAAATAGTTATTATTATTAAAATATATATCTAAATTTTGAAAGTAGTATAGACTCGATTAAGTTCGAATTAGCTCATGAACCTTGAAATATTTCAATAAATAATATTCGAGTTCGATTTCGATAGTAAACAAATAAAGATTAAGCACAATAATGTTCGGATAGATTCGATTACACCCCTAACTCAAACTATTATTCCCGTGTCTTAAGGATGGGTTACGGTGAAGACAATCGGGTAGTTTACATACGCTACAAAACAAAATACATGTATCTGAATTTTAGATTTTTATTTAAAAAAGTTGATAGTAAATAAATTGGATAGACCGCCTAAAAGTTTTAAATTTTAATTGCCGCCCAAACACTTGGTATTACATCAAAGATAAAATAAGAATGCAAGTATATTATATCCATGAAGTTACATACTAGGATTTATTGCCGAAAAATGTACGAACTTTAAATATAGTTTGATTGTTTTTTTTTTCATGAATATTTTGTAATAACAATAATACGAACTTTTAGTTTGTTGCAATCTTCTCCCGAATCTGATTTATAGCCAAATCAGATACTTCCAAAAAAATATGACTCATTGTTAAATTTAGTAATAAAATTAATGAAAAATTGTGTTAGCATCATCGTCCTCTACTTTTGTAGCTCTTTTCTTAAACGATTATTGAAAATAATTGGAAAAGCATGTTAGTACAAACGTTACTACGTACGTTTAATATGATGATTTGTATCTTCTCTAGTGAAACCCACGTCCTACACTGAAATGGTGAGTTGGAAATTGAAAAAGAGATAATACTCTTAGTATTAAGATCTTATAAAAAAAAAAAACAAATAAAAAGGGTTAAAAGATGTTATTCTCTCCGACCTACTCGTACTGTTACAAATGTATACTCTCATATACACCTTACAAGAGCTTGAATGGACTCTAGAAAATGGCTTTGTACTCGGCTACAACCGCTGCAAGGATATCTTCGGCGGAGCGTTTGGATTTCGTTGGGTGACTTCCCAGCGCATATCGTGCAACAATCGACACATACTCGTCGTCCAATTCTAGTGGTGACACAACTGATTGACACTTCTCACCATCATGACTTCGGGTCTAGTAGAGTTATACTGAACTGTACTTGTTTCCAGAATTGACCTGCACGTCGTTGGCGATCTATTTCGACCAAAGCTCGAGCAAGGGCTTCAGTTTCAGCCTCGAAGTACGCATAATGAGAAGACATTGAGAGAGTTCCAGTGAGAGAAGTTGAAGAAGAACTTTTATAGTAAAATAGAGAGTTGATGTAGAAGTTGTAGAATAAGGCGTGAATTGTTGTGAATGAAGATGTAGTATTTATAGAGGTAATAAAATTTTTTTAGAAAAAAGGTAAATTCGACTAAATGACTGTTGCCACTGATTTTCAATTTTTTTGCGTGTGCATTGCACGCGCTTATTCAGGCCGCACGCGCCCTATCAGAATAGCTGAAGAGGGCGGGCTGCAGCTTGATGATTGTATCTCATCAATGAGGTCCGGGCTCGATGTTGGGGCGGCTCGAGCCAGAGATGGAGCCCATAGCGCGGATGCTCTAAACAAATCAAACTTTGCGAATGTTGATAATGAAATTGTACTAGCAAATCGCCGTTAATAGTTTTGTTTGTTGGTAGCGGAAATGTAGGAGGACCCGACAGAGATTTGCCAAATTGTTAGAGACTCTGCAACTTCCTAGGTAGTTGAACCGTCATTAACCATAAATAATCATGATTAACCAATAAAGTAATAATACAATAAGGAAAAGAAACATTTAGAAAATTCAAAAATAAATTTTTAATATAGACCCCTTGCTTTAGTGGATGAGGATCCAATATAGGATAATCCTACTAGGGTGTTCAATTGGTTCCACTGGATATGGTACGAGATAAATAAAATTAATTCCAATTAAATTGACCAAAATTAATAATGTTACTGGGAATACCTACTCATAAGGACAAGATTGTACAGGAGTAATCCTTTTTGACAATATGTGATGAGTCTAAATACAGAATTAGATCCATCCAATTATTAATTAAAGTACCCCTTTGATAAGATTAAGAATGTATTTGGTTGTTCTTTTGTGAATGGGTCAGTGGTAAATTGGGCTATCCATGCTAAAAGGTTTTAGATTCAACTCCCGCTAATACGACTATAGGTTGAGTCGATCAAATATGTATTTGAAAAGTGTGATTTACATGTCGGTATGGTTTGCAGTTTACTGCAAAAAAGACGAGGAGTTTTACTCAATGCATACCAAATATAGTGGATGTTGATTCTCACGACATAAAAAAAAAGGATGTGTTTGGCCGAGCTTATAAAATATTTAAAATAACTTATATAAACTGATAAATCATTGAAAAATGTTTGACTAGAAATATTTATTAAGAAGCTCATGTGATCTAAAAATTAGCCCAAACAACATATAAGGAAGTTGATATGCTCTAACTTACATTTTTATTTTAGATTTCATTTACTTTGATGGAAAAGGGTGGAAAATAAATATTTTTACCCTTTTTTCATATTTTTCACACATTTATTATGGTTATTAATTTTTTCTTGCATGATTGATAATCTTTATGGGCAACTCCTTTTTCATTATTTTCTCTCCAATTGTGAAAATTATTACCATGGAGGAGGGGTGTGATAATATTTTCCATATGACAAAAGACATAAAAATAGGGAGAAGGTGGAGGACCATGTCATATAATTTTCTTTTCCAATCTAATAAACATGTGATAAAAAAATGTGGAAAAGATAATATTTTTTTATTTTTTCTTATCCATCATTTTCTAATGAAAAAGTTACAACCAAACTGAACGCACCATTATAAATTATAAAACATGTTATAAGATGTTGAAATTATATTTTGGGTGTGTTTACTTTGATGGAAAATGATAGAAAACAAATATTTTCACTCTTTTTCCATCCTTTTCACATGTTTACTACAAATGTTAATTTTCTCCGGACAGAATGAATAATTTTATGTGGCAACTCCTTTTCCATTCTTTTCTCCCTAAATTATGTGAAATAATTAACCTAACAATTTATGCATATAAATTGTATCCGTTACTGCAATACTTAGCACAGAGATTAGCACAGAATATAATAAGTATGCTAAGTAAAGAACACACAGAAATGGTGACCCAGTTCCATTAGTCAACCTACGTCTGGGGGCCTTCTTGCCCAAGAGAGAATCAATCCACTATTGAAAGTTGTAGTTACAAACTCTTACACATATAGTTCGTCAACAATATGAAGTCTCCTAACTCACACACTTCCCAACCCAGCGTGAACCAACGATTGTTCAAGACGCACTCAAACAATCTAAGCTTGAGTCGCAATCCAACGCTCACCTCTTTCCCAAGTATTTTTATATGAAATAAACACTCTCAAGAATAATACGGAAAATACTCACTCACGCAAGTATACTAGCTATGAATACAAGAAAATATAGCTAATGCAACGACAACCTCCAAATAATGTAGATGTCGATATATATAGGTCTTGAGAAACACTAGATATGATCTTCACCGATTTGCCCTAGTTTCCTTGTTGATAGAAACTTCCTTTGGAGGCTTATCTTGTGGAACAAACAAATATATTCGCCGTATCAGATCTTCTCCGCGTCATGAATGGATAAGGAAAAGATCTCCGCAATATTCGCAAAAATATAGAAAGAATCTTCCGAATCTATTCCAACCCGTTCCACAATATTCTAGCTCAGACTGAAGAACAAAATCTCTATTCTGTGTCAGTACACCTTGTAACACTTCAGTCTGATCACCTTCTACATAAACATGTCAACTTGATTGAGCTGCATGCTCGAATCTAATATTATGGAAAATATTAACATGAAGGGAGGGGTGTGATAATATTTTTCATATGACAAAATACATAAAAATAGGGAGAGAATAGGAGACCGTGTGATATAATTTTCTTTTCCAATTTAGTAAACATATGATTGAAAAGTGTGGAAATGATAATATTTTCTCATGTTTTCATATCCATCATTTTCCAATGAAAAGTTTACAACCAAAATAAACTCACCCTTACAAATTACTCTCTACTGTTCCACTCATTGTGTCTATGTAATGATGGATACGAAGATTAAGAACAAAGGGTAAAAAAATAGAAAGTATGTAGGTTCTACCACTTTTGAAGTGTTTTGAATGGTGAATTCTTTTCTTATTTGATCATAAACAAAATGAGTGACATATCCATTTAACGAATAATTAGACACAATAAGTGGGACGGAAGGGGTATAAAACATGCTATAAGACGTTGAAAATTGTACTCTTTAAAATAAAATTTAGCCTAACATATTTCTCTCTATTCTAAATACAGTTTAATTGTGCCAATCAAACATTCTGAATATTATGTGTTCTCTAAGGGGGAAAAAAAAAGCATTCCGAATATGTATAAAGTAAATACAATTTTTTGGATTGAGGACTTAAACTATTCACAATGAAGAGCTTCAATTGAGAGCTCGTTGTACAATTGTGGGGTGGGCCACATCGAGCTCCCAATTTCACCTTGCAACGGTGAGCTCAATTTTTGGAGGTTACATGTTATTTTTTTAATTATTAATTTTATAATTTTAGAAAATTTAAATTTTTTAATTTTATTTCATTAAATAAAAAACATTACATTAAAATAAAATGTCTTGGTGAAATCCCAACCATGTTTCTTCATGAGGTATTTCACATATTTCTCGTGGAATTTCTTCTCTTCAGGTCCCATGTCGGTATTTTTCGTGACGATGTGATAACCGGCCATCCTCGTGAATTCCGTCACGACTTCTTTCATCGTAGCAGTGGCATTGGTGAGGTGCATTGCAGTGGATGGCTCACTCGACTGCACCTTCTTCTTCTTTCCTCTTGCGTCTTTGCCCCGTCTCTACCCATAGGCCGCTCGAGGCGATTGGAGTGCTGCGAGCCAATTCGCTGCCCGACGCCGGAGTGCCCGACTGCGGCATGCTCATGCTCGGATTACTAGACCAAATCATGCGCCGAAGTGGTGTAGCTCCCATTTTCGCCCGCCTTCATTCTCTTTGGCAGGGCTAGGATGTGGAACTTGCTGGAGTGGACCGAGGCGAACTTTGGAGTATTTTTTACTATCTGTCACGTCTCCAAGTGCTTGAATGACTCGCCTTTGAAATTTTGTCACTCAATGAGAGTCTGAGCCAAAATGTCGGCAGCGCTCTCACTGCTTCGGTATTGGATCTCGCACTCGTTGTACAATTGCTGGAAATCCGCCAATGGATTCTTCACTCGATCCCAATAGTTCCAGAGCTTTTGCGCATTCCTTTTCGGCATTCCTTGGGGTCAGAACTCGTGGTATCGGAGCAAAATGCGGTGCCAATATGCATCTTTCTTTTGCCCGTTGCCGACGAAGGCATCTTGGCTCATGTCATCACTGAGCTAAGACTTTCGTCTCGACCTCGGAGTAGCCTTGCAGCCCGTCGTCATTCTTGGAAGAGGATTCCACCGTCTTTCCCGCCACTGTTGCCGTGATCGCCATATAGCTGCCAGGACCGCCATCATGGCCACCACGACCGGAAGCCACTGTTTTTCCCTTCCTCTTCACTGGCGACATGACGGGGGGCTCGAAGTCGTCTTCATCCTCGTCTAAGTTGACCGCCGAGTTGAAGTCCTCGGGAGATGGCGCGGGATGTGAAGGATAGCCGCCAGTGGGGTGTGAGGCTCTGAAGCCTTGAAACGATGCAAAGCCCCCTGACGGAAAGTGAGGAATGTAGGCTCCTTGTGTCGAGAATTGATGCACGAAGGCTTGAGGAGATGAGAATAAATCTTATTGGGGAATGTATGTTTTGACGAGGAGATGGACGAGGGTTCGAACTATTTGGATCGATTTCTTCGGAAAATGGCCAATCGGTGTTAAATTTGGTGATGAATCCATTTTTTTTTTTTTTTGTTTTTTGCAAAATGACTGCCAATGAGAGATGACCGCCTGCGATGAGAGTTGAAAGGTGAGAGGGTGAGGGGGGTATATTTGATAGAGAGTTAATAGGAGTTTAAAACAGATTTCAACTCTTGGGGTATTGGATACAGATTTTAAATCATTAGTAAAAGTCAGGGGGTATTGGATGTAGAGTTAAAAATAAGAATTAAAATCACGCTGTATTGGATACTGATTTGTTTTCATTTACTTCAACTCAATAATCCTAATTCAACGATTTTTTTTTGCAAAATTGCACACCCTGAACTCCGGCTGCTCCCCTCGCGATTTCAATGCAACGAATAATCGAGCGCCGGCTTGTCTTCAAGCGACCGCTGGACATATCGAGCGGTCGTTCGACAGTGAGCGATCGCTGGAATATGAGAAGTCACTATTCAGCTATATGACCTTCGTCAGATCTCATTTATTTGACCATAAATTACATGCCGAGCGATCGCTTGAAGGTAAGCCGGCGCTCACATAGGCCGAGCGATTGCTCAAATTGAAGACGGTGCTCAAAATTTTAAGTTCAACTCCGTTGCTCTCCTTAAAAATCACTCCGCACACTCCTACAAACTCACACAGAATTTGTTAAAATTTCAACTCCACGGACATAAACTCTATATTTTAAACTCCACCAAACTCCCTATCCAATACACCCCCCTGAGTGTTGAGAGTGTATGATTTATGGAGGGAGGGGATATATATGGTTAAAAAATAGAGGAATTAAAAAAAATATTGAATTATGGTGACTGTTGATGATCGCAATGACTATAGCCACGATCGTCCGAACTCAAGCCCTCTGAATCGAGCGTTGGCTTGCGAGCTCCATGCTCGCCAACGACGTGCGAGGGTCAAGCTCGAACTCACAAAGGCAGTTGTTGCCCATAGTCTTACTTTAGAGCATGTACTACGGGTGTCTAGTAAGACCTAGGTCTAAGCACTGGGAAGCGTGATTTTAATGATTGGTGGTGTTGAGTTAGACATAAGTTGATTTCTCCACTACAATGGGGTTAAGTAAGACCTAGGTCTAAGCACTGGAAAACGTGATTTTAATGATTGAATAGATTTTATTTTGTTGTTTTTTTTATTTGTAATAAATATTATAAAAATTAACTTAATTAAATTCAGAAATTAATAAATGACAATTTTATTGAATTTAAAAAAAAACTACAACATACACTAATTAAAAAAAAAAGTACAATAATAAAAAACTACTACATTACAATAATTTATAAAAAAAAAAAAAAAAGACAACTACTCCTCCCATGAATTCCTTTGCAAGTTTGCGGCGAACATTTTCGTACCTCGCCTTTTGCTCGGGATTCATATTCGACGTGTCGGCAATATAGATATTGAACGCCCACTCCTCCCTCGATTGCTTGTTGAGGGATGCCAACTCTTCTGCCGCCTGCTCCCGTAGCGCATTTTTGCCCTTCTTCCCCTTCTTCGCCGCTTTCACTCCTTCGGGTCGAACCTGCAGAGTGTTTGCATCTTAGCGGGCGTGTAGTTAGGACCTCGTGCTGGCTTATTGTGCTCGTCGGATGAGGCCGCGGCAGCTTTCCCCTTGCGGCGTGCCTTGCCCTTCCCCTTGGCCGGAGAAGTGGCCATGCTTGATGTCGCGACAGCTTTCCCCTTGCGGCGGGGCGGGGGCGGTGGTGTTTGCTCGTGTTCATCCGATTCCTCTTGGTGGGAGCCGTACGCCTCTTCCTCTTCCTCTTCCTCGTCCTCCACCTCAACATGGTCGTCGTCGTCGTTGAGGTTGAAACGTCTGAGTCGAGCCGTACCCACTGGGGGCTGCGAGAATTGGGAGTACGCGGATGTCGGGGGTACTTGAGAGAAGCTCGGCGACAGCGAGAAGCCCGGCGCAGGCGAGAAGCCCGACGCAGGTGAAAAGCCCGGCGACTGCGAAAAGCCATAGGACGGAGGGACTTGGGAGAAGCCCGGCGACAGTGGAAATCCAGCCGACGGGGGGAATTGGCCGTACCCCTGCGGCTGTGAGAACTGCGAGAACCCAGTGGCCGGAGGGAATGCAAAGAAACCCGGCGACGGGGAAAATTGGGAGAAACCCGACGTCTGCGAAAAAGCACCAAACCCTGCAGGGGCCGAGTATTGGCCGAAACCTGGAGAAGATGAGAATTGGGAGCTTGGATTCGCTGGATTGGGAGGTGGATTCGCCGGATTTGGAGATTGGTTCGGTGGGATTGAACCAAAAGTTTGCGAATACCACGAATAAAACTGATCGTCGGCCATTTTTTTGCACAAAATATGATGTGAAAGAGTAATTTTTTTTATAGGGAATAATGGATGAAGAAAGAATTTTTTTTGTGTGTAGAATGAATGAGATGAAGGGATATATATAGTGAAAAAATGGGATGTAGCCGTTGGGGTGTATTTAATTTTTTTACCATTATTTTTTTTTTCAGAAAATTAAAAAAAAAATGACGGACCAATGAGGACACGCCACGTGTCCCCATTTTTCGACGTGGCGGAGTCGAGGGAGGGATCGAAAGATCGACCTCGCCATCGACACCCCGATCGACACAGGGGGTGTCGATCCCCCACTCCGGCGATCGACACAGGGTGTGTCGAGTGGGGGTGGGTCGATCTCGCTCGACACCCGATCGACACCCCCCTATCGACTCTTTTTGCTGTAAATGCTCTTAGAGTGTGGGTGGGGATGACTGAATAAAATTACCATTATTGGAAATCTGGAATCTCTAAGAAGCACAGAATAAAAATGAGCTTTTAAAACGTAAATTCCTTCTCCCAGACTGTCTCTCTCTCTTACCAAACAAAAACAATTCATAAAATGAGCACCTCAACTGCAACGCCTACGCGCTTTCATTCCAAAACCTCCATTAAAAGCTCTGCCTACCTACCTCCAGAGACACACACAGATACACATATACATTACATAGCTCAGAATCAAATTAGATTTACATATACACACAGATATCCAAAAGTAAGTACATAGAATAGCGTAGGGAGGAGAAGGATGGGGAATGGCCGAGATCTAGAGCGAGGAGCGGCGACAAAGCAGAGAAACCAGAGCTACTATGGCGGTGGAGTTGGAGCATACGACATGGACTATTCCGACAGCCAGTGGACTTCATGGCTTGTTCCGATGATCGTTGTGGCCAATGTTGCCATGTTCGTGGTGGTCATGTTCGTCAATGACTGTCCCAAGAATCACGACGGCCTCCGCGGCGATTGCGTCGCCAAGTTTCTCGGCCGCCTCTCCTTTCAGCCCCTCCGTGAAAACCCTCTTTTCGGCCCTTCCTCCTCTGCGTAAACCTCCTTAATTCTCCTCAATTACTTCAATTCCCCTGCTTTATTTTCTGTTTTTGTTGCTGGGAAATGAATATTTTGTTTTGGTTGACTTTTTATTTGGATTTTAGACAAAGCTGAGTCGCATTCTCCGTTAATTCTTACCTCTTTCATTCTGATTTGGGATTAATCTGTTATCTAATATTTGGGGTTGAATTTATTATTTCATAGGTCATATCATCTTATTTCAACCAGATTAATTTCTATGGTGATTTTTTCCTCATAATAAATTCAGTTTATTAATTGTTTTTGGTCTGTGTTCGTAATTGTTAGCTCATAATTGATTGAACTAGTGCTTTCTTTATTTTTATTTTATTTTTGGGATTAATCTGTTAACTAATATTTGGGTTCAATTTAAGGCTTAGTTATATATTTCATAGGTCATGGCATCTTATTTCCCAGATTAATTTCTATGGTGATTTTTTCCTCATATGTTCTAAATAATTCAGTTTATTAATTTTTTTGGTCTGTGTTCATAACTGTTATTGCTCAAAATGGATGGAAATAGTTTGTGTGCAAAATGAATTTTTAGCGAAGTTTGTGTATTTATTTGCAATTAACCCAAGTTTTAAGTTCATAAATTTTGAAGAATTATCTCTTAGCTATTCATTATGATTGTGATAAGCTTGTGATTTGTATATTATGAAAATATAGTTCTAATTCTATCAGCAGCAAAAGAATGTGTGTTAGACATTAACTTTGAAAAGACTGGATAGTTGTTATGTCTACCTTACTCCTTTTTTAGAATCAAGATTCTCTCCAGATTCTAGTTTTAAAGATTATATTGCAAATCTTTGCTACATTAAAAACTCTCTTATGCTTAAAATCATTCTAAACTCTTGATAGTGTGTTGAAAAAGTTTGTTTTTACCTAAGGCTTTGCACAAAGTTAATGAAGAAAGCATCAATTTTCTACAATGGCTTAACTTCTGCCTGAGTGGGAGTCTAAGCCATCTAAGCATTGAGCTTTCCTGTACCATCGCCACGATGATAATAGCTCTAATTATAAATCTCCGGTTGTCGCTTTAGGGATTTATTGTATTTTAATCCTTTTGTTATTGTTGTACATTTGAAAGAAATGGGATTATAGTGATTCTTTGGCATGTGTCGAGGTGGGTGTTAGTTGGATCTGTTTCTGCAGTCGTAGGTTAATCATAGCTTCTATCTGAGTTTTTATGGCAATTACAGATATTTGAAAGTAGTTATTTTTATCATTTCTTACGCAGACTGGAAAAACTCGGAGCGCTCGAATGGGACAAGATAGTGCACGGGAATCAAGCATGGAGGCTCATTTCTTGCATCTGGCTCCATGCTGGTGTTATTCATTTACTTGCAAACATGTTGAGCTTGGTATTCATTGGAATTCGCCTAGAGCAGCAATTTGGATTTGGTAAGAATTTAATTCAGTTGGTTCAAACAAAATTTAGAATATAGTTTATCAGCATTTATTATGTTATTTGGAAGTAAACAATTATTCATTCAAAATTTAGAACAGTTTATAACGTTTTATGCTGCTGTAAACAGTTTTTCATTTTATTTTCGTTTCCAATATCAAAATCTCACTTGTAGTTTCCATGTTTATGCAGTCCGCGTAGGGTTGATTTACCTGTTGTCGGGTATTGGCGGGAGCATTCTCTCTGCCCTCTTCATTCAGAGTAACATCTCCGTTGGGGCTTCTGGTGCTTTGTTTGGTCTTCTTGGAGCAATGTTATCGGAGTTATTTACCAACTGGACTATATATACAAACAAGGTAACTTCAACAACCCTACGAAGAAAAAGACCTTACTCTTAATCATAAGTGTTATGTTTCTTGATTATATGAAACAATCAACATTTCTGTGTGGAGATCCCATGTGAAAGATTTTGAAATTTTTGTTTGAACAGGCTGCAGCTCTATTTACTCTAATTGTCATAATTGCAATCAACTTGGCTGTTGGAATTCTTCCACACGTCGACAACTTTGCACATATTGGAGGCTTTCTTTCTGGTTTCCTCCTTGGATTTTTACTCCTCGCCCGTCCCCAGTTTGGTTGGTCAGAAAGCCGCCATCGCCCAGCTGATACCAGGCTCAAGTCCAAATACACAGTCTACCAATATGTTTTCTGGGTCTTGGCCATTATTTTGCTGATTGTTGGGTAAGACTGACTCTTTGATTGTTACGGTTGATCTTTCACGACTTGTACTTTTTGTATCATAGAAAACCCATCCACTCAGTTTCGTGCAAGCCAGACTGATCTTTATTGTTGATTGCGCTCAATTCTGTAGATTCACAGTGGGATTGGTGATGCTGTTCAAGGGCGAAAACGGCAACGACAAATGTAGCTGGTGTCATTACCTGAGCTGCGTGCCAACATCAAGATGGAGCTGTGACAACTGAATCTGGATTTTCAACCGGGTGTGATTGTTGTATATTTATGGCAGTTTTTCGTCGTATAGAATTTCATTGTTTGTTTGTATGTTTAATTATAGCCATTCATATTTGTTATATTGTGTACATGCATAGTAATTAACATCTACGAGACTGTTGATATTGCTCTTTTTCTACATATAGAGAATGTATAAATTTTCTTTTATTCTTTCATCTTCTTCTTGACTTGAGTTTGTTTACCTGTAGTGCTGTTTCTTTATTGTTTTGTAGCATTGTCTAAAGGGAGTTGGATTCTTTCATTACAAATGGCTCGTTTGCTTGTCAGAATAAGACAAGATGTGTCTGTTTGCGATGTTATGCCGTATTAGGTTTAATTGTTTTTTTTGGGTAAATCGAATTTTATTTCACCATAGTGTCGCATGGAAATTCTTATATGAGTGTACATGTAGTATATCTACCCTCACATGAGAATATTTTAATAATATAAATTAAATTATTAAAATAGTCTCATATGAGTGTACTACATGTACATCCATGTAAGAATTTCTTCTAACTCCACTCCTCAACTATCAGACTTGACTATGACTGACGAAGCCGTTCTAGTTTCGGCTCCTTCCTACAACAAATGGCAATATGAATCTAACATTGAGAGATTATTCGTTCAATACCACGGCAACTCCCTTCAAACCTTCTGTTGTTTCGTTCTCTTCAAATAAAATAGGTCACGATGGTAATTATCAAGCAATCGAGCTTCTGCTTCACAGTTTTCGAACCACAATGTGAGATCAAAATCTCTTTCTCAATTGTGCACTCCCTTGAAATTCTCTGTACACCACACCAAGCTTTAATTTGCTGCCAAACTTGTGATGAATACTCTCATCCGAAGAAGAGATAATCTTGAGTTTCCTCTTCCCTTTCACACAAGCTGCAAATGGAATTCACACTAATACACAGTTTTAGGAGCCTATCACAAGTGGCCAGTCTTCCTATAATTGTCAACCATGCAATGAAAATGCACTTACGGGGAGCTATATTGTTGAGTTTCTCACATAATCTCTTCCTTCCATAACTTTCCTCACCACCCAAGAAGCTCGAGCAAGAGTTGACATTGTTAGTTGTTTATGCTTAATTTAACAGCCACGAACCCGACAAACCAGATTTGATCTTTTTTTTTTCTATGACAAACACCATAGTAGTTTACAAATAGCTGCCTTATTCCATACCTGCATATTGGTGATGTTCCATTATCCAGCAAACATGGGAAGACAAAGCGTATTCCATGCAACAAGAGCTCTTCTAAAAGAATTAGAGCTTCCAGACTAAAGAAAAGTTCTACACAACATTTAAAAAGCCTTGATAACCTTTTGAGGTATAAGAAATACCTGACACCAAAATGTCTGCATTTCAAAAAGTACTGATTTGATGAACCGAACCCTTCTTGCATATGATAAATATTTAGAGGTCCAACAAGCAATTCTATCAACCATGTTTTTGACGAGGGGTTGACATTGTGCTATTGTAAGTTTTTTGAGGATAAAGGTTCCCCAAAAATCTGAATGACAACTCCTTTCTCCATTCCAAACTCTCTCAACATCTCTTCTTGAAGCTGCAGTGGAACTCCACCAAGTATATGCAGCTTTTGGATTAATAGGAGAATTTCTGTCAGTTTTATTGTTGTATAATGTTAATAATATCTTAAAAAATGAAATGGGGTAGATGAACTTTTTCTATTTAGGCTAATAGGAACGCACGTGCGTTGCATGCATGTGATAGCAATTATTTTTTCCATTTTCTCCGATGCAAACGCTTGTGCGTTGCACATAATGTTTTTTCCGTTTCTTCAATACAAATGCATATGCGTTGCACGTAATACCGGTTATTCTTCGAGGCAATGGCCTTAACCGCCACGCGGATAATTAACATGTGTTTTTTCCCGTGTTGGTTTATTAAAACAGACGTTAAACACGGGATGGGACAGTTCAAAGCTGATCGGGTCGGGTGGGATGTTGGATCCTTTTGACGTGAGTGCTACTCTTAAGTTATTGGTGATATTATTTTGCCAAATATTTTTCAAGCACTTATAAAATCCTAAAGACAAAAACTTGGGTGCAAGTCTCCACCATACAACACCCCATCCGACCCGGCGCGTGAGATACACGCGCGCCTCTATGCGCGGCGCGTGTATCTCACGCGCTACAATATATTTTTTTTAATTTCATATTTTTTTTCCATTCTTTTTTGTTGTTTGCCTCTTCAATTTTTTGTTTGCCGCTTCTTCTTTGGTCAAGATTTCGAGCGAGGGGAGCCGAAGGCCTCGGAGCGAGCCGAAAAATCCAAATTGTTGTCCGACGAATATCTTTATATTAGTAATCAGAGCGAAGGCGGAGCCGTAAAATCGGAACGGAAATGGAATCAGGAAAAAAATTGTAAAATAAAAAAAAAAGTCAAAGGGCGTTGACCTGGGTTGACCGGGTCGGGTTGGTTCAGACACTCTGCACCCAAGTGTTACTCAATCCTAAATTATCTTATTAATAAGTTTCAAGGAGCTTTATAAGCTCAGCCAAGCGCTCTTCATCTTCTCTATGTACGCTGCTGCTTCTTTTTCTTCTTAATCTGTTCGCTTTTCTTTGCCACTTCTCAATTTCTTATAAACAAAAACGATTGATAAGCATATTACAAAACATTAAAATACTTATGCGTTTGTGCTACATTGCAGGCACAAATATGTTGGAAAGTAATATATAGGATGTGAAGATGCAGAAAATAACCATTGAATGAAAAAGAATCCATCAACACTTAGTAGATTTAGCATTTTGCAAAATACATGGTTCATTTTTATTATCAAACAAACTTCAATTTACATCACAACATTAAAAAACAAACAGGCAAAAATGAATGTAGTTAGCTTTTCTACTAGTAGTAGTACCTAATACCTATGCCAAAGGCCACCACTGAACCCCGAAACGTCTCGAATGGGCATGCCAAGCTTGTCCAACCGCCCCGACCCCGGATAGCCTTGCGTGCTGAAGCTTGCATTCAGCCTCGTCCTTGCTTCCCCGTCTCTCTGCACACAATACCTATTCACCGAGTTTGATCTTTCCCACTGAGAGGTCGTCCTCTCCCATTGAGGCCTTTGTTTCGGAGCACTCACGGATCTTGCCTTTGCTTTTGAGGATTCTGTATACGCCATGTAACTCGGATGGTCCGAGTAGCCACTAAGACAGCTCTTGGCGGGCGTGAATGGAGCCCTTTTTGAGCTTCCATCAATTGATGAAGCAGAGTAGTATGCAGGGCTGTTGTTGGCTGTGTAGAAAGGACTTCCGTTCGCGTCTAGAGCTAATGTGAGGGGACTCAGAGATTGAATTCCGCCCGATGATGGACTTAACCACGTTGTTTGATGGGAAGCTAGAGCGGAAGCAGAAGTAGAAGCAGAAGCCGTCTCCTTGGAGAGAGCATAGGTTGGACAGTATTGGTCCGAGGCGTGACTTGGTTGAGATGAGTGGAGGATGTTTCTACTTAGGGGAGCGATGTTTGGTCTCCCCGTGTCCACTTCTAGAACCCTGTTGCTTTGCGAATCATCCACACGGACGATTCTAGTGATGAACGATCCTTGTTCCCATGGTGTCTCGCCTTTTCTTCTCTCCATCCAGTGATGAACAAGGGGTGACTTCTCTGGGTCGTAGACGAGATTGCTGCTCGATCTTGAGCTGTTTCTCTGCATTTTGACCAAGCACGGGGCGTAAAATGTGTATCATTCAGTAACTGATAACCAACGAATGGTGAGCAGCTCACATAGATAAAAATAATATAGGCTAACTAGTGACCACACACATATTTTGATGATTCAAACAGTTTTGAGCTTGTTTGATTAAATAATCCTTGAAATACTCGATCATTGATCATATGTATTATCAATCTAATCTATCAAAGGATCCAAAACATACCCTCGACGTAATAGGTTGCTCGTGCTTCGTGCTCCTAGCCAGCATTGCATGATCCACTTTCTCTTGTGGTATTCGGACCTACAAGTTGGATACATATTACACAACCAAGATTTTCCCGGGGGTCATTTGGTTTGCTTGATAAGGCATGATAAGACTTGATAGATAAAATAATCCAACATAATCATATGTTTGGATTGAATGATTTGGCCGGTGCTTATATCCATTAATTGAGTGATAATTTATCATTCCAAAATCGGTTGGATTATTAATCACTCATATAATCCTATTAACCCTATCAATCTTATTTATCCTGCCCTACAAACCAAACATCACCTTTATATACAAACAAATCCATAATAGAATAAATGCATGCAAGCATTTTTATCACATTAGTTACTTAGAGAGACAAGTATGGTGGAGGCCTAAGGAAGTTCTTACGGCGTGATTGTAACGAGAGGTCTTCGTGTTTAGATGTGAAGCATCCGAAAGGGGAGCAGCTCGACCAGCCCGTGCTCTAGCTTGCGCCCGCACCAGTGCTTGCAACTGTCGCAGCTTATCGACATTTTGCTTCCTCAAAATGTGACCTCTTACCAGCGCTTGGAGTTTAACCAACGCTCTCAACGCACGTAGAGCTCTTCTTGACTACGTGTAACAACCAAAGGTGTAATCAATAAAAATTCAATAATAATAATAATAATAATTGTTTGCATGTATAGTGAC
Source organism: Schizonepeta tenuifolia (assembly GCA_029490685.1). Lineage (NCBI taxonomy): Eukaryota > Viridiplantae > Streptophyta > Magnoliopsida > Lamiales > Lamiaceae > Schizonepeta > Schizonepeta tenuifolia. The sequence goes on along the minus strand of CM055957.1, from coordinate 92,139,777 downwards.
AACTAGGAATAATAGATTTGAGGTTGTTAGATCACCAAACACTTGATGTTTACTTGTAATAATCATAGGATTATTAAAAGTTCAAAGTTTAATTAGACGTCTCACCATTGGAATGAAGTGAAGATAAAGTAATAGAATCCAATAGGATCAGAAAAGGTATCACAAAAGATATATAAATCTAACTAAAGCTCAAAGATGTGTCACATTTTTCACTTTCTGTTGCTGTGTAACTTTCTTCAACCTACTGTAGCTTCTCTAGTAACTAAAATTGTGCTTTAGGAAACAAGATTCCGAGTAGTTCCCTCTACTTAACTAGAGACACGTGTTGAAAAACTCTACTAGTAAATACACTCCATCATACTCGAGTGAGTACTTCCGTCACAACTCATATACCAAGGAAGTGGATAAATTTATTCGTTTTATCCTGAACTATTATATGAAAAAGTTAACTAAAGAATTTTCAATGGTAAAATGAAAAGTTCGACATCGTTTTGTAATAAATTGTAAAATTGGGATACTTTTAATTACTCAAGGATAGAGGGAGTATGGTTTTAGGAGTAGAAGAAAAGGCATCAGACAATTGATTCCCAAAAAAAAAAAAAAAAAAAAATTAGTACCCTTTTATTTTCTTTAAAATGACTATTCGAAATGTACACTGAATAAAATTACTAGACAATTGTTCACAAGAAGATTGTTGTCCGAAAGTGACTCTTTAGTACTTTTGTTACTTGCATCCTTAGACACGATGTTTAGATCACAAACAGTGGGATTATACTTCAACTAACTACTAGTCTCAAATGCTAGAAAATTATCAAATGAAATTGCCATTTTCCTCTATTTCCTTTTAAAAGGCAATGAACAATATAACAATAGAAGATATTAGCAGAAATTCACAAAGCAATGAGCATACAATGTGGACAAAAACGTCCAAGAAAACCTTTTAAAATATAGATGCATTTTGGACATGTGTTTGTAGAAAATTGAAATGCTGCAAGAACAACGTATAAAAATAGTACTCCTCCGTCTCGCTCATTATGTATCTTCTTTCATAAATTGATATTCCACTCATTTTGTTGTCTAAATAAGGAAATAATTAACCAACCAAAATACTTTAAAGATGGTAGAACTTACCCATAAACTATTTTTTTTAATTATTTACTCCCTTCGTCCCTGATATATCTTCTTATCTTTTCTTTTTTGGGTGCCCCATATATCTTCCTAGCTATTTTTGCACTTCATATTATTACTCTCTACCTTTACTTTATCAACTTATTTACTTAAAATATCACATATGGTCCACCATTATCTCAACTAATTAATATATCACTCACCACTATCTCAATTAATTAATACAATGTGAAATCCTTTCTCCACTCAATACATACTCAACCACTTTTTATCCACCCACAATCAACTCATCAATATTTTTTCTTAATTCCCGTACCACTCCCTCTTAGAAAGATATATCAGAGATCCGATACTATATAGACATAGTGATTGGGACGGAGAGAGTAGTCATTAAAACAAACTATTAAAATTTACTGCTACTATTAGATTTTCCCTGGTCCACACGTCATACACGTACCACTATTTTAAATGTTTCTATATACAGTACACTATTGTAAATGTAAACTTCAGTGTTGGTGTTGTGAATACAAGTAGTGTTATTATTATTCGCATTAAATAATTATAGCCAAGACATTAAGACAAAAACAGCACCAACAATCAGCAACAAATCATACAAAATATTTGCTCATCAATATTTAATAATATTTCCACCACCTTACTTTAGTTGGTTCAAAATTTTCTGTAACACGAAACCTTCGGATGAGAAGTGTGACGGCGTCGTTTAAACTTTAAATCACTGAAGCGATTCTTTCAGTTTTAAAAATAAAATTAAAATGAAATAAATAGCATAACATGAGAACAATATAGAGAGAGGAACGTTACGAGATAAGCCCGAAAATGAGATTGAATCACAACGGCTGCCCGTTCCTCCCGGTTCCCGTAACCCGAACCGACCGGCCGGTCGAAACCGCCGCCACTCGTAAGCTGGGCAACCGCGGCGGCTGCATGAGCTGTGGCGACGGCAGCCTCGGCGACCGCGGCGGTGGCAGCGGCGACGGCGATGGCCTGCCTACTGGTCTCCTCATCATCGGCGTAGGCGCCGGGCGCGACGCCGTGATGGGATTTGCGGCGATGTTTTCCTTTAGGGAAGCTCCATTTCTTCTTGGAAGGAGGTTTGGGGACCGGTTCGCCGTTCCGGTCGGGTTTTTTGAAGCCCAACAAACCTCTGAACCATTTGGAAGCTCTTCCCATTATTATTTTCTGTTAGAAATGAATGCTGGGGGAAGCATGGAGCATTTCTAGAGAGAGAGAGTGGAGCGAGAATGGTGGGAGTCTGGGAGTGAGGTGAAATGGTCAAAAAACTCGAAAGCAAATATAGCTACTTCTTCTACCTTACTAAACTTGGGAGTAATCTTAGTGTACCATGGAAGTCTGTACCTACTAAGGAATGATGAGGTTTATTAATTAAATTAAATTGATGACATGCCATTTATTATTACTCCACTTGTTTTATTTTATTTTTCCCTATTATTAACAACTACTACTACTATATGTTTACTATTGGTGTAATTGCGGCCTACCATTAGTCATTACTATCGTAAGCACTTTATGAAATTAATAATGAATAATCTGTAATTCATGTGAACAGAATTTATTTTCCCTTGTCTATCCGAACACATTTGGACCGACCGTGATGAATAATCTGTAATTCATGTATAGGGGTGTTCACGGTCTGGTTTGGTGCGGTTTGATACTAAACCCAAACCAAATCGTAAAATACGGTTTGGTAATTTTTTGAAATCAAACTGAACTGATTAAGTAATAAAACCAAACCAAACCAAACTGTAATAATACGGTTTGGTGCGGTTTGGTTTGCGGTTTATCAATATGTTTTCATTTTCTTCGTAATAGAAATAAAACGAATTAAATAAAGTTGTTGTCATGATCATATTCATTTTTCTCTTTTGCTAGATAAATATACTAGGAGTATAGGATAACATTATTTAGCTAAATAGTAAATTATAGTAAAATAATTTCACATTCTCTACTTTTTCTATCGAAAACAACTTGAATTTGAAAACGATATAGAAAAAAAGAAAACAAATAGAAATTCATACCTTGTATTCAAAGGTGAAGATAAATCACTGTAATAATTAATTGAAAAATGTATAATAGATTGTAGGGTTTAATGATTCTAAATTATACGATTTCATTAATTAAATTTGTATAACACTCAGATATGACATCAATCAAGAAAATCTCTATTTCCTCGCATAATAAATAAAATGATATTATTAATATCATTATATTAAATACGGTTTTTCGGTTTATGGTTTGGTTTGGTTTTGAATTTTCTTAAAAACCAAACCTAAACCATAAACCATAATTTTTGAAAAATCTAAACCAAACCATATTTTTTAAACCAAAAAACCGAACCAAACCGTAAATTACGGTTTGGTTCGATTTGGTTTACGGTTTAAGCCAAACTTTGAACACCCCTATTCATGTATGTAATTGGAGTTTATATGGACAAAATTATAAGCTTTAGAATATGGATAAAATTCTTCAACCAAAAATTTATTTAATTAAGTCATAATATTAATTGATGCTTATTATATATCCATCTTTATTTATCATTTACGTACAAAACTCTTTTCAACAAAATTTTTGATGTTTGGGCACACATTGTAGAAAAGAATAGTTTTATAGTTTTGACACGATGGCCATCGTGTCAATGACAAATTTATTAGAGAAAATTCAAAATAGCCCTTTTTAAACAAGAAGATGAGTAATGTCACCTTGAAAAAAAAGTCTTCAAATAGTCTTTTATCTTTTTTTTCTTTTTACTTTTTTACACTTATAAAAGCGTTTATACCCTCTTATATCTTTATAGGTATATAAGACTAAACTTTATGTATACACGAGACTAAACTTAATGTACTCCCTCCGTCCCATGTAATACGGCCTAGTTCGTAATGACACAGAGACTAAAAATAAAGGGTATTGTGTATAAAGTGAGTGTTTAGTGTATAAATTATACAATAATTAATATGGGTAATAAAGTGTGTTTCACTATTGCAAGAAAGACACCTGCACCTACAATTGAATAAACAAATGCTGGAAATTAATTCAAGCCACATCTACACAGTAGAATCGAATAAACAAATGGTGAAAATTAAAACTTGCTATTCACTTCAGAAAAATGGCGGTTTCAATACAACATTTGACACCAAAATTCAAGTTTCATACAAATTCAAATTTCCCTCTAAACTACACTAAGCCATGTCTATACAACAGAACACACACACCAAAAGATCATTTACAGCACTTTCTCTCCACAGCCACTTCATCAAAATGCCTCCACAAAAAAAGAAAGACATGTCCACAGCCACTCGAAATTCTATTGTTCAGTTTCTTCTTGAAGGCAGCACCAATGGGAAGCCAGCTTATGGCAAAATGGAGAAGGCAATCACCAAGTTCAGCAGCTCAAGGAGAACAGTTAGTCGGTTGTGGGCTGAGGCATCAAAGCAAAGAAAAGAAAATCAGCCAATGCAATCAATAAGCAAGAAGCTAAATAGAGCACCAGTAACACTTATTCAAGTGGATTTGGACAGGATCCGAGGGCTGCCATTATCAAAAAGATCAACTATTAGAAGTCTAGCATTTGGAATTGATCAATCCAAGAGTACAATGGGAAGATGGATCACTAGAGGACTGATCAGATCTCACACAAATGCAATAAAACCTGCCCTTACAGCTTCAAATATGTTGCTCAGGTTAAAGTTTTCACTTCAGGCATTAAAGTATGATGCAATGCTCAACAAAGTGCAATTCAAGACCATGTTCAATGTTGTCCACGTAGATGAGAAGTGGTTCCATATTACAAAAGCATCACAGAGGTACTACTTAACCCCTGAGGAGGAAGAACCCCACAGAACTTGCAAATCAAAACATTACATAGGCAAGGTAATGTTTATAGCAGCAGTTGGAAGGCCTATTTACAATGCAGATGGCAGCCTTCTTTTTGATGGGAAGATAGGTATCTTCCCATTCACAGAAATGCTACCAGCACAGAGGAATAGCAAAAACAGAATTGCAGGAACTTTAGAGCAGAAACCAATTCAAAGCATCAATATGGCTGTCATGAAAAATGCTTTCATCAATCAGGTATCAACAATATGCATTCATGCTCAGTGAATCATGTGCATTCATTGAGCAATATGCATTCAATGACAAGGCACCAGAATTATGCATTCAATGAAAACAGTGGCATGTGCATTAATTCAGGAAAAGGTAGGATGAGCTAATGCAGCAATATGCATTCAATGAAAATAGCAGCACATTCCTCTGCATGAGGAAAACAGCAGCACATGCATTCATTGAGGAAATGTAATCAGTAGTGCATTCAATTAAAACAACAGCATATTCATTCATTGAGGAAAACTAATCAGCTTGTGCATTCAATGAAAACAGCTTGTACCAGCAGTAAAATCATCATGGCCTGTAGGTGCAAGTAAACAAATATACTTTCAACAAGATAATGCAAGGCCTCACATCAAAGATTCTGACCCAGATTTCAGAGCTGCAGCTAGCTCAGATGGTTGGGATATCAGAATAGTTCAACAACCACCCAATTCCCCAGACATGAACATACTAGATTTGGGCTGGTTTAGAGCCATTCAAAGCATACAACATCAAACAATTTGTACCAGCACAGATGATCTAGTGAATGCAGTGAAAGCATCATTTGAAAAACAAGATGATTATAAGCTGAACAAGGTATTTTTAACCCTGCAGAGCTGCATGCTGGAAGTGATGAGATTGAAAGGGCATAATCAGTACAAAATTCCCCATTTGGGAAAGGATGCTCTATCTAGAGATGACATGTTGCCACTAACATTGGATGTTGATGCAAATCTTGTGAAAGAGTGCATAGATCATCTCATTGATCAAGGAGAAGTGGAAGGAATTGATGAGCTAATGCAGCAGCTTGGACTGAACAATGCAGCAGCTTAATGAAGATTCTAGTGAATGAATCATGTCTTTTTTTGTTTTGTTTTTGTGATTATGCCTTCAAAAATATGCCTTTGTGTACATTTTGATCATGTTTTAGGTGTAATCAGTAGCAATATGCTTCTCTTTTGTAACTAAGGCAGCTTATTCAGTGAACTTATATGATTATAAGATGATTAATATGCATTTCATTTCAGCTCAGCTGGCATGAGGGCACAATGCCACACAGTAATTGCATTCCAGTAGTATGCATTTCATTTCAGAACAAATGCAATGAGGTTTAGGATTCACACATGCTGAGAAAAGTCATAATAACACCAGTAAAGTGCAAACATATGCCTATGCCTTCATTATTTGAAGCTGTACAATAGGATTCACATCTCATACAGTTTGAAAATTGAATAACAGATGCATAGAGTGAATCAATCACACATAAATCAGTTCATCAGTGAGAAAATGCACATCATTTCAGCCACAATTAGACCCAGCCCACACAGTACTCTTGAGCAGCAATCAATTCCAGGCATAGACCCATAACAGAGGTGTAATCGGCAGGAAACACAAACAGGTGTAATCGGCAACCATAAGGAAAGATCTCACCATAAATAAGCGTGGTAGAAGAACTCCTAACATCGCCGGATCTGCACCAAGTCCAGTGGTGATAGCAGCCGCACCTCCACCGCTCAGATTGTCGGATCGACGCCGGAGCTTCTTCCTCTTCATCACGACGGCTTGAGGGGTGCGAAATATTTGCCGATATGGACCCGTTCTCGTTACCCTATACCTATCCTGCACCTCCATCACACCGATTCACAAATTTGCAGAATCGATTTGTTCTTCGGTGTCGGGAACCACCATCCCGCTCAGATCAGAGGGAATCGTTGCCGGAATCGGCTCATAGAGTGGAGAAAGTGGTGGGGTTTCTGGAATCACCGTATCGGTGAGGGAGGATGAATAATCCCAATCGAAATCAGGAGGGGTTTCAGGTCCAGGCATGTTCATCATGGCAAAGATGGTGGAGTAGGCGTGAGGGCAATAGAGAGGGACGAGTATAGGGAGAGATTACAGAGACGATGCGTCAGAGTGGGAGTGAGAGTGGGAGAGATTACAGACACGATGCGGCGGAGTGGGAGTGAGAATGAGAGAGATAGTGTGTGAGAGGCACGAATAGTGTTTTTAGGGTTAAGTGGTGGGCCAAGCCAGTTAATGAAATTACAAATGGGCCATAGTAATTAGGGTGTTACTAATGACAGTATAAATATACGTATTTCTTTCCCTAAAAGGAAACAGGCCAAGTTGCATGGGACGTCCCAAAAAGGAAAACATGTCGTATTACATGGGACGGAGGAAGAATAAATTTTCGGCGAAAATTTCCGGCGAAAAATTTCCGGCAAAAAAATTAATCATACATGAAGCCTAACTTCATGTATGCATCATATATGCATCATATACGAAAATTTCCGGTGAAAATTTGAATCGTACATGAAGCCTGACTTTCATGTATGCATCATACACGAAGACTTACATTCATGTATGCATCATACACGAAAATTTTTCGCCGACAAAAAATTCAAATTTGAATCATACACGAAGATTAGTTTTCATGTATGATGCTTACACGAAAATTTTCGCCGCCAAAAATTTCAAATTTGAATTATACACAAAGATTAATTTTCATATATGATGCATACAAGAAAATTTTCGCCACCAAAAATTTCAAATTTGAATCATACATGAAGATTAGATTTCATGTATGATCTAAGAAGCACAGATACGCATATGAAATACGAATACGACTACGATACGATACGAAAATACGTCTATTTCCCAAATATTAAGATACGAATACATTGAAAATACGTTTATATTATTTATAATATTTTTTATAATAATAATAATAATAATAATAATAATAATAATAATAATAATAATAATAATAATAATAATAATAATAATAGAAGAAGAAGCAAAATAACTGTAACTATAAGTCTAAAATAAATAAAGCCATTTTAAATAAATGAGCAACACCTAAGAGCATGTACTACGGGGTCTAGTTAGACCTAGGTTGAATCACTGGGAAACGTGATTTTAATGATTGGTGGTGTTGAGTTAGACATTGGTTGATTTTCCCACTACAATGGGATTGAGTAAGACCTAGGTCTAAGCACTGGGAAGCGTGATTTTAATGATTGAATAGATTTTAGTTTGTTGTTTTTTTTATTTGTTATAAATATTATAAAAAATAACTTAATTAAATTCTTGAGGTAAATAAATGACAATTTTATTGAATTTAAAAAAAGACAATAATTAAAAAAATACAATAATTAAGAAATAAATAAAAATACAACAACTACTCGCGGAGTGGACCAAAACGTGCCAAAATCTCTTCAATTATATCCTCCAAAAGGCAGTCGTGGGCAATTTATGTGGTGGTGTGGTATGGATGAATTGATGTGGTGGTGTGGTGGGATATATATAGGAAAAAATTGGAGATATTACCGTTGCTCCTTCACATATACGTTGGACACAAAAAAAATATACCCGTTGCTTTCTTTATTTTTTAATCAGAAAATGAAAAAAAAAATAGGAGAGGACCAATGGGGACACGCCACGTGTCCCCATATTTCAGCCGTGTGGAGTCGAAGGCTTGGTCGAAGTCTCGACACCGGCCTCGCCACCGCCATCGACACAGGGGGGTGTCGATCCCCCACTGTGGACTCGACACAGAGTGTGTCGAGTGGGGGGGTGTGTCGAAGGCTTCGACACCGCCGATCGACACCCCCCTTCGAAGCTTGTGGTACATACTCTAACTACATCCAAAATTTTGCACCCCAATTGTATTTCCTAAACCCTAACTACACATATATAACGAAACTAAAATACAGACCACACACACTACACCCAGCAACTTCCAAAAATCAAATATAAGGAAAAAAGAAGAAAAAGGACTGAGCGGCGACGTTGTGAGCGGCGGCGACGGTGAGTGTTTTGTTTCTGCTTCTCTCTTCTACTCTCTTCTGTTGTGCTTCCTTGGTTCGACTACTACTTGAAAATATTTGAAACTATTCAAAATAGGGATATATATTAAAATGAGGGTTGAAATCGTATCTTGATTGTGAAAAACATTCTGACTGTATTAAATACGTATTTCAGAATAAAAAATAAATAAATTAAATAAATTAATAAATAAAATACATGTAAAATACGTATTTGTGACGTATTTTGCTTATCACTTATTTAATACGTATTAATACGAGTACGCTGCTCTCCAGAGCGTATCTGTGCTTCCTAGTGTATGATGCATACACGAAGATTAGTTTTCTTGTATGATGCATACATGAAATTAGGCTTCGTGTATGATTCAAATTTTTGCCGGATTTTTTTGCCGGAAAACTTTCGCCGGAATTTTTGACCGGAAATTGTTGGTCGGAAATTTTCGGCCGGAAATTTTTGCCTGAAATCCATACATGAAATTAATGTTTATGATTCAAATTAAAGTTAGACTTCTTGTATACTCATTAAGGGTATTTATGTCATTTCATAAACTAAAAAACTATTTCACAACTTTTAATTTGTGGGTGACATTTTAATATTTTTCTTAAGAAAAAAAAGCTATTTTACAACATTACCTCCAAATTTATTGTATTTTCTGGTTTTCTTGTTTGTTATCATTTCGATGGTCCTAATTCGTTATAGTTTGATGTGGTGGTTAGCTATACAAACTAAAGGTGCCTAGTTCGAAACTTACCATCAATATTTTTTTAGAGTTTAATTTTGGTTTGTTACATCATATTTCATTTGCTACTAACATTTCTAAAATTATTATTGTTATAACTTTTTTTTTTTTTGTGTGTGTGTGTATATGGTAGAATAGCTAGCTTTCATGGATTCATGATTATGGTATAAAATAAGATGATGGTACGTAGGGGTTAATCGAGATTTGAATTATTCCTATTTTTAAATTAATAACTATCTTTATTTTCAAGTAAATAATTTAATTTGTGTATGATGATGTTGAACAAACATTGATGAACAAATAACAATTCTATTTATAATTGCTAGATACGATTTGAAATAATAAATATTGAGTACAATTTATTTCAATTTTTTATTTTTATTTTTAATGGAAAGTTTAATTATGAGGAACCAAGTAGAGGTAGTTACGGTTCGGTTCGGTTCTCCAACCGGATTGGAATTGAACCACCGGTTCTCAGATCCATCCTGATAGAATCGAAATTAAAATGCCTATCACTTCAGTTTCAGTTCAATTTGGTTCGTTTCTCGGTTGGACGGTTTCAAATGAGCCACATCTTTCGAGGGTTCTAATTGTATATTTAATTTTCCCGTTTTTACTATTTATTTTCTTGTTTAATTGTAATTTATGCATTCTAATGCAATATTTAGGTGAAATAAATACGAATTTTCACATAAATAAGATAAAAACGTAAAAAATAAAAAAAATATGAGAAACAATTCTTCAGCTTTGGAACTATAACAGGTGATTGAATCCTGGTTTCTGAATCGGTTTCGATTCGATTTTGACTCAATTTTTGTGGTCCTAGTTCTTTTATGGCCACACCTAGTTTCAACTCCAACACTCTCCATAACACTAAAATTACATAAGAGACAAATGAGAAAACATCACTTTTAGAGACAAAATACTAATTATAGCACCGATTTTCAAACATAAAAAATATAGCACACTTTCATACTTTTTTGCCATTCCTCTCGGATTTTAATATCAACATGATATGTGAAATCACATCACTATAACATGTGAAAGCACAAATCTCTACACGTGTTTTCACATAAAAATATATATATATATATATATATATATATATATATATATATATTTGTGAAATCACCAATTATGTGAAAATCATACATATAATAATATATAAATTCACATTTTTGCAGTAAATTTGTGAATTCACGCTTTGAAAATTATGAAATTGATAATAATTGTGCCAATTCACATTTTGAAAATGTGAAAACAATAATAATAGTATACGAATTCACATGCTTTTGAAAATGTGAAATAGATACAAGTATTGGTTCATACATAAAAAAATATTTAATACTTATATATCTCAATATTCATGAGACTATAGAAAGTCGATCAGACGCTTCTTCTTGCCTCTTTTTTTTTGTAATATGAGACGATAATCACCGATTAGCATCCATGCAATATTAGATGCATAATAGTATTATTTAGGCTAAATTATACTCCCTCCGTCCCTGATATATTTTCCTATCTTTCGTTTTTGGGGTGTTCCTCATATATCTTCCTAGCTATTTTTAGACATCATCTCACAACAAATTATTACTCTATAACCTTACTTTATCAGCTTATTTACCTAAAATACCACATATGGCTCACCACTATCTCAATTAATTAATATTTCACTTCTTCAATGTGGGACTCATTTTCCACTCAATACAAACTCAACCACCTTTTATCGACGCACAATCAACTCATCAACATTTTTTCTTACATCAACATTTTTTCTTAATCTCTGTGCTACTCCCTCCTATGAAGATATATCAGGGACAGAGGGAGTATATAAAATTCCTCACATTTTATCAATTTTTTGTTTATATCCACACCTTTCTAAACTAGGTGAAAATTTCTAACCTTTTAAATTTTCACATTTCGATATCTTTGACCATTTTCCTCTAAATTAGCGCTAACACGGAATTCGAAAATGCTTACATGACAAATCCCGACGAAAATACAAACAACGTAGTTTTAAAAACACAAAACGTCGTCGTTTCCTCAAACGCAAAACTTATATTCATAATTATTTATGCGTCTTCGTATTAGGGCACCATATTTATTTATTTATATTCACTAGTAATGCATCAATGAACTACTTGAACTAGGCCTCATTGGTTAAAAACTTGATTTTACATTTGGATAGACTACATATTATTAGGCTAAGTAAATTCTCAAAAAAAATTTTATCTTTGATCAATTTCGGCCTAAACCACTCATTTTAAGTATGGTGAGATTATTAATTAGCTCGGTCCGGTCCGACTCGACCCACAGCGCTGAACCTTGCCACCCTAGACCGGAGTTGCCGAGTGGTCCGGGTGAGGTGGAAGAGGCTACTGCCCATCTAGAGACTGACCTTTTCTATGTCTAACAACTCTGACTCGACAAGACCAGACAAGAATATAACAAGCTGCAACACTCCTACCTTTATTACAATCTCTCACGAAGTCACATCACGTGCTTCCATTTTCTCCTCCTTCCTTCCCGCGCTTTTTCATATGCCCCACAAATTTATTGTACTTATTTTCCCTCACCAGCAATACCTATTTCTTTTACTTCTACAGTGCTACATATTCATTCATTTATTTTGTTCTTTTAATTAGCATACACTATATGTAATTGTACAGTGCTCTTTTCACCCTCGCCACCAAACATGACCTTTATGTGATATTTCAATCACACATCGGTTTCATGATCGTATGTCGGATTGAAAACTCCACAATTTTTGTTTGGCCTCTAAATAGTTTGAGATTCAATTACATATATTGATCTAAAATTATTTAGACCAGAATGTATTGGAAGAGTTCAATTGGCAAATAATTTGTGCATGAAATCTTTCAAGCTGCTTGTCTTTTTAGTGATCGTAGCTCCAACAAATTGTTTACCAATAATTTAAAAATTCATATGATAGATGCAGTGCTACAAAATATAAGAAAAGTAAAACAAAATTAAAACCACAACCACAAGGCTTGATTTTTTTTTTTCCAATTATTATCGGAATGTAGGCCAACTAATTACTTAGAGCATCCACTGCGGGCTTCTTGCAAAGGGGTCGAAGGCAGCGTCGAGCGCCGCTCGACGTAACCTACGTCGAAGCCGCAGTGGAGGATGGACACAGGGGTAGGGCGAGCGAGGTGTCTATGGCTGTGTCAATTTATCGACACAACCCGAAACTCAGTGATGACGCAAGATGGGGACATGTGGCGTGTCCCCATTGGTCCGATCCTATTTTTTTTTATTTCATGATTAAAAAAAATTAAAATTAATGCAGCAACGGCTAGTGGCAACGGATATATACATGTATGCAACGGCTAAATCCCTATTTTTCACTATATATACCCCTTCATCGTTCATTCATTCTCCACACAAATTCCTTTCTTCATCCATTCTTTTCCACCAAAAAAAATTCAATCTTTCAATCTTATTTTGTGCAAAAGAATAGCTGACGAGCAGTTCAATTCGTGGTACTCGCAGTATTTCGGTTCAAACCCACTGAACCAATCTCCCAATCCGGCGAATCCAAACTCCCAATTCCCCCTTTCTCCCGGTTTCGGCCAATACTCAGCCCCTGCCGGGTTTGCACCTTTTTCGCAGACGCCGGGTTTCTCCCAATTTCCCCCCTCGGCGGGGTTCTCACAGCCTCAGGGGTTCTCCCAATTCCCTCCGCCGACTGGGTTCTCGCAATTCTCACAGCCGCAGGGTTCTCTCAATCCCCCCGTCGGCTGGGTTCTCGTAGTCTCCGGCGTACTCCCAATTTCCTTTGTCTTACGACTACTCGCAGCCGTCGGAGTTCTCCCAATTTCCCCCGACATCCGGGTACGAGCAATTCTCGCAGCCGCCAGCGGCTACTGCTCGATTCAGACGTTTCAACCTCAATGACGATAACGACGATGTTGAGGTGGAGGAAGAGGAAGAGCAAGAGAAGTACAGAGATTCCCAACAAGAGGAATCGGAAGAACGTGAGCCAACACCAACTACATACCCGATGTAATTGAGTGGCTTGCTAAATGCTACATTGATATCCGGTGTGACGGAGACACCACCAACTATCAAACCAAGAAGCAATTATGGGATATAACGCTTCAACGAGTTCATAGCTCCCACACCCCGTGAAGGACGGGTCCAATGAAGTCGGTGTGGGGCCGCTTTAAGAAGGAGATTGTGCGTTTTGATGGTTGCTACGTGCAACTCGAGAGAGAGAATACAAGCGGGCGGAACGATCTTCACCTGTATACCTTGGCTCAGGAATCCTACCAAGCCCAATATAGCGGACGAGGATTAATGAAGAAAGCGACTACACAAGTAATTCTAGCGCCAACACATTCGCCAATGATGCAACCTCCGCCCACACTCGTCCTCTCGGGGAGAAATCGCTCAAGAAGGGAAAAAACAAGAAAGCAGAGGTTGTGAACCAATTGAAGACCGTCGCCGAAGAAATATTCAAGGAGAACAATCTAAGTGCAATGACGAGCTCATGATGCAAAAAACGAGTGATATGGATTCATAGCAATTGGGGCCGCACAAAAAAGTTTGTTCACGAATGAGAGTAATTATTGTATTTCTTTTTATTTTTTTATTTTAATTCTTTCTATTTTATATTAGTATTCTTATTATTTTTTATTAGAAATCTAAAAAAAAAATTATTTAATCCTTGTCAATAATTAAATCAACTTAGGTCAATATCAACCTCCACTGTAAAATTTTCAACCTAAGTCTATCCAATCATTTGGACTCCACCAAAATCACCAAAAACAAGGATCAACCTAGATATGTGGAGACCCCACTGTGGATGCTCTTAATACGTCAAAAACTCAAAGGTGAGTAGGATGGTGAAGAATGTGATTAAGAAATACATGTACAAAATATATTTGTTGGGAAAATTAATGAAGGTTTTGATTCATCCCAAAACCCAACTAACCCCAACCGAGTAGATGAAACCATCATTCTGAACTTAGATAGAGCTCACTGTTTTAGCGTAGGGATTTTCATCTTTACAAGTTTCAAGAAGAAGTCAGTCGGACTGAAGAAGCAAGTTGTCTAGTCTAACTGAAGCTCAGTTGAATCCGTAGTTGATCCATGCAGTTCACGTATGTCGAGAAGGTGTCTTGAAGTTAGACGTCGCAAAGTCAAGAAGAGAAGATCTTGAAGACGGAGAAAATTAGATTGGTTGAAGTTCGAAATTCAAATTTACTCAGAAGCTCAAGTCAGTCAGGAAACTTTTCATAAATGGACCGACCAAGAGGACATGCATAAATCATGGGTCGCAGTTGCCATTTTAGGAAATATTGCAGAAGAGTAGGTGGAGTGTCATACTTTTGGCAGATGTCAAATGGCTACTTCCAACGGCTAGTTTAC
This sequence comes from Schizonepeta tenuifolia, assembly GCA_029490685.1. Classification (NCBI taxonomy): domain Eukaryota; kingdom Viridiplantae; phylum Streptophyta; class Magnoliopsida; order Lamiales; family Lamiaceae; genus Schizonepeta; species Schizonepeta tenuifolia. The sequence continues at coordinate 92,124,563 of CM055957.1, read as the reverse complement.
CTCCCTTTGTATAAATAGAGGTCTCTCCATTTCAAGAACAGAGAGAGAGGAGACGAGAGAACATCAACACAAAGAAGCAGAAGCAGATTCTCTCTCGCACAAGAACCATCCAGCTGAAGAACCATCCAGCTGAAGAACCAGTAGAAGTAGAGTGCCAAGTCCTCCTCCTATTCTTCCTTCTAGCCTCTCAAAAAGCTCATTCTTTGATCGAGTCTAGATTTATAATAGGTTCTTGTATAGATTCTAAGCAGACTCTTTCTTGAAAATTGAGTCTCTAAACTTTAGGAAGAAGCCTCCATTGTTCTTAGTATAGAAGGCTTCCTAGTTGGAAAAATCCAAACCCCCAAATCCCAGGTCTTTTTTTGAACCCGTAATCAAAGAAACTAGGTCCCTTAGAACCCGTAATCTAAGACCCAGGCTTTGTTCTTGTCTGCAAAAGAACTGTAGGCTGTACACTTACCCGTAAAAGTGTTGTAAGGTTTGGTTCGAACCCGTAATCGAACTGGTTAGGTTTCTTGGTACCTGCAAACCAAGTGGTACGTTTGATAAACATGCGTAAGCTTATCTAGTGGATTACTTCCCCGAAAAGGAAGTCGTGGACGTAGGAGGTCGATCTCCGAACCACGTTAAAATACTGTGTCATTTACTTTTCAATTTTGTAATGAGTCCAGACCCACCAATTTCTGCAAAGTTAGATACTCTGGTTAAAACCTCAGTCAGCTTTAATCCTGACTGAGTAAGACGCTCCAGCTGTCCTGTACAGTTTACATTATTATTAATTAAAGTCAATAGCAATTGATGAACTGAAAAAAAAAAAAGTGATAGTTTGATAATATTTGAGTACCTAACGTTTTGCATTAAACTTAAGGGGTAGTTGAATCTTGTGCTCCATATATACTTGCTTCTTCTCAGAACAAGTAATTCGTTCTTCATATCATAGTATCCCATAAGAACACTTACAACAGCGTCAGTTTGCTATTGGGCGCTTGTTCTGGGCGCCATTTATTTGGTGGGTGCTGCCGTTGCCGCCAGGCCGCTGGTAGAGTGAATTGGCGCACTTCCACCAGTTTGGTGCACCAGTCGTTGGCCGACGTGCCGGCTTTCTAGTGGCCGACGAACTAGCCGTTGGCCTTTATGATGTCGATTTTTTGGCCTTAATTATTTCGTTCCCTTTATCTTAATACCCATGTCTAAAAAGAAATAAACCACTTGTTCTAGGACAGAAAAAATAGTACACTATTGCTTGTGATGGGCAAAAAGCTTTTTATTTGTAAAATTTGATGATAATATGCACTTTGGGCCAAGCCCAGCTTTGCATTCTCTACAAATTTATAATAGGCCCATTTAATAGGGTCCGTGGTTTATTTTTTTATTTTCTATTTTCAATTGAAAAAAGGAAAAATCCCTGCAGGCTAACGACAATGCAGTTACTCGCCCGCCAAAAACCGTTTCTAACCCATTTCATACTTTTGAATTGCCCCCTAAATTCCCCGATTCAAACCTACAGTCGCATCATCTCCGAAAATCGATTCAATCGATGAAAGCCCTAATTCTTATATCGATCACCTTATTTTCGCTCTCTCTAGACGCCCCCGCACTGCAGATCCTCTCCAAATCAAAACTCGAAAAATGCGAAAAGGTCTCCGATTCAGACGATCCCCTCAACTGCACTTCAAAGATCTTACTCGATCTCGCCGTTCCTAGTGAATCAGTAAGTGTGCTCTGTATGTGTGTGTGTTTTGCCACACCTTTTGATTTCATATTTGGTGATCTTAGTTTCGTTGTGTAAGCAGAGTGGTAGGGAGGCGTCGATGGTGGCTGAGATAGTGGAGGCGGAGGAGAATTCCACTAATCATATGCGTACACTTCGAGTTCCCCCGGTGATAACTATAAACAAATCCGCTGCTTATGCGTTGTACGAGTTAACATATATTCGAGTACGTTATATTATTAGTATCTCATTTGATGGTCCATTCTTTCTCCTGGGGTAGGTTAAATTTTAGTTTAGGCGGCACATTTTGTGTTTACAGTATATGAATTTTACTGATTTTCTGTTAATATTGGGAAATATGGCATGCTATATTAGATTGTTCCACTGAAAAAAAAAAATTAGTAGTTTGTTTCAGAGGTATTAAGTAATTTGTCAGTCTGTGTATATTTAATCGACAAAGATACCAATCTCGTTGGAAACAGGATGTTAAATCTAGAGAAATGATAGTGTATGCTACTAGTACACGCCTATTTTTTAAAATTGATTCTTGTACCTGAGATGCTTTTCCATGGATTTTACAGGATGTTGCTTATAAGCCCCAAGAATTTTACGTTAAAACACGAAAATGTGAACCAGATGCTGCGGCCAATGTAGTTCAAATATGTGAGAGGCAAGCACTTTTTGATAAGAGTTTATCTTGGATAATTATCTTTTCTACAATGGTTTATGTTAGTAATCATCATCGTTATATGGCATCTTACTTTAGTGCAAGTGTATTTAAGAAGTGGTATGTGCTCTCTTGAAAACTAGAGATATCTCCCACTGATGGAAATAGCAGCAGATTAAAATCAAAAAAATAGAGTAGGGGTAGTGTGATGGAGACCGAGTGTTTTTACAATAAGCAGTTTGAAATAGTAGACATAATGGTATAATGTGACAAATGACAGTCTCATAAGAGGTAACATCGATACTGCATTTCTGCTTAGTTGGGTTTGGTGGATAAAATAGCTGCTTATACAATACCGCTTGATGTTAGGATGAAACAAAAGAGTAATTAGAAAAAGAATCAGTGGAAAAGTTATCCTGATGTTGCTAGCTAACACGATTACTGTCACTTCTTCACTTGAACCACATAGCATATTTCTAGCCAACATACTGTACTGATAAAGTTTGTTGTGTCCATTTTAATAATGTAATGGTATCTGAATAAGGTTTAAGATAAGAATTCGGTGTCATCCACATGGCTCATTAAAATGCTAATAGAATTCATAGACGTGATTGGAAAGACTTTGACAAACAATATCAATAGACGCCAGCTAGAAATTTGAATTTTGTACCAGAAGATTTGTTACTTGAGATCTCCTTGTAGAAATTTAGTAGAAATAAATAAAATGTAGTGGCAGAAAAAGTTTCCCCATTTATATTGATTAATGCATGATTTAAATACTGCTAATTACTTTTATTCATTTGACATTCGCTCTTATAAGGTTGGATTAGAATAGAAGAATATGTGCAGTTATGAGATTATGCACAAGGCAGAGGTGCATGGAAAACTTATGATTGCTTTAGCATTCTGTTAATAGAGACTATTCAGACTGGCAGGAATCATCTCAGAATCTTTACGTTGTCTGGTTTTATCACCATCCTAATAGAGTTGTTGCTTATCATCTTGGATGCATAGCTTTCAACTGAAAGCTGCTTTTCACTCTTATCAGACTCAGAAAGACTATTACTGATACCCCCTCCCTTTGTGTTGTTTATAAACCAACTGCTGTTATATATCATCTACATCAACCAAACTTTGGTAATCCACATCCTATTTTCTTTTTAATATCTATAGCTCGATAGGAATGTTTTAATAAAGGACAATAAGATTGCTTGAGCATGTTATGGCCTATTATAGCATTTGGGAGAAACATAAATGATTTTATGGTTTTCCAACTCACTCTTAGTGCTCGTTTGGTTCGAGTAGAGGAATGGAAAGGGAATGGAATCAAGTCATGGGGAGGAATTGTAATAGTTTACTTTTATAGGGTGTTTGGTTCAACAATGGAAATGAATCACGTGTAAGGAAAATGAATTTGGAGTGAAAAGGATTTTGTTACTCCTATAGTTTGGAGGGTAACATTTTGGGGGTTTAAGTTACCCTCAAGTAAGGGTAATGGTTAACCCACCACCCAAACCAAACAACATGCAATGGATTCAATTAAGTGATTTCCTTTCCATACCCCAACCAAACATAGGCTTAATGTTTTGGTCCTTCTCAGTCCTGAAATATCCACATTTTATCCGAGTATCATTGAGTAAGACATATATACTTCATAGAGTTATCTTTGAATGGGAGGCAACTTAAGTGTATCACACAGGAAGATGAGTTAACACTCATAGAGGTAATAAATGAATGCAGAAATAGGCATTGAATAAAGATAATTATACATCACAATTGATTGTTGCTTGATAGTTTAAACATAATTGAAACTTCGGTCATCTAGTAACTGGAAGAAACAAAATATCATCTTGCATGCCCAATTATCTGGATAACTTGCCTCTGTTTAAAGTAAGCATAAGTCAAATACATCCATTTCAAATCATTTTTACTACCCATTTACTTTGGAACTTGGTTTTAGTTAAGTCACTGTAGTGCATCGGTTCTAGCCAAACATTTAATAGGAAAGTTATTGATTTGATTGTTATATACTATAATATGCTAAATTATGTCTGTACGTTGATGTTATTTACATGCTATTATGTCACCTTGTAGGTTTTATAAACTCCAAATCCCAGTCTTCATTATTGATGGTATATTTTGTTTTTGAATGGTTATATAGGTTGCGAGATGAAAGCGGTCATATTATTGAGCATACTCAGGTATTCATCGGAAGATTTTAACTTTTCTCCTCACAGAAATAATTAGTTCGTGCTACAATTATCAGTCATTTTATATTATTGGGAAAAGAATGAAACTGGTAAAATTTACACAAACAATTAGTTTAGAATTTGTGGCAGATTCCAATGATTATTGAGGTTCTTGAAAAGGAATATAAAGAGGAACATAATGAATCAATTATTACAATTTCCAAACAATTATAAGCATGCGAACCTGCTTTGCAGACCACTTAATCTCAGTGTTTCAAGCAATCCTTGATCTTTGAAATCTTCAGAATTGCCATTGCCATTCTATTTTCACTCTTGAAATAAAAGTGCTTTAATTTTGGTTAACTTCTACCCTGATCCAGCTATCCGGGGTGAACACATATGCGTATATGAACTCTGCTATTTCAAATATATTTTATTTGATATGTTAGTTTCAAGTTTCAACGTTCACATATACTGTGCTTCACATCAATTACAATATCTTGGGGTCTCCCTGAAGTGTATCTTGATGTCCATTATTATGTTAAACCCGTTGATCTCATATTATTTCATGAATTTTCTTTACGTTCTTTGCATAGCCAACTTGCTGTCCTTGTGGAGACCAGCGTAGGGTCCCATCAACTTGTGGAAATTTTTGTAAGTGTATTCATCTGTATCAAGTCATCATTGTGGAATATGTCTGTAATGTTGTGAAGTATGGGGTGACTTTTACAGTTTTGATTATTTAGTTGACAAGTTGGTAAAAGGCAAGGCAAACACAGCACACTGTCTTCGATTTGCAGATGATTGGTAATGTAACACTTTCCCTTCTTGTATTCTTTTTCTTCTTTCCATGTTAATTGCAGAACTTGGACATCCTTTATCATTCTACGTTAAATTTGATTTCTGAATCATCTCCCTCAAGTTTGTTTCTACGGTGCTCTGAATCCATTGCACCCATTTTTTTAAAGAGAGTAGTGCACTTCATGCATATACTAGAGTTGGAAAGTTGTGGTTATGGTTGATGTATGCTTTTTTTCGTACAGGTGCTAGATGATTTGAATCATTATAGAATTATAAACATGAGTTAGTAGTGTCTTTAATTATTGTCTTTTCATTCATCTGTATTCATTTTGCTTTTCTCTAGCTCCCCCAGTGAAATTACCATTAACATATAAATTATGTTGGTACTAGGTTCCACGTGTTCGGTATTGGCCAACATTCTGTTGGATTCAGTATACGGATTGAGGTTAAGACAGATTCCAAGACATCGGTATGCCACATTCTTTTTTACTTTTTGTATTGACTTTCATTGGCATGACTTATTACAGTAGTAAATATCTTAAAGAAATTAAAATTATAAATGACGAAATATGTTAAAGAACAAATATGTTCTATGCAATTAAATTAAATAGATTTGAACAAATAAAATTGCCTGTCATAGAATATATATCAACTTAAATACTCCCAAGTTATACAGCTCAAGAAGTTTTCAAATGTTGAAGTGAATGGTGGGAGAAGAGTGTGTATGGAGAACTAAAATTTGCTAATTCTTGAATTATGGGAACACAAATGGATGTTTCTCTATCTTGTTGGATCAAGAGAACATTTCTCCTTCCGTCCTCTTTGACCTGCAATCTGTAGCTAGTCATTGGTGCAATAAGAATTAATTGCTTGCCACTTGTGGAAGTTCACAAGTACACTTTTCAATATTGTAGGAGTAAGAGAGCATATTTGTCCCCCTTTTGTCTTCTTTGACCAGAACTGACGCTTATCACTGGTGATGAGAATTCTTCAGGGTGGATATGAATATATACATGCTATTGTACGGGATCATTTAAAAAATATATCTAAACTAATAGGTGACCTGATATTTTAGAGTAATTATTTTGTTTTAGTTACAAATTTCTTGTAATCCTATTGGACAAAGTAATGAATCTTTGCTCTATCTAATCGTGGTAAGATAATCATTATAATACATGCTTTACATCTGCATGTGCTTTATTTAATTTGCCTTTTGATGCTTCATTTCTGCACCTTTAAATGATCACATGGGAAGTTATTATTTGAACAAGAACTAATCTGGGGATTTTTTCGGCAGGAAGTTATTGTGGGTCCTAAAAACAGAACTGCAGTATCAGATGATAAATTTTTGAGGGTCAATCTGGTTGGGGATTATGTTGGATACTCAGATATTCCGTCCTTTGATGACTTCTTCCTCGTTATCCCAAGACAGGTAGTTTTCTAGCGCTCTGTTTACATTGAATAAAGTTGTTAACACTTCGTCATATGCTAGGTCACATACTGTGAGCTGTTAAAAATTAGATTTCATCATTATAGTTCTACAGTGTCATTATATACCATGAAGATGCATGCCCCAGCAAATTTGAAGCTTAATAAATATCTCCTTTTACTGAAGGGTGTTCCAGGTCAGCCTCAAAATCTTGGAAGCAATTTGACAATGTGGATGCTTCTTGAACGAGTCCGTTTTACACTAGATGGACTTGAATGCAACAAAATTGGCGTCAGTTATGAAGCTTTCAACACGCAGCCAGACTTTTGTGCTGCACCATTTTGGAGTTGTTTGCATAATCAACTATGGAATTTTTGGGATGTTAGTATATCAACTGAATCCCTTCATCAAGTGTCTAATCTTCTGAAAACAATTTCTATTTTACAAGAAATTTTCTAATTTCTTGGAGAGTATGAACAAATTTGTGTTCTTTTGTGTGTATGTGTGGGTGAATAGATGTAGTTGTCTTGTTATATTTATTCAGATTTACAAATGGTTCCAGGAAACAACATTTTTAGCTTTTGCCAGTTTCGTTCTTCAATGATATATGGCACCATAGATGTAGAATGTCAGACCTCAGAAGTTTTCTCTGCTGAAGTAGTATCTATTATTTCTTGCTTGCTTGCATTTGATTGCATTTGATTACTGAAGAGTTCTGTTTAGGGTTATAATCGAACTCAAATGGCAACTTTTCTGATTTTCAGGCAGACCAGAATCGAATTAGCCGGAATCAGGTTCCTCTATATTGTGTGCAAGGAAGGTTTGAAAGGATAAATCAACATCCAGTAATGTTCTACGGCGTACTTACATTTCGGATATTAAATAATGCCATTGTAAAAGGCCTAATCCTTTATAGAATCTGCAGGATGCAGGAAGTCATGCATTTTCAATAGGGATTACAGAAGTTCTTAACTCAAACCTTTTGATCGAACTGAGAGCTGATGATATAGAATATGTCTATCAAAGGTTAATCCTCATCCTCTCTTTCATTCCCTCTTTTATGACTTTTACTCTCTCTCTCTCTCTCTCTCTCTCTCTCTCTCTCTCTCTCTCTCTCTCTATTTCATCATGAAAGAAAATGGAAGATTTGAATAAGAGGATGGGAGCCATTTGATGTTTATTTTCAGTCTTTTACGCTGAAAACTGAGACCTCACCTTTTAAAGTTTAAAATTTGGATATTTTGTAAAGACTAATCAATTTTTGCATTTGCAGGAGCCCTGGAAAAATATTAGACATAACTTTGCCAACATTTGAAGCTCTGACACAATTCGGTACTGCAACAATCACAACAAAAAATGTTGGTGAAGTTGAAGCATCCTACAGCCTTACTGTAAGATTGGTTTTAAATTATACAGATGGACAGCAATTTCGAATGATGACTTTTAACTAAATAGAGATAAGACAGTTCTCTTGGGGTAACTTGTACTAATGCCATGTTAAACTGAGTGTTCCTAAATTTAACTATATTTAAAGCGTGGTTTTTGAAATCTTTCATGATGTTCACTTGTGCAGCAATCTACATTTTCTAAATAATTAATTGCAACTTTCTTACAGTTTGATTGCTCATCTGGGGTGAGCCAAATGGAGGTAACTATTTAAAAGTCGCGACTTTATGTTCAAATTGTATTTCAACATCAAGGCAGATAGACGATTGCTAATTTGTCATTTTATTGTGATAGCACAGGAACAATTTTACATAATGAAGCCGAAAGAAGTAGTAATCAGATCATTTAAATTGTATCCAACTACTGATCAAGCTGCTAGATACGCATGCTCAGGTATAGTTGTAAATTGGTTTTGAGTCATTTGTAAAGTGATAATACACATCATGTTCTAGTTTCTTATCCCATATTGCTTGCAAATATTGAATAGATTCCTTTTACTTATGTTTTGATTACAGCCATCCTGAAGGACTCTGATTTTAGTGAAGTTGATCAAGCGAAATGTCAATTTACAACTACAGCTACTGTTCTTGACAACGGATCACAGGTTTGGTTGCAATTCATTTTAAAATTACTATCTGGAGTGGAATTATATGTAGTTGAAGATTGACCGACTTATTGAGTTATCCTCTTTCATCTTGGAAGAGTTATGAGGAAAACTAAGTTCATATAGAGTAGTCTTGGGGATCCAGATTTGTTAATAACCAGCTATCAGTAATATATATCCAAACCAATATTTAGGAGCTCCATCGAGGAAAGATTATGGCCTTCCACTTTAGTAAGTCATTGATTATTGATGTTTTTTAGAACAACAAGATTATGTGAAGCTGCTGTTTGATATTTCTTTCCAAATATTTTTTTACTCAACAACTTGAGGTTGATTGTCAGACTTCTTTGTATAAAACAATTATTTAGTTCCAATGATTCTTGTGTTTTTCTCATAATTAAAATTCTTCAATGCATCTGAATCAAGAATTTGACAACATTAATCATGCTCTATATTCAGATTCCATTTCAACCTCCGGAGACCAGTGTAAATGGTTTCTTTGAATCCATCGAGGACATGTGGAAAAAATTTTGGAGCTTTTTAGCAGACTTCATAACCGGGAAAAATTGCAGGTGCTCGCCTCTTTTCTTTTTTCCCCTCTCACGGAAGAGATGCAATATTTGAAATTCTAAAATATATTAGTAGGTTATTTAGAATTCTTTGTTAAAGAAATTTATAAATAACTTTGTAGCTATGTTCTCTCAATATATTACATGTATATTTCATTAATAAATAAAAGACACTCTGCTAACAAGCTTCCAACAATTTCACAAAAGGATGACAAAAGATGCAAGAAGAGTTGGTGAATTTATGTCTCGTGTGTCATTTGCTTACTTATTTGCGTCATCCTTTTATTTTCTTGCAATTGTATAAACATTATAATGATTAATAATAAGTCAAAAGTTCAATCCTCTTATCATTTTTATTCAGTTATTCATACCATTTTTCTGTGTGCTTTGCATTTATGGTCTCAAGTTGGGAGCTGACAGTTTACCTGTGATTTGTGGCAATTAAGCAGGAAGAAATGTTCTGGTTTTTTCGACATCAGCTGCCACATTCAATATATTTGCATTAGTTGGATGTTGTTGTTCGGTCTGTTTCTAGCCATCTTCCCTACAGGTAACCTTCTTACACGACTCGAGATCTCTAGAACACTATTTAAAAGAGTACACATACGAGGACAGAAGGCCTTATAAGTTACTGATGGAAGTCTCATATTCTGAGATGCAGCGGTTGTGCTACTTTGGCTTCTACATGAGAAAGGGGTGTTCGATCCCTTGTACGACTGGTGGGAAGATCATATCTGGGCTTCTGAGGACAGAGACAAGAGAGATATTGCTCAACACAAAGGTCATAGGCATGAATATGATAAGGGGCATCATCACCATCAAAGGATGCGAAGCAGTCAGGTTGAGCATAGGCATAGAAGAAGCAGAATCGAGGAAGGCGATTATCATTATTATCTTCACCATGTTCATAAGGATAAGCACAAGCACAGAAGGGTCAAGAATTTGGAGCAAGAGGATAGAAGTAGACATCATCATCATCAACATGGGAAAAGAGACAAAATTCACTCTAGGTATGATCCAAGATGACACTGTTTCTACGATATTCTAATACTCATTGTACTGAAGTTCAAAAACAAAAAAAAATGTACTTCAAACTTGTTATATATGCATGTGTTGTAGGTGTATTTTCCTCTTCTCTATTTTTCTATACTAAATTATTATATGCAAAACTAGTATTGTACCCGTGCGTCGCACGATATACCATAAATATTTTTGCGTTGTAACTATCAAAATTAAACTATGACAATAAATTTAATTATATCAAAATATTTAATGAAATAATCTTTGGGATGCCTTGGCTCGACTTAGAGGATGTTTGATTAAGCTTTTAAGCTCTTTAAAACAGCTTAAAAGTTGTTCATTATTAAGAATTTAGGAGCTTAGAAGTTATTTTAAGGAGCTTTTAAGCTCAGCCAAACACCCTCTTAATTAGTCCTATGGTGTTGGATGCTCGTGATCACTTCATAAGTTTTTATCGTGGCTCTGACTTCTTTCGTTTGACTGGTGTTATTTACAACAGTGGTGATTTGTCATTTTTATCGTTAAAGCCACTGTTAATTGCCCTTATAACTAGGAGGTCGATTTGTGTCGCCGATAACTAATTTTCTTTTTTCTTTTCTTTTATTTTTCTTTCCCCTTGCCTTTAGGCTAGGACTTTCTTTTTCAGTTTTTTGCTTCGTTTTTTTCTTTTTTTTGTATTTTTCCTTTTTCTGATATTTTAATAATAACACTAAATTACGATGTCAATAGTTGAAATTACATAAATTATTTAATAAAAGAATATTAATTAGTCAATACATAAATAAATGAATGTAAAAATACATAATTTATTATATAAATATTAAATGAATTAATGATTGAATATAATTAAATCATATGTAGAACTAGTGAAAAGATTTTTTGTGGAAAACTTTTCCAACGTTACTCTATTATAGTATATTTATATAAATAACCAAAGCTTCCTATTTAAGATCCAAGTTTCTATAAACTAAAAGTAATGGCTGCGAGTTTTCACGGCATAAAATAAAATAAAATAAATCTGCAAGATATATAGATACAATTCCGGTTAATAAACATGTGCGCCTATATTATTTAACGAGGAATACCCCATTTCTAGCCATTTTGAAGTTGTGTTTTTAAATTCTAGCCATTCTTGTTTTTTTGTTTTCAAATTTTAGCCCTTTTTTGATTTTTTTGACTTTTATACCCTCCTCTCTCATATTCACATTTATTTTTTTCGTTACTATCTATCTGTCAAATCTCCTCCTCTTCTCAAACCTCCTCATCTTCTTCTCCTCCATTCTTCTCGGCGGCCACCACCACCATCTCCTCGCCGCCGCCGCCGCCGCCACCTCTGTCAACCTCCTCCTCTTCTCTGCTCTGTTTCTTCCTCTTCTCTCCGCCACTACCACCACGTGCTCCGCTTCTCTCTCTCTCTCTCTCTCTCTCTCTCTTCTTCCTAAGATGTGTAACTTTCGACAGCTTCGACCCTCGCCGCCACCACCTACAGGCACGACCCCAACCTCGCCGCCGCCATCTACCTCCCCTACTACGCCGCAACCACTCCGACAATGAATTCACCCTCACCACCACCACAAAGAGAAGTGAGACGATGACAGGAAGCGAACCGTGTAACCACCGAACCTCGATTCACAGCGATGATTCGGAATTTCTGAAAAATCAGTCGCGTTGCCACCACCTCCTGAGATCTGGAATTTTTTTTTTGTTATTTCACAATTAAGTTTTTGTTACTGATCAAAAAGTGTGCGTTTTTTTTTGTTCAGTCACAAAATATTATGTGTGTTTTTTTGTTCAGTCACAAAAAATAAAATTATGTTGTGTATTTCTTTTATTCAGTTACAGTTTTTTTTTGTTCAGTCACATGTAGTGGGCAAAATTCCTCTATCTAGTTTGAGCCCAATAAGCGTCTCTAATCGGCCCAATTAGCTAGACGGAGTCGACAATCTAGTCCGATAAGCCATATATTGATATTGAATAGCTAGGCGAATTTGACTGTCTAGCCGGACTAATAAGACAAACACCTTTACTCGACCCAATTAGCTAGGCGGTATCATTCGTCTAGCCCAATAAATCATAAATTAACATTGAACGACTAAGCGGAATCTATTTACTCGGCCCAAGCCCGACAAGCCTCATAAGTTGGCTCAATTGACTAGGCGGATCCAAATGTCTAGTTCGATAGCCTACTTGGCCCAATAACTATTCACATTCTAGCCCGATAAGCTAGTCGATAACCTAGCCCGACTCCGCGCTCAAGCTCAAGGGTGTCAACGGTTAGTCGAACGACCTAGTCAAACGGATATATCTCATCTGTAAGAGACGGGTCATATCGGCCGTCAACAACCCGTGTGTTTCGCAACCGACTAAGAAGGAATAAAGGCGAGAACCCTAAATCTTAAGCGGCTACTAGCTGCCCATATATAACAAACGTCTAGGTCATTAGATGGAGGATGAATGGGCTTACATTCAACCATCTACTACTCATTCTCCTTCTCAACTCCGCTTACATCCAGCTACGTCGGCTTACTTCCGACTACATTTACTTACATATTGGCAGCGGCCTATTCGGCTACTCCGCTTTCATCGACTACCACTTTCTTGTACTCTTCATTCACCTACACTTATAATACATCTTTCATCAATCATCTGATCTTCGTCTAACCACGTCGGCTTACATCCGGCTACGTTTACTTATACATGAACATCGGCCTAGCCGGCTACGGCTGCCTTCATCAGCCTAGGTTGATCCGACTTACACTCATTCACACTAACCATCCGCCTACTTCAATCTAGCTTCGCATTTGCCCCATTTGATATCCGACCACCTCTCCGACTACGGCGTTTTTCCCGGCTACGGCTTGTCCAACCGTAGTTGCTATTTGGCTACGGCCTTAATCCGTCTACGTTGGCTTACTTTCGGCTACGCCCACTTACTTCTGACTACGTTTGTTTATATATCGACAATGGTCATCCGGCTATCCGACTACCATTCTCTGAAACTCTGCTTACATTTGACATCCGACTACGACCTCTCCGGCTACATTTGATATCCAGCTAGGAACTCTATCCGACAACATTCATCATCCATTTACAACGGCCTAGTCCGTCCGGAACGTTCTAGCCGTCTTGCCTTCATCACTATCGTTCTCTATCAACGATATACTTATTTCTATCCGTTTACTTATTGTAATTAGCATCCATTTATTTCCGGGTGATTACATCTATCATCTACTTACTTGAGCGTCGGAGGTCCTTCGGCCAATACCCCCACCGGTGCTCTCCGAAGGGCTCTAACGTGTATTGTTGATTTCAGGTTGCTAGTGCCCGATCCATCCGGACGTGCTTGACGTTATCATCAATTGTAAATCTAGCCTCTACATTACAATAGGAGTTGTTCTTTTTGTTCAGTTACAAAAAAATTTGAAAAACTGGCTAAAATTTTTTAAAAAAAAATGGGGGGAGCTAAAATTTAAAAATGCAAGTTATCTCTTAAAATTCCCTCTTATTTTATCCACGGGGTTTTTAATTTAGGTGACCTATCGAGCAAACCCTAAATTTAGGATTTAGGTGACCTATATGTGGTATTTATAGAGAATTGCATGCATGAACACATATAGGCACTTTATTTTCCTAATTATTCTTCGGTTGTAATTTATTTAGTTTTATATATACCACTTTCGTACTGCATCATGATGAACTCAAGCGAAAAACTGTAAATTTGTGCCAGCGTGCACTATCTTCACGCGTTATACAATTTGCAAACAACAACATAACAAAAGAAAACTTGAGAAAATTGATCTCATAGCATCCACATCAGTGGCTCGTTTGCCGGGGTCGAGGCGCCCGATGTTGAGCTTAAGGGGCTCAAGCCCGCCTCATTCACTTTTTATATGGCGCATACATTGCACGTGTTTGTAATAAAAAAATAAATAATAGAATTCTAATTTGAATTGCACCCGACGATTACTTCTCGACAGCGCCGCTTCTAACGGCTCGCCGGGCACTGCAACGGGTCGTCGGTGCCAACAAAAGTCATATTTTTATTTTTTAATTCCGATTTTTTCCTCTATAAATACAACTCTTCACTTCATTTTTTCAACATCAATCCTTGCCAATACATCTTCATTTCTCATTTCTCCACTCTAATTCATTTTCATTCCCTTCTCCAAAATGACTTCCTTTTATTCTTCAAGCTCGTCTTCTTCATCATCCGATGAGGAGAGCGACAACATTGTTCAAAATGCTCAAACGACCGTCGCCCCATATTTTTTGGGCCAACGACTCAAAATAGCACCATCTACGAGGGGCCGGGTATGGGGTATCTGGTACATCTGGTACAAATTTAGTCTTATTAGTACCAATTGTTCTAGTACATCCGGTACAATTAGCCTTATTAGTGCCAATTGTTCCAGATTTGGTTTAGTTGGGACGAATTAGTTCAAGATGTTCCAAGTTATGACATGGTACTCTTGGGACGAATATTCCAATTATTCCATAATTCCAAGTTATACTGCTTCTATTTTGCAGCTCTGCCTTCGGCTCCGATTTTATGGCTCCGCCTTCGCTCCGATTACTAATATAAGAATACTCGTCTGATTTCTTCGGCTCGCTCCGAGGCCTTCGACTCCCCTCACCCGAATCTTGACCAAAGAAGAAGCGGCAAACAAAAAAATGAAGAGGCAAACAAAAATTTGGAAATTAAAAAAAATCTGGTAAATGAAAAAAACTGAAAAAACGAAAAGAAATCTGAAAAAAAAGAAAAAAATAGAAAAAAAAAGAAGAAAATGAAAAAAAAGAAATCTGAAAAAAAAGAAAAAGAAATCTGAAAATTAAGAAAAAAAAACAGGAAAAAAAGAAAAAAAAAAACTGAAAAACAAAAAAAAACCAGAAAAAAAGGAAACAGAAACTTGGAAAGGGAAACAAGTGTCAATAAAACGGCTCAAGGAGTGATGGATCAAAAATAAAAGAGGGAAAGAGGTATTTAGGTCCTAAGTTCAAAAAAATAGCCATAATTTATATTTACGAAGAGGGTGAGCCAAAATTTATATTTTAATATTTATTATGGCTATATCACATGATATTCTCTTAAGAAAAATATGAAAAAAAAAATTGAAAAAAAGAAAAAATTGGAAAAAAAAAGAAGAAAAAAAACTGGAACATAAAAAAAAAGAATAAATAAGAAAAAGAAATCTAGAAAATAAGAAAAAAAGAAAGAAACTGAAAGAAAAACAGAAAAAAAAAAAGAAAAAAAACTTGGAAAGGGAAACATGTATCAATAAAACGGGTCAAGGAGATGGATCAAAAATAGAAGAGAGAAAAAGGGGTATTTAGATCCTAAGTTCAAAAAAATGACCATAATTTATCTTTATAAAAAAGGTGGACCAAAATTTATATTTTAATATTCATTATGGTTATATCACGTGATATTCTCTAATAGTTATTGCTTATGTTAAAATTTAAATGTCACAACACATGAAGAATGAAACCAGCTAAACCTTACGACCTGAATGATTGAAATTTTCAATTGAAGACCAAATTCATGTATGTCAATTATCTTATGTCTCTAATCAATTTTCAATTAAATTTTTTTGTAGATAAACAAAATGCATTTTTGTGAAACTTTCAAAAATCGAATATTAAATCCTAAAATATTATCTTATGAGTAAAACAACTTGTAAGCCAGGAAACAAATCGAAGAGGGAAATTAGTAATAATCTTCACAGAATTTATTGATGCTTTTAAAGTTTAATAAAGGCTGGGAAAATTAACCAAAAGGATATGTCTGACAACTATATTAATCTTGCACAATAATTTGAATGCGACCTGCCGCACCCCATGTGACCATGTGTGGGGTGCATGGGGTGCACGCGCCTCACCCATGCATAGCGTGTGGTGTGCACGCGCCTATAATTTTTTTTTTTTTTAAATTTTCTGACTTATTAGGATGCTTTTTCGAAGTGTTCTAATAAGTGTTTTCAGTGTATTTTTTTAGTGTCGCAATATCTAATTATTTTTTTAATTTTTTTCAGTTTTTTTTTTAATTATTTTTTTGAGATTTTTTTCTCTCTTTTTGTTTGTTTACCTCTTCGTTTTTTTGTTTGTCGCTTCTTCTTTGGTCAAGATTCGAGCGAGGGGAGCCGAAAGCCTTGGAGCGAGCCGAAAACACCCAAATTATTGCGCGATAATTATTCTTCTATTAGTAATCTGAGTAAAGACGGAACCGTAAAATCGGAGCCAAAAGCAGAACTGAAAAAAACTGAAATTAAAAAAAAAGTTAAAAAAAATAATTTTGATTGAATCAACGGGTCAATACGAATTGACCAGGTCAATCCGACCCGAATCGGGTCGCAGGTGACGTGCGACCTGCCGCATGCAAGTCCCTCTCTTAATCGGGTCATTTTTTCGTTTGAGCCTTAATTAGTTTTAGTTGTGACTTTGTGCATGATATTTTTATGCTCTTCTAGCTTGCATGGCATAGAAGATGGAATATTGGCTACAGAACTTAATTTATCTCCATCTTTTCGGCTAAAAGAAATTAAGTGTGTTTTATAACTAAGATATATAGTATGTTATTTTTTTTTATTCTAGTAATTTTATGTTGAGTTTTTGTGGATTGACAATAAAATGAACCAACATCTGCTGTAGTAATAATAATAATAATAATAATAATAATAATAATAATAATAATAATAATAATAATAATAATCTGCTTTGACAAAGATAAGGCTAACTTCTTCAGCAAGTTAGATCAAGTATGTCGAATTGATTCGGCTGTCTCCATGGGTGTCTCGAGACACCCAATCCTTGGAGACAGCCCAGTGCAGCATCCACTGTCTTGAAACCAGGGGCGGAACTACATGTTAAGCCCCACCTCAAATTTTCTCTCTTAAGCCTAATTATCTCCAAAGCTGCAAAAATTATGTATAATTTAATAACAATATTAAAATCTTGCCCCACCAAAAGTTAAAATATATAAGGGCAAAATATGTTGCCCCCTCTCACCTTGGGGGCTTGGTTCCGCCACTGCTTGAAACTGTCTCGTTCCAACGAGACAGTCTCGAGATGGTGATATATTGACAAAATTAATATTCAAAATTAATAAACTAATTAGATGGAGATACCTCATAGAGATAATTCCACTGCAGCTGATTGTCTCTATCTCTATTACACCCCATAGAGATACGTCATAGAGACAGTACCACTGCGGATAGTCTAAACAATATACACCCCTAACTTGCAACTGATTAATTACCAAGAAATGTTGATCCCAATTTCCCACTCGATACAAGCAAACAATTGAGCAAACTCACCACATGATCCACACCATATATATTTGTGAGTTATTCCAAAATAAATCCGAGCCACAAGATATCCGTGGTCGTTTCATTACTTAAAGTGATAAAAGATTGAAGTTGAAGACTTACCAATGTGAAAATAAGGTAAATTTTGGCCACCGTGAATGTGATCTCTTTTTTTATTTCAAAAAGAAACTTTCCTTCCTTGTAAATACTTTCTCCATCTATAATAAGTGTACATGATCCTTCCATAAATGACGATTACTAAACTTCTCATTCTCCACTCAAATACATTTACCTCATTCTCTCGCTCTTAAAACACGTGTCAATCCTTCCGACTAAAAACTAATCCAGTATGATGTTGTCATGTTGAACTCAAAATTATGAAATTGAAATAGAAGAAAATAACAAAAATAATTGAACGTGCATGGTTATTTGAGTTTGTATCAATTGGCAGTCTGCAACATTTCTTATGTGATGAATGATATACATGTATACATATCTTTCTATCTTTATATTTCTCTATTGTCCTAGGTCGCCTAAATCTGATAAATACAGTAATATGTATGTAAAACAAAGGTGAAAAAAAAAAACAAAAAAAAGACAAAAAAAAATCAGAATATATATAGATATAGCGGCCATTTTCTTGAAATTATTGGCAGCTTCAAGAAGTGTCGTCCTTTAAATTATGGTGCTCACTGTCCGAATCTCTGCTTGGGTTTATGTTTTGTGATATTTGAATGTGATAACCATTTGGAAACTGTAAACCAGGAGTTCGAAGGATTTCGCCTCCTCTTATTGCTTTCCACCTGTTTCAATTCGTGCAATTTAAACAATATTGTGGTTAGCTAGCTAATTCTATAAACAAATAGTAGTTCACATTAAAAATTATGTGGATCATGCATGATGCTTACTTGTACTTGGTGAGAAAGCAGTGGAGAAAAACGGCCATCTGCAACTTGGTGAAATCTGTTCCGACGCAGAACCGCATTCCGCCTCCGAACGCCATGAAGTTTCTTGATGCACTATTTGTGTCGATTCCCTGAGCATAACAATACTACTACTTGTTCACTATATATACACACAGAGATCCTTTAGTTTTACTGTATTGGATGACATCATACTCCATTTGTATCATTTCGATAAGCCCGTTTGCCCGAGCACAAACGTTAAGAAAATGAATTGTTTATGATAAAGTGTTTAGATGTATTTCTGTCAAATCAAGTAGAAGAGAAAAGGGAGTTAATAGCTTTTATTGGTGGCATATGTTAATTTATGATTTACAATTGGCTATTTATTATACTTCCTTCGTCCACCAAAATGTGCTCTATTGTGTGCTATTCACGAGTTATAAAAAAGCTGGTGAAGTTGTTGTGAATGGAGTTTAGTTGTTGTGACTCTAGTGTAAGTTGTTGTCAATGGAATAAGAATCTACTTGATGTGTGAATGGAAAAAATGAAGTATGACACTTGTTTATGGACATATATGAATTGGATAAGTATGGCACATTTTAATGGTCCAAAAAAGTATCTTGTATTTGTACATTAAATAATGGACTTAATAAAATGATACATTTAAATAAAAAAAAATTGAAATTATTTCAATAATAGGAAGAAAGTATATAAATAGTAGAGTACTTGCCTCCCATCTCGAGGGATCGAAGTCAAGGGGATTTGGATATCTGGCAGGGTTCAAATGCACAGCTGGAGGACATACCATCACCGCCCAACCAGCTGGAATTGTATATTCTGCATGCACATATATATAATATACTATTAACAAGTTCAAATTTCTCACACACACCCATCTATAATGAGTAATGACATTCGGCCACACTGTGGTCAGTCATACGCGTAAAAAAAAGAAAATTGATTATAAAAATAGAAATAATCACATTTCTCCCTTAGGGCTTATGCTTCCCAATTAGGGTATATTTCCATTTTCAAAACCTAAATTACCATTTTTAACATATATAATATACTATTAACAAGTTCAAATTTCACACACATATATATATTGTTAAAGATAATAAGTTCCTTAATTTAATTCATTATTCCGAATCTATTTTGCTAATTTTAACTCGCTAACCTTTGAATTTAATTTCTCTAATCGCCTTTCTGAATATTCCAGGAACTATATTAGCCAGCCTCACTGTTTCATTGATAAACTGCAAAATTGAAGTATAAATAAATATTAATTTTTTGTTAAAAAAAAGTAATGATTTGGTTGATTAAAAACACGTACACCTATTAATGATGATATAGAGTGTGTTCGGCTGAGCTTATTGAAACAGCTTATAAGTAATTCATTATTTAAAATTTAAGAGCTTATAAGTTATTTTAAGGAGTTTATAAGTTAAGCCAAACACCCTCTAATCTAATATAGGAATAGAATAGACCTGAAATGTGTATTTCATGGATTTGTATTCTTGCCATGTTAGTCCAGAATCTGGATTTTCCCTCCTTCTAATTATAGCCTCGTGTTCGTCCTGTATCATAGTGAAGTTGAATGATACAATTAATCAATCTGTTTTGATATAAAATAAAGTCAATCGTTGTTGTTGTTGTCGTTGTTGTTGTCGTTGTTGTTGTTGTTGTCGTTGTTGTTGTCGTTGTTGTTGCCGTTGTTGTTGTTAACTTACGTACCGTTAGTTGTTTTAGCACGAGAGGATGTTCGTCGAGGAGCTTGATTGCCAAAGTGATGGCGAGGGAGGTTGTTTCGAAGCTGGCGAAGAGCAGTACGAACATTAAATCCAGAGCAATAGCTTCAGTGAGCATCGTATCCTTTCGTTCAACTTCTTTCACCACATAATCGAAGAAATCTGTCTGCGTTTTACTCGGCTTTTCTCGCCTTTCTTGGAGCATCTTCTTCAGCATCTTCATCGCCTTCTTTCTTCCCTGATTCATCATTAGCTTCGTATCAAATACATTACCATTATTCGCAAAACTCTACTATTATTAATTAGTGTAGACATTCAGAAGTATATCTAGTAAAATGATACGTGCGATATATGATAGATCATACGTGCACTTGAAGTTGAAGATGGCACATATTTAAAGAAGTCTAGTAGTGTTTATAAATGGAAAATGCATGTTTATAGGGGACGACCAGAAATGAAAAGTTGGCATGTTTAAGGGGGACGGAGGGAGTATTAGATAAAAGATGATACAATAAATAAAAGAGTGAAAAGTTAAAATACCCAATCTAAAAACAAAAGAGAAATAATGCAGCTAAATATATAAAAGATGAATAATACCCCAAAATTATGTAAATTTACATAGTTGTCATTTTCGATGATTTTTCTCGTATATACATAAATAACATACATGACTTGTTATACATGAATAGTACATATGCATGAGTATCAGAGTATCATACACGACGAACATACATAAATATCGCATACATGACATGTTTGCTGGTCATGTATGCTATGGGGAACTCATGTATGATTTTTCATGCATGCTAATCATGTATGAGGATACTTTAGTAATTAAGGGTATTATCTATCTTTTATAAATTATAGGGTATAATTTATTTTACTTTTTCAAAAAGGGTATTTTAATGAATTAACTCTAAATAAAACCTAAGTCGAGTAAATAAAATTAGTAAAACACTGTTGAAATTAAAATAAGTAAACATACATAAATACCTGTAAGCATTTATGGTAAGCAGTTCCAGGAATATTCAAGGGAAAGGAGATGAGTCCTTTTATAAAAGCTTCAAAATTCCCCCTCAAATTCTCATTGGATTTCTCGGGGTCGTAGCTTATTAGCTTCTTTGCAGCAAGATCAAATATCATCTGCACAAGACATTTAATTTCAATTAAAAAACAAACATAAAAATATCTCTATGACTCTCTATACATACAATATTTATGCATTTTTTTGATAATGCATGTTATACATATCCTCCGACCCATTGAAATTATCATGTTACTCTTCAACATGGAGATTAAAAATATAGGTAAAAAAATAGAAGTGGGTCGGAGGGAGTATTAAATGCTATTCATGTTATAATTATGCATTTTATATATCACAAAAATGCATCATTTAATGACAATCATAAAAAGATAAAAAAAGATTAGTTGAGGGTTTCTATTTGATCATTCCCCTATATTCACCTGCGCGGCTGCATCCTTGACGTCAACACTACTCCGGCACGACCAAGTTTTCAAGGCGGCATTGGCTGCGTTCTCCACTTCAGGAAGCATCTTCCTTAAGCTTTCTGGGCCAAACAAAGTGAGCACCATATTTTTAAGATACTTATACATGAACCCATGCAAAGCACCCACATTTTGGCGCCCAAATATTTGGGTGAATGTATCTGGATACCAGCTCTGAAACAACTCTCCCTCCTTCTGAAATATCAAGTAATTCAGTTCTGCATCCGTCGACACTACCACCGGCCGCCCCACCAAACTCGTCTTGAAAATAGGCCCATATCTACAATCAAATATTCGATCAATAAAAGGCAGAAACTAATTTTTAATACTCCATCTGTATTATTTTATTAAGCCTATTTTCCTTTATTTGGACGTATCATTTCATTAAATTTATTTTTGAAAATGGAAACTAAAATATACATAAACACCTCACTATAATTTATAAATTACCATATATGCCACAAAAAGTTACTAACTTCATTCTCTCTCCTACTTGATTTGACAAAAATACCCACTAAAAGTTACTTTTTCTTTTCAACTTTATCATAAACATGGTATACCAATTTTGTACTAATCACTTACCTTTGCATCCTCTCATTTACGAAAGGAGGAACGTCGGAGGTGGTGTTGGGGGCAAAGAAGTGCAGAGTCTCTCCGAGGAGCGGCC
Organism: Schizonepeta tenuifolia; assembly: GCA_029490685.1. Classification (NCBI taxonomy): domain Eukaryota; kingdom Viridiplantae; phylum Streptophyta; class Magnoliopsida; order Lamiales; family Lamiaceae; genus Schizonepeta; species Schizonepeta tenuifolia. The sequence goes on along the minus strand of CM055957.1, from coordinate 92,102,000 downwards.
ATCCCATCGACCCCGGTGGGAGGGCCCCATTACACTTGGGATTCCTCCAACTGTAAATCCAGTTAGTCAGGATCGTCGCAACTAACACTCCCACGTACAAAAGTATTGTAGGAAACATAGAGTCTAATTATAAATTAATTCTCAAATAAACAAAACTAGAGAGATGATGTATGTGGGGAGAGAGAGAGAGAGAGGGGATAGAATGAAATTGGTGGAGAGATTGAAGGGTTATAAATAGGCAGGGCTATGTGCAACTGATCTGAATAAACATTTTCTAAGTTGGCGTGATTCCAACTTTTGTCTCAAGTTGATGTTTTTGTATAACATGTAGTTTAGCATTGTATTTTGGTGGTAGATATAATAAGATGGAATAATTAATTTTTGTCAACGCATAATATAATATTGCATACAGAAAGCATAGCATGACGGTGAAGCTTTCACGAACCTTCCCTCCACGCTTGCATATATATTTATGGTATATATATTCTTTCATCTTCTACTATGCCCTCCTGCTCATTTTATTTATGTAATGTTCGGCACGAAGATTAAGAACGAATGAATAAAAAAGATGAAAGTATGTTGTAGGTCTACCACTTTTAAAGTATTTTGAAAAGATTAATTTTTTCCTTATTTGAACATAAACAAAATAAGTGAGACATCCATTTAAGGAAAGGTAAACATATGAGAGAGACGAATTGGATCAGTATTCCTTTTCGGCAAATTGGATCCTCTATTGCCTCTCCATCGCATCTCCTATTGCTTTAATAAGGAGATAACATGTGGCATGACTAAGGGTTCAAGATTTAGAGTATATATTGTTCTTATATATTTCCTAAATGTTAAACCATTAATTATGTCACGTGTCATCTCTTTATTAAAGTTATAGAAGATGTCACATGGAGAGGCAATAGAGAATCCAATTTGCCTTTTTGGAACGTCCCATATAAGTTAGTCAGTTTTCTTTTTAGAGCAAACAACTTTTCCTATATTACAGTATTACACAGTTACACTCCCATCTAAAAAGTAAAACAACTTTATTACAATATTACAATAATAAAAATATTCAATAAAACTCCAATAAACACACTTTTTTTCTTAAAACTCGTATCGTAAAGAAAGTGATCATTATAAATGATACTGAGGGAGTATACTGGTATTTAATATATTAATTAAGGCTACTTAAGAAGAGTGAAAATCATTTTTTATAAAATTTCAAAATATAGCATTTATTCGAAGATAGAGTAATTATGTCTTACTTAGGGATGGCAATAGGTCGGGTGTTTGTGGGTACCCGCACTTCCCAAACCCTGATGGGACGGATTTGAGTAAAAACATGCAAATTCCTGACGGGTTTGTGTCGGGTTTGGGCAATTATCTCCGGGTACCCGCTACCCAAACCCATTTATATATATATAAGATAAAAGATATTATATGTATAATTTATTATATAATTACAAATATTAGTATAAATATTAATAAATTTAGGTTTTGTATTATTTTCTTAACCCACACACACATTCCGTAAAAGTCGAGTCTTTAATGTTTTTCCTCTACTTCTGTAAATCTACTTCCGAAATATGACGATACAGCGACAACATCAATAATTCATAATCTTCTAGTTATGTTTAAAATTTTGTAAGTTCGTAGTACTTTGCTTGAAGATTAATGTTAGTGAAATTTTCTATTGATGTTTATGTTTTAATAAAATTTATAATATTTTGTTATTTGTTGTTTACTTTTTAGTATTCGGGTTTTTAGCGGGTAATAAATGGGTATTACCCAACTGGTTCGGGTCGGGTATGAATTTTAAAATTATTTTTTAATCGGGTTTGGAACGGATTTGAGTGTAAAAAATTTTCATGAGTTTGAGTTTGGGAAATGCTTAATAGATAGGTACCCGATCCATTGTCATTCATAGTCTTACTTCATTTCTTCTTCATATGATTAATAGCAATTAAAACTGGACGGTCACTTCACTAGATATAATATTGTATATACATACCAGGGTTAGTCACTTATATTCTCTGTATCTTTGTTATATTCTGGTGTTGTGGAAATATCTATTTTCTTCTCTAAGACTGTTTCTGTTCCTTTGTTTTGATTTCTTGTGGATTAAGTAGATCTTATCCTAGATCCTATTTAGTTGTCCATTATATCTGTATCTGATTCCAAATCTTGTTTACACACCTGCAAATCTTGCCTTGTAGATTTTCTTACTACCACTGTTTGTACCTTAATTTTATATATATTTTTAATTATAGGTAATGATGTGTGCATGATAAACAATTATTGGCGGTAAATGAATTGCAGTTTCATGAGAGCACTCCCAACACTTCATTTAAAATTAATTTTATCTCTAAATTTAAAATTTAGACTAACACAATAAAATGTGAGCTAAAACATTCATACCGCAGATTTCCTAAATTACATGAGTCCCACCAAATTATTTACTCCACTATATTTCTCCTCAAATTTACATCTTCCTAAATCTTCTTTTATCAAGTTGAGCCCACAACTTTTATAAAATAAGTAGTAGAAAATAGGACAAATCGTTGGGAAAATGAGCAAAGGTTTCGAAAGATACCAAAACCCCAACTGACCCCAACTAAGTAGGTGTTTGCCTTTAGTCTGTTCTTTGTTAGAGCTCACTGTTTGAGCACAGGATTTTATCTTTATAGAGTTCAAATAAAAGAAGTCAGCCAGACTGAAGATGGAGTTCCTAGAATAACTCAGCTGAGGCTCAAACTCAGTTGAGACCTAGAACACACCTAAAGATACTCAGTTATGACTGGAAGTCAGTTGAGACATCAACCTCAGAAGCACGAACTCAGTTGAACAGCAACTCAACTGTCCCCAACTGATCTACACAACTGAAGACGCTACGTAAAGAGAAGTTGTTAGTCATCATGAATCGGTCAAGAGAAGACCTTGAAGACGCTGAAGAGTGAGGAGTTGCAGTTCAGAATCGAGCCTACTCGGAAGCAGAAGTCAGCCGGAAAAGTTACCATAAATGGGCGACATTAGCGACCTGCAAAAAGCATGGTTGCAGGTATTGTTTCTGAAAAAGTTACCAGTAAAGCATGTAGAGTGCCATACTTTTGGCTGAGGTTCAACAGTTCTTTCCAACGACTAGTTTCACCCTTTCCTCTATAAATAGAGGTCTTCACATCTAAGCACGGTGACACAAATTTTCACATTAGAAGAGTTGAGAGAAAAGAAGACTAGTCACAGTAGCAGCAGACTACCTCTCTCTTCAAGCAAGAAAACCTCCTCCTATCAAGAAACCTTTCCTTGATAGAGTTTTAAATGCAGGTTCTTGCTTGGTTTGTGTCCCAGCAAACTCTTTCACAAGAGATCGAGTTTGTTGTCTTAGGTTGAAGCCTACACTCCCCTAAAGTGTAGCAGGCTTCTTAGTTGGATTTCTTCCCCTAAATCCAAACCTTAGGTTTGACTTTGAACCCGTAATCAAAGTCACTTGGTCCCTTGAAACCCGTAATCCAATATCAGATCGCTTGGAACCCGTAATCCAAGCAAAGGTCCCTTGGAACCAGGAATCCAAGAGTGGTCCCTTAGAACCAGGACTCTAAGACAGGCTGAACACTTGCCCGGAAAAGTATTGAGCGGTCTTGTTCTAACCCGAAATCAAACAGGTTAGGTTTGCTTGCAACTCGGAATCTAAGTCGGCGTTTGGTGAAGCATGCGTAAGCTTACCTAGTGGATTGCTTCCCCAAAAAGAAAGTCGTGGACGTAGGAGGTCGATCTCTGAACCACATTAAAATACTGTGTGCTTACTTTCTGTATTTTACATTCAGTATTTTACATTCAGTATTTTAAATTTTGTACCAAACCAACTAACTTAACATATGCACTGCACTATTCGCCTTTTAGTTTAGCACAAATAATCCGCAAGTGTACAGTGTGTGTATAGATAATGGCAAGCAAGGTCGTATCCATGGAGACTAATTTTTAACTCTTATGATTATTATAACTAAGTTATTCAATTCTATTTAGACTAATCAAAAATTGAAGTGATTTACTAGAAAGAAAATGGCAATTTACACAAGTAAAACAATAATAACAAGAAAAGATATGCAAAGAACAAGAGAGAAAAAGGTCGATTCTAAGGAATGCTTCCACTCGGCAACAATAATGGTCTAATCCTATTAATATATTCAACCAATTTTAATCCATAACATGAGAAACAATCACACAAGTAATTACACTCCACCTTTCGATGAGAATGCAAAAGTGGATTATAAAAAGCTCTCTCCAGCTAGGACTCGAGACAATCAGCTAACTTCAAAGGGCACAAGTAGATTAAAGGTTCCTATGCTTGCAAAGATATCCACTAGGTTTCAATTGCTTGCATATTGATAGTTCTTGCATTCAATGAACATATAAATCGGCTAGGACTTTATGCGAACACTTGGCATGTATAGAAAAGTGGCCTACTATTCTAACATGAAAATCAAGCACCAAGAACCACAATTATGAGGCAAAACAATATTAATAGATTAACACCATCATCATTTATGAGTTTCAACAATTTTCTAGAACTAACTAAGAGATTTAGCTAATCATGTTCATAATCAACAAAATACCCAAGTCAAGAGAGCTAAACATCTTAAATACAAGAAAATAGGAGTAGAGAGATCAAATCCTAGTCTTGAATCTTCAATGTTGTTCACTTGTCTCATTCTTCCCGAAGCTCCAAGATCCAACAATGGTGAAAATGGAGTAGTGTGTGAAAAAATGTGTTGGTGTGTGTAGGATGTGGATTTCTATGTGGATGGATGGCTAGGGCTTGTCTTTAGACAGGTATATATAGTGTTGGTAGTTGAGAACAAGTTTAGGATGTTCAAAATCTGAAAAACAATGGAATAAATCGTGTTTTGGAGAAAAGAAGTGCACCGCAAGCGGGTGCTCATGCGGGTTGCTTATGGACTTTATGAAAATACCTCTCAGAAGCAGGTGGATAAGCGGGTGCTTATGAAGACCAAGCAACCCGCTCAAAACGGCCTTTTTAGTTCTTTGTTTGCGCGATCGCGCTCACGACGTTGCTTATGGTTGCGCGACCTTTTTATTTTGGCTCATTCTCTCTCGTCCGAACTCTGATTTGCCTCCTATTTTTTCCTACAAACTCGTATCGAGCTCCTCTTTCTGATTCCAAGATTATTTTTCTCCAATTATAATTTCGTTTTCCTGAAACTTGAACGAAACATGCAACCAAGTGTATCAACTTCACAATAACAACACTTATGCAATAAAACTCAAACAAAGCATGATTTTCTTGAAAGAAATGGCATCAAGTGCACCATTAAAGCATAGAAAAATCATATTTGTCAACCTCCCAAACTTAAAGCATTGTTTTTTCTCGAACAACAAAAAGACAAGAAGAAACAAAACAAACATGGAAGGGTGACTTGATGGCATTATATGACTTCCAAAGATATTCACATAAAAAATATGTTGCAAATGTATTTCTCAATCAAGGTCGAACATGAAAAGTCAAGTAATCAACCTCTTAGAAAATCCGGATTCTTGCACAACGATTTTAACAAAAGAAGCACTCAACACTCAAGTGTATGCATAGGTAGTGTTTACGCTCGGTTTGACAACATGCATGAGCTCTACCATAAACTTGCCATTTATCTAACCTATCTATAGCTCAAAGTGCTCCAAATAAAGATAAAAAAGGACTTTTCAAGGGTTGTAATAAGGCTCTTTGGTGGGTGAGTGATTTTTGGGCCAAGTGACTTTGCACAAGAGATGACAATATCAATAACCGACAACTCACAAATGCTAAATTTTGCACAAACAATCAAAATCCACACTCACTTTATTTTGCTTTTATTTTCATTTCTTACTCGAGCTTCCAACTATTAGTATTGCTACCCTTTCATACTCTTTCCAAATCTCAACATTTTCCAAGATTTATTTTTTATTTTTATTTTTATTTTTTTAGCAAGGGCTAGCTATTTCTAATTCACATTATGCTCAAAGCAAAATAATCTCAATCATTTTCTACTCACCAATCTCCTAAATTCACAAGTTCTACCCCTTTTTAATTTAAGTTAAATCAAAGAATAAGCTAAGGCTCAAAAGAGCAACTAGGATTATGCAATTCATTTTTTGGTCAAGAAAATGAGGAGATTTTGGCTAACAAAGAAGGCTTTTAATCATGTCAACATCTAGAGCACATCTACTCATTGTCAAGGTCAAAACCATGGCAAATTCTAAAGATACAAATGCATGCTCAAACATTCCACACACAAGAAACAAAAAGGACTAAAATCAATGATTAGTCAAAGGCTCAAATCTCACATAGGTTCATTCAATCCACAATCTAAGAGGCCAATTCTCACTTAATCAAAGCTTATCGAACCAATCGATCAAAACACAAAGGCAACAATTTTCGTAAAAAATAATTTTTCATTCTCATCATTAGCCATGCCACAATCCACCAACACAAGCTTTATTAAAGACTCAACTAAACAATTAAAAACTCAAAGAACACCAAAATAACCAATAGACAAAAACAAGCAACGAAAATTAAAAAAAAAATAATAAATAAGAAAAATCGAGCAAACTAAACGCACTTCTTTCTCCCCCCAAACTTATTCGATACCAAGAGAGAAAAAGTTTAGACAAAGGAGAATTGGTTTAGTAAGCTCGAACTCACAAGTGGTTTCAAGGCATAGTCAAGGAGGATGGTGAAGCGACGGTCTTTCCCAAGTATGCATCTTCTCAATTTCGGCCAAACCAAATGGTCCAAGATGACCATTATCAAAGAAACGACTCTCCAATGATTCACTCGTAGTGTAACAATCTCCCGTATTAAAGAAAGAGTTTCCATTTAAAATGTTACAATCCTCGTATTCATTATCATTTCTCTCTTCAATAGATTGCATAGGTCGATAGATGGAGAAAGTTTGGCTCTCATCATTCACCCGGAGTGTGAGTTCTCCATTTTTCACATCAATCAAAGCTTTACCCGTTGCCTAAAATGGACGCCCAAGTATCAAGGGAACATTTGTATCTTCTTCCATGTCTAACACCACAAAATCTACGGGTAAGGTAAAATCACCAACTTTTACCAACATATCTTCAACACCCCCTCTTGGATAAGTAAATGATCTATCCGCCATTTGAAGTGCAATAGTCTTAGTTTTAGGCTTGATGGTCCCTATTCCTAACTTGATAAATATTGACAAGGGTATCAAGTTGACGCTTGCTCCTAAGTCACACAATGCTTTCTCAAAATAGTTTCCCTCGATAACAAAAGGAATTGAAAAGCTTCCCGAATCTTTCATTTTGACGGGTAGCTTTCTTTGCAAGAGAGTGCTACATTCGTCATTGAGATGCACCATTTTAAAGTCTTTTAACTTCTTCTTCTTTAAGAGCACATCTTTCAAAAACTTTGCATAGTTGGGCATTTGTTGCAACGCCTCGACTAAAGGAATGTTGATGTGTACTTTCCTAAAAATGTCGAGGAATTTGGAGAATTGCTCTTCGATTTTCTTCTCATGAAGTCTTTGTGGAAATAGAATGGGAGGACAATGAGGAATTGGAGCCTTATACACCTCGCTCCATTTCTCATTAACTTGCTCTTTGGAAACTTTAGGAGACAAAATAGGTGAGCTAGTAGAGGGAGGAGAAACGTCTCTTTTCTTACCACTTTCTCTTGAATGCTTAACTTCAATGCACTTCAATTCATGCTCCACATTTTCACATTTTTCAATGAGCGTCGTGGGACCTTGATAAGGTGCTCCAATCCTAAGATTCATGGCTTTGCAATACTCTTTCATCCTCTTTTGTGAGGCGTTGAGGAAATGGGATATGAGGACAATAAGAAGGAGGAATTTCGAATACCTTTTTCCTTATCTGACGAAGCCGTCGTTTAGCCTCGTGCAAATAATATTTGTTTTCTTCTTTTTCCCAACATGCAAGTAGCCAGTAGCAAGTAGAGGTCGATCCCACGAGGAATTGGTGCAGTCTTCTCTTTGGTGTCACTAAAGTAGGGGGTTTTTTTTGCTCACGAACTAACTCAACAACTGTAACTCAAAATTGAAATCTAAACAAGAAACTTATCAAATAACAAAAGTGTTTGGATTGGATTTGAATCATTGATCCTAATTACTTCACTCGTTCATCGGTGCAAGAATATTCAATTACAATCTTTTATCACTTGGTTTTAAGCAAAGATTAATTCATGCCATAATGGTCACGAAGTCACAGCATGAATACTCTACGCCTTTATCTATCAGATTAAATAGATCTCGACCAGAAGGCAAGATCCATTCTGTTGATCAACACAGTCACGAAAACACTTCAGCAATTGTATTGACCAACATGCATTAAGAACGAATCAGACCCAAGACAGCCAAGAGGTAAGTCAATACCGACTGCTCTCCAACACTAATTACCTTCTTGGGCACGAGAGACTCTCTCGAGTTGTATCCCCATATCTTTTATTGCCTTAATCTCAATATATAATTGGTGTACAAGAAATTATCAATTTTGACCAAGAACTAATTATTATACCTAAGTGTTTCGGGAATAAAAATCATGCAACGAACTAAACCGGTTAGACCTCATGAGTTCAAACAAAGTAATTAGATTCAAATCATCTACTCCAATCCAAACAAAGGAATTTAGCTAGACATAACAATAAAAGAAAGCACAAAGAAATTAAAGTAAACATACTTGAATAAATTCTGAAAAGAAAACTGATCAACTGCGAAGTCAACAACGTAGATCTTGGTCAACAGCCAACAGCAGAAATCTAAAGTAAAATACTAAAAACTAATCTAATTTAAGAATTCTCGAAACTTAAATGCAAACTAACTAAGAACTAATAAAAGACAATATAAAAGTGGTATGAAAGTCGTCCAAAGTCGTCCATATTTATAAGCCAAGGAATTAGGGTTTGAGTCGATTCCTTGTGGGCTTAGGATTCCTCCCTTCTTTGGCCTTCTTTCCTTTTATGAATTGCTGGGGATTTATTTCCTTCTCATGGTAGATATCTCCTAAATCACGTTCAATTAGGATAAGGAAAGAAAAGTTTTCATCCTTATCCTCTTTCTTGTAGAGAAAGAAATCCATCTGTTACGCATGTTGCCCAACAGCTTCCGCTCTGTGCCTGCTACGCCTGTCTTGCCCACGATCCACTGTGATGTGTTTCTTGCCCCAACATCATATAAACAAGTTTTCTGCCGGTTTTTGCCCAACATCTATCCTGTAATGCCCTGCACACACTTTCTCGATTTTGTGTCCTCCCAAACACATATTGACTTGAAAAGACTCAAAACACAAGGCAAAAACACAAGAAAAATGAACACACATTTGGGTTCATCATTATCGCATGAGATTTCTCGTTGGAGGCTTGATGCTCTTCACTTTGTGCTTTGAGCTCCTCATGTGAAGTCCAACTTCTAATCTTGATAGCCATACATTGCTCCTTAGGATTTACAATGGTGTTGCTTGGAAATTTTCCTTGTTGGTATTGATTGCTCATTGAAGTAGCTAATTCCCCTAATCGTTTCTCAATCATCTTGAGTTGAGTTACTTGAGCCTCCATGTAATACTCCAAACTTTTCTACGTTATTAAGTGCGTATTAAATAAGATTATATGCCTATATGATGAGTTTTGAGTGCTAAAAATTTTCAAGAAAATAAATTTTCTTGTGAAATAACAAAAATGCTCTTACGTGATTTCATGTGATTTTTCTCATTTCGATTATTCGAATCAAGTATGTGATGCATTATTTGAGCATTAATATATGATTTTGAGTTTGAGTATGAATTTCGAAATTTTCTGATAACTTTTACTTTTTGATGATTAGTAGCGTTAACGTAGAAATCACTATTCATCGACTGACTTCGAAATTAGTCTAATTAATTTTACTTGAATCTGGAATTTATTTAAGTCCTTTGAGACATGTAGAAGAATTTTCCAAGATCAGTAAAGAGAAGTTTTAAAAATAAATTGCTTAACGGCATAATTGGTCGAGCAGTTTTTATGTTTTTCTTCGTTAGATGGAATCTTGACCTAAAAATTAAATAATTAGATTCCTTAATTTATTTTGAGAGATATAAGATGATGTAGAGAGAATTTTGATGTCGGAAAAGAGACGAGGAGAGTTATAAGACGTTTGAGGAATAAAATAAAATAATAAGGATATTTTCTACCGAAAAACTTTTATTTCGGGTGTTTTTAGCAGATAAAAATCTGCATGTCTATCCAAAATAGTGAATTTACATTTTAACCACTCTCACCATGGAGAGTGGGAGCTACTCTCCCTCTCCTTAAACTACAAAACCGGCCGCTCTCTCTCTCAAATCTATTGATATCTTTCCCCCTCAACCAAGTACATCACCTTTCATCTCTCCATCTATCTCTCTCTGCCGCAAGAAGTGAGAACCAACCCTCCCTCTCTTATCTCTCCATCTTTTCCGAAAACAAGGAAGAGAGCAGCCCCTCTCCTTCCTTCATCTTCATCGCCACACACACACAAACAGCCCTATCTCATCTCTTCCTCCCTCTGTCGAAGAAAGATCAAGAGTAGCAGCTCTCCCTTTCTCCTGTCTTCATCTCTGTCGTGAGCAACCAAGGAGCAGCAGCTCCTTCCTTTCCTCCACCTCTACCGAAGAAAAAAACAGCAGCTCTTCATCTTTTTCCTCTCCATATCATCGGCAACCTACACACATATATACATACAAACTTCTCCATGGAAGTATGCATGATGCTTGAGGATATCTTGATGTAGATCATCACTTCAACCTCCAAGATCATCCAAGAAAGTAAGCTATCATCTTTATCATTCTTTTTTAAAGCTTGAAACAAGCTTACGAACCCTACCATTTCCATCGATTTTCATAAGTTTTTCAAGTAAGTATTTGATCCTTATTTATTCAAGCCATTATCTTGATACCTTGTATATCTTTTCATATAAGGAAAAAGGAACAAAAAATCCATCATCTTCCTACCCTTCAAGTTGCCGAAACCAAGTTTAAGTTTTTATTTTCTAAGTATGCTATCCTTTAAATTCATGTATATATGTATATGTATATGTAAGTGAAGAAAATAAGGAAAAGCATGCATGATTTACTTTATGCTTAGGCAAACCTTAAATTTATGATGATGACGAGATGATTAACAAGAGGTTTAAACACTAACCTAGGAATTAAGAGATGAAGAAAATAAATTTCTTAAGAAAAAATACTAAAAATCGAAGAAGAAAGAAAAATAGGAAAATAATTCCTTGATGAGTATTTGGTGATTATTTGATGATATGATGATGATATATGTTTATAATGATGATTTGAGTGATTTAAATGCATGGATGTGAAGATGAGAATTTTTATTGAATTATTTGCATTTTGCCGATTTTATTTGAATAAAAATGAAGAAAATATGCTTAAATACTTATTTATGGATTTTATGATGTTTATGATGAGTATGAGAATGATGAAACATGAAAATATGATTAAGATGTGATTTTAAGTCATTATATGAATTTTGTGAATTTTTATGAAAAATTCGAATTATATGCTTATATGAAGAGAATGAATTTTTGATGATTTTTAATGAAGTATGATGATATTGATGATGTATGATGTTAATGGTGAATTTTTGAGTAAATTTAGATACATGAAAATTTAAAGAATTAAGAGAATATGATTTTTATAAATTTTATTGAATTTTTGGAATAAAAATCGATTAAATGAGTAAAAATATTTATATAAGTATTTTTTATGTTCTTGAGTCTAATATAAAGATAAGAAGATGCGTTCTTCATGTTCTTGAAGAAATTATGAAGATTTGAAGATGATATAAAATAAATAGAATTAATTATTTTATTTTATTTTATAAAAATCAGAAAATATATATATTAAAATGATGAATTTCATTAAATAAAAATAAAATTAAGAAATAATTGAAATATGGAGCATGTTTTGAAAAAAATTAGAAAAAAAAAATTCCATGAATTTTATTGATGAAAAACGAGATATATATATATATATATATATATATATATATTTAATAAAAGAAAATAAGGAAGAAATAATAATAAAAAAGAAGTTATGAGTTTAATAAAATAAAGAAAGATATTTCTTTGTTGATGATGTTGGGATTTTGATGATAAGTGAAGATAAGATATGAGTATGATGTTAATGTTTAAAAAGAAAATAGAATATTAATATTAATATTATTATTTTGAGGAATAAAAAGGACATTAGAATAAAGAGAATGACTTTTTCTATGAGAAAAAGTGTTAGAAGTCGAGTATACAAGTCAAAAAACGAATTACTCGTATTTGAGTCCGTTAAAGATGAATGAGAAATTAAATAAGAAAAGTTATTGAAGAAATAATAATAATAAAACTAGAATATTCAAATTAATGGAATATTTCTTGAAAATTTGAAAGAGTTGAATGATATGAGTTATAAGTTGATGTTTATGTCTTTCAGCATGCTTGGATGTGTAATTGATGCTTGAAATGTTAATTAAGCGAAGAAAAGTTATAAGTTTGAAAAACGAGTGAGTTATACGTGTTAAATATGAGAAAAACGAGTTAATAAGTTATATATATACTTGGATGTTAAGTTTTTGATGATATATGAGTTATTAAATGATTTGATGATGATGTTTGAGTAGAAATAAGCAAGTCTGCTTTTGGAATCGCTTAAAAAAGAGTTAAAATGAAGAAGTTATCGAACAATAAAGTTTTAAAATGAAAAGCCGAGTTTTTGGTTAAATAAAAAAAACGAAAATTTAGCTTTAAAAATAAGGAAAAAGATTAAATAATGATTATTTAATGTTGAATATTAAGTTGAGAGTATATACAAATATGAGTTCGTATTTTGAGGAAAATGATGACGTATTTTAGAGTCGAGAAATGTAAATAGAAGTTTGAATATTAAATTCAAAATAATTATTATTATTTGAGTTATTAAAGGGCTTAACGAAATTATTGTCGTTAGAAGTTCAAGGTTAAAACTTTTTTTTTAAAAGTTACGAGTCGAGCGGTAACAAGTTAACAGTTAACTTTGTTTGAAATATGAATTATTTCCGAAATTTCAATACTTGATTGAGATTATATGACTAAGTAGGATTTTATTAACCTAATTACTTGGGAAGTTAATCATTTATTTAATATAAATGTTTGATTATTAATATAGATGCTCGATTAGAATGAAAATGTTTGAGTATTGATGTGAATGCCTGATTATTGATGTGAATGCTCAATTATGATGTGAATATTGAAGTGAATATTTGATTTCTAATGTGAGTGCTCGATGATAACATGAATAATTTGTGATAATAGTCGATGAGCCGTGTGCTTGAAACAATTTCCTATGACCGTTGTCTTTTATTTCTGCCTGATTTGGATTTGGAAAACTTATATTTATATTTTGTGAAACCTATGTAAATTATATATGCTCGTTCTATGTTGAGTTATGATTTGAAAACCTGTTCATATTCGTTATCGTATTCAATCTTTAAACCCTTATCCCCGAGCATGATTCCTGTTGAGTCAAGTTTATTTGATGGTTTCATATTTCTAATTCAATAGAGTTAATGTATTGTTGCATCTCGAGTTGAGTTGTGTTCAAAAATAGTATGTTTATTTAATGGTTTCACCTTCACACTCCAATGGAGTCTGGTCGTTCCTACACACCGGATTTCGGGCTGTGACACTCCACAATGGCTTCATTTTTCTCCATTCGAGCTTGAGTAGTCTCCAAAAACTTCATGAGCATTTCATTCATACTCGGCTTCTTTTCTTCATTGATAACTCCATTTGTCACCGAAAATCCCGGTGGAGGTTGAAGGGCATTGTTGGGGTTCCCATATGATAGATTAGGATGCTCCGATTTTCATGATACCCTAGATGGTATTGCTTTCCATCTTGATAACCACCTTGTTGAGGCCGGTAGTTTTCAAAGTTTTGGTTGTTGTTCATGTAGTTGACATCTTCTATCATCGATGACTCCTTCATCCTTGGCTCATTATTTGTCATAGCATCAATCTTGCTATTCATGGTAGACATTTGCGCCTCCAAGAGGGCAATAGGATCCGAACTTGAAGTGAAAGCCACCTTTTTCAATATTGTCCTCTCCGTTGGCCATTGGAAGCTTGTATTGGCCAAATTCTCAATAATATCCATAGTTGTTTCATACCCTTTTTAATGAAGTCTCCATTTACCGATGCATGTAAAAATTTCTTCATCTCACCATTGCATCCATTGTAGAAGAGACTAACTTGTAAATCTTGGTTGAAACCATGATTTGGGCATTTCCTCAATAGATCCCTAAACCTTTCTCATGCTTCATAAAGGGACTCTTGATCCATTTGTTGGAATTGCACGATTTCGTTCCTTAACTTCATATTCATCCCCGGTGGGAAAAACTTCAAAAGGAATTTTTCCACCATGTCATCCCATGTTTGTACACTTCCATCCTCAAGAGATTGATACCATTGTTTCGCTTTATCCCTAAGAGAGTTAGGAAATAGACGAAGCTTGATAATATCATCCAACACCCCATTTATCTTTGTGGTGCTACACATCTCCAAGAATTTGATAATGTGGTCATTGGGATACTCTTGTGGATGTCCTCCGAAAGTGTTTTGTTGTACCATGGAGATTAAGGCGGGTTTGAGCTCAAAATTATTGGCATTGATTCTTGAACCATGATGACCTCCATAATAAAATTCTGGTCGAAAGTCATCTCGAATAGGGAGAATTGGTATCCTATTTCTTTCCACCTCCCGAACTTCTTCTTATGCTCTCAATTGGGCTTGCATAGCATCCAATTGCTCTTTAAGTTCTCGAACTAAATTCGCGTCGACCATTGTTCTTTGTGTTTCTCGGTTTCTTCTTTCCCTTGCTTGATTATACCAGCAAGATACTTCGATTTCGGGGTCTAAAGGATCAATTGGTAATCCCCTAGACCTCGTGTTCATGCACTACCTAATATCAAACAAAATAACAAGTCAATCTCAAGCAAAATACAATGAAACAAGATTACAAAATAACATAAATAATGTCTAATCTAGACCATCACAATGGTTTATAATATCACAAGTAGTAAATTAATTAGTCCCCGGCAACGACGCGAAAAATTGGCTTGCCTTTTAGTTTAGCACAAATAATTTGCAAGTGTACGGTGTGTGTATAGATAGTGGCAAATAAGATCGTATCCACGGAGACTAATTTTTAACTCTCATGATTACTATTACTAAGTTGTTCAATTCTATTTAGACTAATCGGAAATTGAGGTGATTTACTAGAAAGAAAATTTGGCAATTTACACAAGTAAAACAATAATAACAAGAAAAGATATGCAAAGAATAAGAGAGAAAAAGGGTCGATTCTAGGGAATGTTTCCACTCGGCAACAATGATGGTCTAATCCTATTAATCTATTCAACCAATTTTAATCCAAAACATGAGGAACAATCACACAAGTAATTACACTCCACCTCTCGATGAGAATGCAAAAGTAGATTAATAAAAAGCTCTCTCCGGCTAGGACTCGAGACAATCAATTAACTCCAAAGGGCACAAGTAGATTAGGAGGTAGATTTGTATGTGGATGGATGGCTATGGCTTGTGTTTAGAGAGGTATATATAGTGTTGGTAGTTGAGAACAAGTTTAGGATGTTCAAAATCTGAAAAACAGTGGAATAAATCGTGTTTTGGAGGAAAGAAGTGCACCGCAAGTGGGTGCTCATGCGGGTTGCTTATGGACTTCATGAAAATGGCTCTCAGAAGTAGATGGATGAGCGGGTGCTTATGAAGACCAAGAAACTCGCTCAAAATGGCCTTTTTTGTTCTTTGTTCGCGCGCTAGCGCTCACGTTGCTTATGGTTGCGCGAACTTTTTATTTTGGCTCGTTCTCTCTCGTCCGAACTTTGATTTGCCTCCTGTTTTTTCCTACGAACTCATATCGAGCTCCTCTTTCTGATTCCAAGATTATTTTTCTCCAATTATAACTCCATTTTCTTGAAATTTGAATGAAACAAGCAACCAAGTGTATCAACTTCATAATAACAATACTTATGCAATAATACTCAAACAAAATATGATTTTCTTGAAAGAAATGGCATCAAGTACACCCTCAAAGTATAGGAAAATCATGTTTGTCATGCACTAACTTGGGAGTTTAACTCTCCCCTTTCACTCAGGTTTCAGTTATTGTAACGAGGCCAATTTCACCATCTTCCGCATTGCATAACTATTTAAAACCTCAGTTGGTGCAAGCAGCTTAACTTTAGACATAGGAGTCAGCTGAGCTATCAACTGTTTGATTGGATCCAAATGAGCAACTCAGTTGTAGAGCTACTCTGTCTCTTCCAGTTGTGAGTAAACTGACCTTAGTAGTATATCTCAGTGAAATGACGTTAAGTAAAACAAAAATTGCTACTGGTGTATTCCCCTCCCCCCCCCCCTCATACACCAGTTACTCGTTACCAGGACCATCAAGTGGTATTAGAGCAGTGGTTCAAAAGACTGTTGTTTCTAATTCACAAGGTGTGAGTCGAGTATATCTTTCAGTGGTCAATTGAACAGATCTTTTCTGAAATCTTTTAGTGCATTCTGCTGCATATCTTTTTGTTTGTCTCTTGTGGTGTGCAGGAAAGATGAACCCGACACTGTTGGGGAGCTTGCTGGAGTTCTTCGTGGATGATTATCCCACTTGGAGATTTCGCCTTAAAATGGCTCTAACTGCCAGACATCACACGATGTGCGAAACCATTGAAAATGGTCTCATCCAGGTGACTCAGTCAGTGCTGGTGACTTCCATTGGTCCAAGGAATGGAGAGATGATGAAGGAGGAACCCAAAGGCGTCCACTAGTAAACCAAGGAAGAAAGAGACATCGCATAACTAGATGACATCGCTAAGAGCGTCATCTTTCCACTGTTGGCAAATCCTACTTGCCAAAAATTATCAATTGCCTCACAACGAAAAATATGTGGGAAGCCTTGTTGCACTCTATTAGGGCTCTGACGAGATTAAGGAGAACAAGTTCATCTTAGCTTGTCAGAAGTTCGAAAATTTCTCTCAGCTTTCTAGGGAATCCATCGACAAGATGGAACTGAGATTCACAGAGGTCCTGATATTGAGAGTATTAGGAAAGCCAAATACTCTCAACGTGAGATGAACCTCAAGGTTCTCTCCGCGCTATGCGAGGACTGGATAGTTTATATTGTTGTCCACCAAAATTGGAGTGACCTCAGTTCGATGACAATTGAGAAGTTGTTTTCCATGCTCAAAGAAAATGAGTATGATATCCTCCGACTGAAGCCTTGCAAGCTTCAGAAAATAGCATAACTAAGTTTACCCAGCTTTCTGGCAGAGAAGATAGCATAACTAAGGCTCGAAGTTCATCATCAAACTTGATATCAATCGAGTCCAATTGCGAGATTATCAAGTTGAACTCGTTAAGATGTTGTTGCACCGGTGTACCCTGTGACATGTTCATATTAAACAAACGCCTAATCAGATGTACCTTGTTCGTCGTAGATGGCTTCTAATACATCTGTAGAGATCGAAATTTTAATGAAATATTTTATTGATTTTAATATCTTATTTTATTATGCAATCTTATGATATCCATGTTAAATAAGTTGTTTAATTGATAAATATATCTTTACATGGTGATAAATATTACTTTGGAAACAAGTAAAAGATATGCATAAAAATTCAAAGAGCCAATCAAATTGTGCCACCTAAGCCCTTAGAGCCCATGATGGAGTCCAAAGCCCACTCAACTTCTCTCTTCCTACAATTATAAATAGGGGTCTCTACACAACTTCAAATCACACCTAAAAGTTATCTTCAAGACTTCAAGAATTGGAGAGAAATTCTCTAATATTTCTCTCTCAATATTCAAGGTGTTCCGTCGAGATTCAAGGCGTTCTTCATGGGAAGCAATGCGTTCTTCGGCGGAAATATCTCAAGTGGCATTTGATCTGAAAACAAGACAGAAGTCCTCCAAGTCAACGTTATAAAGCTCGATGCTCAACGTTACAAGGCGAACGTCATCCGCATCAACGCCATCAACCCCAAAGCTCAAGTAACTGCCATCAACTTCAAAGCTCAAGTTAACGTCATCAAACTTAAAGATCAAAGCTCAACGTTTACTTCGAAAGCAAGGCAAAATTCATCTGCATCAACGTTATAAAGCTTGAAGATAAAGTCCAAAGAGATCAAAGAGGCATACTTCTTATCAAATCTCAAAGACTATCAAGTCCAATGAGATCTAGGAGACATACTTTTACAATAAATCTCGAGGGCTGCTTGAAGTCTGTTCGAGGGTCAAAGTGAAGAGAAGAATCAGAGGATCAAATAGGGATTGAACCCGCATACATTTTTAAATTCTTATATTTGTATACAATCTTCTGTTTATTGAATAAATATAATATTTTGTTATTACAGATTTTGACACGCCCGGTGGGAACAGTCTCTACCTCTCATCTCTTCTCTTCGCCAACTTCAACAAATATGTCTCTAACTCTTAAGGAGCAAATTGCAAAGTTGACAAAGCTTGTTGAAGGACTTGCCAAACGCTTGGAACAACGAGATGTTCAACTCGCAAGGCTAGAAACGACAAATACTTTGGATACGAGAAGCCAACAAGAGAAGGACGATCAAGAAGCCAAGCTTTTCATGGAGTCAAAAGATGGTGACAAATCTCTGACTAAGGAACTTGAAGTCTCTTCCGATGGGTCGATGCATGCCGATCAACTCAAAGCATTCATCAAGAAGATAATCAAGGACAAGTTCGTAGGGACATTTAAATTCTCATGGACTTATAACAAGCCATACACTCCAAGGACTGAAAGCTTGAAGATGTCGATCGGTTATTAGCCTCCGAAGTTTCAATAATTTGATGGCAAAGGAAATCCAAAGCAACATATAGCTCACTTCGTGGAGACTTGCAATGACGCTTGAACATATGGAGATCACATGGTGAAACAGTTCGTGCGTTCCTTGACGGACAATGCCTTTGATTGGTATGCTGACTTGCAGCCAAACTCAATTGATAGTTGGGGGCAATTGGAGCAAGAATTTCTCAATCACTTCTATAGCACTCGAAGGACTGTGAGCATGGTGGAGCTTACAAAATCAAGTCAATGGAAAAACGAGCCTGTCATCGACTACAGTAATTGTTGAAGGGACTTAAACTTAAATTGCAAAGATCCATTATCTAAAACTTCAGCAATTGAGATGTGCATCCAAGGCATGCATTGGAGTCTCCGATACATCCTTATTGGAATTCAGCCAAAGACCTTCAAAAAATTGGCTACAAGAGCTCATGACATGGATTTAAGCATAATCACAAATGGAGTTGATGATCTTTCGATTGAAGAGGATCACAACTTTGAAGAAAATGAAGAAGCAACCCATGGGGGCAAATCTTCTAAACAAAGTTCAACTGATGAAGAAGCTACAAGTGAAGACGAAGAAGTTGCTACAAATCAATCTTCTAATACTTGGTAGAATCCATGAAGTCAGCGTTCCTTGATAAAAGTCTAAACTATCAACATAGCTCCTAGATGCGAGCAAAAACCATCTAAACTTTTCAATCAAATAACTTCAAGTGCTTCTTGATAAGAGCATAAACTATCTACATTGCTCCTTGATAAGAACTTAAACTATCTAAAATGCTCCTATATGCGAGTAAAAACCATCTAAGCTTTTTAATCAAAGAACTTCAAGTGCTCCTTGATAAGAGCTTAAACTATCTAAAATGCTCCTAGATGCGAGTAAAAACCATCTAAACTTTTTAATCAAAGAACTTCAAGTGTTCCTTGATAAGAGCTTAAACTATCTAAAATGCTCCTAGATGCGAGTAAAACCCCATCTAACACTTCAAACAAAGAACTTCAAACGCTCCTTGATAAGAGCCTAAACTGTCTACAACGCTCCATGACGCACGAGCCTAATCTGCATGTTACTCCTGGCCCGCATAAGTATAAACTATGTACGGCGCCCCTTCTTAAACTAAAATCAAACTCTTTGAAGAATTGCACAAATAAAAACTCATTGACACGAGTATTAAAGGTCTATAAATTCCTAAGCACGAGTATAAAAAGTTTTATCAAGCTCCTTGATACGAGCATAAATTATCTAAAATCAAGTCCAAATTCAAGACTCCTTGAAATGAGTATAAACTTTCTAACATATTCCAAACTCCTTGAAACGAGTTTAAATTTTCTATCAAATTCAAAAACTCCTTGAAAAGAGTTTAAACTTTCTATCAAATCCAAGAACTACTTGAAACGAGTTTAAATTTTTTATCAAATCCAAGAACTCCTTGAAACAAATATAAACTTTCTAATAAATTCAAATTTATCGAGACTCGTTCATTTTCACGACAAGTCGTCTATGAACAAGTCTCGAAGGGGCATTTGTAGGCACCGAAATTTTGAGAAATATTCTATTAATTTTATAACTTTATTTGTTATGGAAAGATTATTATATCCATATTAAATAAGTTATTTAATTGAATCTATTACTTTGAAAACAAGTAAAAGATATATATCAATATTCAAGAGCTAATCAAATTGCATCACCTAAGCCCTTAGAGCCCATGATGGAGTCCAAAGCCCACTCAACTTCTCTCTTCCTACATCTATAAATATCCATGCAATTTCAAATCACACCTAAAAATCATCTTCAAGAGCTCAAGTTGAAGAGATAAATTCTCTAAGATTTCTCTCTCAATATTCAAGGTGTCCCGGCGAGATTCAAGGCGTTCTTCGTGGAAGCAAAATGTTCTTCGGCGGAAATATCTCAAGTGGCGTTTGATCCGAAAATAAGGCGGAAGTCCTCCAAGTCAACGTTATAAAGCTCAACACTCAACGTACTTCGAAAATAAGGCAAACGTCCTCCGTGTCAACACCATCAAGTCTAAAGCTCAAGTCAACATCATCAAGTCAAACAGATCAAATCAAAGCTCAACTTTTACATCAAAGCAAAGCGAAAGTCATCTGTATCAACGTTACAAAGCTTGAAAATCAAGTCTAAAGAAATCTAGCAGACATACATCTAAAACAAATCTCAAAGGCTGCTTGAAGACCGTTCGAGTGTCAAAGTGAAGAGAAGAATTAGAGGATCAAATAGAGATTGAACCCGCATATATTTTAAATTCTTATATTTGTATACAATCTTGTGTTTATTGAATAAATACATATTTTGTGTTTACAGATCACGAGAAAACACGAAAAGAAAATACAAAAGAATTATTTACCCAGTTCGATACAATGTGTATCTACGTCTGGCGGCGATGTCAAGCAAGAGATTTAATTCACTATATTTTTCTGGATACAAATCACAATAGGAGAGCACATATTTATAATAACACAAATTGAATTCTAGCCCTAATTAAACAAGGAAAAAACTTGGGGGATAAAAAAACAGAAACCTTGTGGGCCAAATAATCCTTTTGAGGCTCCATACACCAACAGTAGACGTCACAATGAGGCATCTGAAGTAGACGGGATTCCGAAAACTTGTCCTTGCAACTATAAACAAGCGTTATTCGATTGATCAGAGCAATACTAATCCGTGGAGTAGGAGCGCGTCCTCTGATTCACGGTAAAATTAAGCTTTCTATTCTTTACTGCTTTCGTTTACTTTTTGTAATGTTTTTTGTTCAATGTTATTCACGCATATCATTATTCAAGCTACAACTCTTTGTGATTAAATTAACTCATCAGTTTAGTCTTGCATAAAAGCTAGATCAATCTGATTTTCACACTATGCATTAAACTGACTGAGAGAAAACTTAAAGAATAAGTTTTCATTAATATTTTTTGAAACGACGAGTTAAGCTTTCAAAGTCACCACATTCTACTGCACATCAGTTATCAGTCTAAGTAACCAATCTGTGTTGTAATCAATAGGATTTATAATTGATTACTCTTTCAGTTAAGAAATGGAAAAAGTTTTAACTCGTGTATTCATCCCCCCTCCCCCCTCTACACCAGTCACTCGTCCCCGGGACCAATAGAATGCAAGGAGTTTTAGGTTTTACTGCCAGTGAAAAGTAATCTGCCTTCATTAAGGGAAAAGGTATATTTGATAACATTCTGTTGAGCCATAAGGTCATCAAAGGCTATAGCAGAATACACATATCTGCCTGATGCATGTTTAATATTAATTTACAAAAGACCTATGACTCAGTTGAATGCCTTTTGTTAAGCATTTGCTTCTGGAATTGGGGTGGTTTCCATATACTTTTGTGAGATGGATTATGGCCTGTTTAACCACAATTTCCTACACTAAAATGTAAATGGAGAACTTATCAAGGCCTTTGAGGCAAGAAGCGGATTAAGACAAGGGGATCTTATTTCTCCATGTTTGTTTGTCATCTGCATTGAGTATCTTAATCGATGTATGTTGGAACGTCATACCAATAGAAACTTTCACTTCCATCCTAGATGCAAAAGATTGGGAATATTAATTCGTGTATATTTCTTGATGATCTCTTATTATCTGCAGGAGGTGATCTCTTAGACAGTTGATTCAAGCTTCTCACAAATTTTCTAAGGTATCAGGCTTGAAAGCAAATGTTAGAGTAAAGGGGAATATCAAAGCAAAACACTAAAATAAGCGAAAGATAAACTCCAACGAAGAGGAACTCTCTTCCTATCCCAAGCGACTACTGCGTTGTTCCCAAAATAATATTCAAGTCCTAGATGAGCCTCACGTAAGGAGAGAAGCCCCTATTTATTCTAGCAAATCCTTTCCGTATCGGAATAAGATTTGACCTAGATTCTAAACTATAATAACTATAATAGTAATAATTAATAACTAACTTAATAAGTAAGAAATAAACAAAATAAAGAAATAAACAGCCGATGCCTCTTCTTCTTCTTTCTTCACTTCACGTAAATATACTCTCTAACAATTCCTTCCCCCTTCCAAACAACCATGTCCTCAAGGCTGAAACTGGAAGTCTGCGAATTCTTCCTTCTTTTCTCGGACTAGAGTCTGCGTAACCATAAACTCCAAATCCTCAGGTTCGGCCACGATAACCACTTAAAGGGTTTTATCTGCACAACGATGAGTTGGAGACCATTTCTCATCACATCGAAAACACTTTCAGCCAAATACTCCTTATGTGAAATTTGCCGAGATGGACGAGGTTGAACCGTGGATTTGACCGAATTTGGCGCGCTGCCAGAAGTATAGGAAATGGATCCCTTAGTTTCAGGAGAGAAAGAAATCTGTTTCTGGTAATCTTGTTTTCCTACAATTTGCTGCTCACATGCAAGTGGTGAACATTTCTGATATAACTCTGGCGACGGAGTTGGCTCGTAGCCATACATTGAATCCACTTCTTGCTCAATCTCCTTCACAAAGTGAATAGTTTCTGACAAAGTCCTTGTATCTCGAGACCGAATTTTCAACCGAATATCAGTCCGCAATCCACTGAGAAATAAACCAAGGTAATTCGATTCGGCAAGACCTGGCACGTGAACTAATCTCGATATAAAAGCGGTAACATATTCACTCACAGTTCCAGTTTGCTTAGTTTGAACTAATGCCTCCAATGGATTGGCTAATGGGTTAGTTTCAAACATCTTCAAGATCTCCAATTTAAAGTAATTGTAATACCTCAGATTTTCCTCTGTCGCTAAAAATAAAATTTTATAAGAAATTAAGGCTTTGCACGCCTAAGCTCCTGATTTTCAATTCTAAGACCAACGGTGAAATCCGTTGGAGAAAATAAATTCCAGAAGACAGAGGAACGACTACTGTATTAGGGTTTTTGCGGTCGATAAAAATTTAAATTCTAGAACTCAGATCGGAAAACCGTATGATTTTTACATTCACGAAATTGCGATACGAGTTCGCCCGAAAAAGTTCGTTTTTATGATTTTTCCAGACGAAATCTGGACTGTGATGTCCCGGGTTTTTGTCGGATTTTCAAGTTTGAAATATACTTTTTAAGTATATTAATTATTTCGGATTTAATGGTCGAATCGTATTTTGACGAAAACGTACCGAATACGTTTTTATTTACTCGATTTTTATAACGTCGTATCGCGCCGGAAAAACGCGTATTTTTCCCCTAATTTCTATGTCTTGGCCGACTTCTACTACTTACTTTACATAGATATTTCAATTTTTAATAGTATTAAACTTTATGACTCATCTTTCCAATTAGTTCTTATAATAAAATACTAGACACCTAAGCTAAGTTAATTAAAATATCAAATGTTGTCATCTTTCTTCTCTCCCTCTCTCTAACTCACGAAACACACACATACATATTCCTCTCTCTATTTTTCTCCATTCTCCATTGAAGAAGCTTGAAGCTTGGGCAAGGATTTTCATCCATCTTGATCAACTTTCATCCAATTCCATTTCTACTTTCATAAATCTCAAGGTAATCACCACCTCCACCTTTCTATCCAATTGGGTTTCCTTTTCTTCCATTTTCATGTATGGACCGAAAATTAGTAGATGAATTAGGATGATATTTAAATCTTAATTCATGTTATTTGATGATTAGTAATTAATCCCTATGGTTAATTAATGAAGAAAAATCAAAAAGCCCTAAATTTCTATTGAGGACCGATTTTTAGGAGTTTTAGAGGGTGGATGATTTGAGTTTAATTGGTTGGATAATTAAGCTTAGGAAGGGTTTGATTGTTGATTAAGGCAAAGAAGAGATTAATTCCCCTATAAATTGATGATGACCGAAAATTTAGGTTAGGGTTTGAGTTTGGATTTCAATTTATGATGTTGGAGGTATTAGATGGTGTTATAATCTAGTAATTGATGAAATTGGTAATCGATTATGAGGTTTGAAATCGATAATTGGAGAAATAGATTAAGTATGTGTGAATTAGGAAAATGTTGTAAGTAGTAATTGAAATCAATGAGGAATTGGTGTAGTAATTGATGTGAATTGTTGGAAATGATAATGGAAATGAGATGTAGTATGATGATGGATCATTATACAATTTAATTGGAATTTTCTAAAAATATAATGAAAAACATAAGAGACGAAGAATCATTAATAAGTCGAGGTTTAGTAACGAATTGAAGATATGAGATACGTATTATTGAATCTCGATAGATGAGGAATCATATTGTAGAAATTGAACGAATTCCGATAACATTGGAATTTTGGTAAGAATCGAAGCAACGAGCCTAAGTAAGGATAGAAAAGTCGAATGAGGTTTCTAATTTGATATTTATGATCGTTGGTGATAAATGAACAACTTTGTAGTTGACGATATTCGCATTCGAGTTATTAAATGTTAAGTGATAGTTGTAAACGAGGAGTAGAGACGAGAAGTGAAATTGATTTGATATAGTAATTGATTAGTTTTGAAAGACGAGGTTTTAATCGTCGTATTAGTAACCGAGAAATGAGAAGGAGTTCGTCGCGTATGAGGTTAAGTGTTAACTGCCTTGAGGTATAAATTTCGTAAGATTTTAAGTGCGATAGCATAAAACGAACCGAGGAAGTCATACGTCGAAATATACGAGCTCTAGGGCTAGTTCGGGCACTTCTGCGACGTTTCACGGAAACTGCAATATCTCCTAGCTCGCTTAACGAAATCGAGATCCACGAATTGAAGAGTAAACTAGACATCCGTGGCTTTCTTTTGGTACAGGGCACGTCCCCTGTTTCGAAATCCCCTGTTCTGCGTGATGGTTACTGACCTGTACAGTGAATTTCCAAAACTCATTTTCACAAGTTGAATTCTTTTCAACTTAACTCCTTAAGACCTTTTAAGTCGTTGAGTTATCAACTACCATTATTAACCGACCTCAGTGTCAAGTAAGAAACCGAGCAAGTGCTAAACGAAAAGTGTTCGAGTCTCGTTCTAGATTAACTAAAAGAATCTAGTTAAGCGTGCAAATGCCTAAAGCTTAAGAACTTAAAAGATTAATTCGATTTCAGTTTCGATTTCCATTTTCTTCTATCGACTCGACAACTTATCGTTGTTTTATTATTTGCGTTCCAAGGAGGAGAACGAGAATAGAAGACAGGACGGAAGACGGAAGTACGAGTAATAGTTCTGTAAACGAACGAGGTGGGCTTTCTAAAACCAAAATCTCCGTTGAATGCCATTACTTATGAAGTAATATTACGTGGGATTTTCGAAAGTGTATCAATTATTGCCTTATTTATATGCGAGCGTTGCTCGAAGGTGTTTACGTTTTGCTTTAATAGATGAGTATTAAAGTATTTATATGCGAGCGTTGCTCGAAGGTGTTTACGTTTTGCTTTAATAGATGAGTATTAAAGTATTTATATGCGAGCGTTGCTCGAAGGTGTTTACGTATTGCTTTAATAGATGAGTATTAAAGTGTCTATCAGTGCAAATGAATTCTCTTTTGTCTCTCTGCGTTAGCCCTCAGGTGCTAACCAGAGTATTGGATTCTGAGATAGCCCTCAGGCTGCTATCCAGATAATTCCAACTAAACGATCAGATTCTGAGATAGCCCACGGGTGCTATCCAGAGGGACAGTTTCTGAGTTAGCCCTCAGGTGCTTTCCAGACGATCGGATGTGAGTTTAAAACCCACAGTGTGTCATTTAGAAATTAAGTGTTCAGCAGTAAAGGTTTTATTCAAGTGTTTATGAAAAGATGCATGATTAATTTATAATAAAAACTCTTGTGAGTTGTTTTCGGCATTGTGCCCACTAAGTACTTTTGTACTTAGCCCTGCATGTTTGTTTTCTTTGAATGTGCAGGTTGAGTGACGAAGGCGGAGGAGCTTGAGTAAAGGTCGTCTTAAAGAAGTAATGTTGATTGAGCCTCGATTTCACATTCAATATGTGTTATCATTTTTCTACGTTTTTCCGCTGCCAATTCTGTAAACTAGTTTCAGTTAAAGTATAACTTAGAACTAAGTTTCATCCTTTGAACTTAGTCCCTTTTTAGAGTAGCTATGTCGAGTGATCCTCCGTGATTTACTCTTTCTTTCACTAAGTAAAGTCGGTTCTCTTATTAATGTAAATCCTTTCGGTTTAAGTTGTTTACACTTTAAACCTAGCTTTCACTGATCAAACTTTGTCGAGCGATCTTCCGAGATCGACTCCCTTTTTATTCAATGAAGTCAAATTCATAGTAGTTTATATTACAAATATCGTTTATTCAGTAGTTTTCCCTTTCTTTCCCGTTTCTTTATTCCAATCCCTAGTCGCACCCCGGCTTTGCCGTCCTTCGGGAAGTCAGGCTGTGACAGTAATTCCATGTGATACCTGGAACAGTCGCTCTCTTCCGTTGATACCATTGTAGAGCGTCACCCTCCATCGCAATGAGAGCTACATCCAATTTACTAGCCTTAGGCGTCCCATGCAGATGAAAATATTGTTCAGCCCGAGAAATCCACGATTCAGGGCTACCCCCACTAAACATGGGTAAGGTGAAACGAGTCCCTGCTGCGTAGATCTCATTGGTGACCATCGGTTGACCCCTCGCTGCTCCTCGATCCCCTTCAAAGTGCGAGCCATCTTGTCCCACACCCAAACCACGACCGACGGTTTGAGTTTCGCCAAACTGGACTGGATTGAACCCTGGCAGGCCCCTGCTCTGCCCTCCGTTGAAAGGTGTTGTGAGGTTTGGTGACATTCCAAAGCCGAATTGGGGTGGCATCCCGAATTGATAAGTACCACTCGCCGGGCTTATCTCTCCCACCTTTCCAGCAGATTTAGCGCTGAATTTGCCTGCTGTCGTAGCAATGTTTGCACTGCTGCCCTCGACGCCCTTCTCCTTCATCATCGCTTTAATCATGTTCGTCAGACTAGTCAACGCCTTCTGCGTCTTTTCGTTCGATGCTCCTAGCTCTCCCACCTCCTTCTTAAGGGTTTCGTTCCCCTTCTCCAACGCTTCCATCCGAGTATCCATCTCAACTCGAAGTTGCAAACGAGTCTTAGGGGGCATAAAACTTGGGGGGCATAAAACAATCCGGTAGGTCGGACCAATTTGTTAGAGTAAAGGGGAATATCAAAGAAAAACACTAAAATAAGCGAAAGTTATACTCCAAAGAAGAGGAACTCTCTTCCTATCCCAAGCGACTACTACGCCATTCCCAAAATAATATTCAAGTCCTAGATGAGCCTCACGTAAGGAGAGAAGCCCTTATTTATTCTAGCAAATCCTTTCCTTATCGGAATAAGATTTGACCTAGATTCTAAACTACAATAATTATAATAATAATAATTAATAACTAACTTAATAAGCAAGAAATAAACAAAATCAAAAAATGAACAGCCGCTGCCTCTTCTTCTTCTTTCTCCACTTCACGTAAATATACTCTCTAACAGCAAACCAACAAAGATGTATCTACTTTGGAAGGGTGTTCAAGAGAATATTCAAACTACAATGCTCCAAAAATTTGGCGGCATGTCAAAAGGTGAATTTGCCTTTAAGTACTTGGGAGTGGCATGTCAAAAGGTGAATTTGCCTTTAAGTACTTGGGAGTACCATTGTCTTCTAAGAAGCTCAGTGTAATGTAGTGTCACCGATCAAGAAAATTAGGATTGAGTGTTGGTCTTTAAATTACTATCATATGCAGGTAGATTACAACTAATAAAATCTTGAGCAAAAACTCAAAATACCCCTTCTCAAACACAAAAGATAAATTATAGCTCTTGTTTTTTTTAAAAACTCAAAATACCCTTTTGAGTTTGTTTAGGACTTTTATGCCCTTCATGTATACAAGAAGATTGCATTTAATTTGTATCATACACGAATATTAATTTCTTGTATGAATTTCCGGTGAAATTTTCCGGCGACATTTTCCGGCTACAAAATTCCGGTGAAGTTTTCCGGCAAAAAATTTCCGGCGACAATTTCCGGCTAATTTTTCCGGCAAAAATTTGAATCATACACGAAGCCTAACTTCATGTATGATGCATACATGAAATTATCTTCGTGTATGTATCATACATGAAAAATTATTTTCATGTATGATACAAATTTGAATTTTTCGGAGGCAAAATTTTCGTGTATGATGCATACATGAAAGTCCGTCTTTGTGTATGTATCATATATGAAAACTTATCTTCATGTATATTAAAAATTTGAATTTTTTGGAGACAAAAATTTTCGTGTATGATACATGAAATAATATTAATTATGTTGAATAAAGAAATAAATGTAGCCTATAACCCCTATAACCCGATGACCCTATTAAGTATTAACTTAACAGCAACACTAATCGCAAACATTCTCAGCCAAATTTATCTTATTCCTTTTGTATTTCCTTTTTCCTATAGTAAAGAAAAAAATATAAAAGTAATTTGTATTATCAGTTTTTTTTTTTAATTCGTGGGAACCTGCAGCTGATACCACTGGTTCGCACTAGGTAAACTTCCATCCATGCACAGTAACCTGTAAATCACACAAGATAGGTAAATCACACCTTCCAAGTACAGATAAGAGCGGACGGAAAAATTTTTGTTGGCGGGTGCTATATATACGTTTAGTATATTTCATGATACTAGTGAAAATAATTATCTACCATTTTTTTCTTAACTGAACGACATAATTTTAATATAAAATCATTTATTTTGTTTCATTACTAGATTAAATAAAAAAAGTTTTTTTTTATCTACGTTTAAACAAATTATTTTGTTAGCATGAGGTGGAGGTCTCCGATGAGGAGAAGGTAGCACAGCCGTCAAAAGCTAAAGTTGCACCATATAGGAATATGTAGGGCCCCACATTATTAAGAAATATGTAAAAATCAAAAAATTCAGACGAAAGTTAGATGTACGTTAAGTTTTAGGCCTTTTTGCTCTACTTAAGCACACATCAGGGTGGCGACAGCCCCTAACATTATGTTAAGGATGAATCTGCACTTGGTTATTTATGTTAGGGTATTTTTTGATACTTAACCTTTAATTTTATTCTCTTTTATATTCTACTTAAAGATTTTAACCATAAAGCTTTGACAACTTTTAGTTTATTTGACACTTTACTTTTGGTGATTTATTGCTTGAGAAAAGAATGTGACTATCACTGCTTTTACACTCCGTCAGTATTTCTTCTTTTCTCTTTCTTATTTTAGTTTGTCTTCTTCTTCCCCAAACTCATTTACCACCATTTATACCTCTTCTTTTCACTTTCAGAAATTTCAGCACCTCCTTCTCTCCTAAATTTGTCCGTTTGAACTTTTCCTCAACCACCATTTATGCCTCTTCTCTTCACTCTCAGAAATTTCAACCCCTCCTTCTCTCTTAAATTCGTCCGTTTGAACTTTTCCGGCGTCACAGAGGTAGGGGCTGAAGCTTATTGACACGATTTCAACTATAACAATCATTAGAAAAATTAGGGAAAAAAAATATTGGCAGGGCTTAACCCCTTTGTGATCTCTTAATGTGTCCGATCCTGACTACAGGTGTGACAGACTCAACTTATAGAAGCATCAGTGGGGACTGAACCTAAGACCTCTCAATTTCAAAAATTCCACTCTACCACTAGGTCATCCCCAAGGAAACTTGTATTATCAATTTGAACTATAGTGTGGTGGTCACTGACTTAGTTTATACTTTATAGTTGTCTCAATTCAGATTGCATTGCGTGGAATTTACAAATTTTATGAGTATGGACCTAATAAAATTCCTAAACCAGATAGATAGCATTAGGGAAAAGTTGTCTGGGCTTTGCCAGTCGAATAAAATACTAGGGTTGACATATTTTTTGCTAACCACGTTAATCTTTGAATAATATATGCTTTCTCTCTGTCTCTATTAATTCTTTTCTACTATCTTTTATTTTCTTGAAACCTTGGCGTATTTATTGCATATAACAGAATTAAGTAAATAAATTAAATAATAAACACGTAGACTCTTAATAAATTAAAAATCGATGCTTTGATTTGATAAATTTGTCACTCCTAATTTGTGCAAGTTTGAAGCAGAGATTCATACGTTCATTCAACTCCAAAACTCAAAATTAATTGAGAGCTTTTGAAGTCTATTATTGTATGTTAATTGTTTACCAAACGTTCAATGACGGAGCAATTGAATTGGGAGTTGAGGCTTCGTGATAGTTCTAGCTGCAATTACAACATCAAATAAAAATGCCAGATCAAGAAAGTGGTTCTGAAATTTAAAGGTTAAGGTTGTGGGGAGTCGAACTGTGGTCTCATATTGAGAAAGAGATATTGGAGAAGACAAATTTAATACAAATCAAAAGGTGGGCATGGCTGAAAAGTTTTAAGTAAATTTGGTCTAATTTACTACAGTGTCGAAACCTTTTTATTTATATACAAAATCTATTACCATTTGGATGTTTTCGAGACAAGACATAAATATAAGAAACAATAAAAATTTGATTTATTTTTTAGATATGTTTGTTAAATATTATAGTGACACCTTAATCTATACTTTAGCATCATTTAAGCCTTTAGGCACATGCAACGCACGTGAGTATATTTTCTAAAGAAGTCTAATTAATGAAATTAAATTATGGCGAAGAATAGGCCACGTCTAGACTCGGAACCGTGTGGGTTCTATATATTAATTTTATGATTTGTGTATTCATTTGCTCAAAAATGTTCTTACCGTTCCTATAATCTAAAAAATTATCTCTAAAACAAAAATCTAAAAGATTCACAACTATCATCACATATAAAGTAGGGTAAAATGCAGAAATAGCAATTCTAAAACTTAAAATATTAAATAGTAATACTTTTTAAAACTTTTAAATAATAGCAATTATAGACTTATTTATCCTTTTTTTCTTCTTTTATTTATCGATTCTGAAAAACGTGATCCCAAATATATTTGTGGGAAATAACATGAATAAATATGTGAAATCACATTATAATTTGTGTAGTTTCACATGAAAAATAATGTGAAATAACATTTGAATGGTTTCTCAAGCAGAATAATGGGAATTCACATAAAAAATGGGGATTCACATGAAAAAATAATGTGATTGATTTTGTATCTAATTCGAATTCACATGAATAAAAATGGGAATTCACATGAAAAACTGGGACTTCACATGAAAAATAGTTGGAATTCACATAAAAAATAATGAGAATTCGAATAAGGGTAAAAAAGTTATAAATTGCTATAATTAATAACTTTTAAAAGTTATTGCTAGAATTAATTTTTTTATCTTTAAAACTGATAGAATCCTATGATAGCTCTATAAGGTACTCAAATTATGATTAACCAAACTGCCAAGACAGAACTCATACTTGAATCTAAATACATTCTGAAAGAACTAAACGAGCAATTTATGCATATAGTTGCAGTTAAAGAGACTCTTACTCAAATAGTTTGTCAATCGTATGATACCTTTTCACTCGCACCCTTCCCGATCTAGCTAGTGTGAATCAACGAGTGCTTGAGACATACTCTTGCAATCTAAGTTCAAACCACAACCCGCCACTCAATCCTCTTTCAAGTGTTCGTATTTGGAATGAAAACTCTCAAGATTACATAATGAAACACACTCACTGAAGTAAGTATTCTAGCTATAAATATTAAGAAATATAGCTAAAGCAGCGGCGGCCTCTAAATGATTTTGGTGTTGATATATTTATGTCTTGAGAATCCCTAGATCTTAGCTTCATCGATTTGTCCTAGTTTCTTTTTGCATGGAAACTTCCTTTGGAGATATTCCTTGCGGAAAATAATAAAGAATATCTACTGGATAAGATCTTCTACACCTCAAGAAAGGATACGGAAAAGATCCACGCATAGATATGAAAATAATCTTCCAAATCTGTTCCACATCATGCCTGATGAGACTGAAGGACAAAAACTCATATCTGTGTTTGCCCATTGTATGACACTTCAATCAATCTTACTTCTACATAAACTTGTCAACTCTATTGCATTACATGCTCTCGAATCTAACACCTTCATACACTAACAAAATTTAAATATAACATCGGATATGTCTTTAAGTTTGGATACAATATCATCTTGCGAATCTCCCTTCATACGATTAAACACAAGTTTTTGTAAATTATGAATTGTTTCAGAAATTTACAGTTTTGATGACCTAATGGTTGCGCCAACATAAGATTGTGTTTGTGTATAACCAAACGTCCAAGTTAACTCGACAAAATATTTTGAGTTTATTAATGTTTATGGACCCTCTATAGATAAAAACAATAAAGTTGTACCCCAACTTTATTTACAATAAAAGAGGCCAACTTTGACATGATGAGACCAAAATACCCTTATTTTTCACCAACCACCCTCTTCTCTTTCTCCTACTTTATTTCTCTCTCTTCTCTTTTTTTCTCTCTCTCTTCTTTTTCTCCTCTCCTTTTTTTCCTGCAGATTTCAACTTTCTCTTCTCTCTCTTCTCTTTCTCTTTCTCTTCCTCTCTCTCTACGAATTCTCTAAAAAACAACAACAATTCTCCGTCGTCGCTCCACTCCTCTCCTTCTCCGCCACCACCCCGCTCCTCTCTTTCTCCGCCACCGCCTCGTCCAAGTCGTCTTCTTCGAGAATTCTTCATTAGTTTTGCTGTTTTTTTTCTTGTGGGTTTCGATTTTGGAGTTTTTCTGTTTTTTTCTTCTCCAAAGCTTGTTGTCGGAAGTTTTTCTCTGATTTAAACGATGATGGAGGTACAATAGTTTGTTGTTGTGATAATCGAGCTTCTCCGTCTTCTTCGTCGTCTTCGTCTTCGTCGATCTTGTTTTGAACTTTTTTTTTCCGGCGCCAGTAGTTGGACGTTTTTACCCGTTTGTAGACGACTATGGAGATATTGTATATTATCCCGATCGTTTTTATGTTATTTTATGTTGAATCTCGTTTAGATTTGAGGTTTTAGATTGTTAACATTTTTGTTCGTCGAAATTGTATGATTTACAGTCAGTGGTTAAGTCGTACAGTCGTACACTCGTAGCACATGCGTACAATGTTACGATATTCGTAATATCGTACTTGTATGTCTACGATTTTGTTAAACTCGTACTCGAGACTGACTATTTCATGCATGTTTTGTAGCACTTTTGGGGAATATTGTTACATATTTGGTACGATTTGACAAATTAGTGCATGTGTTGTTGCTTAAAATTGATACGATATTACGATTTGTTAGTGCATGTTACGATATTTTTAAAATCGTACTTGAATTGTTACGATTTTGCTTAACTAGTACATGATTGCAGATATTGTAACTGATTTGTGTTACGATATATATATATATATATATATATATATATATATATATATATATATATCGTAACTTATATTTCATGTAGACGAGGCATTCTTGTTTAATTGTAGCTCGTGGTCACGTATAGAATCACAATATGTATGAGGGTGGAAGCAAAATAAGCAGATGTATCATGTTCGATGTAAATATGAAGACAAATCATGTATCATGTTAAGGGAAGGTATGATGTTTGATGTATTCATGTACGAGTTAAGCAAAATCGTAACAAACAAAGTACGATTTTAGGAATATCGTAACAACATACACACATACAACCAACCTCACGTACAGTTTTTACAAATATTGTAACAAACTACACACATGCATTCGTACTTCGTGCCATAAATTGGACACCCTCACATAAGAGATTAACAACACCGTAACATAGCAAGTACGATATTGGGAATGTCGTAACAACATATCCACATGCAATCACCCTCACGTACGATTTTATAAATCTCGTAACAATCTACACACATGCATTCTTATTTCGTGTCAACCCTAAACCCTGAACCCTAATCTCGTAACAAACTACAAACAATTCGTATATCGTGGCATCAATTGTTCACCCCCACGTACAAGATTAACAATATTGTATCTACAGAAGTACTATTTTTCACACATGTTATCCTCAAATCTCAAACAAATCTCAATTATACATGCAATCGTAACATAGCGCAAGAAGTATATGACATGATTGTACAATTTATTGGTCACCGTCATGTACGAGATTAACAATATCGTATTTACAGAAATATAATACATGCTATCCTCAAATCTCAAACAAATCTCAATTATACATGCAATCACAAATAAATAATTTTAAACTTGTAGAAATGTGGCTATAATTATCACTGATCTCGATACGAGAAAACATGATATTTTACAAAAGATGTAATAAAGTTGCTACGATTTGATGCAAAGTCGTAGCAATCATACATACAAATAAGGTGTTTTAGATTGTACAAACATATCTCTAATACGAGTGTATGATTGAATATATGGTATTATATATTGTATGACATACATAATATCGTATTTGACGATCACGAAATATAGACATACACTGCTACGATTTTCATTTATTATTACATTATCACTACGATAAATTGTATGCTGGTCATCACTTGAAAACCATTGACACAAATTGTACTATATCCTAGAGCCCATCGCTTCATTGCAGCCTTTGCTTCGGGTCCAAAAAAGTCGAGCACTTTGTGGATATCTCCAATTAGACCGCCGTAACCATAGCATTGGACTCTGTGGTGGGGTGGTTTAGTCAACGGTGGTCGGACAAGTGTCCACGCAACCTTCAAAATAACTAGATACAAAGGTGTCAAATATGTATTCATGTACGAGTTAAGCAAAATCGTAATAAACTAAGTACGATTTTAGGAATATCGTAACAACATACACACATGCAATCACAAAAATACAAACAATGCGTATTGTCGTGGCATCAATTTTTCACGCTCACGTACGAGATTAACAACATCATAACGGACAAAGTACGACAACATCGTAATATACGAAGTACGATATTGGGAATATCGTAACAACATACACGCATGCAATCACCCTCACGTACGATTTTACAAATCTCGTAACAAACTACACATATGCTTTCACAAAACCACAAACAATTAGAATTTCGTGCTATAAATTGGTCACCCTCACATACAAGATTAACAACATCGTAACATATCAAGTACGATATTGCGAATATCGTAACAACATACACACATCCAATCACCCTAACTACACACATGCATTTATAGATAATTCGTATTTCGTGGCATCAATTGTTCACCCTCACATACGAGATTAACAATATTGTATCTATAGAAGTACTACTTTGCACACATTCTATCCTCAAATCTCAAACATATCTCAATTATGTAGTCAATGCCGGTCGAACAGGTGTTCACGCAACCTTGAAAACATTTGAGATACAAAGGTGTCAAATGTGTATTCATGTACGAGATTGACAAAATCGTCACATAGCAAGTACGACATTGGGAATATCGTAACAACATACCCACATGCAATCACACTCACGTACGATTTTACAAATCTCGTAACAAATTACACACATGCATTCTTCTTTTGTGCCATGAACTGGTCACCCTCATGTACAAGATTAATAATATCGTAACATAGCAAGTTCGATATTGGGAATATCGTAACAACATACTCACATGCATCGTAACAATATTGATGAATATCGTATCAATAACGATGAATTTACAAGAAATCGTAACAAACGAAGTACGATATTGGGTAATATCGTAACAAATTACTCACATCCAATCATCTTCTCACATAAATCGTAACATATTACTCACATGCATTCTTATTTCGTGCCATAAATCGGTTGCGCTCATGTACGAGATTATAAAATCGTATCATACTAAGTACGATATTGGGAATATTGTAACACACAAAGTATGATATTGGGTATATCGTAACAAATTTGCCAGATGCAATCATCTTCTCACATAAATCGTAACATATTACTCACATGCATTCTTATTTCGTGCCATAAATCGGTTGCGCTCATGTACGAGATTATAAAATCGTAACATACTAAGTACGATATTGGGAATATCGTAACAATATACCAACATGCAATCATTTTCACGTACGAAGTTCAAAAATTCAAAAATTTTGACCAAAAAACCATAAAATTTTCCAGATCTGGAAATTTTTGTTTGAATGGATGTGAAATTACCAACATCTCGCCGGCGGGTTGTTTATCCTTTTTGGTGCCGGTGGTTTTGCAGCGCTTGGACGGAGCTTTATCGCCTGCCATTGTTTCCGGGGTGTTCTTCTTCTACGACTTGGAGTTGGTGGCGGCGATGTTCTTCAACTCGTACGGCGGTTGGTGGCGGTGGTTGCTAGAGAGAGAGGGGAACGTGGAGAAGACGGTGGTGGTGGAGGCAGAGAAAAGGATGGCGGCGGAGGTGTAGGGTGGGGAGGCGGAGAAGATGGTGGTGGCGTTGTGGGCGGCGGCGGCGAATCGGGGGTGGCGGAGGAATGGGTGATGGTGGTGGAAGTTGGAAGGGAAATCTGCATAGAGAGAGAGAAAGAGATGGTGGTGGTGGTGGTAGTGGTTGGAGCAGTAGCGGAGCAGCGGCGGCAGAGAGAGAGAAATGGTGGTGGTGGTGGAGGTTGAAAGAAAAAACCTGCAGAGAGAGATAGAAAGAGGTAGAGAGAGAAAGAGAAGAGAGAGAAACTAAATTTGAAAATGATTTTGAAAGATGGTAGTAGGTAGAATTTTAAAAGTAAGTCCAAGGGTATTTTCGTCTCATCATGTCAAATTTGGCCTCTTTTATTGAAAATTAAGTTGGGGTACAAAATTATACCCCTTAACTATAAAGGGGCCTCTCTACTAGTTAACTCAAATATTTTACTGATAACTTGATTAATAATATTTCTTCAAGTATATTATTTGAAAAAAAAAAATAACTGCTGCTTTATATTTAAAAAATATTAAGTTAGATAAAACACATTTAGATAAATCCTTTAATCTGATCATTTAAAAATAAAAATATATGTGGATCAATTTTGAATTTGTAAATACTCAAATTAATAGTAAGTAAATTAACCTTAATCAGTTTGTTGATACTTGACTTGACTCGATTTATTTGTACCCATAATAGATTTTACACTAAGAGAATTTCACATCATTATGTAGTCGATCTTGAGCTAAAAAAATTAAAAAATTGCAGGCTGGGCTCAGGTTTTAATTTTTTGTGTTAAGGTCTCAAGTTTTAAGTTTATAAGTTAAACTAACCTCTCAAATCTGATTATAAAATCAATTCAACCTAATTAGATTACACTCTTAAATTTGAATCCCTATTAAATAATATAGTGCTTGTATTGAATAGTAAGTACTATTACAACATGCATCAACCAAATTCAGCCTAAAATGTATGTGTGAATTGGCCTGGCGGCAGTGTGTTAATGCATGATAAAGGTCACATATTCGAGTTCATTGTGACTATATCTTTAAATTTAATGGTGTAATTATCAAATTCAATCTAAAATGAAATATTATTTGCAATAATAATTAATAACGAAACTAGTTCAAAATGGTAAACGGTTGGAGCATTTTCTATTTTTATTGAAAAGATAAAAACGGAATTTAGAAAAAGTAGAAGCAGAAAATCTATATCTATATCTATACTAATATAAAAAGAGTCTTGTTTTACAAAAATTGATTTACCTATAATATCCTTACTATATACATAATTTAAGGGTCAATATTGTAATAATACAAATTATTAGATATATACTTATCGCCTACTTTGTTTTAGGAAATATAATTATAATTATTAACTCTTGCTCTTTTATATCGCCTACTTTGTTAGGAAATATAATTATAATTATTAACTCTTGCTCTTTTATTTATGAATTAGGGCTATATGATATAATTATAATTAGGGATAATTGTCTGTAAATCCTCAACCTTTCCTCAAATTCGGAAATTGTACATGACTTTTTCATTTTCGCACTAAAAACCATCACCTGCCGTTTTTTTTTTTTTCTGATTTTGCACTTCCGGTCGAT
The DNA here is from genome assembly GCA_029490685.1 of Schizonepeta tenuifolia. Taxonomy (NCBI): domain Eukaryota; kingdom Viridiplantae; phylum Streptophyta; class Magnoliopsida; order Lamiales; family Lamiaceae; genus Schizonepeta; species Schizonepeta tenuifolia. The sequence goes on along the minus strand of CM055957.1, from coordinate 92,063,242 downwards.
TTCCCCAAATTAATTTCTGACGTGGCTTATCGGAACTCCACGCTGGACTGAACGGTGCGGCAAACTAAACGACGTCGTCCCCTCTAAGCCTAAACGACGTCGTTTTAAAGCATTTTCCAAATGCTTTTCGATTTACCCCATTTGGTGCTACATTGCTGCAATTAGGGTTCATATAATGTTTGTAGACGAAGAGCTTACCATAGAATCCAGAGAACGCGAGAGAGGGAGAGAGAGAGATAGAGGGAGAGAGAGAGAGAGAGAGCGACGGCAGAGCAGAGCTCAGCAGAGCATGTCAATTGAATCGAATGTGTCCTCAAGCTTAAGAGGTGCAAGCACCAACACAATATGTTGTGGGCATAAAATTCCTGCCATTGTCGACACTTCTCGTACTCAAGCTAATCCAGAGAGGAGGTTTTATTGCTGCTCTCGCAGGAAGGTAACACATTCAATTTTTTTTTTTCTATGTAGTTACTTTATATTTCTCAAAATTCTGTTAATTTTCATTGTAGTGGGACAATTGCAATTTCTTGCTATGGGTAGATCCTGAACTGGATTCATACTATAAGTTAGTCTTGAACAAGATAAAGCTTGAAAGGGATAATGCTCTTGAGCAGTTGAAGTCCTGCAAATTAATGGATGAAAGAAAGTATGAAAAGATGGAGGCTGCAATGGAGGCTAGATATGAGGAATTGATGAGCTTATTTGAGATAAAGACTGCCGAGAACGAAGACTTGAAGGTGTTGTCTGAGGGGCAAGAGATTAAAATTAAGAAGCTTGAAAGGAAACTTATAAAAGTGTATCTGTTGGTAGTTTTTCTTGTTGTGGCCTGGTTCTTGAGCAATTTAGGTTGATGAATGTAGCTGAGATGATCTCTATCACTAGTGAGATGTTTTCTTGTTCTTAATGTAGCAATTTAGTTTGATGAATGTAGCTGAGATGATGTGAATGTAGCTAAGATGTTTTGTTGTATGAAATGATTTATGGGCATGACTACCTCAGTATTTTGTGCTATTTGTTAGTCAGTTTATCCTGTAATGCAATCAACATGTTTCACTTTCAAACCATAATTGTAAGACTAGCAAAATTGAGGTAAAATGACAATAATGACAATAGCTTAAAAAGCATAACATCTTCATTTAAACATTGAAGTTCACAGTAGCATCTCCACTTGAGAATTACAAAAAAAAATGAAGATTCAATCCTACTTGAAGATTCACAGTAGCATATGCACTTGACAATTACACAAAATGACATCCAAGACAGAGTTGACAATCCAACTTTACAAATTCACAGTAGCATCCAAGCTTCACAGTAGCGTCCAAGAATTACACAAAATGACAAAAAAAGATGAGATGTTTCACTTATAGCAGCCTAATTCTGTTGAGAAGATGATGCCCCTTGACTTGATCCAGCACCATCACAGCGGCTTCTAGTGTTGTAGACAGAGTGGACTACATTGGAACCGGGCTCACTATAGTATATATTCCCAGTGGTCTCACTAGTGTATAAGCCACCTCCTCTTGCAAAGTTCCTCTCTCTGATTAAATGGGCAGTTCCACCAACTGTAGAGCGTGGAGCTTGAAATGTTGCCGCACCTCTTCTTCCCCTGCCACTTCTTCCCCTAGCAACACCTCTTCCCCTGCCAGAGCTTGCAGCACCCCTTCCCCTTCCACTGCTTGTACCTGCACCACTTGTTTCAGTGTTGACTGAGCTTTGTGAAGCTTGAACTGGTGGTTTAGCAGGCCTTCCAAGCTTCCCCTAATATCACAGATTATCATGAGTAAGTATAAAAACCAAGCAGAGTTAGAGGTAGTGTTTTAAATAATTTATACCTTTGGTTTAGGTGGTGGCTTTGGGAGAGTCATGTTTTGGCATGTTTTCTTGTTGTGGCCTGCTCCTCCACACCTCCTGCAGTTCATGACCATGCCATGTCTTGGCAACTTGTTTGGATCCCTGTCCTTCTCACCAGCAGAGCGAATCCTCTTCTTCTTGGGCCTTCCAGCTTGTCTTCTTAGTGCAGGAGGTTTTACAATAAAACCTTCCACTTGTGGCCACAGCTTTTGTCCATTAATGGGTTGCAACCCTTATTGATATCCCTTCAAGCATTTCTCCACTGTGTAGTATTCATCCACATATTCTGATGGCTCCCTTCCGAGGTAATTGATTGCAGATAATGCATGCACACAAGGGATACCAGTGATATTTCATTCCCTAAAACCACATGATCTTTCACCTAAATTAACAACAAACTTATTTTCAAAGTGTCCCACCTCAAAGATGTTATCAAGATTGGGTTTAGGGTGGTAATCCTTCACTTTTGCTCTCTTTTTCTCTAACTTCTTCCTAATGTTAGGGCAGATTGTATCTGTTACTCTCACTAATTCATCCCTCCTTTTCACTTGCCTCCCCATCATTTTAGTTCTAATCTCTTCACACATGTGGATAACATGTTTTCCTCTAGCTCTCAAAATCCAACCATTGAAGCATTCAGCTATGTTATTAGTTATCATGTCACTACGCACAGAAGTGTATAGAAATGCCTTACAGAATTTTTTTATGTCTCTACTCATGAAATCCTGGTAGGCAGCCATGCTTTCCTTCTGCATCTCCTGGAGATAGTCCTTCAGCTGTTGCTCATAAGTGTTTCTTGTGGCATAGAGAAACAGGTTTTTCAATGTGGATCCCTTATGCTCTTTCTTCCAGTTCATATATATATGCCTTGAGCAATTTCTGTGCTCCATATTTGGTGCAAGTGCCTTCACTGCATTCTCCAAGCCCTAATGCAGAAAATATTAGCCACACAAGATAGGAATGAAAACATAATTCAGAAAAATGAATAGACTGCATCACCTTTTGTTGGTCACTGATGAAAGAGTATCCATCTCCATTGCCAATGCCAATGTCATAAATGAAAAGCCTGAGAAACCAAGCCCAGCATTCTTCATTCTCTGTCTCAACTGCTGCCCAAGCTATGGGAAACATTTGATCATTTCCATCTTTGGCAACAGCACAAGGCAGAACTCCACCTAAGTAGGTCTTCAGGTGACACCCATCAAGGCCAATTATAGGCCTGCAACTCTCCTTGAAACCTCTCACCAGTGAGTTGAACCCAATATACAACCCCTTGAACACATGGTCTTCCCCTAACAGCAACTCAAATCTACCATCAGGATCTGTCCTCCTCAATTCAGCCAAGTATCTCCTAAGCAAACCATAATGTACCTCAACTGTACCCCTTAACATCTCTAAGGCAATAGCTTTGGCATTATACAACCTGTCCTTGGGTATGTCATAACCCCACCTTTCATTTATATCATGCCTCAAATCAGCAATTGAGTACAAAGGCTTGTTTCTCCACACATTCAAGAACCTCTCTGCAATCCACTTGGCAGTAAGAAGCTTGTTGCTGACATGTCTAGGACATGTGTGATTACCATAATAAGTCTTGATTATAAAAGTCCTATCCCTGCTCACAACACTACCATATACCTTCCACTTGCATGGTAGAAAGCACTTGGCTAAACACTGCGTCTTACTCACTTTCCTAAACTGAACAAATTTTCCATTTTCAATACAAAATTGAGTTAATGCCCTCCTACACTGCCTCCCATCTTCAAACCTCATACCAAGACAGAGTTGAAGGTTATTGTGATCACAAGTAGGGTCATAAACCACCTTAGGTATCACAGGCCTCACAAACCCCTCATCTTCATCTGTAGACTCTGAATTTAAATCACCATCAGGGTCTTCACATTCAGGCTCATGATCATCTAAGTAATCATCAATGTCTTCTGGTAGAACAAACTCATCAATGAGTCTAACTAATTCCTCTGCCTCAGTCTCCCTCAGATTTCTCCTAGCTTCTAAGTATTCAGGATCATTACTTTCTAAGTCTTCATCATCCAACCCATCATCATTCTCATCCTCTGAACCATTCTCAAGTTCACTCCTAGTTGCATCAACTGCCCCCTCACTTGCATTATCTAAGTAATCATCATTCTCTAAGTCATCCTCTGAAACTAAATCATCATCATTCTCTAACCCTGAACCATCAGTATCTCCCTGAGTCACTACCCCACCATCATCTTCAAGATCATCTTCAAGATCATCTTCTTCATCAACAATCTGCCCATCTTCTTCTATTCTACCACCACTACAGACAAAGCTTGGCAAATTATGACTCAACCGTGTCTGAAGTCTACCAGATCCATCATCAACCCCTCCATCAACATACACACTAATCACCCTACTCCTTTCAGATACAATGCTCAACATCTCTCTCACATCCTCTTCCCCTTTTATAAGCTTAAAAATGTGAGACCTAGGATATCTAAAGTGCAATGCAGACCATGAACCATAACCCACAAACTGAACTGCTGCACTAAGACGCCCCAAATCAAATTTTTTTCTGTCTAAATCAAATATGCCCAGATTATACCCATTCATATACACAAGATCATCATCCAACTTAACAAATTCACCACCATGGTGAATAAAAAGCCCAAATAAATCTCTGCAAATAACAAATAAATGGCTCAACATAAAAAAAAACCCTACTTGCGCAACAAATTAACTAAAAACACGAAAAGTTTGTGTACTTACTGTCCATCCTTTTCTTCTAATCCACCACGTTCGGATTCTCTCTTTCTAACTCCAGCAATTCGAACGGAAAAGTGATTCCACCGTATTTCTGTGCATAAGTCCTATCGTCGCCGTGTTCTCTCTTTCTCTCAATTTCTGGGGTTTGGTTTCACTCTCTCAATCGTCGCGGGAAAAAATGAGGAGGGAGGGTAATGTTTTCGATTTTGTTAATTATTTTATCTATTATTTGGAAAATGCTTTAAAACGACGTCGTTTAGGCTTAGAGGGGACGACGTCGTTTAGTTTGCCGCACCGTTCAGTCCAGCGTGGAGTTCCGATAAGCCACGTCAGAAATTAATTTGGGGAAATCGACCGGAAGTGCAAAATCAGAAGAAAAAAAAACGGCAGGTGATGGTTTTTAGTGCGAAAATGAAAAAGTCATGTACAATTTCCGAATTTTAGGAAAGGTTGAGGATTTACAGATAATTATCCCTTATAATTATTAACTCTTGCTCTATCGCCTACTTTGTTAGGAAATATAATTATAATTATTAACTCTTGCTCTTTTATTTATGAATTAGGGCTATATGATATAATTATAATTATTAACTCTTGCTCTTTTATATCGCCTACTTTGTTTTAGGAAATATAATTATAATTATTAACTCATGCTCTTTTATTTATGAATTAGGGCTATATAATTATATTATTCACGGTACGTTGATGCAAGAGTTAAGAGTCAAAGAAAATAGCAGAATACTACCTTCTTCAAATCAGTCAGCTTTGGAATCTACACACACTAATTATTACATTTGTCTATACTCGCAAAGAGTCTCCACAAAACATTACTAGCTTCTCACATCCCCTCAAGAAGTTGACCCTGCAAGTCTCATTTTTTTGTGAGTTTGACGACATGTTGCAAAAGATAGGTTTGTTACCCCTTCTTCAGAAGCTCACTGAAACGAACGTTCTCAAGGAACGTAACGATAATTCCACGATAAGCTCGTAAATAGCTCCAATCCTCACGATCACGCAAGGCCTAAACAAACCCTAAGGTTCTTGAATTGATAATATAATGGACATAATGAAATAATGAGAATTTACAACTATTTATACTAAACTACGACTCCTACACATAATAAACCTAATCTACAGGCTTAACAATTAGCCCAAGCCAATCTATACCTATTATAAAAGAGTATTGTTGACGAAATTTGATTTATCTATTATACCCTTATTTTAGTATTTAAATTTAAAAGAAATAATTTAACATTATTTTCGTTTGGAATTGAATTGAACTAATATAATAATATATTATATAGAGTTCATATATATCCATCGGCTGTAATAGAAATACACGTATCTTATAATTAACTAAGGTAAAATTTCATTTGAAGTTCATGGAAATTATTACTTTTTCAAATATCTTGCTAATTTTTTTGAAAAGTGCAAACAGTGACTAAAATTAATATTTTAAAAGATAGCAAAATTATGATGTTTCTTTCGTTCTTCTCTAAAAATTCTTTATATATCTATTTTCTTTTCTTTTTCATCATTATGAGTGATTGGTGTCCAATTAATCCGATTTTGTATTTGCTATTTTGCTGTACCTTTTAATTAAGAAGCAAGAGAGTTGTTTCAACTTAATTTAATTTTTAAATATTTACTATATTCATTACACTTCTTATCATAAAATAAGTAACTTTTCTCAAAATTAAGATTAGTTAGATATTAAGTACTCCCTCCGCCCACGATATCGTTACCGCATTGTGAACGAGACGGGTTTTAAAAAAGTGGTGGGTAGATAGTATTGGCTTGTGAGTAGACTAAGAGTCTCACTATAAATATGAGTGAGAGTACATGTAGTGAGAGATATAAACTCAAATATAATGTATTATGTGGACCCTTCTACTACATAAAAGTGACAACCATATTGTGAACGCACCTAAATGACAAAAGCGACATCGTGGAGAGAGAAGGGTAGTATATCTTTGAGTACTTATATAAAGTTACGTATTATTGAATGAACTTGAGTTTTTGTTGAAATCAATCATTTGTATTAATACAACTTATAAAGAATTTGTTAATCTTTGATATTATTTTTATGATAATCATTCTTCTTAAGTAAGAGGTTAGACGTGCAATGCACGTCCTCGCTGCTAGTAACTATAATAAACACGCAAACTAACATAAATTGTGGGGCGCCCGATAAGGCATAACTCAAATGGCTAATTGAGGTACCACAAGTCTCTTCTTAGTTAGAGGTCTTGAGTTCAATTCCGCCTAAATGTGGTGTAGTATAATTTCACTTTGTATGGTGGTGTTGGTCCTACTTGTGTGCGGTATAGTAATCTCATATTTGTGTGGTGTACCTGCGTGCGGTGTAGTGCTTTATTCGATTTATATATACCTTGTAATTCTCTAAAAAAACATAAATTGAGGGGCGCACTTGGGTGCGCTACATGCATTTGGAGCGCCCCATGTCCCTTATAAGATTTTTAAATAAGTTAATTTAATTATTTTTGTAATTAACATTAAATTATTTCAATTATAATTAAGTTCTAATTTTTTATAATAAACTTTAATTGAGAATTAAGAAATTCTAATCACAATTAATAAATTCTAGCTCGCAATTAATATCTAATTAGAAATTAATAAAATCTAACTGTTGATTAATAGTATATCCTAATTATGAGTTGGTAAAACCATTGGGGAGAATTAAGAAAGAATAAAAATGGTTTTGTCCAATAAGAACATTTAATTTAGGAAAATTATTTGTTTTAAATTTGACAGTGAATCCTAAATTTGACAAATTGTAAATCATTAGAGCATGTTTTTTTCTTTGGCTCTTTTGCATATAATGTTTGGAATAATTGCTATAGTTGGTTCGAAATCAATTATGTTAGGCATGATAGTCTATTATGTCATTAACATTTGAAATTTGCGAGGAAAAGTGTGGAAGAATGGTGAAAAGCTCTTTGAATATGTATTGTTTGGAATTTATGGAACCATAAAAATAAGATTGTTTTCAAGAATATGTCGAGTTGTTGTGAGGATCTTATCAAGATGATCAAATCGAGATTGTGGTTTTGGGTGTTGAATTTATATCCTAATATTGTTTGCTCTAGTTTAGGTGGTTGGCTTTATAATCCATCTTGTTACCTTGAGTTGTATTTTGCTTGTTTTGTAGTTGTTGATCTTTGTATTTTGTTTATGGATTGCTCCCCTCGTGCATGATCGAATAATTTTATTTATAAAAAAAAATCCTAGATCTCACATTGGAGCAGGTCATGTAATCAAATTACATCATTATTATATACCTGTTCAGTGGTGATCTTTCTTATTATGGAGATTTGCAGGAGCGCAAAATGTTAATGTCGTATAATTAATGGAGTTGAGCAAATTGATTTTATTTATTTATTTGAATTATTTTCTTTTTCCCACATTACATGTGTTGTGTGCGTCGATGTGGTCATGCATGACATAAGAATTATCTAGGAACTTGCAACCTCCTTGCTTTTTATCTAAATCATGTACTACACAGCTATCTCATATATAATCCTTCCCTTAATATTACCATGCACGTTGCTTAAAAATACTACAGTACATAATGTTTTCGAGAGAGAGAGAGAGCTATAATGAGAGTTACAGAGTTAACGCACTATGTCATGGCGAGTTTCTTTTCCTATAATTCCCAAGTTCATTTAGATTAGAGCAATCAATGTTTTGAAACCCAGACCCGCCCGGTCCGGCCTATTGAACCAGGAACGGGACCAATGCAGGTCAAGTCCGATTGAATATATTTATTGATAATATCTACATGCGACAAAAATAGATATATTTGTAATTGAATTATAATGTGCATTTCTTAGAAAATTATGAGTATTTTAATATTTATCATTTATTTTTATTTATTTATAAAACTGTTCGATTAAACGGTTCTATCGCGACAACAATCATGAGCCGGAGGCCTCACCGGTTCGATCTCCGGTTCAGTTTTTAAAACATTGAGAGCAATGCACCTATTTCTATTTTTCATCATTTAAGCAATATAGAGTATGCAACTATATAATTTAAGCAATTTCCAAAACATACTTCAAGTGGTTTCTCCATAAACATTTCTTCTCAAAGTCAAATTTTCCAATATAAATTCCAAAATAGATTAACTTCAGCCTACTTCGAGCAGCTTAATGCACAGTGAACTAATCTTCAAACCACTAAACAAACCAATTACCTCGTTGCCAAAAGCCTATTTGTGTATAACTGTCCACTGTCTCAAACCTTGCTACAAAGCTTTCTGATCTTGCGGTCGTAATTCAACATAGCATTCACACTCTCAACCACCAGAATGATCTGTAAAATGCAGAAACAAATGCAGAGTAAGTTACATATCACAAGTATAGGAGGATATACGAACATACAAACTACAATGAGTTCATTTTTCATGGTACTAAGAAGATGGAGTTTGCCAAAAATTCTGTATTGCAAAATCCAAATTAGATCAGTGACAGTAACTTTTCTCTGTATATCGCTTAATCCACTCACATCACCAATAGTGAAAATGTATAGCACCAATTTGCAATAATTGGCTAAATGAAAATCTGAAACCACCATATACGACACTCATAACATTGTGTGGTAGTTACAGCATAAAATTGTCCACATGGATCAAGATAAAAGACGCATACAGATAGCATCCTCTCTCCTATTCAACAACAGGTGTATGTTAATTATCAAGATTCAAGAAACAAACTTGAAAAGGAATAATAACCTGGAAACAAGCATATCCGATTGCAGTTGCAAAGTAAAAGTTTGCATTTCCAGTCCCCTGCATTATAACACGAGTTAATAAACTAGCGGTGACACTTAATCTTCCACCTGAGATGATGTACAATTCCTAGGAACAGGTTATGCATCTTCATTTAAGCACGCAAACACGTACCCTCCAAATCCATAGATTGTGCATTACAGGGCTAAGAAGAGAGATCCCGACATATCCGCAAAAGAGGAAGAATGTAAATTGCATTTCTGCACCCAAATTGAATATTATATGTCAGTTATGATAAGAAAGGCTAGGAAGCTGAGCTCACAAATAAAAGATACCGATGGAAGGGCATCCATAGCAAGGGACAGCTAACCTGCTAACTCATTAACAAATAGCACCAGTAAACTCAAATATAAAGCTGAGTCCCCAACCTAGATAAACCAGAACCGAATCAGGATATCAATATATGCAGTCAACAGTAAGACTGAAATCAATTCTTGTTGAATTCGACTGAGGAAGTCCAATATATATAATCAAACATATTGACATAGAAACCCTAAGCAATGCTAGGTTAAACCGTCGCTCAAATCTGCAGACCCTTGTCCAACTATTTTTCCTAAAGTTTAAGTGTGCACCTGCATACCTTGTCGCGGCAGCAAAACTGCACAAAACTGCAGCAGTCAGCAGTTGAGGCTGCAATATACTAGTGCCTACCCCTTTAGAAATTATTTAAAACTAGCTTCTAAATCAATTAATAATAAAAAGATTCTTATCAATAAAATCCATCATTTGACTTAAGTATTCTAAACATGTGAACAGCAGAATGCCAGTATGTTTGAGTAGCTGGCTTCAAGTTCAGTGAATTTTTCTCAGTCCTACCCGCATATCATTCTACTTTTCATACTATTTCTGGCACTAGAAGTTTTTCTGAAGTGTGAGCATCCTAGATGTTCTCTTGTGCACATTGTGTAGAAAGGTTAAAGAGAAAGCTACTCATAACTTAAGAAATGGACAGTGCGAATATCTTATGCACAAACAATATATATAGGTCATACTTTCTTGGGCATAATTCTTTTCTAGGCATAGAGAATTGGAAGTCGTTATTGGTTTTATTTTCTTACAATAGTACCAAAAAGGAATAGTTATTGGTTCCATTTTCTTTCGGAAATATTAAAAGAACTTTTAAAGCATATTTGGTTCATGCAAAGAAAGAGAATAAATAGACAATATAAGTAATAAATAAAACGTACAACCATAAAAATGAAAAACATTAATATTCCAAAATTTAGATGACATGAGAAGGCTCACCGAAGGATAAGATTTTAGCATCGAAGAGACTGCCAAGTAAACAAAGGCCAAAAAACATGGCCTATGATTTAGCCGTATAGCTAAGGGCAATATCATGAATAGGATGTTCACATGAAAAACTATCAGGAAAAATTTCCTGAAAAAATCAAACACTTCTGCAAAGAAGTACCTGCAGCAACGATGCAAATATGTTAAGGAAGTTGGGAAAGAAACAAACAGCCAAGTAATGCGCATTGGACAAACAACAAGCTAATCTCACCATAAGACACCTATGTTCGGAGACAAATCCTCAATTGCAAGAATGAATCCATAGGTCCTGCAAAATGGCATCAGGACTAATCAATGAAGCTCGAGAAAAACAGGTAGGCAAACATATCAAATCCTAGGTCTTCAGCAGATAAAACAAAAGAAAGGCAAAATAAGCAAAAATATAACAATCTAATATAACCAAGGCTGTCCAATAATTATAGTAATATATTTGAAAACAAATATTTCAAAGATCAAAGAAATTATTTCAACGGTTCAACCGCAGCTATGCCTGTCTGGTGGAGGAGCCAAATTCTACTGCTCCATCTACACTGTTATAGTTCGAGGTAACACAATCAAGCATAACGATTGGAGAGCTCCAATATCAGAAGAAAAAGAAGGACGAGATATCAGTAGTTCAGTACCACAGAACAGAATCAATTACATTGATACTTTAAACTCCAGTTAGGTGCCAGTTCAAGTAAAACTAAACAAGTTGAAATCACAATCCTGTTTCGCTAAGAGAGATCAGTAACTAGAAGGAAATGTGTGGACTACAACACATGCGGCTAGTAAGATGGATGCTGTACATAAGGATATCGATCTAACTAACGCTAGACTACTCTTTCAAGGTGACCAATTATCCTTTATGCCTTGATATTCCATCATTTAGAACATATGGTACATGGCATGAAATATAGCTACTGCTATTTGATACTATTATATTATGCTGATTTTAAATGAAAATTTTAATCAAATAATGGTATTGCCACACAATGTTCTACCTCTTAAACATCTCCCCGAGCCCACCATACTCTTTCATAGAGATGGCACACATGATTAACACATAGGAAGTCCACATAGATGCCCACAAAAAGAAAATAATGACTCTCCGCCAGGAAAATTTTGGTTTAGAGAATTTTTCACTCAGTGACTTGAGTTCAACATGATCAGCTGATCTCTCTTCTCCAACTTGTAAATTATTCCGCACAAACAGTTTTCTTGGAGGTGCATCCAGACCATAACCCAACAAAAAAATCACCTGGATGGGAATAATTCAATCAATGTTCTTAAGCACAAGCTGTACTAAAAAATGACTGATGACCAAATAAAGAATTTCTGCACAAAGACATACCGGAATCACTAGAACTATGGGATAAAGAGACAAATGTGATGCTATGACCCACCCAAAAGCTGCCAAAGGTACTATTCCTGCATATTTTGAAAGCACACATATACTCCACATTATGTCAAAAATGGATAAAACATAAAAGAGTTGAATTTTATCTCATTTGTTCATCCCACAACATCATCGCATAAGTAAAGTTTCACTAAAATAATTTTACCTATGTGACACATAAATTGAAACTCAGCCACCCAATTAAAGGGCTATAAAGTATAACTTCTTTAAGCCTTACCTCACAGCCTACATATGACAGACATAGGAATCTTTACACATAAAGCTTCAAGATCATAATTTTACTAAAGAATTTAAGAGGTTGAATGATATATTACCATAAATATTGATCAAACCATGTGTATAGATAAGAGTAAATAGTGTTTACATCAAAAATAATTGTCATGCCAAGTATGATACTAATCAGCCGAAAGCATTTATGAGAATAAACTTTGCCAAAATATAAGAAGCTAAACCACATTTCTACCTCAAAAGTCAAAAGCATTACAGTATAGCAGTTTAAAGTTACAGCATACTAGATCATGAATGCAGAGAGAAGGGTTGTTCGCTTTGTACCTGCAGATGCTCCGTAAAGAGACATGATGACAAACATGTTTTCGATAGGTGATGTATTATAACCAATGCAAGATACAATTGTGAAAGGGTTCCATAAATACACAAGGGCAGCAACATCACCAGATGGGACAACCTCTAGAAACAAAATAAAGTTTATCAGTTTCTGGAAGTGTTACTGAAAGAACTTAGGAGTCAATTTAATGACAGCAAGTATAAATTTCAATTACCGTCGCCTTCAAACAGCTTATCAAGGCCTAATGATTTCCAATTGTGAAGATGTGCTCTTACAAGACTGCGTCCAGTTGCACGGATAAGAATTGCACTGATCAAATCTGCAACCACAAAAACCAGACTATATCCAAAAGTGTGTTGATTTTCTACATAGCTAAATGATATTCACACACACACAAAATGATGCCAAATAAAGGATAATAAGCTACGCAAAAAGTTGATGTACTTTAATAATAATAATAATAATAATAATAATAATAATAATAATAATAATAATAATAATAATAATAATAATAATAATAATAATAATAATAATAATAATAATAATAATAATAATAATAATAATAATAATAATAATAATAATAATAATAATAATAATAATAATAATAATAATAATAATAATAATAATAATAATAATAATAATAATAATAATAATAATAATAATAATAATAATAATAATAATAATAATAATAATAATAATAATAATAATAATAATAATAATAATAATAATAATAATAATAATAATAATAATAATAATAATAATAATAATAATAATAATAATAATAATAATAATAATAATAATAATAATAATAATAATAATAATAATAATAATAATAATAATAATAATAATAATAATAATAATAATAATAATAATAATAATAATAATAATAATAATAATAATAATAGGAAAGGCTATAATTTCCAATAATAGGTGATCTCTTGACCTTCTTGACTAAGAGAATAAGAAAAATTTCTAGATGTGCCAAATTATAAGTAAATCAACTTTCTGTGTGTCGTATACACACTGATGCAGATATAAGTGTCGTGAAAACTGTAACAATGACAAACACAAGATTGCAATAAAAAGAGCATCTGTACTTTGGACATGGATAAAAGGTTTATGTTGTTTATAGTAGGTAAGCCTACATCTGGCAGCCCCCATACGCTTATCCCCTCAATAATAGGTAAAGTAAATGAACTTAACATAGTAATGGGGAAATAATAGTTTTACATTACAACACTTTGTAGATGACATAATTTTTTGAAGCCTTAAAAGCTGGTAGCAGATTAGCTACGGAAGCTCATAGCAATTGTCAGAGAGCCACGTTTGTGCGAAGGATCTTGTGGCAGTTTAAGTTTATAGAGTGGTAAGACAATAATAGATTGTGTTAGCATGGAGAAATAAAAAATAATCTATTTTATCAAAGGTTTTAGAAGCTTCACTCAATTTCAAGCGTAAGCAACCCAAAACTAAGTAGTAGTACTTGATTTCTTGCTCAATAGATGTAATGCATCATCAACGAGTCAATCAAGGTCGTGTGACCCGTTCGAACTGAAATTTCAAGGAACTTATTGCTAAACAAGTAATCTTGAGGCAGATAACATATAACGCTAGACAGGTAATTAATCCACAAAGTCATATGGAACAAGCTCCGGATATAATGTGAAAGATTATGAGCAATCATAGGATTTGCTCAACAAAGGCAGTGAGCTTGCAAAACACTTAAAAAAAGTACGCAATTGTTTAATCGGTGTTGTTAATATTCAAGATACCACCCTTCAATATGTAATACTTAATCACCAGAAAAATATAAACAAGTTAAAGATGAAACCATTTTTATAATTATATGTTAGTTATTCTTAGTATTTTCTTATAGAAGTAGAAAGTACATATAACGACAATGTGTGCGCCACATCTGCATTATGCAATTCAATAATCACCAAAGTGGACCATGAGCCAATGAGCAGAGAGAGAGAAAGAGATTGATAGGAAGCTAATACCTGCATAATAGCTCACTAGATTGTCCTCCAATTCTGCATTATGCAATTCAATAATCACCAAAGTCACATAAAAATTGCTGATCATCACGAGTATGAAGTTAATCGAAGTTACAGATAAAATATTACTTTTTAACAGTAAGAGGCCCAAGAATGGAGAGCAACAAAGGCGACCCGTGGTACATTGAACCTGTTTATCACACCCGTAAAAATTGTGTTACCACTGAGAATCTCCAACTCAAAACCAAAGATAAGAGGAAAAAAAGTTCACATACAAAGGTAAGCACTAAATACGAGTTATCACAAACCAGAATAAGGCGACATTGATAATTGCTTTAGCCAGTAGCCTTCCGCCACTACAATGGTAGGAAAAATACACAATTATAAAGGAAGAAATGAAAATATAAAACTGACAAACACTTGTTGCAGGCACAATATGCATATGCATACATGTATGCATATATTTACATAGAGAGAAACAAAGAGAGAGGAATTACAGCGGCGGAGGCTGGTGAGCGGAGTGGACACTTCGGAACGTGAGGAGAGGTTCAGATATTTGGAAAAATAACTGAAAATCAGTCTGAATAAAACCGAAGCAATCGCCCATTTCCAGAACCCTAATTTCTTTCTCTTACTTCCACTTTTGCTTCTGTCCACCATTGAATGATTCTTGCAAAATGCCTCTCTTTTCTTTCAGATCAGAGGCTGCAACAGGTTCGTTTAGATATTTGTATTAAGTAGCTAGTTTCAACTTGAATACATCATTAATAAATAATAATTCAACTGTTCTATTCCTTCTCCAGTATCTAACTCAGCTCAAAGTTTACTTTAATGCTTACAAATTTCATCTCATTTCAGCCATTCATACACCCTCGAATTCTCCCAAATAAATCATATTGATAACTTGAGAAAAAATAGGTTATTAAATGCATTTTCAATCACTCGATTTAAATCAAGACAGCATTCATCACTATGAGGGCTCACCTTAGAGTAGGGGCGGCAAGGTAGCTTTCGACTGCGGATGGCGAAGACAGGGGAGGGCGGGAGCGGCGTGGGAGGACGGCGGGCTGGCGGAAGCGGCGCGTGAGGGCGGCCGGCAGCAACGGTAGTTTTTCAATTCGGGGATTTTTGGTGAGTGAAGTTTTGAGTGATAGAGGACCGACCCGTTTTCAAAAAAAAAAAAATTATTAAACGAATCGTAGTTTACAAAATTTATTTTGCACAATTGCATATATTCAAAGATAAAGGTGTATAATATATTTAAATAAATAATAATAAAATTGAAAATAATTTTATATATTTGATTATTACCTAAGAGCATCTCCAATCATTTTCTATCAATTGAACAAAATTTTGCTCTACTATAAAATAAATTCAGCATCTCATCTCCAACAATTATTCTACTTTCTGTTTTATTTCAAATTATTTATCTTATTTCTAATTTTAGTCACTATATAAAAGTTATCTCAATTATTAATAAAATATACAAATCAATAATATAATACACAAAATAAAATTATAAATCTCGATAATTGTATAATAAAAAAATGTTCAAGCCTCATTAAAACTTCTCGTATTTAAATCAAGTAGCAGGAGAAAGAGTACATATCCAATATTATTGCGAAAAATATATACTAACATAATATTCTAATCTTTTGAATCACTTCATCCACAAATGATCTAATGTGGAAAGTATATTAAATATTATTTATAGAAAAAATATAACTAAATGTAATAAAAGAAAAGAAAAAATAAAAAATATAATTGAACAATGAACAGTGTTGCTAATATTCATTTCTTCACAGTGGAGCTGAAATTATTTCTTTTTTTTTATATCATGAAACCTACAACCGTTATTTTCGATGCATACTGAATAAATCCACATCCCTTATGCAGTAACTTAGAAACTACAATCATTTTAACTGCAGTCTCGAGCCGACTCGATATCGAGACTACAACCCCGACTCGAGTCTCAATCCGTAAAACAGGGTCTACCTCTGCCACTAATTATACGCCACCGTATATGAGTCTTTTTCTAATTTAAAACTGATTTTACACCCTCTCTAAATGTAGAGAAAGAAGTGTAACAGACGTGGAAGTTTTAGAACATTATGGAAGGAGCTCAATTTTATTTTACTTCCCAAACTACCCCTCGATCGGTGCCAAAAGGACAGCTCAGTCCACACGCATAGCATACATACAATTTCTCAATATCTTCAATTTTTTTGTTTTCAAATTTTCCAAACGAAAACAATTACGCCCAGTTCTCGCGCAAAATCTGTTTCCATTCTCCTCCAATTGCAGGGAATAAAGGGGAAATGGCGACTGATGAAGAAGCTATTGAAACGTTTATGAGCATTACCGGCGTCGATGAAGTCACCGCTATACAAAAACTTGAGGTGGTTTCTAGTGTAATTTAGTGTTCTGTTCTTGTGTTGTTTATGCGCTGATATTATTTGTGTTAATTCGTATTTTTTTTCAAATGTTTCGTGTGATCGGCAATATGTTGTTCGACTATAAGCTGCAACAATACGTATATGCACACACATACATATGTGATTGTGTGTGTGTTGGTAGGATATTAGGGCTTTCCTTTTGTTCAGATTTTTTTTTTTGTTCAGATTTTAGTTCGAGTGGATTAAACTTGTGTTGTTCTAAGAGAAATCGCGTACTAATAATTTTTTTGTTGCTGCGATGGTGGGAGCGGTTTTGTGTTGAGATTGGAGTTTAGTGACTGATATGGTTATTTTATACGCATTATATTTATTGATGAGCGCATTGTTCTTGGATTCAATCAAACTTAGCATTTCACTTTGTGATCATGAAGAAGCGAGTTTTGATGGTGTTGATAGATTCTAAGGGATCGAAAACATTGAATAGGGTGTGGCATTGATGAGACTTTGATTTTTTAAACTACATATTATGAGATGTATCTGTGGAGTAATTTGGACTCTGATTTCATTTTCATTTTATTCACTTGTAAAAGTTCATTTTGCGAGCTTGAAAATTTGCGTCTACAACTTTCCAGTTATTACTTATATGAAAACCAGAATTCCTCTTATATGCTGAGGCATAGTGTGTTCAGTAAGCATCCAGGAGTGCTGATGCAATGAAGTAAAGAAGGTGATAAAGGTGGTTTAGAATGTATTCTTCCTAAATTTGGTTTTTGATTATAGCCCTTATGGCATTGGCGCCCATAATGATCAATTACATACGAGATAGGGAAATATCAAATAGGTTGCTAAAGCAATTAGTCGTGATTTTTTTTGCTTGTACTAGTTTGTTTCAGCACGTAGATACTCTAGTAGCTCTTGAGAATGTTGTGTTTTGCTCATGATGCACAGCATCTGTGAGGCATCACGGCGATGGATTTAAGTTTATGGCACGTACTGAAGAAATGATGCAGGTTTTATACAAGTGTTGACCCGATAGGAAGAAAATTCTAAAGATTTGTGGAGTAGTTTATATGGCTATTTAAGGATAGTGAAAATGAGTTGCAAGCTTGATATGTTTTTATCGAGACAAACGCAACTGATTTCTTGGAGTGACCGTGTTGTTTACACTGTAGCTTTTAGCCTTTTACCCTTATTTGTCATGTTTTCAGTCAGAAGATTGAGGGATAATTGTCTATTGGCCTCATTCACTGCCACCGCACCTGTCCATGATGAATAGTATCATATCCTAGCTTCTTCCAGAATCAGCTCCATACTAGACTCGTATGCTAGGGTTGCTTAAATCGATCACTGGTACCCCGTACCCCCCTCCCTATTAGCTGTTTAATCTACTTAGTACAAAATCAGTAATGCGGGATCAAGTAATTTTACTAGGCAACAACTCTTCTTTGGTTTAACATTTCTCATTCCTGTGACATACATTGGTTAAACTCATCTAGTTTCCTTCTTGTCAATCTTTCCTCCCTCAAACTAGAAGACTAGTCATATTCGTTAGCTACTACTATTACTATGATGGGGAAGGCAACGCCTTCTATTAGGGAGCTATATCAGATAGAAGGTACTCTGCTCCATAGCTGAGCGATCAACCTACTTTTTACACTGGTTCTTTCATTTTTGCCTTAATGAGTTATATTGTTTATTTAAGGATCTTTATTTTTTGTAAGTTATTAACCCCACTTATTATCATTGTCGTTGGATGACAATTATCTGACTTTCCTGCACTGATATGAGAAGTTCTACTGTCGAAAATCAAGCTGCTGCTATTTCTAAGTCATTTTTGTTGGATTTTTTCTGTGCTTGGTTGAGCAGGAGCATCAGGGCAACCTCAATGAAGCTGTCAATGCCCATTTCGGTGAAAGGGACAGAAACCTGTTAGTGCTGAATCCCTGCTCATCAATGTCTTTGTTCTTTCATTCTGTTCGGTTAAAGATTTTTAAAACTAAAAATTGGTTTGGCTCGCCATTGTGAAGATAATTGCTTAATTTATTTGCATGCAGAACTCAACAAGCATCTTTTACCCCTTCTCGAATTGAAGACATGGACATAGATGATCCCATGCCATTTGAGTCCCATAGACTGCCACCTTCCTTATTGCCCTTTGGCAGAGATTTGAATCCATTCTCACTCCTTGATCCCAACTTCACTAGAAGAATATTTGACAGGGGTGGTGCTTCAAATCGCTCTCCCTTTGTCTCACATCCAAGAGAGGTGAGAGAGATCCCAATTGAGGTGAAAGATGAGACTGGTGCTACTGGCCATTCTGTTGGTGCTCCCATCATTGAAGATGTTACTGAATCTACGCACGAATATGGAACAGAAGTACATGGAACAGTTATAATAGATGAAGACGATGACAGAACCTTTCCGAATTCACAACCTACATGTGCTACTGGGCATGGGATTGGATATAGCTCCAGAATGTTAGAACCAAGTGCTCCAACTACTATTGACATGCCTGACTATGGAAATGATATAGAGGAAGAAATGATTCGTGCTGCTATTGAGGCTTCCAAGCAGGAGGCTGGAATGTCAAACGAGGTATCTTCTTTTTAGCATTGTACGAGTTGGTATTTTTGTAGAACTTTGCAATCTTTTTTATGAATGCTGGGCACTTTCATTTTATACAGGTTGTTAATGATCCTGCTCCAGTGCCGATACAGTCTCTCCCAGAAGATGCTGAGCTTGCACATGTGGTTTCCTTATCATTGCAGGTTTTCTCTTCTTCTATCTGCTATGTTCTTTTAAACCAATAGCTGCTCAGTTAACGGGAATGTGGCACTAGACTGCAGAGCGGGAAAAATCTCTCAAGGAACAAGAAGGCAAGGTTCAACCCTCAGGAGTAGGTCAGATATCAGGTGCCTCGGATGGAATGGAAGGATTATCGTCAAATGGAAGGTGTGTATTTTCTGTTATCCATGGACTGCTAGACGACTGTTTTACATTAGTGTGTCTCCTTACTATGACCCCACACATAATTTTTAAACCTGGAGTCAAATAAGCATTTAGTATCTGTAGGCAATCTCAATTTGAAGTCAGAGGTACAACCCTGCCGGATGAAGCTGAGGATGTGGAAGAGCAACCACTGGTCAGGCGTAGGAGGAGATGTGTGTCTTCAGCCCCTATTGATACCGCCGAAGATAATGAAGAAATTGACGATACGCCACCTTCAAGTCCTCCACCAGAAAATAATGTTCTCCACCCCCAGCAAATTAGAAGTGATTTTCCATCTGATGAGGTGACTTCTTTTCTCCTGAAATTCATAACTCCCAACTTGTATGTTGATTGTTTTTCTTAAATGGAATAGTGTATAGCACAATTGATTTTCTTTACTTCTGTTTGTGCGTTATAAAAGTGGGGGGGCATCTCATCTGAGGAACATGATGAAGCTGTAATGCTTGAAGCGGCAATGTTTGGTGGTATCCCAGAAGGAGGTGGATATAATTTGCCTTATGCACCTCCTCATCATCTCTCGCAGAATGGATTAGGTGTTTCTATGGGTCCTTACCCCAGGCATACACCTCGTCCTCCATCACCCTCTCTTACTGCCCAGCGTTTGATACGAGAACAACAGGTTTTCATCTCATTTTTTAGTACGAGCTAGATTTTCAGGGCCGTGATTGTAATATACTGCTGTCTATGTAGAACGAAGAATTCCTTGCTTCATTACAAGCTGATCAAGAAAAAGAATTGAAAGCCAAGGAAGAAGCTGAAGCAGCTCTGGCAGAAGATAGACTCAGGGAGGAGGCAATGCGTAGAAAATCGCAAGAGGAACAGGTATATTATTATCTTCGATTCTTCCGGCTGTCATACTATACAACAGAAGTTGTAACTCTGCAGAAAAATAGCAGTGGTCAACTCTAGGTTATCATCTCCATTATGTTTTGTGCCTATTGGTTGTAAGATACTATGTAATAATTAAATTATAGCACATGACTATTTGGTGGTATGAATTATTTCCTGAAGGATGCATTGTCTGCTTGTTGTCCAGGAAAATGAGAGACAATTAGCTGCAAAGGAGGCATCCCTTCCCCAGGAACCAACACCTGATGATGAGAATGCTGTTACCCTCCTTGTGCGAATGCCTGATGGAAATAGGCGGGGACGACGGTTTCTTAAGTCAGACAAACTACAGGTAACATGTTGGTGGAGAAGCATATCTGCTCTCCCTGGGCTAATCTCTCAAGGCTAGGTGCTGACATGTTCACATTTGGATGTGCATGTACTCTAATGGAAAATCTGAATACCCCGAAAGAATCTTTTATGTTAAAAAAGGAGATTTAAAGCCACTCTTATATTGGTTCATCTGGTTAAATTTGGATTTGGAAGATAACAAACAACATTTTTAATAGCTGAGGAAAATTGTAAGAATTGAAGTGAGCATTTCTATTTGTGTACCCTCAAGATCCTTCGTGTTTGTTTACTCAACTTTTTTGTGTGCTTTACATAAGTTCTTCATAATAGGAACAAAATTGTAGAAAACCACTGAACATACCCATTCATCTTTATGCATTTCGTTCTATTTAATTATTGGGGCTTTTAGCAAAGTTCTTTTCATTCATATAATAATTTGGTTTCATATTCACATATATTTCATGTAACTAAGAAATAGCTATTATACGGTCATAAAACATCTCTAGCTTATATTGTTGCCGATTAGTCTTAAGCAAATAGCTGTGGGCTGATTGATGTCTTTGTTATTTGAATTGTGTCTTGTACGTGTCTGTTGACTGCACTTAATAACTTCATTTACTGTTATTTAGCTCACTGAGTTTATTGTTTTGCAGAGTCTGTTTGATTTCATTGATGTCGGCAGAGTGGTCAAACCTGGCAGCTATAGATTGGTAAAACTTTTGTTACTCTCCTTTCCTAGTAATATTATGCATTCCTTTTTTTTTCACTATGTTCTTGGTGGGCAGAAATGACTAATAAGAACATAATTTATTAATATTATCCTTAATATTAGACCATCTTAAAATAATGGGAAAAAAAGGGGAGAGATAAATTAGAAAGGCCTTATTAATATGGAAGAATGACTTTGGAACTATATGATGTTTGAATGTTATATTTTTGTTATGTTCAGGTGAGGCCTTATCCTCGACGAGCTTTTGGTGATGGAGAGTGTTCCTCAAGTCTTGATGAATTGGGTCTAACCAGCAAGCAAGAAGCCTTGTATCTGGAGCTGATATAGTTTATATATCCCTATTTACAACGATCCGAAGAATTCAGGCATATACTAAACCAATTTATCTCAACTTTTGTAAGTGATGTGAAGATGTGGGGGTTGGTTTGTGCTTTTGGTTGGATGGTAGGACTGAAATTTGGTTCGTCAATGTCGAATGACTGGGTCGTGAATGCATTCTCATTCTTATACAAGTGATCAACTGAAATTTATCTGAAATAGGATCTTAGACTAGCACCTTCTACATTGTCTTGTGTAAACCCTTCCCTTGGAAAGATGATCAGAGAAATGTTGTTTTCCTGGTCCATAAATCGGAAACTCTTTCGCCGTCCATATTATTTCCACGGTCATTCGGTTTTGAGCCTCGTCTGCTCGCTCAACCCTGGGCCTCTTTTATAGATTTACAATCTCCAATTGCTCCAATGTTTCAAATTTGAATTTCGATTTTGGCTCAATTTTGAAGCGTATATGAACAGCACACTGTCTTCCAATTGCCTAATTATACCAACAGAACTCATGAGAAAATGTAAATGTGGGATGTGTGACATTTTTTAGTGGGATTGTGAGCGTGAATAAGACATGCATATTGTTCTATTTTATAATTAACAAATCGATACCTTTTTTTTAAAAAAAAAAAGATACTTGTCCCAAATTAAAATAGAACTTTGGTGAACTGAGAGCTAATTTATTTAGAGATTCTGTTTTTTGAAAATATTAATTTTGTGTTTCTTTGCCGTACTGCTACATGATTTTAAATAGGTCTCTGTTTAAGTATCAAAGCTAGATTGCCACAATTAAGCCGTCACAAATAGTCACCAGACAAATAAATGGATGTGGGTTTTAGTATTAAGCAAAAGGTAATTTTGGATATTAAACACAAAAAATCATGGGTAATTCAGTCGCACACCATGGTGCAACCAGCTGTAGCTCATGTGCATACATAGTAAGCATTAAAACTGGCAGGTGTATTACACTCGCCACACGGGCGCATCTACAGTGTATACTGCACGGGCTTGTCCTTTTTTTAACTACCTTTAATCAATATAGTTTTTGTTTTCGACTCTTCTATATTATGGTTTATTAATTTCTAATTAGAGGTTATCAACCCTCAATTATATGATATATAATTTATAATTAGGATTTATTATTTTTCAATTTTGATTTCTGTGAAAGGACTTGATTTTTAAATTATTCAATACTAATATAGAATGGTTTGACCGGTGATGGATAGTTAGGCCGTTGATCCTATCCACCAATTAAGGGAAATTTAATAATCCGATTCTAACCTATCAATCTTATATATCCCATTCTCCAAACCTCAGTACCTAACACAAACAAATAATGAGATTTATTTATCCCAACCACGATTTATAATTAATTAAATAAAAAACTAAAAAATATTTTTTGAAAAAGTCAATGCAAGGATTGACCAGTTACATGGTATGACATGCCGCACAAGAGTACTATGCCTATAGCAAAAAGATATTGTGAAAAATAAATAATAAAAAGGCTTAATTGCACCTAGAGGTGGCCAAATTCGATTTCGGTTCCGAACCGGAATCGGAACCGACGGTTCTCGGTTCTACTTCGGAGGAATCGGAACCGAACCACCTACCTCTTCGGTTTCGGTTCCAAATCGGAACCGGCGGTTTCGATTTCGATTCGGTTCTTCGGTTCTCAGTTTCAATTTGGAACCGAAGTTTTAATTATATGTTTTTTTTTATTTTTTGCTACCTTTTTCTTCTATAAATGTATATTTATGCATTCTAATAATAGTATTTGGGTGATATAATATGAATTATGATATAAATATAAATATAAATAAAAAATATAGAGGAACCGTCGGTTCGGAACCGGAACCGAACCGAAACCGACAGTTCTCGGTTCCACATTCTTGGAACCGGAACCGAACTGCCTCAACGGCGGTTCTCGATTCCAAAAAGGAATCGGCGGTTCGGTTCCGGTTCCGAAACCGCCAGTTTCGGTTCAGTTCCGATTCGGTTCCACCGGTTCCGGTTATTTTGACCACCTCTAATTGCACCTAAATTCACAACGTTTGACCACTTTCTCAAATTACACACAGATTAAAAATTATGTTTCTAAAGTATATCACTTTTAATTTTCTACAATTTCGCTAGGGTCGTCGGCATCCCCCAAATTAAATTTCACATGACACCCGAATTTGCAACGCTGGACTTATCGAACGTCAAAACTACATCGTTTTGAATAAAGAAAACACAAAATATGTCACCTCATCTTTGTTAGCACAAAAATAAAACTTAAAAGAAATAAAAAAAAAGTTCCTCTTCTCTCCCCCTCCATAGCTTTCGTTACCATCACAGTTTCCACACCCGCCGCCTTCGAGTCATCCGCCGTCACCTCGCTCATCTCCGCGCCACGGTAAAGATGTCGGATTAGTGATCATCCCATTTTCCGTACTCGTCGTCTTTGAGTCAAACGTTGTGAATTTATGTGCAATTAATTTTAGACTTGATATTGATCACCAAAGAAATCAAAGTATAAATGTTCCTTGTTGAGTCGGATTAATTTTCAATTCTGTCATACAATATTACATACATACGATGTATATTCGTTGTTCACTTATGAAGAGCTAAGAGCATCTCCACGGGGATATCTATGATGAATTCCAACGAATTAAGGAAAATCAAAATCAAAATTTCAACTAAATTATAATAATGAATTTTATTTGACTTTATATGATAATGAATCTTTCATATTGATAGTTTATTTACAATATACCATAGATTACGAAATAGGGGAAAACACACAATAAAAAATGTAGAGAGAGTTTGGCCCATGTGTTGGAGAATCAAGAAACAAAACTCAATAATAACACTATCCTTTTTCGAAAAAAAGAAAAACCATAAATATAGTTGATGAAGGGCTGCGAAGGGCAGTTATAATGATAAATTAACCGTGTGAATGTCGTACCCTCAAAAGAAAAAGGAAAAGAAAAAAAGAGAGAAACGACGACGTTAAAATAAAACCCAACGGTCAAGTCCCCAAAAAAGTAAAAAAAGTTAAAATAAGCGAGGGACAGAAATGCACGTGCATCCTACGTGGCATCACCTGACTTCCCCAAATAAAATTATGTCTCTGCACTGCAACTACCCCCGCCTCTCCTCAACGGTCATATTTCACCGACATCTTAACGGTCACATTTCTCCCCCATTTCCCACCGTCCGATCGTCATCCAACGCCCACAAATCGGCCTCTCTCTCCTGCCCTTTTCACCGGGCCAAGGTAAAAATTCTCGGCCGCTATAAGGTGACTAGTTCAGTATATAAAAGCTCAGCTGCACTTTGCTTTATGGCTTTTTGGGTAGTGGGGTTCTTGATTAAGAGTGAGTGAGAGAGAGAGAGGGAGAAAGAGAGAGATATGAATATGATGATGAGTGAGAGATGATGACCGTTTTGTTTGTTCTCTTCATGCATGCTTGAGCTTGGGTGGTTTCTTAATTTTCTTGAAGTGAATCTAAATATTAGCATGGAAGTTTTGAAAGGGGTGTATGGATTAATGATGTTGATCATTCGTTTTCTGTGTTTTTCAGCTGCAAATTTGATTGGAGATGCATCTTCTGCAGAACTTTCATGCTTGGTTTGATGGGAAATTGCATATGAATATTCGCCATTGAATGTTGAGGAATCCGATTGTCATTTTTCTTTTTCTAGGTAGGTGTTGATATATCTATATGTGTTGATCAATTCTTGAATTCTTTGATTCTTTATTTGGTGGCGTTTGTTATTTTTTGATAATTCATTCTATTCTTTGCTGCACATACATATCATAATCATCATATAGGACACACAAAAGCATATATATATATATATATATCACACACACACACACACAGAGGAGGGGATTATTTCATTTGTTTCGACATCGGATTCCAATTTTTTTCTTTCTTTCTTGGTTTTTTCATTTTCTTGAAACTCACACACACTCACTATAGAAACAAAAAAAAACATTGTTCTGTTCTGTTGTTTCTCTTGATTTCTCCTCATATAATACAATTTTCTTGGAATTTCCTATTGTAAATGTACATTGTTATAGTTTGGGAAGTATAGAATCATCAGCACAGAGGGATAGAGAAACATAGAGAGAGAGAGAGAGAGAGAGAGAGAGAGAGAGAGAGAAGAGAGAGAGAGATTGGATTAATTTGGAAAAGGGTGGGTGTATTGGGAGTTTTAGGGAAGGAAGAAACCTCAAAAGGAACAAAAAAATTGGGGTTTAGTGTGTGAAGAATGTTGGCTGGGTGTTCTTCTTCTACATTACTGTCACCAAGGCACAGATTGAGGAGTGAAGCATCTACACAGTTTCAAGCTTGTCATATCCCTGCAATGAGCACTCAAAGGTTGGATTTACCAGCTTGTAGTTTCGGGCCGCGGAAGGACGCATCGCGGCCTCAGCCCGTTAGGCCCGTTGGGATTTCAGTTGAGAAGCCTAATGAGTCATCAAAGAGTTCTGGTTGCTCCCTGAGGCAGAACATCAAACTCCCTCCTGTTGCAGCAGAGGGGAGGAGAGAGAGCAGAGATGAGTTTTGGGAGAGAAGCAAGAGGTTGAAGAAGAGGTATGCTGCAGAAGTTTCTTATGATGAAGGGACTAATTACATGAACATGAGCAGAGTGAAGAGGAAGAGGGGAAACTCAAACTCAAAGTTGTCTGATAATTTGCTGGCTGTTGATGAAGAGCAAGGGGGGCAGCAGCATTTGAGTTTAGGTAATGATTTCTGGTTCCATCCGGGGTTCAACGTGCCACGGTCTCAGATGCCTTTCTCTCTCTCGTGTTCGGGCGATGAGAGAGAGGAGAGGGGTGGTGGTGTGTGTTTCGTGCCAGGGGACGGCATAGCCCCGCCTCTGCCACCGTTGTCGAACATCCCTTGG
Organism: Schizonepeta tenuifolia; assembly: GCA_029490685.1. Classification (NCBI taxonomy): domain Eukaryota; kingdom Viridiplantae; phylum Streptophyta; class Magnoliopsida; order Lamiales; family Lamiaceae; genus Schizonepeta; species Schizonepeta tenuifolia. Next base: position 92,036,043 of record CM055957.1, on the reverse strand, counting down.
TTCGACTCTGTTGTGACTGAGGTTACTGATTTAGGAAAGTCTAAGGATGTGGAGATAGTTAAGGGTGGTGGTGGTGGGGATGAGAAGGAGGCGGCGTCAGGTTCATCGAGCACTTCTTCCGGTGGTAGTTTGGCTCTCGGGTTGAGTGGCAATCCGTATCCCACGGAGCGTGGTGAGGTTGGTAATGGCTCGTCTTCGCGTAATCCAAGAGAGGTTGTGGCAGCAGGAGGGAACAATGGGGAGAATAACAGCCATAGGGAGCATGAGTATGTGGAGCTTATCAGTTTAGTGGTGGCTTGTACCGAACAAATCGCATCGAAAAACATCGCTGCAATTAGCCATTGCCTTGCTAGGCTAGGAGAGCTAGCCTCTCCACGGGGCTCCCCTCTACATCGCCTCATCGCCTACTTCACCGAGGCCCTAGCCTTGCGCGTGACAAGGCTATGGCCTAACGTCTTCCACATCACCGCCCCTCGTGACCTTGATCATCCTCGTGCCGTTGATGATGATGGCGCCACTGCATTGAGGCTCTTGAATCAAGTGAGCCCCATTCCCAAGTTCATCCACTTCACATCCAACGAGATCCTCTTGAGGGCGTTCGAGGAGAAGGATAGGGTCCACATCATAGATTTTGACATCAAGCAAGGCCTGCAGTGGCCTAGTCTGTTTCAGAGTTTGGCTTCTAGGTCACACCCTCCTAGCCATGTGAGGATCACGGGCATTGGTGAGTCGAAGCAGGAGCTGATCGAGACGGGGGATAGACTAGCCGGCTTTGCTGAGGCGTTCAATCTGCCATTCGAGTTCCATCCTGTCGTTGATAGGTTGGAAGATGTGAGGCTGTGGATGCTTCATGTTAAGGAGAAGGAAACCGTGGCTGTCAACTGCATGTTTCAGCTGCATAAGATGCTCTACGATGGCACGGGAGCAACGTTGAGGGATTTCTTGAGGCTGATACGAAGCACGAATGCTCAAGTTGTTGTAATGGCAGAGCAAGAAGCAGCACACAACGAGGCCAGTTTGGATGCAAGGCTTCTCAATTCATTGAAGTACTATTCAGCCATTTTCGACTCCGTTGATTCTAGCCTCCCGTTGGACAGTCCAGCAAGGATCAAGATAGAAGAGATGTTTGGACGCGAGATCAGGAATGTCATCGCTTGTGAGGGACGAGATAGATCCGAGAGGCACGAAACATTTGAGAAGTGGCAGCAGTTGATGGAGCAAGGGGGGTTCCGGTGCACGGGAGTTAGTGAGAGAGAGCTACTGCAGGGGGAGATGATGGTGAAGATGTATTCTTCAAATGAGAGATATAGAGTGGAGAGACGAGAGCTGCAACGGGGGGCCTCGTCTCTCACTCTAGGTTGGTTGGATCAGCCTCTTTACGCGGTCTCAGCATGGGCGCCCGTTGATGTTGCTGGAGGCTCTACGTCTTATGGTCAGGGGAGTTGAATAACGTCGTTGTTTTGGACAGTTTTTCACACAGATACGGTGTCGTTATACGTAGACTACTCATTCTTTGTAGGTAGACAAATGTGTTATCGTTATTCTTTCATTCGTTGCAGATATCATTTTGTTTATTAAGAGAGACAAATAGCAAGAAAGCTAGGTCATTATTTGTAGTAGTTGTTGTTTGGTTTTATATTCTTTGATTCTTTATGTATTACTGCATTTAGTCATCTATTAATTATTCTTTTCATTCAAGATTATATAGCTGTGTCATATGTACTTGGGAAGAAGATATGAATACATCAATGAAGTTCTGTTCTGTTTTAATTTCTGCATTAGACTTCACTTGAATATTTTGTGCCATTGCAACAACAACAAGATACCAGCATTATCTATGAAATAAATATTATTTTTTTGAGAATAAAATAAATATTAAAAATGATAAGTGGAGATGATGATATGTACTGATGTACAAATAGTTAAGGGTGATCAACTTAACAAGTAGCTGGTGGTGATGATACAACATAATTGAAGATAGTCAACAGTATTACTTCTTATTCTTTTTATTTGTCATTCTAGGTTTTCTCAATATATACTTTATATTTGACATTTTGTATAATATTATAAATAATGCACGCTCCCAGTAGTACTTAGGGCCCGTTTGATATTCATATACTTGTATATCGGATATCAGGTATGGGTATGAGTATCAGATATCAGGTATGGGTATCAGATTTATATTTGATATTTGTGTTTGATATGTTGAAGATATCGATTGATATCAAGTGAGAATAAAAAAAATTGTATGAGTCATATACTATCAAAAATTGGTATATGAAAATATTGAAAAATAGCATATCAAGTATATCAATTTGATACCCATATACTGATTTACCAAATACAAGGTATCGATATGGGTCAAATTGATACTCATACCTGATTTACATATGTGGATACCTAATGACCGAAGTTATACTTTGGTTAATTATGTCTTCATTTATCCATCGAATAAGGATTGTGTTATTATTATTAAGGTTAATTTGGCTAATATTTTTCTTTTCATTAATATGTATGCATAATAATATGAATACAAGTAGGCTTGGCATATTGTGCGTGTCGGATCATTATTTTGTTGACCTGATAAACGACCACATCTGTAAAGACCAAATATGAACACTACATGTTAAGAATCTACTCAACTCGACACAAATACGACACAAATTGTTCAAATTTGAATATGAAAAGAACATGAATATTTCATGATTTATATCGTGTTGACACGAAACAATAGGACATGATACGATTAAAAATATGAATTTACACGATACTATAAGCTATATATGTAGACAATAAAAATATTAAAAACTAAACTTAATACCCCATGGAAAATAATTAATTAATAATTAATTATTTAAAATAAATAATAAATAAATAAATTTTATCGGGTTACACAAATCCAATCTGATAATTTCGTTTCCATATCAAGTTTCAAGATAATGATCCAAACTCTAAGACTTGATACTAACTCATTAAAATTAAATTGTTTGTGTGGAGTTACCATGTCGTGTCAAAAATTATAAGTTTTTCATCATTTATTTTATTCCTTTTATTATTGAAAGAATGTTGTAACCAACACTTTTTCTAAACAAAAAATTCAAAATGTCACCCCCACTTTTTTAGTTTTAAAATAGCACTTTGAGTTGTTAAAAGAAGGCTAACTTTCATTTAAATCATACACGAAAACTAATTTCATGTATGAACTTCCGGTGAAATTTTCCGGTGAAATTTTCCGGCGGCAACTTTCCGGCGAAAAGTTTACTACCAAAAATTCCGGCGAAAATTTGAATCATATATGAAGCCTAACTTCATGTACATGCCCGGATCCGAGTATAGGCCTAATAGGCTGGTGCCTAGGGCCCAAAAATTTAGGGGCCCTTTTTCTTTTTTTTATCCAACATATATTTTGTTATACAAAAGTTAACAATGTATTCTCTTGGCTTTGTGGCAACGGACTTGCCTATTAACTAAGAGCATCTCCAAGAGATTCTTTATAATGGAGAAATTTCTTCTCTATTATAGAAAAGAAATAACATATCATCTCCAACAATTGCTCTACTTCTTACTTTATTTTCAAAAAAATCATATTATCTCTTTAATTTTACACATTATAACCTTATATTAATCATAAGATATAAATTAATAAAAAATAAATGCAGAAATCAAATAAAATTAAAATAATATTTTTAGTTACTTAAAATTAAAAGTTCCAATATTTCTATATAACCCAAGGTACGAGCCTCATTAAAACCTCTAATATTGAAATCATTGAGTAGGAAAAAGAGTACTCATCTAATATTATTGCGACAAACATATACTATCTAATAATAAAACATTCTAATCATATGAATTAGAATATTCATCCCACAAATGATCGATTAATGCATTCCGAAGTGTGAAATGAGCGTCAGCATCTTTGATTTCTTTGAATCGAGAGAGAAAATCTTAAGGGATGACAACTCAAGCAAAAATGGAAGCAAAAAATCGTAAAATGGATTTAGATGAATTGAAGAGGGATGACAATATTTTAATGGTTGATTTGGATATAATTTCTGATGCAGCGCGACGTGAATACTTCCGGTCGGAGCAAGAAAAAGTTCTTCTTAAGCGAGCACGTTCACAATAAGTCGATTCTACAACTTTGAATATGTTTAGGAATTTATTTCCGGGTTTTGAAGGTGATGGAAGTGGTGGAGATGATCTTTCTAAATTTTAGAATTAGTTGTACTTTTAATTTTCGTATCTTTAATATTGTTGGAAGAGTGAAGCACCCATATAGCAAAAACACCCCTTAGATTACAATAGTTGTTAAGGAATATAATATGGTAAAAATATAGCCAAAAATGTGTTTTTGGGACAATTATACCCTTACTACATTGGAGGGGTTTTTTTTCAGTTTTAACAAAAAAAAAACGTGTCCACCCATTCCAAACCTCATTTCCCTCATTTCCCATATTTTCATTTTCTCTCTCTAAAAAACCTCTCCACCTCCATTCCTCCATTCCTCCAACCCGCCACCTCCATTTCTCCGCCGCTCACTTCCCCCGTCTCAGCCGTCGCGCCACCGCCTCAGCCCGTCGCTTCCGATAGTGAACAAACACCCGCAAAATCTGTGCACGAAGAAGAAGAAGCCGGCGCAGAAGAAGAAGCCGACAAAGAAGAAGAAGCCGCCGCCGTCGTCGCCGCTGCTGTCCCTCCAAACCACCATGGAGCTCGTAATATTCTCAACATAACTAAGGTTCGAGATCTTCCCTACTTTCTTTCTCGATTTTATTTCTCTTTCTCCATCTTTCTCTCTCTAGAAAAATCCTAGATCTAGCCGGAAATAATGCTACTTTCGTATTTATTTTTGATGATTTACAAGTGTTGATATGATTCCCGGTGATTCGTGGTGTATTTAGGGTGATTCCCGTAAATCTAGATCTGGTTTTTGATTTCTCAGATTTGCTGGAATTTCTGTAATAACATGTTACGAAATTACAATTTCGTAACATGTTTGTGGCAATTTGAATGTTTCGAATACATGTTACGAATTTCACAATTCGCAACATCATATACGAATTTCGTATATAGTGTTACGAATTATGAAATTCGTAACTAACTCTGCATTTTAATTCGTGTAGTTGAAGTTACGAAAGTAAAATTTCGTAACATGTTTGTGACAATTGGAAAATTTCGAAATGAATCATTTTATGTTACAAAATTAGCATTCGTATTGAATAATTTGTTGCTAATTCATATTTTCGTATCATGTTTTTTGAATTTAGGTTATAACATGTTACGAAATTACAAATTCGTAACATGTTTGTGGCTATTTGAAGGTTTCGAAACTGAAATTTTTAAGTATATGTTGTTGCGAATTTCACAATTCGCAACATCATATACAATTTTGTATATAGTGTTACGAATTGTGAAATTCGTAACTAACTGTGCATTGTGATTCGTTAATTTCAAGTTACGAAATTAAAATTTCGCAACATGTTTGAGGCTTTTTTAATGTTTCGAATCTGAAATTTTTAGGTGTATAATAGTGCGAATTTCACAATTCGTAACACAATTTGTATATAGTGTAGCGAATTGTGAAATTCGTAACTACCTGTGCATTTTCATTCGTTAATTTAAAGTTACGAAATTACAATTTCGCAACATGTTTGAGGCTTTTTGAATGTTTCGAATCTGAAATTTTTAGGTGTATAATGTTGCGAATTTCACAATTTGCAACACAATTCGTATATAGTGTAGCGAATTGTGAAATTCGTAACTACCAGTGCATTTTCATTCGTTTATTTGACGTTACGAAATTACAATTTCGCAACACGTTTGGGACTATTTGAACGTTCCGAAACTAAAATTTTTAAGAATATAATGTTGCGAAATTAACAATTTGCAACAAAATATACGAATTTCGTATTGAATAATCTGTTGCTAATTCATATTTTTGTATCACGTTTTTGAAATTTTGGTTATAACATGTTACGAAATTACAATTTCGTTACATGTTTGTGTCTATTTGTTAAGTATTTGATGTAGCAAATTTCACAATTCGCAACAAAAATATACGGATTTCGTATATAGTGTAGCGAATTGTGAAATTCGTAAGTACATGTGCATTTTCATTCGTTTATTTGACGTTACGAAATTACAATTTCGCAACATGTGTTACATGTTCTGAAATACTGAATTGGTTTAATTGTTTGTTTATTACAGATCGAATGGATATTCAAGCAGAAGAATCTTGCCTCCAAGCACCACCGGATAATGATAACCAGTGGTGAGTGCATGGTGAACGATATTAGGTCTGTGTTTGAATCCTTCGGCAACAAATCTATCTGAACGTTGAAGCAATCAGCATTGAATTCGTATCACAGTCATAATTCATTGTTACGAATTAACGCTTTCGTATCACATTGTTATGATTTCATGTTACAATTTTATGTACGAAATTACAATTTCATATCAATCATGTCATAATTCAATGTTACGAATTTACGCTTTCGTATCATTTTGTCATATTTCCATATTACGAATTTACGATTTCGTATCACTTTGTTATAATTTCGTGTTTACGAATTCAACTTTTCGTTTCAATCGTGTCATGATCTCTTGTTACGAATTTCATATTTCGTATCAATGTTTGTAGGAAGTTTAATTTCTTATGTGTTACTCCATTGCGAAATTCATAATTAAGCACGATGGACTCATCTGCATAAAGGGAGTAAGATTTAAATTTGTTACAGTGTTACGAAATGAACAAATCGTAACACAAAACCAAAATTGTAAAAACTCATTCTGTTACGAAATAAGTAAATCGTAACCAAAAAATTCATAAACATTTGTTTCGTTACGAAATTAAAGAATCGTAACACACTAAATTGTACGAAACTTTAAATTCGTAACATATTAATCAAATCTTAACAATTATAAAATCGTAACACCACACTACATGATTCGTAACATAACATGTTACGAAATTCGACTTTCATAACTTCAAATAAACTTATAAAAATACACAGTTAGTTATGAATTTTATAATTCGCAACACTATATACGAAATTCATATTTTATGTTGCGAATTGTGAAATGCGTAACATGTATACTTAAAAAATTCAGTTTCTAAACCTTCAAACAGCCACAAACATGTAACACATGTTACGAAATTCTACTTTCGTAACTTCAAATAAACTTATGAAAATGCAAAGTTAGTTACGAAATTCATAATTCGCAACACTAAATACAAAAATCATATTTTATGTTGCGAATTGTGAAATTCGTAACATGTATACTTAAAAAATTCAGTTTCTAAACCTTCAAATAGCCACAAACATGTAACACATGTTACGAAATTTTACTTTCGTTCAAATAAACTTATGAAAATGCAAAGTTAGTTACGAAATTCATAATTCGCAACACTAAATACAAAATTCGTATATAATGTTGCGAATTGTGAAATTTCTAACATGTATTCGAAACATTCAAATTGCCACAAACATGTTACGAAATTGTGATTTCGTAACATGTTATTACAGAAATTCCAGCAAATCTGAGAAATCAAAAACAAGATCTGGATTTCCGGGAATCACCCCAAATAACTTCCATGTCAATTTCTCAAATCTCAATCATCCCATATCTGGATATGAATCTGAGGTAGCGGCGACGGGATGGCGATAGCTCAACGGCGGCGACGGAATGGCGACAGATTGATAGCGGCGACTGCAGAGAGGCGGCGGAGGTAGGGAGACGAAAAGCAAGAGAGAGAGAGTGGCAGCTCAATAGCGGCGGCGGCGGGCGGCGGGCGGCGGTAGACAGACGGAAAGCAAGAGAGAGGGGGCAGCTCGATAGCGGCGGCGGCTGCGACGGGAGGCACGACGGCGGCGATGGGACGGGCGAGAGGAAGCTCGACGGCGGCGGAGAGAGGATGTGTTCAGATTTAGGGCTTTTTGACGGGAAGAAGAGAATGAAAAATGAAGAAGAAAGAAGGAAGAAGAAAGAAGAAAGAAGAAAGCAGGAGAAAACAAAAACGAGATGGAGGAGAAGAAAGAAAAGAGGAAAAAGAGAAAAAGTGAGAAAAGGGGTATTTTTGTCCCAAAAACACATTTTTGGCTACACTTTAACAATATTAAGTTCCTTGACAACTATTGTAGTCAACCTAGTCAAACTGGCTATATGGATGGATTACCTCTTGTTGGAATCTAGTTTTTAATTTTCATATCTATAATGTTGTTGGAATCTAGTACTCATGTTGTTGTAATGTTGTTGTAATGTTGTTGAAATTTATTTTTAGTTATTTATGTTGTTGGAATTTATTAGTTATTTTATATGTCAAATATTTTTAATATACTATATAATCTAATGTCTAAAATATAATTACATGTCATAGTTTAATGAAGTACTACTATAAACTAAATGTAATAAAAGAAAAGGAAAAACAAAAAGAAAATTATAGAGGAATGAATAGTGTTCCTCTATTTATAGAGAGATACTATTCATTTCTCTATTATAGAGTAAAGGAATAGAGTATTGTTGGAGGAAAAATGGCCTCTAAAATAGAGTTGAGAGCTATAATAAAACATTGTTGAAGATGCTCAAGAGATCTAAGTTCGATTCCTCTCTGATCCCATTTTCTTTTCTTTTCTTTTATCTATTAATATTTTATCTTGGGGTATTAGGTATTAATGTTATAGTTTTGTACTATTAATTTTTTTTTCTATTTTTATTACCTTTTGATTTGGATTTTATGAATGGATATGCACAACTCATTATATATTCCAATAAATGATAGGCCCCTAGTTTATTTATTCTACTCAATATATAATATAAGTTCGTTTAGGACTATGAATAAAATTTATTTACAAATTCAACAATATACTAACATTTATTTAAAATTTATTGAATCTTTATCTTTATTTAACTATTTTTTAGACATGATATTTTTGAAGAAAAAAAAACCTACCTAACAAAGTATTTATAAAACAAAATGATACTATTATATATGAAAGATAGAGGGTCCATTCTTATTCCTTCGCCTTGGGTACCTTGTTGACAGGACTGGCCATGTTCATGTATGCATTATATATGCATTATACACAAAGACTAACATTTATATAAGCATCATACACGAAAAATTCCGACAAAAATTTGAATCATACACGAAGACTAACTTCATGTTTGCATCATATACGAAGACTGACTTTCATGGATGCATCATACACGAAGACTAACATTCATGTATGCATCATACACAAAAATTTTCGCCGTAAAAAATTTCAAATTTGAATCATACACGAAAACTAATTTTCATGTATGTATCATACACGAAAACTAACATTCATGTATGCATCTTACACGAAAATTTTCGCCGTCAAAATTTTCAAATTCGAACCATACATGAAGATTAGTTACACGAAGATAAGTTTTCATGTATGATACATACATGAAGTTAGATTTCGTATATGATTCAATTTTTTGTCGGAATTTTTTATCGGAATTCTTTTGCAGCAATTGCACCACCGCACCATTATTAGCGTCGAAAAATTTTATCGTTAGAAATTTATATATAAAATTAGTCTTCCTATATAATTCAAATTAATGTTCAAATTAATGTTAGCTTAGGCTATTATAATATACTCCCTCTGTCCATTAATTCTGTACTCACTTGCCTCATTTTATCTGTCCATTAATTCTGTACCCATTTGTAAAAAGGTATCCATTTATCCTTACTAATTCATGTTATTTTCTACCTTTTGCCACTTGAACCCACACCTTTATTCTACTAACTACCACTTTATCACTATCTTTTTCACTATGGATCCACCACTAACAACCTTTATTCTACTAACTACTATTTTATCATTACCTCTCAAAAATAACTTTATCCCACCAACTCCACTTTATCAGCTTTTTTTACGCTCCGTGCCAGCACCAAATGAGTACAGAATTAATGGACGGAGGGAGTATGTTTTAGCATTCATCTTTTGAGTTTGAAATGGGCATGGCGTAAATTGATCATATGAGTTTGAAAAGGGTTATTTCAAGGTTTTCGGCTTTATTAAGCGTAAAACGAGAAAGAAAGGGTTTTAGCGCAGAAAAAGAAAAGGAAGAGTTGAGGTTACAAACTCCGCCAAACGCCGCCGGACTGCCGCTATCGCCGCCGCCTAGATGGATTTGAGTGCCGGTGTCAGGAGCTTCAACGCCAATACGACGACGTCGTACTTGAGCCATCTCAACCACATCAAACCTGGAAATCTTCATTGTAAGCGCGCCACCTCATACGCCTTCTCTCGCGCTCGTCGGAGTCCTGTCAGGCGAGCTTCAATCGAAGTGAACAGCAGCACATATTCCGTTTCGAAGGTAAGGTACAACCTAAAATTTGAATGAATTTTGTGTTTCGTTAAGTTTGTGGTTGAGTTTGTTGCTTAGTTCATTTTCAGCATTGGAATCGGAGAGGTTTGTGATTGTTTGAAGATGTGTTGTTTTGGATAAGATGAAAATCTTTTAGGAAATATATGATGCTTTCGTATTCGAATCCATATTAAATTGTTTGTAGCTTACTCTGAAAATGCTTTTTTATATTGACAGTAGAAGAAAGGAGAATGCAGTGACCAAATCATGACAAATAGTCAGAAGCATTTTTCGTTTGTTATGAAATTCCAGGACGAAACACGAAAGTTTTTTTTGTTGTTTTTAATTTCTGCTGAATCCATAGAGGTTTATGGCAATAATTTTAAATAATATTATTATGGGTATGCAAAATTCGATGAATTATGGCCTTCGTGGCTGTTATTGTCATTGATGATTCTAAGTGATAAATGAAATCAATTTCTTTCTCAAAAAAAAAAAAAGGTACACAAAAGTTCAACCTTGGTCAACTTCTTTTGAACAAGACTGAATAAGAATTTACATATGTATACTCTTTTGCAAGATAGTGTTTCTTATCTTTATAATTGAAGGGCATATTTTAGATATGCTGCTTATCGACATTCGGGAAATAAGACCTGTTACTAGTTTTCTTTCCCTTTTTTTTGTATGGTACCTCGATTAACTTATTGGGTTTTTCTTACTCTATAAGTGCATTTTAGCGAATCACGATATTGTGGAAATATGCTATTTTGCCAAGTTACATATCCCAAAATCCACAGCCTAATACAGTACTTGATTCAAATCACATCCTTTTCCAGGTTGACATGATGTCTGCTGATGATTACATATTGGATCTCGAGCTCTCGAGTTTGGCAGCTTTGTGCCCGCTGGATGGTCGTTATTGGTCCAAAGTGAAGGATCTGGCACCTTTTATGAGTGAATTTGGTTTGATAAAGTATCGAGTTTTAGTTGAGGTATGTTTTCACAAGCATCTTTTGTTTCAATTGGATTAAGTAACTATTCTTGTTGTTTAATCTCTGTGACACTCGGCTCTTAGAAAAGTTAAAATGAATATCTAGGGTTCTTGCATCCCATTTGTCAGAGGTACTATATATTGCATGTTGCATGCACACTTGCATATATGCCATGATCAATTAGCTGATGTTGTGTGGCAGAAGACTTCCAATGGAACTCTTTTTCCCAACTTATATACATGTAGGAAGAAGGAAGAAAAATACCTATTACATAACAATGATCACATACACTTGGATCATCTCTATCATCATTCAGCTTTTCAAGTTATTATTTTATATAATTAACTAACTGGATTACTAAGATGGATATTAATTTGTTGTTTTACGAACACTGAAAGACAGAAGAGTTCTTGTCAGTTGATGAGGAATTTGTGATCATATTGAACGTACTTTTCCTATTTTTCACAGTAAGAGATTTATACTGTTATTTTGTTACTGCATAGTAAAAAGAATGAATTTGCTTTTTGACCATTATAACAAATGAAGTCTTGTCCGGAAGGGGACACCGAAGCGGTGCGGCTTGAGTCTATACGCAGTGAGGTCTCGGATTTGATCCCACTGCTCCCCCTTCCCATATAAAAAAAAAAAAGAAAAAAGAAAAAAGAAAAGCGTCTTATTTTAATTCGAAGCAGTTCAAAGAACCAAGCCTTTGATTCACATTTTATGGACGTTATTTTAACTGAGAATGGAGTTCTGTTGAAGTTTCGTTACACTTGATAAAGCTGGATAGAATGAAAATAATATGTGGTAAATACAAGCTACTTAAGATATATGATGTTTATCCATATTACCTTCTGAATAATCTTATACTTGTATTCTGTCAGATTAAGTGGTTGCTGAAGCTTTCTCAAATTTCTGGAGTCTCTGAGGTCCCAAAGTTCTCTTTGGAGGCTGAGTCTTATCTTCAAAACTTAATCGATCAATTCAACCTGGACGACGCCTTGGAAGTTAAGAAAATTGAGAAGGTGACTAACCATGATGTAAAAGCTGTTGAGTACTTCCTGAAACAAAAATGCCAGTCACATCCGGAGATAACTAAGGTGCGCATGTCAATACCCCTTAGGCTTTGGATGATTTTGAATTTGATTTTGATATTACAAGAGTGCTCTGATTAATAAAAATTGGTGGTGATAGCATCTTTATGAGTTTAATCATCTTGATGTACTTTACTTTTTTCAGCGGCTTTACATTTGTCCATTACTGTTTCTTAATATTAAGTATCTATCCATTTCAATTTAGGTGCTAGAGTTTTTCCATTTTGCTTGCACGTCGGAAGACATTAACAACCTGGCACATGCACTGATGTTGAAAGATGCTCTCAATAAAGTTGTACTACCTTCTATGGACAAATTGATCAGAGCTTTAGGCGACATTGCAATTGCAACTGCTTCTGTCCCTATGCTATCTCGAACTCATGGACAGGTAATATACTTGGGTGCAGGAATTTTAAATAATTTCCACGCTTAGAATACTCTTTTCGCGTCCCTAGTACACTCACGCACATTAAGTACTCTATATTTAATCTACTTTGGCGTGTTTTTCTGCTTTTTAGCCAGCTTCACCCACCACATTAGGGAAGGAAATGGCGGTTTTTGCATATAGACTAAGTAGAGAATTCGATATACTATCGCAAATTGAAATTTTAGGGAAGTTTGCTGGGGCTGTTGGAAACTACAATGCTCATCTAGTTGCATATCCTGATGTCAACTGGCCACAAGTTGCAGAGGAGTTTGTGACATCTCTTGGAATAAGTTTTAATCCTTATGTAACTCAGGTACGTCAGTAAATAAAGAATTTCTGACTTTAGTTGTTTCATAATTATCTCGAGTTTTGTCTGACAAGAGTCACAAGATCAATATATGTTCTTTTGAATCTTGCCATTTGTTTATTCATCATCTCGCAAGAATGATGTCCAACAAACCTATCAAAATTTGCTTGTGCTTCTCTACGAAAATCTGAACTAGTTAACCAATTATTCCTTCTAATACAGATTGAATCTCACGACTATATGGCTAGACTTTTCAACTCTATTATCCTGTTCAACAACATTTTAGTCGACTTTGACCGAGATATTTGGGGATACATTTCTTTGGGTTACTTCAAGCAGGTGAGAGTGACAATCTGCTGTTAAATAAATCATTCATCTCTCACACCGAGCCAAATTAATGCTTTCTCACTTGTAAGCAGATAACTAAGGCAGGGGAGATAGGGTCCTCAACAATGCCTCACAAAGTTAATCCAATTGACTTTGAAAATAGTGAAGGCAATTGTGGAATTGCAAACGGAGGCTTATCACATCTAAGCACAAAGTTACCTATATCACGCATGCAGGTTCTCATAGTTTGTCAACGATGTTGAAGGCTTATAAACTTTTAGGTCATAATTGCACTATATTACATGTGGCACTTTGAAGATGAATAAGGTCCTGTGTTTTTTCTATTGCAGCGAGACTTGACTGATTCGACTGTTCTGAGGAACATGGGTGTAGGGTTAGGGCATTCTCTTCTTGCCTACAAAAGTGCATTGCAGGGAATTGCTAAGCTTCAGGTAACGGATACATTTTTGGTTGTTTTGCATAACTCATAATGTAGTGCAATCATTGAAAGCATCATCAGCTGCTACTGCTTTTCCTCTCGTCGTACATTTTCATTTGGTAGTTTGGTATGATTTGATAATCTCCATTTTCTTATTTGTTAAATATATATAGGTCAATGAAGCTTCCCTGAACATAGACTTGGACCAGACGTGGGAAGTGCTTGCGGAGCCAATACAAACTGTATGCGACTTCTGTCATCTTCATCCCACGTTATCCCCTTACTTGTTGACCTTTACTCTCACCTCTTTCGTTAATTGAATCGTATTATATTCATTCTACCGTCTTTTTTATAACAGACAACAACAACTTGGGCATAGTTTGTGAGTTATCATTTCGTTTTGTTCACTCCCAATAACTAAGTAGTTTTTCTTTCATTTGTGAGGAGTCGGTCACTTTACAATACTTTGCTAGAAAATTTGTTGAACTTTGTCAAATATCTAATTTCTCGACAATAAATCCTACGTAGCATCTGCTTAATTATCTCTCTCTCTCTCTCTCTCTCTCTCTCTCTCTCTCTCTAGGTAATGCGGAGATATGGTGTTCCAGAGCCATATGAGAAGCTGAAGGAGCTAACTAGAGGAAGAGCAGTGGATCGAGAAAGCATAAGAGCGTTCATTGAAGGGCTGGATATTCCCACGGAAGCCAAGAAAAATCTGTTAAATTTGACGCCTCATACATATATCGGGGAAGCTGAAGAGCTGGCCAAGAAGTTGAGTCTTGTTAGGAGCTCCGTGAATGGAGCACCGCGCAATTGATAGCTCGGTCGGTTGATGTACGGTGTAATCCTCTCTTCGATAAGATGTTTTTGTTCACAAAAGATACACTATTGAAATTGATGAATCTAAAATTCTAAGCAGAAAATGGTTTTGTTAGTTTTAGAAAAATGTTAATCAATCATGTTTGCTTGAATATTGTAATACCAGAAAAGAAACAAAATAGACTTTTAATACTGTGGTTCGGTTCGATTATTTGGTTCTGATTCGATTTTGCTAAAATAGTTAAGTGGATACAATAAAATAAGAAAATCGAATATAAACTTTGAAGCGGATATAATTAAAGTCCATTTCAAATCAATAGAGCAGCAATCATGAAAGAAAGTGGCATAACACATAAATTATTGAGCTTTGAAAGTGAAAAGGTTAATGCTAATATAAGAACAAAATTATGGGGCATAAGCAAAAATTGATGTACCTGTCATTTTCTTAGTGGAAAATGTACGGACGAAGTTTAATTTTATTTTATGACTTAACTGCAATGTTTCCCCCTCACTATAACGACATAAGAAAATGAAAACAAATCCTATGATAAATTTTGTCATTGTTATCATATTCATTTATGAATTGCCAATTTTGCGACCTGGTGACTACTGCTAAAGGCGTATTATTCCATCGACAAAATATATTTTGTATGTATATATTAAATTATAATGTAATTCGGTGAAAAAAAATTCACACAAAGTTCTGAAAAATAAGCAAGTTAAAAAGGCAATACAAAACATCTAGATATTTAAGAATACACTTTCGCTATTTATATGGGATGAATGATATATATAGATGTAAGTTATTAGGATTATAAACTAATCAAATCGATTAAATTAATTGAATCGACCGAGCACAATATTTGCAAATTCTATTTGTTTTCAGAAAATTTTTAAAATGTTTTTATTTGTACTCTTTTAATGCTTAAATACACTTGAATTAAGCTAATTGTGGTTAATTTTTGATCAATTATAATACCAACACCATCGTTAATTTAACAAATAAATTTTACCTTGTCATATATTTGTCATAACATCAAAAAAATTCGTTAAAGATATGATTTTATCATCACCTAATATTCCTGATTACCTTTATGGGGATAAAAATATAAGACACGTGCTCAACCTATAAAATATTAATGAAATTAAATTTAAAATATTTAATTAAAATGAAAGACAAGTAAAAAGAATATTCACTGTCCCTTGGCTCATACAGGGATCACGTAGACGCCAAGGGTCACATGCCCCTTAAATTTTTAAGAAACTTGTTTAGATAATTTATTAATTACTTAAACACGAAAAATCCAAAATATATATAAAAATAAAAATCGTTACTTTCATTTTCCCTATTCTGTGTCTGCTAGTCCCATATTTTCTTACTTTGTCAAACTTCATTGTTTTTCTTCCCCCACCCCCCCCCCCCTTTTTTTTTTTTTTTTTGAGAATGTCAAATTTCATTGTTGATTGTAAATTTTAAGTTGAAATACTACATTTCTAGAAGCTTGGATTTCCATTTTCTAACTACCCCTTATTATGTTTTCTTTAATTTGTTTCCCTTTAGCTGGCTTGTTATTCCCATTTTCTATTGTCACATTCTTAATTACATCGGTTAGATTAATAGCATGTATTGATTTGAAAATAATTACTCCCTCCGTTCCGCCGAATACGGCCTAGTTTATATAGGTACGGAGACTAAAAAAAAGAGTATTGAGTATAAAGAAAGTATTTAGTGTAGTATGAATGCAATATTTTATAATGCTAATAAAGTTATAGATGGGATGATTGAGTGTGTAGTAAGAGTAGGTTAGTGGGGTTTAGATGGGATAATGGGCCATGTATATAAACTACTACCTCCGTCCCACATTACTTGGCTCATTTCCTCAGGGCACGAAGATTAAGAAAAAATAGATTAGATATAAAGGGTGTGGTTAGTGTAGTTAATAAAGTGATATACAATATTTTTTAATTGATAAAGTGATATAAAGTGGTGCTGATGTGACACAAAGTGATATAAAGTGGTGCTGAAGTGATATAAAGTGAATAAAGTGATTTCTTAATTATTTCCATAAATGGAAAGTGAGACAAGTAGAATGGGACGCCCAAAATAGAAAGTGAGACAAGTAATATGGGACGAAGATAGTAACTATTTCCTTTAAATGAAACAAGCCAAGTATAGTGGGACATACCAAAATAGAAAACAGGTCGTATTCGGTGGGACGAGTGGAGTATATATTTTAATTGAGTAGAATAAGTCTTACATGCCAATTTTAAATTTACAGATTATCACATATTATTGAGGTGAAATGTGCTTTTCTTTTCTTTATGGAAAGTGTTCGATTAGAACATGAAAACGTGACTAAATGGCCCTAGATACTCTTCGAGATAAAAGTGTAAGAAATGAGGGGATTCTTGAGCGTGGAAAGGATCCAATGAATTCAAAAGAATTGAACGAGGAGTCGTATGAGGTGAAAATCTCAAGTACAATTCTGTAGAATGGGAGTAAGGGTGACTTATCTGTCAACTTTTCCACTATCACCCCCAAAAAATCAAATTATGTCTTACTTAAAATTGCTAGCGTACGATTAACCTCTAAATTTAAAATCACTGCTTATATATCCGGTATTGGCCATAATTCACAAGAATATTCTTCAGTCTTGGTAAGAAGGGGGAGGGTTACCCTAGATGTTGTCGGAGTGAAGGATCGTCAACAAAGGCGTTCTAGTGCATTGTAGATTAATATTATGTAGTTTGGATCTAGGGTTCCTCGCGCGTAGGATTAACTTGAATTTTTTATGTAATTGAACTTAATTATGTTAATATTATTATATCTTCAACTAAATTTCAAAGGTCTTATTTTCATGTTGCATTTATATGGAATAATATGTTTATATCCTTATAATTAATTAAAGTAATGATATTCGGCCACACGCGTAAAAAAATGAAAGTTGACTGTAAAAATGGAAATAATCACATTTTCCCCTTAGGATTTATGCTTCGCAATTAGGGTATATTTCTATTTTCAAAACCTATATTACCATTTTTAACTTGTGTAATCGGCCACAGTGTGGTAGAATATCATTACCCAATTAATATGCGTGATGATTTTTTTCACATGTTATGCTCAATACAAGTCATATTGAATAGGACGAAAACATACAATGTATATAAATGTAGAAATTCGTAAGTGACATCAAGGAATTCGTACGTAATTCACATCGGTTAAGACTAGTTAAAAGGGATTCACTATTTTTAACGATAAATTATACTCCCTCCGACCATAAAGAGAATGCATACTTTGTAACGGTACGGTTTTAAGAAAATCCTGAAAAGTAAAATGTGATTGGAGAAAAAGTAAATGTTAGTGGAGATATGATCCCACATTATAATAGTAGTAAGTGAGAATAATTTCCATAAATGAACTATGCATTCTCTTTGTAAACAGTTAAAAAAGGAAAACTATGCATTCTCTTTATGGTCAGAAGGAGTATACAACACAATTTATAGTTATTGGACTTATCTTAACTCAGATAGTGTAATGTAAGTATGCATTATCCAAATAAAATGTCAAATCTTTGATAATATAATTTCACTTGCATGCTTTAAAGCTAATCGTTTTCGATCTTGCTCATTTCTATTTTTATTGTAAATTAAGGAATTGAATAAAAATAAAAATAAAAAATAAGAGGAGAAGTTTCCGGATCTGTACAAACTGATCAGTTGTCGCCCAGATCAGTGAGTGTACTAGGACAGGTGTATTGAAAGTGAAAGCTCAAAACATGAAAACACCATTCATTTTTTAGGCTGGTGTTGAGCTGTATGCCTTGTCGTTTTTTAAGATTAAAAATAGAAAACGACAACATTACAAAAATATGACAAGCCTTTGTTGTTCGGCAATTTTAGGTCAAGTCGATTAGGGGCCGCGGGTATCGTTATCGCGTCGGCATGATAATTTGGGATAAAGTATAGTAGTAAGATCTAATTACGAACACAACTCATTTAAGATTTGTTTGCTACAAACATGATGTGGTATTTATTATTTGTATACATATAGGTGCAATTTGGATACTATATAATTTCGTTTATGTTGACGCAATACGATAAATTATAATTTGAATTAAAAATAAAATATATTAATATAATAATAAAAATGCGTAAAATTTCATCATGTTCAATAGAAATGATACACGAATAATAGCTTACATATTAAAGTTTTTTTTATATTTTCTATTTTTCATTGTGCATATATGTGTACTATAGAGACTAATTCCTTATATTTATTTATTGAATGTATTAAAATATATAATAATTCTATTCCAACATACTACGTCTGGACATACGTTCTTGAAATAGGAAAAAAATTCTCCGATTGCCTTCAACATTTCTTTCCTACTCAAACCTCATTCTGAAATATCAATCTCACGCACACGGCTCCCAAATTTTACTCTCATCCATACCCAACTCCTAAACTTGTGAATTTAAATTGAGATGAAAGTTTATAATTAAAATTTTAAAAGTGTATATTTATTAATAACTAAACTGTCAAAACTATGAAATTAAATTATTAATTAAAAAATTTCCTCAAATTCCCATTTTTACCATTGTATGTCTGGACATAATGTGCCCAAATAGCATTACCCATAAGTATGTAAGATGTATATTAAACCTTTTTTATGATGAGTCCGTAATTGCTATTTGATGTATGTAAAAATTTAAGCCATAAAATATTGGTGAAATTTAAACGTAAAATTAATAATATTTAATGGGTTAATTTGTATAAAATACACTACCTTTTCCGAATTTTGAATTTTAACATTACCTTTAATTACTTTGCTTAAAATACACCACCTTCACACCCTTTTGAATTTTGATATGAAATCTGAAAACCCCCAAATTATGTTTGACGTGGAAGTCGGAATTGTACGCGTGGAATTTTAGACATTTTTTGGGCATAAAGAAAAAAGCGGAGCTGTTAGACATTTTTTGCCTCAAAATTTCACCCCAAGCTTCCACTCCAATTTTCGTACCAAGCTTCCACTCTAATTTTCTGGATCAATCTTGCGCCCTTCGACGCAAATGGCAATTTAAGAAGAAAAATCTCACTTAAAGAACCTTAGATCCTCAATTTCTCTTGTTTTTATGGTGAATGAAATGAAAAATCTCATGTCGTTTCGTGTTATTAATATAGACATGTCAAATGTAAAATTGCTATGGAGATAACTAATAGCTGACACGTCGGCTAAAAACTGTCACGTCTGCTGTCAGAAATTTTCAGCGTGTCAAAATTTAAAAAACTGTAAAGTTGGTGTATTTTAGACAAAGTAATTAAAAGTCATGTTAAAATTCAAAATTCGGAAAAAGCGGTGTAATTTAGGCAAATTAACCCACATTTAATTAATCAATATGTCATTTATCGGGCACTGACAAACCAACCGTAGGTTCAAATTAAAACCTACATGGCTGCATGAATCATCATCACTATGATTCTATGAATGCCAAATTTTACAAAAAATTTTAAAAAAATAAAAATTAACACACACATATCATACGCAGGTTTTAATTTAGGGGAGCTCACCATAACAAAATCATAAAGAAAAAACAAAAGTTATGTATATTGTGTCAAATTAATTTAAAATATTGATTGCAATGGCTCGTTCTTTTAGACTGTCCACAACAGTGATCATCCTAAGCTTATCGTTGCAATCATAAAATTGTGATCTCTTACCATTGTAGATCGCGGAGATCGCAATGATCTATTTGGAGTTGCGATCAGAAGCGTGGTCACAAGAGAGAAAAGAAAACGGGAAGGGGTTAGTGGCCACATGGAGCACTTCTATTAGCCAACAATTTAATGAGAGATAGCTAGTGGCCACATGACTTAATGAGATCCCTCCATTGTGGGAAAAGAAAAAGAAGAGATCGCGATGGACCCATACATAGGCTGAAAATAGAGCAGCGATCTCATTTTGATGATCGCCACTGCAGACAATCTTACATACTCTATCATTTACGATCACTTGAAAATATCAACGTATAATAAGGAAGAAAATATTCTTGTTCTACAGTATTATGTTCCCATTAAAAATATTTAGTTGAACTGCTAAAGTCGGTGCAATATTTCTCCCTATTTTCACAAAAATTATTTTGAGTTTCAATCAATGAGACAAGTTATCAGTGCCCCCACATGTTCTTATCACACAAGAAAATGTTCCAAGTACAACGTCCCTATATTAAAGAGATGATAAGCTGTCATGTTGAGAACTTATCAAACTTTAATAGTATAATTGTAGCATGTAAAGTTTTTTTAATTTGATTAAGTTCTAGTTTTATCATTCATGCATGTGCATATTCATGGTAGCTAACAACTATATACATTAATTATTTACTTAGTATGGCAACTTATGCGTTGAATTGTATTATTATGTAAAGTGGGATTAAATAAGTTAGGAGAATATATAATTCAGCTACTTGGAATTAAACTAAAACTTCTTTCTTTCTTTCTTATTTATATTTGCCGATACCACTAGTCGATATAGTTGTGGATTCGGCACAAAATTATTGCAATTAAAAGATGTTAGTGGGGTTCATTTCTTTTTTGTTTTTTTCTTTTTTTAGAACAACGAACAACAGAAAGTATAAATCTAAGGAGACGCTCAAGTGGCTAATTGAGATATTACAAAATTTTTTTAATGATAAATTTTGGGTTTAATATCGTATTGTGTAGGGTGCAATATATTTTCCTTGTGTAATGATGTAGTGGTCCCATATTTAATAGTGTAGAAATTTATTCTAGTGTATTATTTTATTCGACAATATATATATCTTTATAATTTCTCTAAAAAACAGTAAGTGTCATGAGCTGATTGAACTTATATACTATATTTTATAGTATCTCTATCCACTACTGACACGAATTAATGTGTATTGGATGATAATTGTGAGTTCGGTTCGATTAATCATATGTTTCAAACAAAAGCAAGTTGACATACAGTTTTAATCTGTTGAGTTAATTGCTAAAAAAGAAAGATCAAACACCAAAAATACCATAGCTATTTAACTAAACATTGGACCCAATAACCTAATCAAATTCTATTTCTTACAATTCATGTGTCACTAAAAGTTTCTATATACATCTTAGAATGTTCATTTTAAACATACTAACTAAGAAAAAAATAGTAAAAACTTCAATTCATAATCCAAATTACACATACCATATAACGTACACTAGGGTAATTAAAATATTAAATTATACAATCATGTTAAATGTATTGTAAATTTCAAGGGGGTGTTTACTAAGTGGGATAAGCTGGATAAATAAAAATAATATAGGTTAATCAAGCGTTTACTTTTAAGAATTAAATTTAATGATATCTCACCACACATGATCATTGTTCATATTTAAAACTACACATGTGGGATTAAAAGAATCATGAGATAAGAATGGTCAATTCTATCCTATTTGATAAACGCCCCCCAAGCGTTTATGCCTAATCCGCAAAAGAAAAAAAAATGGAAAGCAGAAGTGAAAAACTAAAAATTTGTAAAACGGAAATAAAAGAACTAAATGAATACCATCGAATTAATCATCGTATTCTCTACATATAATTGAAGTTATATCAATTTTCAAGACATGTACTTTTTCTCTGTTTATATATTCTCTATATATAAATACAAATACCCTATTCGTCTTTAAATAAGTGTTTCTTTTTTAAATCTAAACACATAAAAAGGCCATGATTCATAATTGTGAGTGTTGAAACTTTTTATTTATATAATTGAATTAAAACATCAAAGTCAAGTAAAGGCAAAACATTAAAATTCGTTAGCGTAGACATATGCATATGCTCCCCCGAAAGCTTTTGATGCAACTATAGACTATAGTCATGCACGTTTAAGTTAAGTACCTATCTCAATCTATAAATCCCCACCTCAAAAGTACACATATTTGCAAAGCTAGAATAAATCGACTCCACTCCGTTATCTATGCACCAAAATCCGTCAAGTATAGTGGTTTTATGTATGATGTGCTCATATATAACGGAGAAAATCTATTATTTATGCACTCATACAAGACAGGTTTTTAAGTATACAAACGGCGAAATATACATTATCTATATGTGTTATACATATGCTTTTATCCGTTATGAAAGATCATCTTTCTTCGTGATCTATTGTGTCATACATAACGGTTCGTTCAGTATTAATAACGATTTCTTTCCGTTGTCTATGGTTGTTAAACATAACGTTTTTTACCGTTACGAAAGCTCATTTTTCTCCGTTATGAAAGCTACATCGAATTTTTTTTCATCATACATAACGTTCTTTTATTGTTAGATAACGCTTTATTTATGTTATCTATTTTGTTATAATAATGTTTTTACTGTTATAAATCATCTTTTTTCCGGTATGTAATGACCTTATAGACAACAGTCTTTTGTTCGTTTACCGTTATGTCTTCTTGCTATTTTAATTTTTGTTTTTCATTTTTGTTCAATAACATCGATACCTACTTCACCAAATCTTTAGTGGCGGCCTAAACCATCCACAACAATTCATCTCAAAAGAAAACACATGCAGCTACCACAACCAATCCCATACGTACCTGTTTGACTTACGCGACACTGAACGAGGTAGATATTCTGCCAGACGGCGGCCGTTGCCTCGACTGTGAGGGCAAGTGAGGGAGGCGTCGAAAGTAGCAGCACCGCTACAACTTGGTTGCGCTGGTGGTTAGGGAACGACGAATTATCGCCGGATATGAGAAGACAAAAAGAGATTAGGGATTTTGATATTGGAGAAAGGAGAGGGATTTTGAAGATTGAATCTCGAAAACAAATTAGGGATTTCGATCTGAAGCTAAAATTGGAGATGAATTCAAAGTGAAATTATCAAATTGGGGAACTCTGGAGATAAATTCAAGTAGGAGAAAAGTTTTGGTGAAATTATCAAATTTGGGGATTTTTAGAGATGAATTGAAGTGGGATAATGTTTTGGCAAAATTTTTCGTAGGAAAACCCGTCGTTTCCCTTCATTAATTAAATTAATAAAGGATCTTGATACATAACGGAATGGAATAACCGTTATGGCGACCGTTATTAAAATGAGTTATACATAACGTACCTCTTAACGGTTTAGTATAACCGTTATATATATGATTAAAAGATAACGCCTATACATAATGTATGACTCGACACTGTTATATATGAAATTAGGTGATGGTTTAGGCATAACGGAGTTTTCAAATATCCGTTATCTATGACAAAAATGCATTCATACATAACGGTTTTTTCAAAATGTCCGTTATGTACGTAGTGTTAGGCTATCTGCAACCCTTGGAGACCACTAGTGGTCTCCAAGGGGTCTCCAACACCACTTTTTCACTAGAGACCCCTTAGAGACACATACCCCTGCAACGCAACTGTCTCCAAGTTGTCTCTATCTTTAATATTAAACAATTCTCCATTTCCATTAAATAAATACAAATTGGAAGTTAACATTCATTAAAAATTAAAATACACAAATTCGAATAATCGATTAATTTTTTAAAATTGAAAAATTACATTAGCCGATAAAAAAATAGTTACGTCTAATTAATAAAAAATTTAAATTAAAAATAATCATGCCCCGATAGCATATTGTTTCGCTAATTAAGCTTCGTAGGCGTGTAGACATAAACATCGTCGGACATGTCGGGAAACCACGGGATAAAAAGGAATTGTTGGGATCCATTTTCACAAGAAAGGAAGAATGAGGTAAAAATAATGATATTTATTATAATAAATTAGATTAAAATATATATATATATATATATATATAAAGAAAAAAATAATACTCGAGACAGTCTCGAAGCATCGAGACCGGGCTCGAGACATTCAGCACTGCAACGCATGGTCTCCAAGGAAAGGGGTCTCGAGACCCCTTGGAGACCATCCCTTGGAGACTCGTTACACATATATATATATATATATAAAGAAAAAAATAATACTCGAGACAGTCTCGAAGCATCGAGACCGGGCTCGAGACATTCAGTACTGCAATGCATGGTCTCCAAGGAAAGGGGTCTCGAGACCCCTTGGAGACCATCCCTTGGAGACCCGTTACATATAGTCTTATGCACGAAAGGATTTTTAGTAGTGCTCATTGATTTTATCATGTTATACACGGTCTAACTGTGAAGTGGCTAGTTGAGGGTTGTTTGGTTGGTCAAACTATATCGTATTAGTCTTATAATATAATGTCCAGTTGGATGAAATCATCTCGATACTCTTAAATTCCCAATGTTGATAAGTAGGGTTAGATTTTCCCTTATGTATCTTTCCTTATAGTAAAACTGATCTCGGATTGATGCAGAGGAAGCGTGAAATATATTGATAATGATAAAATATATGAAGTCCGTTGATAACCAATGTATATCGAAATGCGTATGATAAGGGTTATCTGTTGATTCACGCATGAATGCTGGAAGAACACCACGAGAAGGGAACAATCAGAAACTCTACATTTCAACTCAAATTCGACTCCCCTAAAACATAAAACAAAACACCTATTTATAATAAAACCTTAGACATCTAAAAGGAAACGAATAACTTATTGACCAAGACAAATAATTAAATAGATACAATATATTCTACGATCTTATCTACATCATACTATCCATCCTTGAAACGATTCGTCCTCGAATCGATAACGTCCTTGATGGTCGTCGCAGGTTCGATCATATTGACCGTGTGGGAAGGCAAGGATCTCTTGATTCTGTGCTCGGAAATCCTCGAACTGTTGAGACAAAAGGCCAACGTCGTGACGAAGATCATCTTGAACAATCTGAACGGCTGATTGACGGGGAGACATCGCGTAGGAGCGTAACAAGGCTCTGGATACCAACTGATGCAAGGAGAAGTATGAAATATATTGATAATGATAAAATATACGAACTCCGTTGATAATCAATGTATACTGGAATACGTACAATAAGGGTTAATCCGTTGATTCACGCATGAATGCTGGAAGAACACCACGAGAAGGGAACAATCCCAAACTCTACATTTCAACTCAAATTCGACTTCCCTAAAACATAAAACAAAGCACCTATTTATAATAAAACTCTAAACATCTAAAAGGAAACAAATAACTTATTGACCAAGACAAATAATTAAATAGATACAATATATTCTACGATCTTATCCACATCACAGACCAATTTAATCCGAATAAAAATTGTTTATCTCATTTTATATCTAGTCATTGCAACCGGATACCTTAAATCAAATATTTTATGTTCGAATTCCACCAACGTATTATAAATCGAACATGTCACATTTAATTTATTGATATTAGACATGGTTAAGAGTTTACCTAATGTATAGACTATTACACATGATTTATGATGGTCCCGGTAACGAGTAACTAGTATATGGAAGGGGGGAAATACACTAGTAGCAATTTTCATTTTGCTTAACGTCTTTTCACTGAGATATACTGCTCAGGTCAGTTTACTCTACAACCGGAAGAGTCAGTTGGAGTAGCTCTTCAATTGAGTTGCTCAGTTGGAGCTAATTACACAGTTGATAGCTCAGCTGGCTCCTATACATGAAGTTCAGCTGAATGCATCAACTGAGGTTTTAAACAGTTTTGCAATGCGGAAGATGGTGGAAATTAGACTCGTTACAAAAACTGAAACCTTTGTGAAAGGGAATGTCAAGTTCCCAAATTAGTGCAGTGCATATGTTGGATCAGTTAGTTAGGTACTGAATTTAAAATACTGAATGTAAATTACAGAAAATAAGTACACAGTATTTTAACGTGGTTCGGAAATGCACCTCCTAAGTCCACGACTTTTTTTTTGGAAAGTAATCCATTAGATAAGCTTAAGCGTGCTTACCAAACGCCCCACTTGGATTTCCGAGTTCCAAGAAAACCTAACCAGTTTAATTCCGGGTTCGAATAAGGCCTTACACAACTTTTTCGGGCAAGAGCCTGACCTTAGATTTCGGGTTCTAAAGGACCTAATCTTAGATTACGGGTTCCAAGCGACCTGCTATTGGATTACGGGTTCCAAGCGACCTGCTATTGGATTACGGGTTCCAAGGGACCTAGTGACTTTGATTACGGGTTCAAAGTCAAACATGAGGTTTGGATTTGGGGGAGAATCCAACAAGGAAGCCGTCAACACTTTAGGGGAGTGGAGGCTTTGACTAGAGGCTACAAACTCAATCTCTTGAAAGAGAGAGTCCGAGGAGATACAAAACAAGCAAAGACCAAATCTCTAGACTCAATTAGGAAGGGGAACTTCTGAGAGGCTAGGGGGAAGAACAGGAGAGAAATCATTCTACTCCGACTCGACTTCACCGGTCTTCTTGCTTGGAGAGAGAGAGAGGTTATCAGCTGCTTCCACCGCTTCACTCTTTGTGTTGTCTTTTGGCACTTCGGCGTGCTTTTTCTCTACTTGTATCGCCCTCATTTAGCTTTGGTGTAGACCTCTATTTATAGAGGGAGATCAAACTAGCCGTTGGAAATAGTCGTTTGATCCCTGCCAAAAGCATAACACTCCACATGGTTTACTGGTAACTTTGCAAAAATGGTAACTGCGACCTTTGCTTTTTGCACGTCGCTATTATCGGTCCATTTATGAAAAGTTTTCCAGCTGACTTGTGTTCCCGAGTAGATTTAAATTTAGACTGCAAGTCCTCGTCTTCAGCGTCTTCTCTTCTCCGCTTTGCGACGTCTTGACTTCGACACAACTTCTCTTCATGCCTTCAGCTGCGTGGTTCAGTTGTGGAATCAACTGAGTTGCTGTCCAACTGAGTCCGTGCTTCAGTTGAGATTGATGTCTCAACTGACCTTGTGTCTCAACTGACCTTGTGTCTCAACTGAGTGTGATTCATCAGCGAGTTTGAGCCTCGAGTTCTTCACGAACCTCCTTCTTTAGTCCGGCTGACTTCTCCTGCTTGACTTTTGTAAAGAAAAAAAATCCCTACGCTCAAACAGTGAGCTCTAGCTAAGATCAAAGTAAAGGCATACATCTACTTAATTGGGATCAGTTAGGATTTTGGTATCTTTTGAAACCTTTAATAATTTTTCCAACAATTTATAAACTATTACACATGATTAAGAGCTTACCTTCAAAAACTACTGCAAATGCCCATGAATTAAGATGTCTTAAGTAAAGTAATTTAATCTACTTCTATACAAAAACTCATGTAATACGTTTTTACACCCTATAGGAGACCACCTCCTACTTCTATTACACACAAAATTTGTGGATTAATTATTTACTCTTAAGATCTTGACATAATATTTTTCTTAATGTGCTCACTTTTTGCATAATTTGGGGCATGAGATAGCAAAATTATTTTCAATCAAAAAGTAAACATATGTTGTCAGGTGGATTTGATGTGATCAAATCTTACCGTGAAATTGGAATCGCCATTTTCACAGAATATATAATTAAAATTTCATAATAATATGTGATATTTTAACTAATTAAAGTGTAAAAACTACTATCGATAGAATAATTTTTTTTTTCTTCAAGATAATTAACAATCATCTTAAGAAAAATTGTCAAACACCATAAAACCAACCACATTTAAGTCGTGTGGCGTCCTTTTTTTTTTTCATGTCCTAAGAACCCGCAGCTGTTACTTTCGATGCGTACTAAATAAATTTTTGTTCTTATACAGTAGTTTGTAAATCACACAGAACAGGTAAACCATATTCTTTTAATATAGGTGTGCAAACTCGACCTATAGAAGCGCTTTATGGGGTTGAACTCGAGATCTTTTAGTCTCGGGCGTCCACTTTTTTTTTGTTTGAATATTACAAGGAAATTTAAATACCGCGTGACGGTGGACTCGAACAAGTGACCTTTGGCCCATATATTAACCACACTACCACTAGGCTAACACACACACACTGGGCGCCCACTTTTACCACTAGGTCATCTCCAAGGTATTACATTCTTGTATATTCCCTCCATCCACGATATCGTTGTTGCATTGTGGACGGCATGGGTTTTAAGAAAGTGATGAGTAGTAGTGGATAGTAGTGGATATTATTGTGAGTGAAGTAAATGTCGCACTATAAAGGTCCCACTATAAATGTGAGTAGAGTAGTGAGAAATATAATGTTAATTAAATATAATGTATTATGTGGACCATACTATAATAAATGGAAGTGACAATCATATCGTGAACAATAGGGAATAGTATTTTATCACAATATTCAAATTAAAATAAATTGAAGTTATTTCTAGCTAGTTCTCTTTTTCTTGAAACATTTATAATTTTTTTTATTATAGCATATCTAACAAAACATGGCAATAATAATGATTATCCAATATCTGCTTATATAATTATATTCGGATTATAATCAGAAATAAAACTATATGAATTACCGAGGAAACCATATTCATATAAAACTGTTGGAAATCATGAATGTGAAAGTATTAAGTGATAGCTAACAGCATAGCGAACCATTGTTATAACGATGAACATGTCACACGGACTTCCTCTATCTTATTTAATATTTTTTTATTTTCTAATTATTTTGATATCTAGCTTATATTATCATGTTTTAAATAAGAAAAATTAATTATTTAAAATAATTAGACTTACTTACGTTTTTTTATTCTTATTTTTAATTTTTATATCAAAAAATAACATGACAATATGAACGGTGGAAGATGAAAAGGAAGTTAATAAATGAGTTTAACACGAACCTTCTTTTAGTGGTGTTTCTTTGGTCTACGTATGTGAATGATCAATGTTTCACCTTATAATAATAATAATAATAATAATAATAATAATAATAGCCGTTATGATTTTTCCTAGATAAAAAAAATTCGTCGTTATGATTTAATCTTTCAGTCCATCCTTGCTCCTTGGTTAAGTCCATTTATTAATTAACAATTTCTATGCACCCAAAATAAAATAATTTTATGACTAACGATATAAATATTCTCCGACCAAGATGTTTAATTGGGATAACTCAAAACCAAAAAAAAAAGGAAAAATATTTTAATTGGACGAGTGGATTGAGACCTGCAACCTACACATACGTGGCGCCCTGTAAGATCTGAAGTGGGAATGAGAAGATCAGCACATACTACGCGTCATCATGCAATTATTTATCATTAAAGTTGCCATATATTTAACTAAATCAAATAATTGTATTACAAATATGTGTGTGTGTGTGTGTGTTATGCATGGAGATGGATAATGTGTGCATGTGGTTTTGATTAGAATAATTTCGTTGGTTGCAGACCTGTCAATACCATGTAGCCGAAAGTTGGTCGACAAATTTATTTTATTACATACCAACATAATAATTTGCGTATTTATACAAACTTTTGCTTTTGTATTTTGCCCTTATATTTTAAGACTATTGTAATTTTACATGTATAGTTGTAAACTATAATTTGCGGGTGACGGTAGCCAAAATAATAACATTATCAGTTCCGTGTAGCTTTTCTCTTTAGATATTTTTTCTTTTTGTTTGGTTAAACTTGTTCATTCAATTCAATCAATATTCAGTGACGATTATCATAAAAATAATTATTATATAAAGAATAATAATTTGAATTCAATCATATAATAGGGCCAGCGTCATCCAAGTTCATATCTTTCTCAAGATTATTAGGTCTCTCCAATAATTTTCATTGCATTATAGCGGTCCGTCAAAAATATAGTTTAACAGCGCGTTTATTTTAATGAAAAAGGGTGAAAAATGAATATTTTCATTTTTTTTTTATCATTTTCACATGTATATTACGTTGGTTAATTTTTCTTGGGGGGATGGATAATATTTTCGGTCAGCCCCTTTTCCATCTTTTTCTCTCAATTATGGAAAATATTAACATGATGGAGGGGTATGATAATATTTTTCAGTAGATAAAAGACATAATAATGGAGAAAGGGTGGGGCTGTGGAGGGAACTATGTGATAATTTTTTTTTCTATCCTAGTAAACATGTGATAAAAAATGATGAAAATATTAATATTTTCTCATCTTTTGTTATCCATCATTTTCCAATGGAAATATTTCCATCAAATAAAACCCATCCTAATAAGTTTAATTGCCTTTCTCTTTTTAGTTCACGCATGTCTAATTGCTTGAATCTCCATTCAGTTTTCTAATTGGTCGTATACATCTTGTCTATTTGTAAAACTAGTGAGCAACCCGTCGAAAATCAACGGGATAATATTTAATGTAATTTGCTTAGTAAATATAGAAAAAAATTTTGAAAGTGAAAATATTTTTTTCTAATTAAATTCAAAAAAATTGTTTTTCAATACTTCTATCTTTATTTACTATTTTGATCCTTGTAGTTCAATTTAATCCACATACTTTAGTAATATTATTAAAGTTATTATTTGCAATTTGTTTGATAATTATAAAAAAATTAAAAGTAAAATCTTTAATTTCTAATTAAATTTAAGAAAATTGTTATACAATTCTAATTAATATTATATAGATAGATAGATGTAAAGCGAAAAATTAGCCCTAGTCTTCAATATCTCTTTTAATTTATAATCATACCTTATTTCCATAAACGTTAATAGTGACAACTAATTAGTTTCAACGGAGTATAGAGGATAAGGGTGTTTAAGCTTATCTTGAAGAGCTTAAAGTTAAAACTCATATTTTTAAGGGGAAGAGCTTAAACCTTATCTGTCTTCTTTCCTGAAGGAAAAACCTCATCTGTCTTACAATTTGATATTAATGTTAGTTTTGTTTACGATTTTAGCGTTTGGATAATGGAAATTTTCAAATATTAGAGATCTCAAATCAAATTCATAATTAAAGCTTCTAACATTAAGGATAAAACGTTACATTTTCTTATTTCTTATAGATTAACTTTTATATTAAAGCGGATGACCCAGCCGAATCTAATTATTTAATTAGATCGCAAGATTTTGACCAAGTTGAGCATTTTCTTATCCAAAATCTTATCTTTTAATCAATCTATATATCTACTCTACGAGGAAAAAAAAAAGTAATTTCTTTTTCTTTTGCTGCAGAAAAAAAAAATCATAATTAGCATTTCCGTAATGATTATAGAAAACTTAGCAGGAAAATGCATTTTCTCTGGTCCGATAATTATTCCCGCTTAATTTTTTTTATCTCATTTAATATGGCATATTTTCCTTTTCGCATCTCACTCAATATAATTTATTTTTTTTCTTATTATTTTTAACAACATACTATAAATAAATTTAAATATCGTGTGATGGTGGACTCGAACCAATAACCTTTAACTTTAACATTAATCACACTACCACTAGGCTAACACACATACAATTTATGGGATACACAACGATATACTTTTAATTAAAAATAAATTTTATTAGCATTATATTGACTTAAAAATTACTTTATTAAATGTGTGTTTACTTTGATGGAAATGGTAAAAAATGAATATTTTCACCCGTTTTTCATTCTTTTTACACATTTACTATATTAGTTAATTTTCTTCGGGCTTAATGAATAACCTTTTCTGACAGTCAATTTCCATCTATTTCTCACTAATTGTGAAAAATTTTAACATGGGAGAGAAATGTAATAACATTTTCAATGGGTAAGAAGCATAAAAATGAGGAAGAAGCGAGTAATTATGTGATCATTTTCATTTCCATCATGTCATAGTGAAAATATTTGTCAGAGTGAATGCACCCTAAAAGATGTATTTTATTTACACTTGTTTTAGTCTCTGAACTAAGTACATTAAAATATATTGAGAGTAATTAACTGAGATTCTATAAGATTTTACCCATCTAGAAGAATAAGGAATAAGAATCTTCCACATTTTTAATCAATCAATAATCTCTTACTAATATAATTTCTTTCTCTTACTAAAAAAACCAAAAATTTATTTTTTCTCACTCCAAATTTCCAAAACACACACACACATATTAAGGACAGAACATTCACACACCGTACGCGTCCACCTCTACCTATATATGCCATCCAACTGGCTCTACCACTCCCACTCCCCCTCTCTCTCCTCCTCCCTCTCTCTCTCTCTACACACCAGAATCCGTATACCAAAACCCACCCATTTCATTTTCTTCCTTCCCAAATTCGGCCTCTAGAAAAGTCAATCGAATACTTTGCTTGTGTGATTTACATGGGCTCAACATTTTCGTTTCTGGCGGCGACACGAAGCGCCGCCTCGTGCCCGTCGCCGGAGCTAGGGCTTGGGGACTTGCCGGAGAGCTGTGTGGCGGCGGTGCTGGGACACCTCGAGCCGCCGCAGATCTGCCAGCTCGCGTTGCTGAACCGCGCTTTCCGGGGAGCGTCGTCGGCCGATTTCGTTTGGGAATCGAAGTTGCCGGTTAATTATCGAGATCTGATCGGAAGAGTCTTCGAAGAAGATGCCTCTTTTTGCAAGGGTCTGTGCAAGAGGGATATTTATGCCAGGCTTTGTAGGGCTAATTCGTTTGACGGTGGTAATAAGGTTCGATTGTATGCCCTTTATAGATTTAATGATTCGGAAATGTCTATTATCATTTTTTTTTTCGAATTATCTATGAAAATATCCCTTGTTGAGATTTGTATGGTTGTTTGATTTGCAGAAAGTGTGGTTGGATAAGAACGCAGGCAAAATTTGTATGTCGGTGTCATCAAATGGATTGGCGATAACGGGAATCGATGACAGAAGATATTGGAGCCGCATTCCAACAGAAGAATCGAGGTGAGGATTAGTTTTGTTTTTTCTTTGTATTATTTTAAGAAAATAGTTTGATTTTGTAGGTTTGGTGTTAGATCTGATGCTCAACCAATTTGACCGTGCCTATGACAATTTCATAGAGATTAGGGTGATGAGATTATGCAGTTATAATGATCCTGACAAAGAAATGAGATCTTTACCTGTAAAAAAAGCAACGGAAAAGAGGTTTTTGTGCAATATTATTCCACAATTAATAATTGCTAGAATCTTGGTATAGATTGCCCATAAAATTTCATTCTAAAGATTATTGTCATTTGCAGAAGTAAGTTGTATGGATATTGACTTGAAGCTACTTTGCTAGTCCTTTACTACCATAGTGATGAAATCAAGAACCTCATTTTCTTGGAATCCCAGTTGAGATTTTAATCTCTTCTGCTTCTATCAAAAAATATAGACTGGTACAGAGTCACTAATTTCGACTCTAATTTTGACTGTTGGAGAAGAGAGCAATTTTTCTACCATTGTAAGGGGAGGGAAATGTTTGGGAGCCATATCTAAATGTGATGAAGTTCTGTCAACTTGTATGATCAATTGGATTGTTAGTGACTAATTAATAAAAATTTCTTGAAACCTACTAATATCAGTAGAAATATAATCGTATACTACTTGTGAATTGCGATTTGCTTTCAAATTATGATGCACTGGTTTTGGCGTCCGATTTTTTGAATTTCATTTGCATTTCATAGGTCGGGAAGTTGACTAAAACTGATTAAATTTGTTCTCTTGTGTAGATTTTCGTCAGTTGCATATCTCCAGCAAATTTGGTGGTTTGAACTCGATGGAGAAATCGAGTTCCCGTTTCCAGCAGGGTCGTACAGTATCTTTTTCAGATTGCAACTTGGACGCTCTCATAAGAGGTTTGGTCGACGTGCTTGTAACACAGAGCACGTCCATGGTTGGGATAAAAAACCTGTGCGGTTCCAGCTTTCGACTTCAGATGGCCAACAAGTCTCAAAACAGTGTTACTTGAAGGAGGAAGGGAGGTGGATCCGTTACCATGCCGGAGACTTTGTCGTCTCCGAGTCATGCAGATCAATGAAAGTCAAATTTTTGATGACACAAATTGATTGCACGCACACGAAGGGCGGCCTTTGTGTAGATTCTGTACTAATACTTCCTGCAGAGTCCAGAGAGAGGTTGCAGCATTTTTAATTGCAACCTCTCTCTCTGTGGGAACCAATCTTTTGTAGAAAATGAGTTGTAAAGAGCAGAATTCAGACTAGGTGTTGTAGCAAGGTCAGGGCTTCTTCTGGGCTTGGTCTCTCTCTCTCTCTCTCTCTCTCTCTCTCTCTCTCTCTCTCTCCTAGAGAGAATTTGTGGGTGGCTGTGAGGAGGAGTTATGGTAATGAGGTATCTTCTTTTCTTGTAAAATAAAAATAGTATGTTTATTAGTGTAAAAATGGTATGTGATTTGTACTAATATACTCCACATGTAGGGAATGTGAAGTCTATTGGTGCAAATAAATGAGGTGAGATCATTTTGCGATTGACCTCAAGTTACCAGTTATAGTTTAAGATCTAATTTCCTGGATATTTCGTCTCTTTTTATTTTGTAATTTTGAGAATATTAGATATTTTTTGGAAAAGTGTTCCTACTTTTGGCTGTTTTATTCGATGTTGATAGAATATTATTGTTTTTCTTTTTTCAGAAGAAAAATAAAAATCTATGGTGCTTTCATAACGAGCTATGTAGTCAGGATATCTAGCATTTTTATCTGGATAACAAAGAAACAGCTAATATAAGGAAATAACTAAAAAGTAAAAAAAAAAAAAATTAAGTGATACGAATTGGTTGAAGTTGTGCAAAATGCTTTCGCGGTCTATATCAATCATCCTCTCTCCCTTCGAAGCAATTTGCTCTCAAATCATCGGTGATCTAATCTCCAAACTCTAATAATTTGCAAATTAAATTAAGAGAGTGTTTGACTAAGCTTTTAAGCTCTTTAAAACAGCTTAAAAGTTATTCATTACTAAGGAATTAGGAGCTTAAAAATTGTTTTGAAGAGCTTTTAAGCTAAGTCAAACACCCTCTAACTATTTAACATGGAACGCAACATCAAATGTAATGATCTCGAACCTTTCCTCTTATATCAATCACTCTCTTTCCCTTGAAGCGATTCACTGTCAAATCGTCAGTGACCTAATCTTCGGACTCTAGTCATTTGCAAGGGAAATTAAGTATTTGACATTGGAACGCAATATCAAATGTAATGATTCTTAATTCGTCGTCTCATATCAATCATTCTCTCTCCCTTCGAAGTGATTCATTCTTGAATCATCAGTGACCGAATCTCCAAATTCTAGTCATTTACAAATTTTGTATACAAATTTTGTATACAACAGTCTACGAAGTATTACAAATTTTGTATACAACATTCTCATTGTTTTCCACACATTCTATCCTAACACAAATCTAAAATGCTTTACTCTATCCATAAAAATTTAATAAGGGGTGTTTGGTATTGCGTATTAACTCGTACTAAATTATTTATAAAGGATAATATAGTGTGTGGTAGAAAATATTAATAATGTAGAGAGGCCTTTGCAAAATAAGAGCCTGGTCTTATTTTACTATTCTACCTTCATTAATAATATCTTCTCTTTGGTGGTATTATTTACGTGACTTCAACAGTAATCCACACTAAACATCAAAAGGTCAAAATTACCGTTCTCTTCTTCATCGTCTTTCCTCTCTTCTCCCTCTAAACTGCCTCTCCTACACACCATTTCCTCGACTGCCACTCCACCGAACGCCAATGATTCGCACGCCATCTGAATCTGGCAAGTTGACAAGGACCAATTAGCTTCGATGCAGCAGAGAATCGCCGACACGGCGCACATCCTCAGTCGCTCCGCTGACAAGAGCTTGTGCTCCATCTTCAGAGTACCTCAGAGCTTCATCGACATCAATGGCCGCTGCTACCATCCGCACATCGTCTCCGTCGGCCCCTTCCACCACGGCGATTCCTGCCTTCTCATGATCGAGGAGCACAGTGGCGCTTCCTCGGTGCTGTCCTCAAGCGCAGGCAGACCATCCTTCAAAATCTGCTTGAGGTCGTCTAGCCGCTCGAAGCTAAAGCAAGAGAGTGTTGCTCCGTGAATAACTACTTCTCCATCGAGATTTTGGTCATTGACGGCTATTTCGTCATTGTTGTTCAAGAAATTCGGTGGAATCGTTGCTTTTGAAGCCAATGATCCGATTCTATCGCTGTCATGGATTTATTCGGTTTTGCTTAGGGATTTGATTCGCCTCGAAAACTAAAACCCCTTCTTGACGACGCTGAGGGATTTGATTCGTCGGTGAGTTTGGTTTTGGTGAGTAAGTCACTGAACTCGTTGTATTCGGGGTAGCGGTGTTGGAATTTGGTTGCTTAATAGCATTAAATTCATAATTAAGTTATGGAATATCCTTAGGTCTTACGTGGAAACCAATGATAGAAACAAAATATACGGTTTGAGCATTATGATTTAATGTGTTTATTTGTTCAATTCCATTAAGGAATGAATGAGCAATTAATTCATTAACATAGCTACTTGAAACTAGAAAATGTGGTTTGCCCCGCATTGGAAAAATATTGATGATTTGTGTTATATATAAGGAACAACAATTTAAGAGAGTATATTCTAGTGTGTTATCTTATTGTTCACCATAGTGACTCAAGTGTTAGCCCCTTTTGTGCTTATAACCATGATGCCTAACCGTCCGAGTCCGACGAGCACGTGCACGTCGTACTTGTTGCAATGGACGCTTTAAGGCACACTTGGCACTTCGCTCAGTCGCGATCGGAGCATTTGAGGAGCCAAGGTTATTTTGGCTAAGGACTCGAATACACATGGCTCGAACTCACGATGTGGTTGTTGTGGTGGTTCGCTCGGATAAGGATGAGCTATGCACGTGTCGCACGACTCGCACACGCGCCTGGTACGGCAGTTCGCCCGGTGCGGTCCGGCGGTTAGCTTCGGTTTCAACCGAACCGATGCCTTTGCCACGTGTTGCCTCTAGCCAAGGCGCCGTTTCGCCTACGCCGCGTGTCGCGCTCGGGTAGGCTGGCGGACAAAACTTCCATGGAGGCAACCCTTCCAAACGGTTCACCTACAACCTATAAAAAGGCCACACATATTTCGATTTCATACACTTTAGAATCGATTTTCATTCGATTACATACATACATGTCATATAAAGTCGAGTCTAGGATCGAGTACTTGTCCCGAGTATCTGAATGTTCACTGCAAAGATCGAGTCTTCCAGTGCAGTTGATTCATCTTGATAAACCGTTGTATCTTGGAAGCAAATGCAGTAGTCCGCCGACACATAAATAATGGTGCATATTGCTTTACGAAGATAATGCCTAGCACTAGCCTCGGTTTCGTATTTTTATCTTTTTATTTTCGTACACATTTCATACACCCCAAATAATAGGCGGAGAGGATTTCAGTAATGTTGGTGGCGGCGGAGAGGATGGCAATGACGGCAAGAGAGAGGGAGAGGGAGGCGGTCATAGCTTGCTTTCTGGTGGAGTGCGAGTGGAGAGAGAGAGAATATTTTCTAGGGTAGAAATAAAATGGGAAAAACATAAGTTAATATTGATTTTAACATGGTGTATCAAACAACAAACTTTGACTAACATAATTCTTATATATTCTACCAAATACACAAATACAATAATCTATCATATCTATTCATATTATTTATCTCAATATTATTTATCTAAATATTATGTATTCCTACCAAACGAGCCCCGGCTGTAAAATTATATTAGAAAGAAGCCTGAACCAAAAAACCAAAAAAAAAGAAACAAAAGAAATTGACCAATTAAAGAAAAATCTCAGTTAATTGCTTCATATTGGAAGCAATTTCCCCAAAATATCTTCAACCACATGTTTGTTTACCTCAATTTTAGTAGGCAAATTGTGGATGAAAAGACGCATCTCAAAAAATCCTATGAATATTTAATTGAAATTAAAACTGTTAGTGGGACAGAGAAAAACATATAATACGAGCTTTAGGCTTCTATTTTATAAAAAAAAAATCCAATATCCCACAATAAATAAATAGGCAGAAACTTGCAAAATGAAAATTTAGACCTTTATTAAAAAAGGAT
Source organism: Schizonepeta tenuifolia (assembly GCA_029490685.1). Taxonomy (NCBI): domain Eukaryota; kingdom Viridiplantae; phylum Streptophyta; class Magnoliopsida; order Lamiales; family Lamiaceae; genus Schizonepeta; species Schizonepeta tenuifolia. The sequence continues at coordinate 91,997,478 of CM055957.1, read as the reverse complement.
AGTGCTATTTGGACATACTATATGTGGACATACGATAGTAAAAATAGGAATTTGACGGATTTTTTTTACTAATAATATAATTTCATAATTTCACAGTTTGGTTATTAATAAACATACACTTTTTAAATTTTAATTATAAAGTTTCATCCCAATTTAAATTCACAAGTTTAGGAGTTGAGTGTGGATGAGAGTAAAATTTGAGAGCGGAGTGCGTGAGATCGATATTTCGGAGGAGGGTCTGAATAGGAAGGAAATTTTAAAGACAATCGGATAATTTTTTTTCCTATTTCAAGTAAGTATGTAGACATAATATGTACGAATAGAATTATTGATTAAGAAAATAGAAGCCTAAAAGCTCATCTATCCATAAATTGGACATAAACTTTGAAAATGATATTGTGAACCTTGTAAGAAATAGCAGTCCAATAGCCCATTAAATATAAAGATATAAACAGGACAGAAATTATCATTAAAAGTAAATATGATGAACATAGCCGATAACTCAGGGCCAACTTTAAATAAAAACCTGGAACAGTTGTTGTAGATAGTAATTCTACCTTCGAAGTTCCGAAAAATATTATCAGAATGGAATAATAAAGTTCATAAAAAAAATCATAACCTTTTATATTTAAATATTCAAACCTTTGGTTTCAAGGGGACATCCAAGTTGAGTGACTTAAGTCTGTATGTATTGAAGTCTCGCGTTCAAATTCTACCTCTCCTCTATCCCCATGTCAAAAAATATATATATATATTCAAACCTTTGAAAAGAGTGGGCCAACAAAATTGCACTGATTTTCTTCTTTAGATCCATCCATAATATAACAGCCCGCTACCCGACCTATGCGCATAATCGGACTGTTGCTTGGAACCATACAATAAACCGTTGACATTACTGTTAGAATCGGGCTACTCGCTCGTGCAAATTACAACGGAAAATCGAACAATAAAAAACTGGACTAAAAGTAACAATGTTAGAAATACAAAACATGAAACTTAACGTCAAGAAATGATTAAAACAAACTCAAAGAAGAAGTCGCCCGAAGGAATTCTTCTGCCCGCAAGACGAGAAACGTCCCAGTAGTGCTCACGGATTGGCGGCTCGTCCCCAAAGGTAAACGACTTCACATCTTATAGATAGTAGCACCACAAATCTACGAGTCCCGACGAACTGGACGATGGACGAGAACCGAGCTTGACACTATATGATATGCTAAATGAATTTCATATGCACAAAGAATACAAGTTTTTCTCGATGCCCCAAAAAACAATGCTTCATGTATAGCTATTTATAGCCATCTCACGCATAGGGATTTAATTCACCCATAAAGCGCATTTACCATCATTATTGGCTGTTACCATTTCACCATAAACAAGATAATTATTATGCGATTTGAATCAATTTGAATACATGTATTCCATGTATCAACGGTTATACACATTAAAAGTCAAGAAAGTGACCTTTAATGCTAAATAATTAAACAATTGTTTAATTAACTTTTTGTGTATTGGAATAATTCTTCGGGCCGGTTACACACGATTACAATCAAACAATTGTAATTTAATTGTTTACAAATTGGATCAAACCAATTTTTGAAGTCTTTGATTTTAGACTAACAACTCACCGAGCCCAACATGTGATAATTTGCCTATAACAAATTCAATATCAATACCTCCAATACATAACTATATATCATTTCTCACTCACCAAATAATAGTTTTGAAAACATGAATATATTCCGATTATTTACTCAACAAGTAAAATAATCATCAATTATTTAATTCTCAATAATTAAATAATTAACCGCCATAAATAATAATTTTTAAACCATTATTTCCAACAATCCCCCACATGAGTGAGAAAGCCGTATGCAAATGTATGCAGACACTTAGCTCAGTCCTCAAGAGATGCTATTGCATTTGGTTAGGTGGTTTGTGGCCTTGAACCTTTCCATAGTCAACATCATCGAGTATACCGGCGGCCTAGTGGACTTATTACACCTTGAACTAGTCCTCCTTGGTGTATACTGAGTCAACAACATTGACACAATATTGTCTCAATCCTCATCCGTTCTCACGTTTGTGTCCATTACGGCCCTGGAACACCCTTTGGATTCATAAGTGCTTCATTGAAGCGGCCACACTTCACACTTACATAGGTTCTTTTACCCAAGTATCCTGCTATACTTGACCTCGTTGAGGTATCCAAGAATCATTAAAAGTCAAAGACTTAACCTCACCACGTGCAGGTTAAACACTCAACGCTTTCCAGGGAATAGGCGAAGATAGAATCTTCCGAGTGTTTTAAACAGATTCTTATAGCTTAGTTGTCCCATTGAACCAAGTTCTTGGGATCCTCCAGTCTTCATGGTTGGGTTACAACTATAATCATCCTTAAATCGTGGATTTTTAAAATCTCATTCCCCTAGCAAATTTGACCATTTGATCTCGATTTAACCTCTTGGTTAGCGGATCCACTAGGTTATGTATTGACTTTATACAATCAATATGACTAACCTCATTAAGAGATCAAATGTTTCGTGATATGATATCAACGACAAATATGTTAACTCCCACAATTAGAGGTATTCAAGTAACATTAAATGTCAAACCCCCACATTCCTAAATTATTTGGGTAAATACTTCTCCTGAAACAATCGTTAGGAACACATTTATACTCCATACACTTCACACGAAGTATGATTATGCATGTGGAGTTTACAACTTTGTAAAAATACTTCCTTACAAAGCACATGTTTCATATGACATCCATATCGACAATAAATTATTAAATTTGTTTACATGGTTTAATTCAAAACCTTAATGATCATCTCATGACTCCCATGAGATTTTACAACAGATTGATCAACATTGGTAGCAATGTTATCAACAACAAGTGCAAAGATTGTTCAACAAGAGCATTTTTTGGAAAATACCCCCACAACCAAGTCATCCCCATCTCAAGAAGGATATTCAAAACATGTTTTACAACACGTAAACAAAACTTAGTCATAGATCTTGCACATCGACACCGACAAGTTATTTTTGATCTCTTGTGAATTCACAATTCAACGACATAGTCTTGGCTTCAATCCGACCTACGGTCTAGAATTAGCCATCTTTGTGTCTTATCTCAAAAATGAGATTGACAACAAAACTTTCAAGATTCATCACATTTAGCCTACGCAAATGTGACTCTTGACCCCTTCCAACAAGGAAGTACCTTCTCAATCACCATTCAACATAATGAGAGATACACAAATATACTCTTTAGTATGAAATACACGAGTATAAACTCATGTACTCACTGAAAGAGTTTTCATTGATCAACAACTTCAACTATAAAGAGCTAGAAGTTCATTCAGTTGCATGACTAGTATGTTTGCCCAAACGGAACCGTCACAGACTGAGATGTCCGTTTGTTTGCCCAAACGGATGAACATCAAAGGCAACATTGGAGACAACAATGAGGTCACCTGTTTGCCCAAACAGATGCGAGACAACGAAACCAATGGTGCTTGACTCGTCGGCAAGAATAGTGCACGTCATTTCCAAGCAAATGATTAAAAGTTTCGATATTCTTAAGGTTACAATTATAGTCCAGAACTCAATCTCCTTCACAGCACGAACAAGTAACTAGCTATTTTTTTCGTCTTGCGAATGTTAGAACCGGGCTACTCACTTGTGCAAATTACAACGGAAAATCGAACAACAAAAAGCTGGACTAAAAGTAATAATGTTAGGAATACAAAACATGAAACTTAACGTCAAGAAATGATTAAAACAAACTCAAACAAACATGAATATATTCCGATTATTTATTCAACAAGTAAAATAATTATCAATTATTTAATTCTCAATAATTAAATAATTAACCGCCACAAATAATTATTTTTAAACCATTATTTCCAACAATTACAAGTTGACTTTACAAAAAGATGGAAATACAAAAGGTTTGGCTGTAAGGAAATCGAGGAAGCTTCGTCAACTTGTCTTCATTACCCTAGCTTGATCGTCTTAGAGTCAAAGTATGAGGACTTTGGCTCGGTACTTTGAAAACGTTGATTGAGACTAACCGCGATCAATTTAGTCGAAGCGTGAAGAAATATAAACGTTGATGAGTTTGTACTTGGATTAAATATCCAAACATACATTTTAATGAAATGGGAGATGACAATCAGAATGATCGTCATCTAAAACATATCCGATGCCAACACACCTCCATCTCGTCCGTCACTCAACCTGTTTTGAAAAAAAAACATTTTAGGGCTGAGTACTTTGGGTACTCAGTGAGGTCCGTGCCCCTTTTTTGAAAAACATTTTGCAAAAGCATTTGAAAGATATAACATGCTCACATTCATATACAAGCGAGATACTTGAAAAGAAAACATTTTATCTCATGCATATGCGAAAACATTTTATCATAACTTTGCCGACACTTAACTCACCTACCGTGTTACCTTCCTCAATTCTTCGAGTGGGGAGCCACTCCCACTCTCCGAACCATCATAAGAACCTTGTGCGCACTACCTTGGGGTGATCGGGTCCCAAGACTGATCGTAATAACACTGGCATAAAGCCCATTAATAATGGTAAATACGAGTAGAGAGCATAAAATATTTTAGCATGCATATCACTTTTTCATAGAAAGCAGTTAGGGCTTATTAACCCGAAATGTTACCTCTGTGGGCCTTATAACCCACAGTTTGAAGATAGGAACCCACCTCTTGTCCTTGTCGTAAGTGGAGTATCCTCTTGCGTCCCTAATACTTGGTGTCTCCTACAAGACAATCTATATACTTAGGTATTTATACTAGACAAGGTTAATTATCCTATTTTAACCTAAAGGTCAACCTATTCCCGGTCTTTATCATTTGGAGTTGAGAATCCATCAAGGCATCGCCTTGAGTTTTTTAACTTAGAGAAATTGGATCAATAATCATTTGTTTAAAACATGCATACTAGATCGTTATTTAAAACTTGATTTGGAAAACCATGTCGGGCCATGATATGTATGTCACATTATTCATCATGCATACTAGATCGTTATTCATGCTCCATCATGATTCATATAAGTATGCATGTCACATTATTCATCAAGTAAATAATTCATACTATACTTATACAATTAACACATGCATACATGTCATATCTTTTAACAATGTCATGCTTTAACATATATACTTAAGCAATTAAGTACATATAGCGTCATATAACATAGTTATTTAATTTTAATTAATTAACAATCATCATTAGATAAGCCATGAACAATTGATCATATAATACCATGTCATCAATTTTGGATAATTAATCTAATCATGATTAATTAATCATATAATAATATTCTAATTAATTAATTAATAATTAATTAGTAAATTTTAATCAACATGCTTAACTAAGTCATATTTAATTAAAGAGAAAAATTTTAGAATAGCCACTATTAGATAACAAAATTAAATTATGTCAAAAACTTAAATTAAGATAAATTGTGTCAGATTTGGGTATCTTGGGACAGATTTAACCTTATTGTATAAAATTAGTTTTCATCATTTTATTTTTCATTTTTTTTCCGCTCTCCACCATCTCCTTTGTGTTCTCTCTTTCAGAAAACCTTAACCACCTCCCATCCACCGTCTTGTACCAACCACCGCCACCATTCACCACCACGTCGTCTATTTTCAACAACAACTCCGAATCTAATCCTCCAAACAACCCTAGATTCACTTTTACCAACGCCACCACAACGCCTCCTCCGCCTTCGACCATCCACCGCGCCTCTTAATACTGCCACCATTCAACCACTGCACAGTCCTTAATCCACTATGCTGCCATCTTCATCAGTGATTTTAACATTTTCGAAAAAAATCAGATCCTGCGCCAACGGCGACGCCTCAGAAATGGACGACAACGCGACGTCGATTCACAAACAGAAAGCCAATATCAAGGTGAGATTGGTACGAAATGGATTCAATTGTATCACTCGTACCAAGTTTATGGTGCGTCACTAGTTGGTACGAACCATACGAATAAGTTCATTCGTAAAACTCGTATCAAAAGTTATGGTACGAATAGGACGAACGAGTTCATTCCCACCACTCGTACCTAGTTATGGTGCGCCACTAGTTGGTACGAACATGACGAATGAGTTCATTCCCACTAGTCGTACTAAGTTATGGCATACACGAGATTCATTCGTACAATCGTACCAAGTTATCTCTTCGTTCTGTGGTAAACTTTGTACGAATCAAATTCGTTCATACCACAATCATTGAAGAGATGAAAATCACATCGGAGAAGACGACCGGAGGCAACCAGAGAGCTGATATTGATAACATTTGAACGAAAAATATATCTGAGCAACTGGAAGATTAACCGAAGGTGAACACCATCCACGATTGAGACGAAAATAACTCATTGTGGAGATGAAACTTCGCCGGAGAAATCGACCGGAGGCGGTGTTGGAAAGGGGGCTATGGAGATGGTGGAAAGGAGACGACTGAAGAAGAAGATGGCGGTGAAGGTGAATGAAAAAATAGATTTGAAAATAGAGAGAGTATGATTGAGAAGATGTTGATTGCATAGGCGGTGGCGATGGCAAAAACGAGGCGGTGGGAATGGTAGAAATCAGAGAAGAAAATCAATGTTGTGCAGAAACGATTGATGGAAAATAGAGAAAGCGGGAGAGATTGAGAGATAACGTGGGGGGAGAGAGGAAAAATTGGGTGAAAAGATTTTTTTGGGTGAAAAATAAAAATTAAAGAAAATAATAATGTAAAATCTAAAATTAAGGGTATAATTGTCTACAGACATTAAATGGGCCATAATTTATACTTAAACTAAGTTTTTGACAATTATTATTTTACAAAACTCATAATGGCTATTATACATGATAAACTCTTAATTAAATTGTGTCACATAAATACATGTTAATCATCATGTCATATAGTTATACTTATACATACACATTGTTCATATAAATATCACATTATCAATTACTTAGGTATTTAACTTTAATTAATTAAATTAATTATTATTAGTGGGTTAAGGGCCCTTGACTAATTTAACTTAGTCAAATTAATTAAACACATAAGTCATATATGGCCCGTAGGCCCACTTGACAAGTCCAAACATTTTAATGGATCTCAATTGGACAAATAAGATGTGATACCCCGAATTTCTATACCTTTAGTGAGCGTGTTAACTAACCGAGAAAGTTTAAATGACGAGATTTGAGGAATAAAAATTTTCTTTTCTAAAGAAATAAAAATGAGTAAAACGACTGGAATGCCTTATATGTTTTTACGTGAAATTATCTATTCTACTTCTTGAAATGATAATGTGACGTATTTATTGAGTTGTTAGTATGAGAATGAGTACGAGTATGATTTTCAGAAAAACCCCGAAGATTTTGTTTGATTGAAAAAGAATAATGTTGATCACCGAGAATTTTAAATGCGCCGAAGAACTTAGAATAGAGTTAAGTTAAGATCTTTGAACCTAGAATTTCTTCTAAGGTCATTTATATAAGAAAGAAACTTATCCAAGATAATTTGAGAAGAGTTACGAGGATTTAAATCTTTAAAGGATTAATAAGCCGACTAATTTCTTTTAAGATCTAAAAGAATTATACGATCGGAATCGTTAATCTTTTAATCTTTTAATTGAAATATGAATTAGGTTTGAGATGTTTTAGTGTCGTGAACGAGACGAGGAGAGATTAGACCCGTTTATAGCATAAATGAATTAATACGAATCGTTTTATCTGGAAAACCTTTACGACCGGGTAATTAATACCCGTAACGAAATGACGAGGACAAGTGTCACTCATCTCTCTCCCCTCTCCACCGCCCTATCTCACTATCTCTCTCCCTAATCTCTCTCTCCACACCTATGTACAAGACCACTACATAGATGTCATCATGATTATTCTTAAGAATGAACAAAATACTTAGTAACTTGTGCAATCAAGATTGCATGCAAAAACCATCCCATCAATCCTTTATCAAACCAATTTCCAATACAAACATCATCATACTTTATTCTCTTTATTGGAAAAATAAGAAAGCAAATGCATGCATTCATCTTTCTCTCTCTCGATATCTCTCTCTATGTACAAAGAAAAGAAGTTTCATTTCATTCATCTACCATCTAACACCAAAGAAGAAAAAAGAAAACTCTCTCTCTCTCCCTACTCTCTCCCTCTCGGCAATGCACACACACAACACACACACTTGAATTTCTTCCATTCAAGCCTTGAATTCAAGCTTCAATCTCATGCAAATCAAGAGAAGATCATCACCACCATCTTAATCCTTCCAATCTCCAAGTGAAAGGTAATAATCCTTCAAGTTCTTGAGTTGAAATCCAATAATCATCCCCCATTTTTCTTCATTTTTGGCTCTTAAGCCCTAAAAATGGATGATTAATTATTGTGTTGTATTTTTTTTGAGGATTCAAGTTAAGTTCTTCCAAGAGGAATCCAAGCTAGAAGTTGAGCCCTTTTTCTTCCATCCATTTCGATTTCAAGAGGTTCAAGAGGAGAAGATCCAATTTTAATTTTCAAAGTATGATAATTCATTTGATTAATTGTATATATGTATATCTCTAAGCTCTAAGAGAAAGAAAACATGCATGCATGGTATTTATTTTATGTTTAGGCAAACTTAGGTTATCGATGTGAGAATTAAGTGAGAAGAAATCGATAGGAGAATCGAACACTAGGATTTAATCGATGAATTAAGAGAAGAAAAAGAAATTAAAAACCCTAAAATCTTGTTAATACCAAAAATAGTAGAAAAAAATAGGAAATTGTGAATTTCTTGAGTTATTGTTATTTTTATGCTTGATTTATGATTTTTATCATGTTGTGAATGAGTATATATGCATGAAAAATTGAGAAATAAAATGCCCTAAAAACCCCTTAATTGCCGTGAGTTTTTGGGAAGAAAGAAGAATTTATTTTATTGATTTTGTTGATGATTTAAGTGATGTTTTGATCATGAAATTATTATATGATATGTTGATGTAATCATATATGTTGTTAAGTATAAGAAAAACAAATTGCATGTAAAGTTATTAAAGAAAATAATTTGTGATAATTTAGAAGATTTGATGTTTTGATGTTATAATGTGTGTTAAAGTGTTAGTTTGAATCATAGATGAAAATAAAAATTTTTGTAACAAAAAGAATGAAGTTTAAAAGCTTTTAAGATGTTAAGAATTGAAAAGTATATAGAAGAATATATCTAGTAAGTGTTCTTATAATAAAACTTGAAGATTTGAATTTTTAAACTAAATCAAAAAGAGATTTTATAATTAAAATTAATAAGAGAAACTAGTTTTTATAAAAATTAATTGAAGAATAAAGGAAATTGTTAAATAAGAATTGGTCTTAAGTTAAGAACAAGAAGAAAATGAATTTATTAAGTAAATAAACATGAATCGGGAAAATCGAGTTAAAAAGGAAAGAGAATAAAATAATAAGGAAATAAAGAGAAGTTTTAATCGAGTCGAAGAAAAGATGTTAGACGAGTTAAGTTAAATACTCGTATAGTTAATCAAAAAGGATAATGAAATAAAATACGAGTAATGGTTTTGAAAGAAATTAATATAAATTAATTAAATAAGTGGTTTTCAAACCGTGTAGATTGAAAATAACCCGAGAAGAAATTGACAAGATAATAATTAAAATAATAATAATTGAGTTAAGAAATGAGAATCGAGTTAGCAATGGAAAGGAAATTCCAACTTCATAAAAAAATTAATATAGATTAAAGAGAATTTTTATTGATTAAGTAAAAGTTTATAAAACGTTGTTTATAAGCCGAGAAAAGACAAATTATATCGTTTGAGTTTTTATGAAAAGAAATGCATAATCGAATTAAGTTCTAAGGTATGATTGAATGAATGTTAATGTGTCTTGAAATGTGTTTGATTTATTTGGATTTATTATGTAATTAAATTGAATGTTTGAGTGCATGATATTATTTGTGACGAGAAAAATTACTGAGTTTATTTGTATGCAAAATGATGGAGCTATTGAGTTGTTAAATCGAGGATTGATTAAGTCTTTTAAAAAGAAAACTCGAGTAATGGAAAGTAGATAGACGACGTTTCATAAATAAAGCGAGAAGTGTTAAGACATTAGTTAGTAATATTAACCAATCATCGAGTAGAGTTAATAGTTTAAAGGCGAAAATGCGAGATCTTTTAGAAAAGATGAAGCGAAGAGTTAAACGACTCAAGTAGAAGTCCTTCAGTCGAGTCCAACGCCTTTTTATCTGTCTTTACGTATCTTATTTTCCTTTATCGATGTCGAACTGTGAAGGATCGAGCCGGACGGGACGATAAGCGAGGACGAATAGCCCTTAAAACCGCCTAGCTAGAATCTTCGGAAGTCAGGTGGGCTTTTCTGAATCAAAACTAGCGATGAAAGTTATTATGCTATTGAATATTATTATATGATTTTAAATGCGATTGACTTGCCGTTTTTATTGAGTTTGGTATGTGTTATCATCTGTATATATGAGATGTTATTATCCTGTGAAATACGGGAAACTCACGTGTGGTATGTTGAATGTTAAGGTGACTGTGAGCCTTGCTTCGGTTTGGCCGGTCACAGTGTTCGAGAAGGAGGCCTACTTCTCGGCACAGTGAGATTATTTGTGACAGATGATGCATACTATTGATATATGTTATGTTTGACTGCGCAGTCTATTAAAAGAAAATGTTTTAGCATGCACAAGTAAAATTGTTTTAAGTTGCTTAAATACTTGTGATGTTTCGGCAAGGCAAGTTCAATTGTTATAGCTTTTAAGAGCATCTTTATCCAAATATTTTGGCATGTGTTCACTGAGTACGAAGTACTTAGCCCTGCGTGTATTTCTAAACGTGCAGGTTGACTGGATGGTGATGGCATGGACGCTTGGTGGTGTGGTGTTTTTGGTTGAGTCGAGTAGAATGTCGGACTGGCATTTGCACGTCTCCATACGTGTAAATGTTGGGTTTTGATGCAAGTTTTCGCTGCAACTTTTTGAAACAATGTCTGTTGATATACTCTGATACTTGTGTTGTTGATTCTGAGCGATGTGCTCGATGGTTTAAATGCATGTTGAAGTTTTAATCTCTTAACTTGAAAAACCGATCGTATCCTTGTTGAAATGTGAATCTGAAATGCTCGGTTATTGTTTCTTTATGCCCTTGATAGTCTTATTCGATTGCTTTGCTCTTCATTTATGTTCCCCCGAGCATGTTTCCCGTGTTTGAATTGATTGTTAGTTGGTTAGGTTGTGTTATTGTTTGTAAGTCGCATCTCGAGAGTCGGGGTGTGACATAATAGCATACATAACCAAACAAGACATATGAGCATAGACTTAACACATTTAATCAATTAATAAATTGGGCCCGACACTTTAAATCCTACTGCCCAATCCAACATGTAATTCTAGTTGGACAAAAGATAAAAAGACCAAAATCCAATCACTTAGAAAATAGATAATTAATTTACAAAAACTCTTTTTACAAATTATTAACTTATAAATAATTTATAAGCTGACTTTTGAAGAGTAAATAATTATATATAATTTTTAAGAAAAATATTTTTATAAAATAGTAATAATAAAGAAATTTCTTGGAAATTAGTTTAGTGCATCGAAAACACAATCGGGCTTTGTAAAAATAGCAAACGATCTTCGGTTGATTTACCCTTTTGAGCTAACATCCTAAACTGATCAAAATACTAATTTCAAGTGGTAAAAATTATTTTAGAGATACTTAAATTAAGCAAAACACGTTTTTTTAGGCAGATTGCAAAATGCATGTTTTTTCGGAAAATTTTTGGAAATTTCTGCACAATGGCTTCACAAGAAAATTCATATAGGATGCATCACATGATGAAAATTTGACTTCTTTATATCTATGGAAAGCTTGAGATGTCGACTTTAAATTATAAAAAGCAAAACATGCATATCATAAAGAATCAAGGAGATAATAGCTGATGAAATGAAACTGTCCAGTTTTACAAGGGCAGTGGACAATTGAGCATGTAGAGGGAGTTTGGATCCAAGAAAAGTTTTGATTTTTGGATATGTTATACTAGACATCAATAGATACAACATATTAAAATTTCAAGTCAATCAGAGTTCATTTGATAGGGATTTTACCTTCTGCCTTAATTCGATTTTACAAGGAACATGCTGAAAATTTGTAGCACTTGGAGGATAAACATTTTCACACATCAAGGTTCATAATCATCCATATAAATCCTAGATCTATACATAGATCATGATCATAACATAAAATCTTGAAATCAAAAGTAAATCTTAACATGCAATTTGTCTAGAGCACATATAAAACGTAGAAATGCATAGATATCAAGAAATCAAGCAAGAATCACCACACTCCACGAACAATTGAGAGGTAAGCCTCTCTTTCAACCTTAATCATGCTTCAAAACCCACATTCAATCACATACACACCATCTAACATGAATTTCTTAGAATAATAAAGAAGAAGATTGAGGAAGAAGTACAAAAATGAAGATCAAACATTATACCTAGCTTTCCATCTTTCTCTCCCTCACTTTCGGTTCCTTCTTTCCCATGATCTTCTAGATCCTTAGTCATGCTCATCTTCATCTCCTTAAGCTCTCTTATATAGTGATGAAATGATGGTGGTGATGGAGAAAAATGATGGAGGAATGGTGGTAATGGATAAGATAGAAGCTTGGGTGGGAGAGAGCAATAATGGTGGGGGGTGAGAGAGAGAATGAGTGATTAGGGTGTGTGTGTGCAGCCATAGGAGAGGATAAATAATGGAAGTGAGTGGATTGTCTTGAGTGTGGTAGTGGGAGAGGATAGAAGTTGAGGCCATGCATTGGTCCATTTTGAAAATAGGTTGAAAGTGGGTTCTAGAATTATCATTTGATTCTTGCACATGGATGTTAAAATGGATGATCAAATCCTCCTCTCCCTCTCTTGCTTATTTATCTCCCACTTAAGAAAAATTATTCCCACTTGCATACAAATTACTAACAACATATCTTAGTGGTAAACCAAAGTGCAAGTAATTTCATATATATACAAGTACACACATCACACTCACACGTATATATATACATATTTAATTCATCTCGTATTATTTATCCGGGTACGAGCCCTCTTGATCAACTTCGTATTTTAATAATCAAGCTAAGAATATATTACTAATAAAATACTCACGCTCGAATAAAAAAATGCGTCGTCTGAGATGAATTTCACATTTAAATATATGTCGTGTCGTGCTCGTGCTCGTGCTCGTTCATAAATGTGAGGAAATCATTTATTTGAAATCGCAAATCGAAAATTCTTTTCACTTTATAAACAAAGTCTTTATCTTATCAATAAAAGAAATATTATTTTCTTTTAAACTTCGGGAATAAGGACCTATTTTAAAAGTTTTAATTTACTCGAATTTTTCCTAAACCGATTTTGCGGGGTGTTACACATAAATCCTCCCACATAATGTAGAAAAACAGTCATGTGATTGTACAACAAAAAAATTAATGCAGAACTTAAAATTAGAACATAAATTAATTCTTAAATATTACTGGTAAGATTTTTTAGAAATCTCACAGCTAGATCAACCAACTTATTATTCTTACCATGGAACAAAGGTGAACGCTTCGAGAATTGAGATGAATCAGCAAGGTTTCTTCGTGGAGAGTTTCTTCCAATTTATAGATGGAGGTTCAAGACTTAGAGGGTGTTTGGCTTAGCTTAAAAGTTCCTCAAAACAACTTCTAAGCTCCTAATTCCTTAATAATGAATAACTTTTAAGCTGTTTTAAAGAGTTTAAAAGCTTAGCCAAACACCCTCTTAGTCAAACCATCAGCTTAATATAACAGCTCCCAAACGGATCATGGGTTTTGTAAAATTTAAACTAGCTGATCTATTGACTCATGAAGGGATAGTTTAGTTTTGGAATCGGATTGAAACAATTTATTTCAAAAAAGTAATTAATTTTACCAACATAAAAAAGAAACAAAAAAATTAGATACAAATTTTGAAATATCCATAATGACCATTAAAACATAAATTTTGGCTCACCTTCTTTAAAATTATAAATTTTGGCTATTTTTTTCAATTTGGGACAAAAATATCCTTAATGAAATGCGGAGCGGGTCGGGTCAGACGCGGGCGGGCGCGGGTCAGTTCAGGCGGGTATCAGATGTCTGGTACTATTGGCACATTTGGTACTATTGGTATATTTATTTTGGTACTATTTTAGACTTAATAGTTCCAGTTGTTCCAAAGTGTTGGTAGTATTGGAACAAACAAAATCCATTTGTACTAATAGTACCAAGTCGCGAACAGCAAACCCAAAAACACACATCGGAAATAACTAAAGCGAACGAGGGTGATGCTTCACCACCACCACCAACAGAGTCGCAATATCAAGGCGACCTCAACTGTGGTGTCAGAAATAAAAAACAACTGACGACGGCGCAGGAAAATGGGAATTACATTCCGGTGACTGAAAAAGCCCTAGAAATTGAATCATGGTCCGATTTCCCTCAAAATTTGAGCAATTTGAACGAAATTTGGGATGAAATTGATCGGAATTAACTTCCTAAGGTGATGAGCAGATCAGAAAAACGATTAAATCAGTAAAATCGGAGCATCGATTGAGAAGGATAGTAGTATAAAATTTTCTGCTGCAAGTTGGTACAAAGACTCATATTTGTACCAGATGTACCAAACCGACTCGAACCCGCCCGCGACCCGTGCCCTCCTTATTAAGGGTAGATCCGTTCCAAATTCAAAAGAATGGTCATAATTTATATTTATGAAGATGGTGGGTCAAAATTTATACTTTAATACTTATTATGGCTATATCACATGATATTCTCAAAAAATTAACGAAACTAATTTTATAACTAAACTATATTTACTTGCAGCAACACCGCCAAGAACTTTATTCTTTCACAGATCCTTCATAAGATTATCTAAATTTACCTTGAATACCATGTAAACATACATGGCCGATCCTTCGATAACTCTTTTTTCTCAACATATCCAACGTGATAAATATATCCAACCTTGCATATGACAATTGTGTCTTGATAATTTTGAATCATATTGTGAGCACCTTTAGTAAAATTTGATGGAAATATAACTAATTACCTAAATAGCCCACTAGCCAACCCTTTGTACATCTCAACGTGCAATTATTTCAGATGAGAACAGACAAACATCAATCTCCTAGTTTCCACCATAGTAGGAGCATCAACCTCAAATTGTTGAAACAATGAATCTTCGAGAATTAAGGACTAACAATGACACATCTACTCTTTCATGTAACCAAAATGACAAAAAAACCCTTTCGGACTTACTCTGTTTCTTGTGAAAGTAGAATCAACCGTAACTTAGAAAAAGCTATATTTTCAGTATTACCATCTCCAAAATAGGGAAAAAAACTGTGGATATTGGCAAACTCGGATATGACGAATGCAATTCATTAATACACTTCGATTCTCTAGTTCGAGATTTAACGATGATTATCTCGATCGCCAATACTTTCATCCCAATCACCTACTATTAGAGTCACTACATCACAAATAGATGACAAATTGTACAATCAAACATCTTTACCTCTCTTACACCGGATGAAATTCCAAGCAGATGATAGTCAGATACTAATTCAAATTATAAACAAAATAAAATTCCATAGTTTTAAATTAACTTTAATTAAGTAGATTACAATCCTAAATATGACAATATCTGAATAAAAAATCTTTTGTGCCTCCAGGCTTCATCTCATCACAAACATCAACCAAATTCGAACCTTGCGTCGATAAATGTAGGGATGTAAACGGGCCGGTGCGGGGGCGAGTATGGGCACCGAGGCCGGGTATTGGTTCCCCATCCCCATACCTGCCCTAAAATTCTACATCGATCCCTATCCCCATTAAATTGGAGCAGGGGTGGGGCATGAATTACCAGTTGGGGAAAGGATATCGTAACCTCTTAGAAGGTTGAATTAAAAATTTAAACTTTTATTACTAGAATTTAAACTTTTCATTCTACTGAAAATTTACTGTTGGGAAAATTAGTACAGGTTTTGATTGATACCAAAACCCAACTGACCCTAGTAGATGAAACTCATGAGTCTGAACTTAGCTAGAGCTCATTATTTGAGCGTAGGAATTTTATCTTTACAGGTTTCAAGCAGAAGAAGACACCCAGACTAAAGAAGGCAGTTCGTGAAGAACTCAGTTGAAACCCAAACTCAGCTGACCCTCAAACTCAATTGAGACCTAAAGCAAATTAGTTTCCTGGTTTTCGAAGAAACAAGTATGTGTCACCACCTCCACAACTGAATCAGAGTACATGGCAGCTGGAAGCTGTTGTATGCAAGTTCTCTGGTTGAAGCAACATCTGAGAGATTATGAAGTGAAGACATGGCAAGTACCCATCTTCTGTGATAGCTCAAAATCTATAGCCATCACGGTGAATCCAGTTCACCATTCCAGAACTAAGCACATCGACATCCGACATCACTTCATCCGTGATCATGTCGAAAAGAATGACGCCATTGTTGAGAAAATTCACACTGACATTCGGAGAGTTGATATCTTCACAAAGCCTTTGGTGGAAGCTCGATTCAAGATGTTGTGTCAACTCCTTGGATTGCTTAACCCAACTGAAGAAGAAGCCAAGAAGATTGAGATCACAAGTTGAGGGGGAATCTCAACTTGAGGGGGAACTGAACAAGTTCAATACCCCATTCAGTCCAGTTGATCGATGGAGTCAAACCTCGACTAAAATGACGACTTGAGTCAGTCGAGTGTAAGCTGAGTAAAGGAGACAGTCGAGATCTATGCTGACTGAGCGGTAATCTATGTTAACTTGTTCATTTTTGCTAAGGCGGGTGTTTTGAATTCAATTCAAACATCTGATTACAAGTTATTCAGATTGAATTAGCAAAGCGGTCACATTCATTGAAAAACTAGTCTAAATCTATAGACCAGGCTTTTAGATCACGATTGGGCTGACATATAATTACATACTCTTCTCACGCGCATGGGTGTTTCTCAATGCCCTTGACGTGTTCCATCACTGTCATTGCTGGGAGCAGTTTTTTCTGAAATGGTGCATTGAAGACTATCGTTTATCCCGAAGAATCTGCACGAATCAATCTGATCCGTTGATTAGGATCTCTTTCGTCCTATTAGGATCTCTTTCGTCCTATAAATAGGGGTTCTTATGATGCATGGACTAAGCAACAAACCGACTTATTTTTATAGTTAATGGTTGATGGTGCGCGTCGGGGATGACATGATAATAGTGGTATTTTTAGCAAAACAACAGTGGAACAAAGAATACTTCTATACTTAATGAACAACTGAAGTTTAATAGGACCTATAATAATTGCCAAAGCCGGCTCAAATGGTTTAAACAACGTTGGACACCGTAGTCAAACCTTATGAGGTTTAGCTCGGGTTTTGGGTATGACCAAACTACTAAGAAGTTTACAGCTTCAGATGAAGTATGGGATGCGTTCTTAGTGGTAAGCTTCTTAAAATATTGCCATAATATCATCTAATTCATTTTGAGACTCTAGTTAATAATTTTTTTTGTTTATTTATGCTAGGCTCACCCAAAGACGTTAACTTGTGCGATGAAGACTGTCGTGATTATGAGCTATTGGAAATTGCTATAGGTGTGAATTTGAATCAACAACTTCGTTCAAATCAAGCTCTCTATCAAACAACAACACATGCATGCAATGAATTGCAAACTAAGAACCCTAAGCAGAATTACTAAAGTATAACAGAAGTAAGAACACAAGAGGATTTACGTGGTTCAATCATAAATGATCTACGTCCACGGGAGGTTAGCTAGCACTCTCATTATCGCATGCAAGATGAAAATTACAGTTACAATGAAGAAGAAATCTCGCAGCCTATCTTTCACTAAGAATTCTCACTGCACAGATTTCATTCTCTCTCTCAAGCTCATTTCTACCTCTCCCTCTCATCCTATTTAAACAAGATGTATCACGGGAAAGATTCCAAAAGAAAAACGGTTATGAGCTCATCACATCTCCACGAGTTAGAATGATCACATCCATCCATTTTCAACCAACAAGATCAACTCATGCACCCTTAGCTGTATAACCGATTCTACTAACTAACTTTGCAGATCAGCCCTTGTCTCTCTAGATTTGCCACGATCAAGTCCTCGTACTAAAACTCATTTATTCATTCACACCCTTAACAATCTCCACCTTGAATTAATAACTGAGTTTTCTAGCTTTCCTCCACTTTGCCCCATCACAGGGCCTTTATCTCAAAAGAAAATCAGTGCTGCCTTGGCTGCAAGTTTACCAAGCTAAGACAATACTTAAACTTGGTAGATGGCAGTGCTTTTGTAAGCATATCAGAAACATTCTCCTCAGTCCCAACCTTCATCACTTTAGCCTTTCTTTTTCCAACAATATCTCTGATGAAATGAAGCCTAACATCTATATGTTTACTTCATTCGTGGAATACTTGATGCTTCACAAGATGAATAGCACTTTGACTATCACACTTGATCTCCACTGCTTCCTGCTTGATACCAAATTCACCTAGAATTCCTTTAAGCCACATAGCTTTATTCATAGCTTCAGTTAAAGCCATATATTGAACTTCAGTAGTAGAAAGAGCCACCACTGATTGCAAAACAGACTTCCAGCTCACTGCTGATCCAAACAAGGTGAATATGTACCCAGTTTGAAACTTCCTTGTATCAAGATTAGTTGCATAATCCGCATCCACAAATCCAACAAGAAAATCACTTCCAAAATCCTCCTGTTTTTCAAACAGAATTCCATGATCTCCAATACCCTTCATATATCTCAAAATCCATTTCAAAGCTTCCCAATGATGCTTCCCTGGATCACTCATGTATCTACTGGTAACACTAATAGCATGAGATAAATTTGGCCTTGTACAAATCATGCAGTACATGATACTTCCAACTATATTTGAGTATGGGATATTTCTCATTTACCTCTTTTCAACTTCATCTTTTGGTTTTCGCTCTGAACTCAACTTGAAATGTTGTGCCAAAGGAACTTGTACAACTCTGGATTTCAGCATCTGAAACTTCTTGAGTACCTTCTTCACATAATCTTTCTGAAACAACCACAACTTTCCCTTGTTTCTATCTCTATAGATATCCATTCCCAGAATCCTTCTTGCTTGTCCCAAGTCTTTCATTTCAAACTGAGCTTTAAGATCATTCTTCACTTGATCAATTTCCTTCTTGCTATCATCAACATATAATAACAACTAAGTAATCACAGAATTATCAGAAACCTTGAGATGTACACAACTATCATAGTCACATCTTCTGAACCCAATTCTCAGCATATGCTTATCAAATTTCTTATACCACTGTCTTGAGTTTTGCTTCAAACTATAAATAGACTTCGTTAACAGGCAGACTTTTCCTTCATCACCAGTAGCAACAAACCCCTCAGGTTGAACCATGTATATACTTTTCTCTAAATCACTATTTAGAAAAACAGTCTTTACATCTAATTGTTCCAACTCCAATCCCTGTTGAGCAACAATAGCCAACAGAATTCGAATTGAAGTGTGCTTTACCACTGCTGAGAATACCTCATTGAAGTCAATCCCTTCTCTTTGTGTTAATCCTTTGGCAACTAGTCTTGCTTTGTATGTGAGCTTCTCAACTCCATTTATCACCTCTAACTTCTTCTTAAAGATCCATTTGCAGCTAATGCAATTCTTTGCCTTAGGCTTATCCACCAAAATCCAGGCAGTCCTCTTCTCCCGCCAATCCTGAATCTGTGAATCAATCGATTCAACAAGAACGCTATGTTCGTGGCTACATGAGACGTAGACGCTTCAAAGGACGACTGATGATGTGGGTGATTCTTGGTGTCAACCAGCTAATGCGGATCCCTGAGGTGTTCTTCCAATTGCATATTAGGTATTTCTTTGAGATGCACTATCAAGGAGGGTACCCCTGCTTCAACCTCTTCGAGTACTACGGAACGAAGATTTGCAACTCTACGTCACGAGGACAGGTCGATAGTAACATGTGTATCAGGAGTCCCAATCAGACCTAGGCATTCACTCCTGAGACTGCATCGTACAAGGTCATCCTTGTCTGCAAATTAGTCTCAGTCAAGCTTCCTTCCACTCAAGCTCGCTCATAACTTGAGTGTCTGTTGAAGAAATGGGTGACTTCTGCCATCTGGCAAGTCGACACCTGAATGCCACCTACCAACTCTCTCCTTTCTTAACTTTTTGCTGATGCCAAAAAGGGAGAAGAAGTAGGCTAAGTGTTGTTAAGAGTATTGTCGTGTAAGTACTCCAATAGGAAAGCCGGCAGGGTTGGAGATCGTGAAGGCTAAAGGGGAGTGCTGATAGGTGGTCAGTTGTCTCGCTTTGTTGCTCGAGATATTCAATCAAAACTGACATCAACCTCTAGCCTTCAAAGAAGCTTTGAAGAAGAAGACCAAAGCTGATGAGAAGAAGGCTGACGAAGTAATCAAAAGTCTCGCCCCGTGGCTCGAAACAAGTATTCATGTGAAAGTTGAATACCTTCAACTGACGTCATCTTAGCCTTGGTAGCTGAAGATGAAGACCTCCCTTAAGGAGATGGAGGAGACGAAGACCCTAGAGTCAGTTGAGTTGTGGTCCAACTGTTCAAGTTCCTCTCGAACTGCCTTCTTCAGTGTGACTTCTTCTGTTTGTTTCTGTAAAGATAAAATCCCTACGCTCAAACAATGAGCTCTAGCTAAGTTTAGAGTGATGGCTTCATCTACTCGGTTGGGGTCAGTGAGATTTTGGGTTAAATCAAAACATTTACTAATTTTTCCAACAAAGTAGTCTTTCCAAATGTTTAGTACTTATTGTTTAAGCAGAGTAGCTTTTGCTATTGCACGAAAAAAGTAACTTTTTTTTACTAGCTATGTTGTTATTTTTAAGTTATTATTATTAATTGTTTAAGTAGATAATTTTTTTGTTGGATTCTTGTTGAAAAATTTAGTAAAGTTTTGATTTATACCAAAACCCAACTGACCCCAACCGAGTAAATTTGCCTTAGAGTCTTTTTGATAGGCTCACTATTTGAGTACAAAGAATTTATCTTTACATGACTCGAACTGAGATGAAATTTGAAGATGAAGACCAACTGATCAGGACAGTTGAATTCACAGTTGACTTTGAAACTAGATCAATACAGTTGTCTCACCAACTGTATCTAGAACAGTGGCAGTCATGGTGAGATGAAGATCGAAGTGAAGACTTGGATCAAAATTTAAATTTCAAAAGCACAAGGTCACGTGAGAAGTTGACAGATCGTCATTTTCTTATTTGTACCGACACAAAAGTTTTGCATTCCGGAAGCAAATTTTACAATTTCCATTTTGGGAAAGTCTGCAGAATGTAGGAAAAACCCATCGCTTTCATGGCAGAGGTTAAACGGCTCTTTCCAACAGCTAGTTCGACATCTTTGCCTATAGATAGAGGCTCAAATACAACGAGGAAATCATTGATTTATTGATCTACTGACGCACAACACTTAAGTGATTCAAGCAAGAAAGATTGAAGGATTCAAGCGCTAACACTCTCCGCAGGCCTTATGCTCTCTTAGCTCTCCGAGATATTATTTCTTAGATCGAGCTACTTATAATCAGTCTTTATTTCCTAAGTCTAGCCACTCCTTCAAGTGTCTAACCTTAGAAGAGAGAATCAACACTTTAGTAATTTGTTCAGTGTTGTAAGTTGATTTTCTTAGTTGTTAAAAACTTAAACCCTTTTTCATACCCTCACAAGGTCTAAAAGGTTTCTAGGTCTTGCTGTACCCGCAAACAGTTGAATTAGGTTTTGTTGAACCCGTAATCAGTTGTATAAGGTTGCTTGGTACCCGCAAACCAAGCGGCAACGCTTTCACAGTGCGTGTAAACTGTGTAGTGGATTATCAACTGGATAGTTGGTCGTGAACGTAGAAGATTGCCTTTTAACCACGTAAAATTCCTTGTGTTATTTACTTTAAAGTTATTTTGTTTCACTAACTGAAACTAACTCACAAACATAGTTTAACTTGCACAAGTATTTTGCGAACATGACCTTCACCTTTGGATTTCATTAAACGAGTGAAAACAAACAAATTCCTCCACACTACTAAAACCTCGGTTGATCGAAGTATAATTGACCATCAGTCCAAGAAGTCAACTGTATTCTCAACTGAGCCATACACTAGTTAACTTGTATCGAGACCATCAATTCTAATGAGAACCAATATACTTAAAGGACTACAAATAATTGTCCAATATATTTTTGATATATGAGATTATCCTGAAGAGTAAATTTAGATTCAAACTTATGAGTTGTCTATATATATAACACAAGAGGACGGAAATAACCGTGTTGATGTAGCACATTTTTCATACTAAATTAGTTATACAGTTTTCTTATAAGTTTTTGTGATTAATACTGTTGTATTATCCAACTTAGTTGTATTTTTCTGACTAAGGCATTTTATCTATTAAATATTCTCAATACAACGCACGAGAGAAAAATTAGTATTTCTTTTTTTTTTAATAGGGAAGTGGACTGCAAGGTTGGAGCATGAACTTAATTGGACGAGCGAAGTTGGCCTCCCGTGAAGGGCTAGTTGAGCCTCACTTTTAGAGGCTCGTTGTAATATCCAGCTCGATTATCTTAATTAAGCCCAAGAACCACAACTCGAGCGGACTTGACTGACCAACCCGTTTTGCTAGCTCTACGTGCACCCCACCACTTGATTGAACATTGTGCCCATTTTCATATATCGATTAATCTCCCATTCGTGTAATCGAGAGATATCGACAATTAGCTTTTGAGCTTATGATGGAGGAAAGTATTTAGCCAAGAACTTTTGACACATTTGCTCCCAAGTGGTGATCTTGGATTGATCAAGAGTTTTATACCATGTCTTAGCCTTGTCCCTCATCAAAAATCCAAACAACCTCAATAGAATGACATCACTTGAAATGTGATGTAGTTTGATAGTCTCACAAATGTCCATGAATGCACTAAGATGTGCATTTGAATATTCAAGTGGTTCTATAAATATAAGTATAACTGATGTGTTATGAAACGAGTTTAGGTGTATGTGGGGAGAATACACTTATAAAAATTTCTTTGTAAATTTTCTCTCAACTACGGAAATCAATTAGAGGTGTTAACTCAATTGTGTGTTCAATTGACTACTTGGACACTAGGTTAGTTGTGGATAAGCAACTGCGTCACGAGTGCAGTGCGGAAGTTGGTGGTTTTCATCTTTAAATTAATTTGTGTGAAAACTTAGTTAGTGCATGGGCAAGGTCAAGTTGCCAAATACTTGCGCAGTTTTTATGCAAGTGCTTGTATGGTCAGTTAGAGGTGAGTTTGATAAATTAAACAAAATGTAAAGATACAAGTAATTTAACGAGGTTCAGAGCCGTGCTCCTACGTCCTCGGTTGGGAGTCCACCCAACGAATTCGGTTCACCTTAGGATTCAAACCTCTCAGCTTACGCGTGCTGAGAAAATGTACACTTTGATTCTGGGTTCCAAGCAACCTACATTAGGGTTCCGGGTTCCTGTAAGACTTAGTAATTGGATTACGGGTTCCAATCAAACTTAACATCTAGATTGCAGGTTCTAGACAACCTAGGTGATTGAGTTACGGGATCAGTCGATCCTAAAGACACAAACTATAAAGTGTGTGGATTTTTCAACTATGAATCTCGACTTGCGATAAGTCTTGAGGTCCTTACAACAAATAGACTTGCAATAAGTCTCTACTTGCTAATCTAGGCTAGTACAGAGGAGAGATGCAACTAGTTTAGAGACAGGTAATATGATGGTCCCGAAACGAGTTACTGGTGTATGGGGGGGGGGAATACACCAGTTAGGATTTAAAAACTTAAACCTGAAAAATCACTTCAACTGAGTAAAAGATGACTCAGTTGGAATTTCACAGCTGAGTATGCGACCTCAGCTGGAAGAGTGAGGCTGTGCGGAAAGTGGTGGAAAAATAAACTCGTTAAAAACAACTCACGCAAAACAGCTCGGTTGGTCAAGAACCAAAACAGCTCGGTTGAAAATGTGCAAATGCGGTTTGTATGTCGGTTAGATTGATCAGATAAATATGCAAAAGCAACTGAATAAAAACAAACACAGACACACAGGATATAACGTGGTTCGGAGATAATCCTCCTACGTCCACGGGGAGATGTGAATCCACACACCTCAGTCCAAGTTCTTCTGGACAGAACCACTCAGCTTACGCGGGCTGAGCAACCGTTAAGGATAAGTTTGCGGGTACTTATCGACCTTACAGTTTAGTTTCCGGGCACTAAACAGCCTATGTCAAGTTTGCGGGTACTTGACGACCTGACTACTCAATTACAGGAAGAGTAAGGTCCTAGCACACTTTTTAGGGTGTGAGAAAGGGTGGGATTTCCAACTACAGCTCGATCACGAATGAGAGCTGGATCTAAGGCTTGAACGAATAAACACTCAAACTAAGATCTAAGACAGATTTTCACTCTATGAACCCTCAGCTACTAATGTTCTATCACTCTTGAACTCTCAGCTGCTGATGTTCTTAGAATAGGAGTTTAGCAGATTTTTCTTTCGCTTGTGATTGAACTTTTCTCTCTTGCTTCAGTCTGTCTCGTGTGTCTTCTGTGTCTCTCAAATGAGAGAATGACTCTATTTATAGGCGGAGAGAATCAACTAGCTGTTGGAGGAGCAGTTGATCTCTGATCGGTTGATAGTGATGGCTTGTCTCTCATCTCTGCAGACTTTCCCGATATGGCATCTGTGTTCTTCTGCTTTCCATCTGAGACAGCCTTGTGTTGGGCCAGATGGGGTAATGACTGAACGGTCAACCCTCATGTGACTTTCTTTTGAAATTCAAATCTTAACCTTTCTGACAGTCAACTTCGGTTCGTCGGTTGAAAGTCTTGATCTTCATCTGAGTGGTCTTCAGCTGATGTTCTGAACTGTTGAACTCTCAGCTGACTTTGAACTTCAAGCAGTTGATCTTCTTGTTCGAGTTCTACAACTGAGGTTCTGAAACTGAACACTCAGTTGTCTTCCTTGTATTTAGTCAGTTGGGTTTGAACCCTCAAATGACTTTCCTTTTCATTTGATGTTTTCTTCCTTTCAACTGTTTCTCATCTGATCATATGAACTCTCAGTTGTCCTTCTTCACAACTGATGTTCTGTTTGAGTGACGCCTTGTTGCCTTCTTCAGCTGGAGACCTGTAAAGATAAAATCTTAACTTTGCTCAAACAGCGAGCCTAAATTAACATTAGGTTCTGGCAACATCTACTCGGTTGGGGTCAGTCGGTTTTGGAATTCATCAAAATTTATACTAATAAATTTCCCAACATAATATATGAACATTGGAAGTGCAGATGGCTTCACTGAAAAGTGTTCTTGTTCTTTGCTTGTGCGCGTTATTATCTGTATTTGTCTTGGTCTTAAATGCCTCTAATTTTAGGTTGATGGATGAAACTAGATGTTGGAATAAAGCTATTTAGTTTGAAGTTTATCTTCATTCGTTGAATTTGTCGTGAAGCTCTTTTTGGGTAAGTGACGCACGTTGCTTTAGCTTGAGATGAAGTATGTCTGGCCAAATGAGGAAATGTCTTCTGCATACATCCCATTGGTTCACGTAGCTTGAAGTCTTCTGAATTTGAATTCTTTCAAAGTCTTCGCTTTGAATATTTTTCAGAGCAGCTACATCTTCTATCTTCTTTCTCAGTCGGGATGGGTCAGTTGATCAATCAACGTGATTTGTTCTCAGCCTGAACACCTTCGATTGATTCTCTATGTTTCCTCTTAATTTGAGACCTAAAAAGTTAAAAGACTTTACTATGCTCAAACAACTGAGCTTCTCTGAGACTCAGACAATCATTTACTTGGTTGTAGTTCAGTTGGGGTTTTTGAATTAATCAAAACTTAATTAAAACTTTCTTTCCCCAAAAACACCAAAAAGTGCAAACACATAATCTTGTGAAGAAATTAATCTTTGCCAGGAATCATAATCATTTATATCGCACAAAAAAACACATAAAAATGGCTAGACATTTATGCGCACACTTTGCATTAAACTTAGTGGCCTACTATCTTACATGAGAAAAACCACCAAGAAGCACAAACTACAAATTGTAGGGTGAAATAGCATCAATAGATTAAAACCATCATCAAACAAGAGTTTTACATTTCCCTAGAGCCAACTAAAAGGGGTTTAGCTTGCCATAAAGAGCAGAACAACATAAAATGGAAAGATAAACATAATAATTGGAAACTACTAACAGAAATCATAGGAAGTCATCTTCAATAAATGTCCAATTTCCTCCAAAACAATAAAAAGATAAAGTAAAAGCTACGATTTATCCAAGAGTTGTAGAATAGAAAATGATGTTAAAAAATGAAATAAATGATTATTTATAGACTGTGTTCGAAAATCTAGGTCAAAAATTGAGGAAAGAGGTGGAAATGTGGATCCGAAGATCGAACCGGCGACCCAAGTCGTGGACCGCTGGTTAGATGTGGCGACCCATGATTGGTTGCCGGTTTATTCGTCGAAATAAGTGGGAAGGGCTGGATAATCGGAACTAACCGACAACCCACTCCGGCGGCCACGTGCTAGCCCGCCAGTTTTGTGCATGGAGCTGATGACCCAAGGCCTTGGTCGCTAGTTTTGCTCTTTTTGCTCATTTGTCTGATTTTTGTTCGTTTCTCTCGTTTCTTGACTGTGAATTTTGACTTCAAGCTTTATTGCTCAAAATTAAATCATTCTACCTACACACATGCAAAATTACACCAAATCGTGACATAATTCTAAAATAACAAAATCTAAACAAATAACGTCACAATTAGGCGTAAATGCCAAAAACGTGCATACTAAACCATTTAAAATCACGCCGAATGAGTGTTTATCACATATTTAAATAAAATAATCATTAATGTGCCGAACTTAGATGAGTAATGAGATAAAAGAAGAAAATACCCAACAATATTAACCACCATTTTCATCATCTACCTTTTCCAAATTTCTGTGTTCATACTGACTCTGCTTCTTCATCCAAATAGTCAGCTAAGTGCTAGCAACGATAAATGATAATCCATATCAAAATCATAATCATTTTTGTGAGATGGAGCCACATCATCTATCTGTCCACATGATTAATCAATCAAACGCCAGAAAATAATGACACACACATACAAATTCACACTATATATATATTTTTAAAACACATTCTAAAATTAAAAAAGTGATGAAAATTCAGTTTATAAACTATGAAACCTTGGATATCTTTATTTAAGTGCATTGATTATTTGGAGAAACTTGAGTAATGTATGATTTGGGTGGCAAAATGAAATGACTACCCAAAGTATTTATTCTTCTTATTACAAAAAGATCTCCCAAACTTTATTCCAAAAAGTAAGCCAACTGGGACTGGTTTCTATGTTCCCCGCTATTCACCGCCCACTTGCGCCAGGGCCCACTTTCAAAATTACAAATTTCGCTTGAGAACTCGCTGATTGGTTCTCCCCACAGCATTATACAACACCCGCCCGCATCCGATCCCGCCTCCTCAAAGCCCAAAAAAAACCCAAATCTTTCTCTGTAAATTTTCAGTCTTCTTCTTCCTCGGAACAGAGCCTTCAAATTCATCGTCGGTTCTGCTTCTCTCTCTCTCTTTCTCTAACTTCATATCCACATATCGTGTCGATACTCTTAACTCGATCACTTCTTCAATTTTTATTCAATTTTTTCTGTGAACGAGATTAGTTTATTTGTGTTGAAGTAGTGAAGGATGGCGTCCGGTGGCGGCGGTGGAGAAGCGGCGGCGTGGATACCTCAGGAGGATGGACTGAGGGAGATCTGTGGGCTTTTGGAGCAGCAGATGGCTCCTACCGCTGATGGCAAGACGATGATTTGGCAGAAACTCGAACACTACTCTCAGTTCCCCGATTTCAATAATTATCTCGCCTTCATTTTTGCGCGAGCGGAGGTTTGATTTGTGTCTCAACTCTGAAGAATGACTTTGGCTTTGAAAAATTCGTAGTGGTTAGAGTTTGAATTGTGCTAATGACTGCTGTTACTTGTTCAGTGCAATTAATAGCTGGAACTGATTAAGTTTGCGTGGGTAACAGATACAGAAAAAAAAAGCTGATTTTGGAGTTATATCAGTTAGGGTTTTGAGGAATCATCGGTTATAGGATAATGCTAAGACTTCGCCTGTTGTAGTGTAACTAATGGGGTTTTCAGTGTTTTAAATTTATTTAATACTACATGTTATGCCTGTGAATTTAGATGAGCATACTAACTTAATGTTAGTTTTTTGTAACTTCATACGTCCATCCTCAAACAAGTTGTGGTATTAAGTAAAACACAATAGTGAAAATACCTTTTATGGAAGATGTTGTGAAAGTATACGTTGTTCGTTTCATTGACACTGTAATGCTGAAAGCAAAAGGTCATTGTCACAAAAGAAACTTCAAATATCAATACAATACAACATGGTTACCGAGTGCTTATCTAAACACCTATTATGTCTTTTACTATAATATAGCCAGGATGGGTGTAGTTACTTGATTTACACAACCAGCGGTTGGTGAGAACTATGGCTAGCTGGTGTTGCTTGAAAAGCTGCTAATGATGAAATTTTGAGTTCCATGTGTTAAATTTTGTCTTGGCTTAGTCAATGTACTTAAATGTAAATGTAAATGTAATATAACAGGGGATCTCAGTTGAGGTTAGGCAAGCAGCAGGTCTGCTTCTGAAAAACAACCTTAGAAGTGCATTCCCAACCATGCCGCCTGCAAATCAACAATATATAAAGTCGGAGTTGTTACCTTGTGTGGGAGCAGCTGATAAACACATCAGGTCTACTGCTGGGACAATTATTAGTACTTTTGTTCAGATTGGGGGAGTTGCTGACTGGCCTGAACTGCTGCATGCGCTTGTAAAGTGTTTAGACAGTAATGATGTCAATCACATGGAAGGTGCTATGGATGCTTTGTCTAAGGTATACTTTCTCTATTTTTCTGGGCTACATATAATTTCAGTATTTCAGACCCTTGTGTTTGTTTGATGTTTGTTATACCATTCTCTTCCATATAACAAGTTCATCCGGAATAGGCAAAATTAATCACTCTGTCTCTCTTAGCTCCAATAAGATGCAAAATGGGTAATGCAATATTATGTTGCGAATTTTCTGCCCTGTTATCTCTTGGAGAAATGATAATAAACTATTGACCCACTTCTCATTCTGGTTTCCATTGTCTGCTCTCAAGCTATTCTTCTTGCAGGGAAAGAAGCTGCATATATTTAGTATAGTTCTATACAATCTTTCTGTCTATTCTTAGAGATGAGGGACTTCACATTTTTGACTCAGTGACTTGTTTTCAGAAAAGAATTTTAAGACCAAATATGTAGTATGTTCATTTGAATGCTCTAATGTCTTTCAATGCAGATTTGTGAAGATGTTCCGCAAGTGCTTGATTCTGATATTCCTGGATTATCTGAACGGCCCATTACTGCTTTCATTCCTAGATTCCTTCAGGTTTGTATGATGTGCTTTGACTTGCTGCCCGTTCCCTTCTTAAGTCCACCAACATCTGACCAATGATCTCAAGATTCATTTCTTCTTTAACTTGTGCAAAAACAGCTGTTCCAGTCACCACATGCTACACTACGAAAGCTCGCCTTGGGTTCGGTGAATCAGTTTGTTATGCTAATGCCTACTGTGAGTGCAGCTCAATTGGACTTTGAAAGATTAATTTTTAGTCTTTTTTGTTTGCCACTTTCTCATATTTTATAAAAATCAATGGCGATCAATGTGCAGGTCCTGTATGTGTCTATGGATAAATATTTGCAAGGTTTGTTTCTTCTTGCTAATGACCCAATTCCAGAGGTGCGGAAGCTGGTAAGAAATTCTTCTCTTATCTTTATTTTTGAATCATTGTAATTCGATGGCAATAATGTGATATGTCCCAAAGGATGTAAACAATCATATGTACACTGCATGTGTCATCTATTTCTTCTCCAATGTTTAGCTGATGTGATCTTTGATTGCCTGCCTGTTGATTTTCTTTCTCTTTTCTTTTGTGCATTTTTTCGCATCCACTGAGCATAGGATTTAGTGATTTACTGAGGTGAAAGTTCTAGATATGTTGTTGTCCCGTCATGTATTGTATGGTTCATTGGAGGTTGGTTTCATGGTGCACCGATTCTTGGTAGCTCATACATTATTCTAAGCCTTTCGAAGTTTTGATTAATATCAATTGAATAACTGGAGCTTTACTGCATTTTTGCTTGACAGGTGTGTGCTGCATTTGTTCAGCTAATTGAAGTTCGTTCTGCTGTGTTGGAGGTGTGTAATTCATTTGTAGACACATTGTCAAGATAAATGTCCTTAATCTTCAATTTTTTAGTTGCTTACCTAGTTGATTTTTACTTAATATATCTACTGACATGTGTTACTCACAAAAATTTCTCTGCTAATGTTCCTGGTACCATTTAAATTTATACTGCAGCCACATCTAAGGAACGTCATTGAGTATATGCTGGTAGTCAATAAAGACCAAGATGATGAAGTGGCTCTAGAGTCCTGTGAATTTTGGTACATAGTTGCTCTCAAAATATATTCTATATCTCAGTACTGACCATTGAGGAATTTTGTATGGCCGAAAATGACGTACTTTGTCATCCTTTTGATTTAATGCCAACTTTGGCTTTATTAATGTGAGATATTGGGCTATGTCATATCATAATTACAGAATTTTGCAATTTTTTCTTCTTATGATTGCTGGAAAAGACTTCTTTGACCATGAATCTAATATTCTGGAATGCTTGGTGTTTTCGGTTAGCTTGGATCTTCTATTAGGCTACTTTTATTTAACTGTAAATCTGTAGTTCTGCTGGGTTTGAAAGATAAAACAAGGTAAAGTGCAATGTATATAGTTAATTTCTGGATATATGCACAGGTGTCTTGTCTTTCAATCTATATGTTTGTTTTTCTTGTTTTTTTTTTTTTCTCTAAGTTTAGCTAAACTTCTCGTGGGGGTTCTCCCTGTTGATTTGAATTTTAGTTTTTTTAGTGTGCACAGGCCAGAATTGTTCATGAAACTATATGATTCCTTAACACACTTGACATCTTTTGGCTATCTGGGTATGTGCTTTGTTGCTGCTTGTTGATTTTGCAGTCAAGATAGTAGTTATGGAGAGAACTAATTGGTACTTGGGAGTTCCCAATGCTTTTCTTGTCTGGTGAAAACTACCCCCTAGGATATAATGCTTAGGTAGTGTATATGCTGACTGCTGTGACCATCAATAACATGATTGTTCTCACCTGGTAAACCATATCCAGTTTATACTATTGATAGACTTTTTTAGACAGTTGTGAATGCCACATTGCTTCTAAATTAAAATCGATAACTTGTGGCGACATTGCTACTTAATCAAAATCAATAAGTTCTGGGCCACTAGTATATTGACACAAGTAGAGTGGGATTATGTCGAATCATACTGGGTAGATTGTTTGGTTTTGCTGATTTTGAAGTTCAACTGTCTAATTAGTTTCCTTTGGTTTTTGGAATTTTATTTGCTGCACAGCAAGATTATATGTAGTGGATATCTCATGATAAGTTATGTTAATGGTTTTAACTGTATTCTTCCCCTTTGTGTTTTTCTGTCAGCTCTGTGGTTTTAAATCTTGGTTGTTGAGATCTATCTTTGTGGTTAAGTAGCTAGCTTTTGCTTTACAGGTCTGCTTATTGTGAAGCTGAATTGCCTCCTGAAAACTTGAGAGAATTTTTACCACGTCTTATTCCAGTATGATTCATGCTTGCTTACAGTTCTCTCTCTAATAACTTGCTTCACCAATTATTTTCATTAATATGTCACCCTACTTCTGCAGATTTTGCTTTCAAACATGGCGTATTCTGATGATGACGAATCTCTTGTTGAAGCTGAGGTTCTTTTTAATCGTTCTTTGTTTTTTTTTTTTTTTTAATATTTGCCCAACCCTTTATATTTCAATGATTTATTGAAATTTGTTTTTGGTTTTCTGTTCACTGTTTCTCCTTTTGCAGGAGGATGGATCTCTTCCTGATCGAGAGCAGGTTATATTCCTACTATTTGCTTTGGCTATAGCATTTTGATTTGATACATGTTCCTCAGCAATTAGTTAATGCAGGATCTGAAGCCACGTTTTCATGCATCACGTTTTCATGGATCAGAGGACGCGGAGGATGAGGTAAATATGACATTTCATTCTTTGGTAGTAGAGTCAAGGGATAATTTAGAGAAAATGAGAATGGGATGAAACCAATGTCTTGAACTGAACGAAACAGGAAAGAAAACATCAACCTGCGCAAGAAACCTGCCTACTCAACTATTTTTTTTTTTTTTTTTTTTAATATGGTGAATGTAAATGACTCCAACTATACCACTTGGATAATAGGAAAAACCAATGAACAACTGCCTGGCCCACACATACTAATCCAACTACCAACTAATCCGGTAGCTATAGAAAATAAACATGGAATAACTTTAGAAGGATCGGACTAGCAAACGCTGTGGATAAACTCAAATCTGAGATTGCTATAAACTCCTCTTCTGAGGTAGTGGTTCATCCTTGGAAGGCTCCATATCTTTCGGCTCTACCACAATGAGCACTTGTCATGATTTACCCAACCAATTGTCGAGAGAGGGCTCATGACACATAAGCATAGCCCAACCAACAAGCTTTATGATCCTGGTCTTCGTGGGACAACTGGTGAAAGCCGATCAGTGTGGAAAAGGCGTTGGTTGAGTCAGAAGATGGTGTACAGTGCTGTCCAAAGGGAACTGAAGATGTCCCCAGGGCTTGGCGAAGTTGCTGTTGTTGGTACCCGAAAGCACGGCGGATGTTGTGAGGGCAATGGGCTTTAAGAGGTTGCGATTTTGAGATAGTTGGCAATTGAAGCTGCCATAGTGACCTAGTAATTCTTGGATGAACCTGTCGCTACTAATACTTGGCTGTTGGTGAAGGTGACACGTGATTCACTTGGATGACACAGAATTGACTTTGGTGCCCTTTTCTTGGGCCTTCCCATGGAGAACAAACATTATAAGTTGCTCGAGACGATCGAGCTTGTTATACTGATTGATTTTGCCTAGCTTCTCAAAACTAGAGTATGACCCGCAAGCTCAGCCCTCAAAGCCTCAATACAGTGCATGTGTCATGAATAAGGAAGTGCAGGTCAGACCAAATTGGTTGAGTCAAAAGACAATTGACAAAAAATAAGTAACGACTCAAATGGATGTATTGAACTGAACGAAACTTGAATAAAAGAAACTCAAAAGTTTTCTGAGATGAACATAAATGATCCCAACCCCACCAAACGTAGGGCTTTGAACAACAGCTCAACTCACCCATTACTAATCCATCTGCTATGAGCAACTGTAGAAAATAAACATGGAAGTAACTTAAGGAGACCTGATTTTAACGCCTCACAGATAGACTCAGAATCTGGATTGCTAATATCTAATATTAATTGGAATGGAAAAGGTGTTCTCATCTAATAATAAAACAGATTCATCAGTATTGCATTACTGCTTCATACTTTTAATAATGCCCTTTTCAAGTCTTTTGTTTAGTTTATTTATGTTGGTGCTTTCTTTCTTGTGATTTCAGAACGACGATATCGTAAATGTTTGGAATCTACGCAAATGCAGTGCAGCTGCTCTAGACTTCATCTCCAATGTGTTTGGGGATGAGATCTTGCCCACCTTGATGCCCATTGTTCAGGTGATTTAGTTTGGTTAATGAAGCTCTGTATAGATGCTTTTTTTTTTTTTTTTGCCTTATTCTAACTTACTTTCTCCCTTTCATCCTTGTTGGAACATCCAAGGTTGTAAATTTGTCGAATATCTTGTTTTTCTATTTTTATTTTAAATCCTGATGGAGTTGCTAGATGTAATTCTTTGCTAAGTAATGTGCACAGTGCATATAGTGGAGGCTTAGAATAATGTTACATTACCTTGATACTGAATCACCAATGATCATTCCAAAGAGCTTGATTTTTGTTCACTTATTTGACTTTATCAACACTGACTAAATACATATTATGCGTCATGGAAAAAGAATTGACTATTTAAAGAGTATGAAATTGAAGGGATGTGCGCATGTGTTTGATGTACATGAGCATGTTCTATGCTTGATGACATAATCTATTGAAAATGCCGCTGTTCAAGTTTTTGAGTCATTTTTACTGATGAACTATATAGCACTGTCAATGGTATAAAACTGTAAAAGTTAATGAAGATCCGTAGTGTGGCTTATTTTTGTTTCTGGGCATAAGATGTTCCAAATAGTATTTAAAAAGTCCACATAGGTGGACTCACTCTGAACTTTTTTTATTTTTATAATTTAATGAGCATTTGGATGCACCAAT
This sequence comes from Schizonepeta tenuifolia, assembly GCA_029490685.1. Taxonomy (NCBI): domain Eukaryota; kingdom Viridiplantae; phylum Streptophyta; class Magnoliopsida; order Lamiales; family Lamiaceae; genus Schizonepeta; species Schizonepeta tenuifolia. The sequence continues at coordinate 91,962,986 of CM055957.1, read as the reverse complement.
ATTATACTGAACGAGAAAGGTAAAATTAAATCTGTATCCATTATTTGTGGCATGATAAGAATGCAGTAAATGGATACTTCTGCCTTCTGATTTTTTGTATCTAAATGATGTTGTGCTGGTAACATATTTGCTTTGGATAAGTAGCTTAATCTTGTAGAACTCATGCTCGGCTTTTGTTGCAGGCAAAGTTGTCTGCTACTGGTGATGAAGCTTGGAAAGATAGGGAAGCTGCGGTTTTAGCGCTCGGTGCCATAGGAGAGGGATGCATTAATGGCCTCTATCCACATTTATCCGAGGTAATATTTGGTGACACACTTCTATGGCACGTATTGATTATCAAATATGCAGATGGCTATTTATGTTATTAACACATAGGTGCACATGGTGCGACTGGAAAGTACTTGTTTTCTATGTTATTTTGTCCAAAGTTCAACTTGTTCTTTATTCCTGCCGTTGTAAGTCATGTTTTGTCTACCAAGTGTCATTTGTAGTTTGTCGACTAACATGAAGCTACTTTTGTTGGAGTCCCTCATACAGTAGCATCCGCATTTCCCCCTTTATTGGTTTCTATTGCTCTGCCACCCTATGAAAGCATTTTGGTTTCTTAAAATTCTATATAACTTGCATGCCAGCCTTCCGATTCATCCAATGGGGGAAAATGTGTATGGTTATGCTGTGCATAGGGGGAAAGTGGGTGCTATCTAATAAGCTCATTAGAAACCTGGTGAATGCAGATTCTCTGTAATGATGAATTTTCGATTTTCTTTTCTGCTGCCAGACAAACATAATGAAAGAGGAAAAATAATTTGACCTAATTTCTCGTGCCGTCTCCTCCTCCCTAAATCTCCTAAGCATTCATGTTCCTCCCAACATGTTTGCAGGTTATTTAGTGCTAGTATCTTCTGGCCTTTTAGACAGAAAGTAGGCAAACTTTACTGAAGCTCAGTATGTTTCCAGCATAATGTTTCATATTCTTATAATTATTTTTTGACGTTTGTTTCTGTTAATAGATGAGTACGATGTGATGAACAGATTGGTTCAATACATTTGGTTTATTGAACATTTAGTTCAAAATACATTTAAAAATGTTCCAGAAACCTCTGTTTGATGATCAACCTGGATGATTATGATTAAATCCTAGGACTCCTAGCCTTTTCCTTGATCTTTGAATGGTTTATTGTTATTTCTTAACTCTCTGGTTATTTCAAGTTGTCAATGTAGCTTTCAATACTGTTTTCAAAACTATTTTCACTGTCAAAACTACTTGGTGACGGGTTGTGGTGCTACAATGGCCAATCTGTAGTTGTCGAGCACAAAAACTCTTTCCATTATACACCAAAGAATTTGAGTTTGTATAGCTTTGCTTGTTTTTGTTCCACTGAAGAGTTAATTCCACTGTGCTTTTTCTTATCAGAGGTTCATTTTATTTGCTTGACAATCACCTTGTTGCACAACCATTAGGTGTTTGTAATGGAAAATTCTAACAGCGTCTCTAATTTTCATATTTCACATTTGATTTTATCATTGTTATTTTTGGCGTAAATGACCTTGCATATGAGGGGCATAAGTGCAACTTTCAGTAGTGTGAATTGCTGTGTGTCATAGGCTGCTAAAACTTTGAGGGCAGAAAGTAGAGCACTGAGATAAATAGTAATAAGTTGTAATATACATCACAATAAGACCGTAGAACACTCAAGACTCTAGTGATAGGCTTGGGCATTTAGGTCTAAAGGAGTTGAAGTATGAGGGGTGGGAGACATGGCAAAATTACTTATGTGAATGGGAGTCACATGGTGGTTAGTATAATTTCAGTTTTTCAGGATTAGTTGGTATTTAACCTTATTAGCAGTGATCTTATAATTAGGCAAATACGTGTTGCATTACTTAAATGACTGAGCACATTATCATGATGATGTCATTTAGCTACACATGGTTTGCTTTGGATATCTATTCATGCACCAACAAGTTTTCTAAATGTCCATGAGACCAATATATTCCTTCTGTATTTTGGAAGTTTATTTTTCTTTCTGGCTTGTGATTTCAATTGTATCCTCCTATCATGCTGATTTCAATACATGCTGTCTATCGCCCTATTTTTCGTGCCCCGATAAATCTCTGCCCTAGTGGATCTTGACTGCATATTGTTGTCGATTGGCTGTATTGTTAACTTTCTTACTTGAACCTAATTCCTTTAATGTGGTTATCATTCTGTTGTATTAAGAAGTTCAATCTATAATGACTAGTATAATTTTGTATATTTTCCCAATCTGATTTTTCTGGATACCTGTTTGTCTTATATCCTGTTACAGATTATTGCATTTCTTGCTCCACTGTTAGATGACAAATTTCCTCTGATAAGGAGCATCTCTTGTTGGACACTATCGCGTTTCAGCAAATATATTGTCCAGGTAATTTATTCTAGTTCCTTGTTTCCACGTACAGCGACGAAGTATCTTGGCCTTGGTTTGCTTAGTGGGGAAATCTGTTTCCTGGAATGGACATTGTTTTTGGCACTAGAGTTGTAATTGGGGATTTTTTTTTCCATGCAAGGCTTTTCACTTTGCTCATTGCTCTCATAATCACATACCCATGTGCCATGGCTCCATTGTTTTCCTAACATGTTGTTGCTTTATGTATCTGTGACTTATTTGGTTTTATGCTCACTTAGGCTCCTGATGACAATATTTAGTTTCTATTCGCCCTCCCCATTTCTTTATTTGCATGTAAAATATACTCACATTTTTGAGTTGGTATTGCTTTGTTTGCATGTTTTAGGGTACTGCTCATCGAGAAGGTCATGACCAGTTTGACAAAGTTTTGACGGGGTTACTACGAAGATTATTGGATGACAATAAGAGGGTTCAAGAAGCTGCTTGTTCGGCTTTTGCAACACTTGAAGAGGTCTCTTTCCCCCACCTTTGTCTTTCAAGAAGCTTTTAGTATATTGATTCATGTCAAAGTTCCTATTGATTCACATACTGTTCTGTCTTTCTCTCTTTCTTGTTTCTTTCTTTCAATATTCGCAGGAAGCTGCAGAAGAGTTGGTGCCGCGACTGGACATCATTCTGCAACACTTAATGTGTGCCTTCGGGAAATATCAGGTTAATTTGTGTTCCCTCTTCTGAATTTCTTTTGTTCTTGTCATGCTTTTAGAAGCTTTAGAACTCCTCATTGGGCAAAGCCATCTAGCCTATTGAGCTCCCTTTCTACTTTTCTTTCTTTTTCATAAGTCTCTTTTGTTTACAGAGAAGGAATCTCAGAATTGTATATGATGCTCTTGGAACATTAGCAGATGCTGTTGGAGGAGAACTGAATCAGGTATGTAATCCTGCTCTCTGCAGTTGTGTTATTATTTCTGTCTGAATGTCTTTGTTCACCATCTTTGAAGGAAAATAATTTGTTCTAGACATTTTTGTAATTTAATTTTGTTTTAACTATGTTTTGTTCATCAGTATTGTTTTCTATGATTTTCCACATGTCCTTCTCTTCTTCAACAAACATGAAAGTTAAAACATATTTTATGAATAATTGCAGCCTAAATATTTGGAAATCTTGATGCCCCCGTTAATTACAAAGTGGCAACAGCTCTCAAACTCTGACAAAGATCTTTTCCCTCTGCTGGAATGCTTTACATCAATAGCACAGGTATATAGTAATCTCTTTGCGAACATATGTTTTGAGTTTTTATCACTGCGCTTTGCACGTAGTGCAAACTATATGGATTTTTCTATAATACTCCTCCGTCCTGTTCAACTTGGCTCGGTTTTGTTTCTGGATGTCCCACTCAACTTGGCTCGTTTCCTTTTTTGGCAAAAATTAGATAATATTTTAGTGTTTAAGTACTATGTGTACAGTAGTCTGCTTTTATGAACAGTGAAAATGCACTCACAACCATTTTATCATCAACAATTAATTACTCTATACAAAATACACTAAACACGCCCTTTACATCTAATCTCTTTATTCTTTATTTCCGTGCTGAAAAGAAATGAGCTAAGTTGAACGGGACGGAGAGAGTATGAATTGAATGGATATGAAACTCCATTGGTTTTAGAGTGTGAAACCTCTGTATCTTATTAATGGTAGTAACTAGTAAATATATATGAGACAAGATAGTGTAAGAGATACTGAATAGCCTGGTCTTTTTCAGGCACTGGGTACTGGATTTTCGCAGTTCGCTCAGCCAGTCTATCAGAGGTGCATAAGCATCATTCAGACTCAACAACTGGCCAAGGTTTGAATTAATATTATAGCTGTTAATTGAGTCATTAGCTCAATTATCTTGCTACTTTAGTTAGTATTTACTTGAATAGTAACCTTTGATCCTTTTATCTTGGTGGCTTCAGTAGATTTGTGTTTCTTTCCACATTGTTTCTTTTTGTGAACAAGACAATTCATCTATGCAAATGCTCTGTAGAGGCAAGGGATTGGGCTATTTGGTTCTTTTGCTTCGTGCAAGTATAATTGTGTGAATGTGCCTGATGCATTTCAGTTTGATTAATTGGATCAAGTTGGACTTTGAAATCAACTTGACTTTTGTACAATTAGCTACTTTTATGATCCCTTGCTAAATTTAGGCAATGGGCAAAGAGTTCTACTTGTTTTTCTGCTTTCAATCAATATGCTAAGAATTGCATTTCTTTTGTCAGGTTGATCCCGTTTCATCTGGCACACAGTATGATAAAGAGTTCATTGTTTGCTGTTTGGATCTTCTCTCCGGACTTACTGAGGGTCTTGGGCCTGGCATAGAGAGTTTGGTAATTTTTTCTCCTGAAGATGGCTTATGGTGTAATGTTGCACCATATTATCATCTTGTCCTGGAAATTTCATGTCTGGAGAAGTTTTAAATCTGTAGCGTCCCTTGCACTCTAGTGTATTTGACATGGACCAAGTTGTATTCTCTTATAATGTATTATATATCTGTTAATACCCGATAGTAAGGTTTTTCAATCAAGTATTTTTATGAGTTCATAACATCTGTTCTCTTGTATATCTTATGTTGCGGGTTTTAAAATTTCATAACATCCTTCTTATCCTTATGTTATACCTTCTTAGGTTTCACAAAGTAATTTACGGGACTTGCTGCTGCAATGTTGTATGGATGATGCATATGATGTCAGGCAAAGTGCTTTTGCACTGCTAGGAGACCTTGCCAGAGTAAGTTGAGAATGACGCGTTTTGAGTGTTGTTCTAATTAGTTGGAATGTCCATTTACCCGGGTTTGCTTTCATGATATGATTAGGTCTGTCCAGTTCATTTACATCCACGATTAGCTGAGTTCCTTGATGTTGCTGCTAAGCAATTGGTAAGTAGAATTATTAATGGGAATTATTAGTTATATAGTCTTATTATATCTTCCTTTCTCGTGGTTTAATTAACCTTCACTCCCATCAGAACATCCCAAAGCTGAAGGAAACAGTATCTGTTGCCAATAATGCATGCTGGGCTATTGGAGAACTAGCGATCAAGGTATTATTCCTTTTCACAACATCTCAGCTTATCTCGTCTCTTGCTCAATGTCCCTTATCTTGATTTCACTAGCACCTGACACTGCCTTATCATGTATGCCTTTGGTAATTGTAACATTAAATTTAAAGACCAAGCCACGGTGGACTTGAATCTGAGACCCTGGTTATTCAAGAGGAATCACTAATATGTATTTGCATGCACAATGCATTTGAACTTTTACTATGCGTGCATTTGAATCCTTGACCTTCCAATGGTAACTTTCCCTGCTCTTTGATGCTTTTGTTGTTTTGTTTTGTTAGAATTCCATCCAGAAGAAATATTGAGTTTCACTGCTCTCTTAGTTCCACAGTTTGCCCTGTGCTCTAGTCTATATTACTCACTTTCTTTGGGTTGAGCTAGATCTTAACAAATGCATGAGTAGCATAATGGACCCTAATACATTCCTGTTGAATGTGGCAGAATTTTTCTCCTCTCCTCATTTGTTAAATGAGGTTTGACATTTGTTAGATGAAACTTTGAACTTCAGGTTCGCAAGGAAATGTCTCCTGTAGTTCTGACTGTAGTATCATCCTTGGTCTTAATACTTCAGCATCCTGAGGTAATCACTCATCCATTTTATTCTTTTGTTGGACTTCTAATATGCTTGCTTGCAATTTTACTCTGTCATCTGCATGGCTACTGCTAAATTTTCTCGACTGCTTCCAGCTTTAATTTTGTGATTTTTTCTAAAATATGAATTCAGATGTAACTTCAATAACTGATTTTCTGTAATAATGGAATCCATTAAATGGATTGTTGACATTCATATCCAACGACTATTTACTCGTTTTGGAAGGTCATGCTTTCCTTAAAGTGGAAGCTATTTCCCCTGTGCCTACTAAATCAAATGCTCACCTAACTGTGTGTTATTGCATTGTTGATCAAGATTGGGAACACAATCTGATGTGGTGTAGGCTCATTATACTTAAACTAAGCACACTACTTGCTTTAGATGTGGCTTGTGGTTTGGAATCCATCAAAATGATTTAGAAGATTAATACTGAGATGCTTTAGTAATGTTCAATGTTATTTACAAAGTAGTTCATCAAGGAGGAATGTGGTGCACAAGTGCCAATGTGATAGGATAGTAGATATGATACCACTTAATGATGTGATAGCAAAACAACTTTTGTCCCTAGAATTTGTATTTGTCACGCAATATAGTGTTTTCTTATCTGATCCCCACGTGAGGGACTCTGTCCAGAGTATCATCTAGTTGATTGGCCAATCCATTCAGTTTCAAATCCCTGGAACCAGTATTATGGTGGGAAAGCATGTCTAATTGCTTTTCTCATGCTGCTTGTGCTTATATTTCAGGGCCTAAACAAATCACTTGTTGAGAATACGGCGATTACACTTGGACGACTTGCATGGGTTTGCCCGGAGCTTGTCTCACCACACATGGAGCATTTCATGCAGTCATGGTGTATTGCTTTGTCCATGTGAGTTGTCTCTTCATTTCTACCCCCATGATACATGGTGTTTCAACATATTAGGTATAGCTAAAGGTTATGTTAATTGCATCTGATGCACATTAAGAGAAGGTTGGATGTAGAGGTCAAATAATATATTTGTAATAGAGTTAGAACATTAATTGTCGGAAAAACAGCCGAGAGCATCTCTGCTTTCTTGTCCGGTGCACCTTTTTCTGCGGACAATTTATAATTGTCGTCTGTGTCCTGTACAATCCTAAAGTATGCAAGAAAACAATTGGTTAAATTAATTCTATTTCATGACGATTTGTCAGTTTTCTCCATAAATGTTAATTTGATAACCTCTTTCCCGTGGAATAAATTAGTATATCTATTAATTTGTCATTTAACCTTGAGATAGGATACGGGATGACATAGAGAAGGAAGATGCTTTCAGAGGTTTGTGTGCAATGGTAAGAAGTTCATGTTCTCAGCCCATGCTATTCTGACTGTAACTTCCATTAAAGCATGATTTGACATGTTTTCAGGTTAGAGCAAATCCATCTGGTGCTTTAAATTCTCTTGTCTTCATGTGCAAGGCAATTGCAAGTTGGCATGTAAGTGATGCATCATCAAATTATTAGTAATTTGTTTGTGTGGAGTAAGCGACGATTTCTTTTTCTTATAATGTTTATATTCCTAGGAAATAAGGAGTGAGGACCTACACAATGAAGTCTGCCAGGTGTTGCACGGGTATAAACAAGTAAGTAACTTTTCATTGATATTCGCGATTCTTATACTGAATTGTTTCCTTGCTTTTAAGTTTATATTGATTAGTTGCCATCTTCTTTCACAATTAAAAACATAACAAATGTTATCACTGACCTGTTAAACCAAAAGAAGAACTTGAATTTATTTGGGCAGGATCTGAAATCTTGAAGGACTTATACACTGCTGTTAATAAATATAGAAATATTATTGCATGACTCTCATGTAGTTAGAGAATTGGCTTGACATGAAGATTGATTATCTTGGAATAATTTATGGAACCTATGAGTAATTGAATGATGGGTTTGTTCAGTTATGCTGCTAGTTAGAACTAAAATTCCACTCTTAAAGGGCTTGGCCGGAAAGAGCATGTGTTTAATGATTTTGAGGAAAGAATGAATGAGTGAAAGAATGAAAGTGTTTTATGATTTTGAGAAAAAGAATGGATTAAGTGATGATTCACTGACTACTTGAAATGTTGTCAGATGCTTAAAGACGGAGCATGGGAACAATTCATGTCTGCTTTGGAACCAACTGTGAAGGAAAAGCTGCTGAAGTATCAATTACAATGATCCTTGTTATGGAAAATTTCCGTCCCTGCCTTCTTGCAAGTTTTGCCGAGTCAATGCTGTCATCAGTCCAAATATATTCCGACCAGCTGGGGATCCATCTTGGCAATGATTTCGAGCAACTATCTTGTTGGAACTTGAAGTTTATCACGCTATGCTTTTGGACTGGTTTGGTGAAGTATCTCCCTTTTCGTTGGGAAATTAGGTTTCTTACGAGGACGTGGTATTAGAAGAATTGGTTGATCTGAATTTAGATTCCGATTGTTTTTGAAATATTGGGTATGGAGTTGTGCAATTCTTTTTTAAGGGTTCTAGTGGGAAGAAATCCAGTCCACAAGTTCCACAAGTTTTGTTAGGAAGGTCTCAATGCTTTGTTAGGTTGGTGATTCTGTAATTTATTCATAGGCAGAGAAATTCATGTTGTTTCCCATAGTGGGATCTCTCACACAAAATAAAAATGAAATGTGCCATATAGTCTCGAATGTGATGATTTGATAGGAAGATAGGTGTTTGCTTAAAGATTGAAATGTTGTATTATTGTGGGTGTTCCCTATTTTTTGACATTTAAATGTTGTGATAAGATCTATTATGTCTTACATTTAACGTAATTTGGTTCTCGATTTCTATATATGTTTCTCTTCATTCGTTTAATTTCATCCGAGAACTTTAATTCACCATTAAAGTAGAGTGGTTAATTTTTTGACGTTTAAATGTTGGGATAAGATCTATTATGTCTTACATTTAACATATTTTGGTTCTCGTTTTTTATAATATTTTTTGTCATTCGTGTAAATTTGATCCGTGAACTTTAATTTACCATTAAAGTAGTTAATGCTCAAGGTTTAAAATTCTCAAGTTCGAGTTTACCGTAACACGGTTTTTAAATTTATTTGTAATTTAATATATGTGTTTTTGAGAAAAATTACAAACTTTTGGTTATGTTCGGTACTAGTATAAGGTAAATAGTCAAGACGCATCTAATTCAAGCATTTACACTACTAACACATAAAACAATTGTTCTTTAATAATTTGTGGAGGCTAGATCTACAATTGATGATGACGTTATGCATGTTTGGATAAATCGGACATTAGCAAGCTGTAATCAACACAACACGTTAGAGCCCTTCGGAGAGCACTGGTGGAGGGTGTCGGCCAAATGACCTCCGACGTTCAAGTAAGTAGTTGATAAATGTAATTGGACGAAAATAATTGAATGTAAATTGTAATAAATAAACGAATAAAAAATAAGTAAATCGTTAATATATAACAATAGTGATGAATGCACGACGGTTAGGACGTGCTAGACGGACTAGGCTGGTGTAAACGGATGATGATTATTGTCGGATAGAGGCCATAGCCGGATATCAAATGTAGATGGAGAGATCGTAGTCGGATGTCAAATGTAGTTAGAAAGGTTGTAGCCCCTATATGTAATTGGGCGGATGCAAAGGTAAACGGACGTAGGTGGAGGAATTATCTAAGTGTAGGTGGAGAAAGAGTGCAAGAGAATGGTAGCCGGTGAAGGCGGAGTAGCCGGATAGACCAATGTCGATATGTAAGTAAACGTATTTTGAAGTAAGCCGGCGTAGCCGGATGTAAGCGGAATTGAGAAGGAGAATGAGTAGTAGATGACTGAATGTAAGCGAGTTCGAATGAAGTCTAATGACCAAGACGTTTGCTATATATGGGCGGCTAGTAGCCGCTTAGGATTTAGGGTTTCCGCCTTTATTCCTTCTTAGTCGATTGCAAAGTACATAGGTTGTTGACAACGGATCAGATATATGGGCGGCTAGTAGTCGCTTAGGATTTAGGGTTTCCGCCTTTATTCCTTCTTAGTCTGTTACGGATGAGATATATCCGTTTGACTAGGTTAAGTCGTTCTACTAGCTGTTGACACCCTTGAGCTTGAGCGCGGAGTCGGGCTAAGCTATCGAGTACTTATCAAGCTAGAATGTGAATAGTTATCTGGCTAGATCGCCGAGTAGGCTATCGGATTGGATCCGCCTAGTCAATTGAGCCAACTTATGAGGCTTGTCGAGCTTGGACCGAGTAAATAGATTCCGCTTAGTCGTTCAATGTCAATTTATTTATCGGACTAGACGACTATACCGCCTAGCTAATTGGGTAGAGTAAAGATGTTTGTTTGATTAGTTCGGCTAGACAATTGAATTCGCTTAGCTATTCAATATCAATATATGGCTTATAGGGCTAGACGGTTTTTTTCGTCTAGCTAATTGGGCTGATTAGAGATGCTTATTGGGCTCAGACTAGATAGACGAATTTTGCCAATATGATATAAATACCACAAGATTAATTATAATTATAAAGTTGTAGAATACATTTGCATATCCATAAAGCGAATAAATATGCAAGATGATGGACCCAGTAACGAGTAACTGGTGTATGGGGATACACCAGTAGGGATTTTTGAAACAATAAAAAATCAAGTAAATGATTCTTCAAGAATTGAGCAGTTCAATTGACTCGACAACTATAAAGGAGAGTTGGAGGATTCACACAGTTAGGTGCACAACTGACTTCTTTGACTGAGGGTCAGCTGTGTAACACCAAATATAGTTTTAATAAGAGTTAATGCTTTGCGGAAAGTGGTTTAAGCTCGTTACATAAACTGAAAACTTTTGCGAGAGAAAGTCAAGTTCCCTAAAACCGTTTTAATGCAAAATTAAACATTTGTATGCAAGTCAGTTGGTTCGGTAACTGAAATATAAAATACTGAAAGTAAAGAGACACAATATTTTAACGTAGTTCGGAGATCAACCTCCTACGTCCATGACTTTCTTTTCGGGGAAATAATCCACTAGATAAGCTTAGAGGTGCTTACCAAACGTTTCATTTGATTTACGGGTAGCAAGCAACTTAACCAGTTCGATTACGGGTTCGAACCAAACCTAACAACACTTTTATGGGCAAGTGCAAAACCTACAGTTCTTTTTCGGGCAAGAACAAAGCCTACAGCTCTTTTGCGGGCAAGAGCAATGCCTGAGTCTTAGATTACGGGTTCTACGGGACCTAGTTTCTTTGATTACGGGTTCAAAAAAAGACCTGGGGGTTTGGGGTTTCCAACTATGAAGCCTGCTACACTGTGAACAGTGGATGCTTCTTCCTAAGATTAGGAGACTCAATTTTCAAGAGAGAGTCTGCTTACTAACTATGTAAGAACCTATCACAAATCTAGACTCGATCAAAGAATGGGTTTTTTGAGAGGCTAGATGGGAAGAATAAGAGGAGGACTTGACACTCTTCAGTTCGACGGGTTCTTGCGCGAGAGAGAATTTGCTTCTGAATCTGCTTGATAGCTCTTTTGCGTATGTGTGCTCTCTCTCTCTCTCTCTCTTCTCGTGAATGTGGAGGCTCTATTTATGGAGAGAGAGGTCAACTAGCCGTTGGAAGTAGCCGTTTGACCTCTGCCAAAAGTATGACACTCCACCTGCTTTTCTGCAACATTTCCTAAATTGGTAACTTCGACCCTTACTTTATGCAAGTCCTCTTGGTCAGTCCATTTATGGAAAGTTTCCATCTTGTCTTTGCGCTTCTGAATAGATTTGAATTTCAAACCTAACTACACTTCTTTCTCCGTCTTTAAGGTCTTCTCTTCTTGACTTTGCGACGTCTGACTTCAACACATGATCTCGACATGCATGAACTACACGGACACTAAACTGTGGAGTCAACTTGTGTAGAGTTGAACTGGACCAATGTTCTTCCTGGGTTAAACTGGCTATCTTCGCCTTCTCAGTCTAACCGAGGTCTTCTACTTGAAACTTGTAAAGATAAAATTTCTATGCTCAAAAAGTGAGCTCTATCTAAGTTTAGACTGGTGACTTTATCTACTCGATTGAGGTCAGTTGGATTTTGGGATAAATCAAAACCTTTACTAATTTTCCAACACAAGATATGTGATAAATTTTAGAGGCAAATGGTAATATAGCATTAGGGTACATGGTAATAACATACTTTATCAAAAGTTCACTTTTGACAAAAAATGGGTAAAATTATACCCTATTTAACTGAAATACCTTTATAGAGTAGTGGGTTGTGTACGATTAAAATTCAAAAAACATTTATTACTCTCATTTCTCTCTCTTCCCTCATTCTATCGCGCGCGATTCTCTCTCTTCCTTTTCACATATTATCCATTTTCTCAACCCTATCTCTGTCGTCAACCACTCTCCGCCGTCAACCTCGTACATCTATTTCCTAGATGGCGACGAGAACAAGGAGTAACCGCACCAAATAGCCACCGTGCGAAGAAACGCCACCGCGCGACGACACACAAGCCTCATCGCCGCCGCGCTAAGAGGAAGAACATGCCGCTGCTGGAAGAACAGTCGCAGCTGCACGAGAACCAAGACCAGAAAACCGTCGTGGAGGATGCTGCGGATCCATTTGAAGATTTCTCGGTAAGTTTTGTCATTTCTTAATTTGTAAAATCCAGATCTGAAAGTTAGGGTAGTTGCATGTTTGATTGTCACTTGATTTCTTCGATTTCGCGGGTTTAATATGTTTTGAATGTCGATTGGGTCCCAAGTTTGTTGAGTAGAATGTGAATTAGGGTACACACAAATTTGTGGGAAAATTGTACTAGGCGTACCAGTACGTTTTGTGAAATACGTACCGGTAATTCCAGATGTGTAATTTCTAGAATTGAGGATAGCTTGTTGTCGATTTTATGAGATTGATTATGCATAGGGGTGAGCATACCCGAACCGGACTCGCCAACCCGACCCAGACCGAACCCGTCGGTCCGGGTCGGTTCGGTCGTGAGGAGCACACCGGTTCGGGTCGGTCCAAAAATTCAGAACCGAAAAATTTCCGGGTCGGTCCGATCCAACCCGCCCTAAACCCGTTCTAACCCGGACCGACCCGGATAATCACTATATATATATATATATATATATATATATATATATATATGTATTTCAGTTTCTCACTTTCTCCCTCATTTACCCTAATTGTCCCCAACAGCAGCCGCAGCCTTCCTTCTCTTTCACCTCCAGTCTCCACGTCCAAGACTCCACCCCAGCCCTGTCCCGCCGATGCTCCTTCTCCCTTCCCTCTGTTCACACAGGCGGCGGCGCCGCTGCATCCCTTCTCCAGTCCTCCGGTAAGTTTTTCTCTCTATTTCTATTTTGTAGTGTAGATCTCTCTCTCTCTCTCTCACGTTATCCTCTCTCTTACTTGTCTTCGTCTCTTCCTCTCTCAACTTGAGAAGTCCCGCTGCTGCCGTCGGCCCGCCACCGCCTTCTCCACGCCTCTAGCTTCCATTCTCGAGTAGCTGAGTTCACAAATTAAGGTACATTACAAATCTATACCCCAAAGTTCACGAATATGTACTTATGTTGATTGTTGAGTACTTATGTAGTTATGTTGATTTTGTTGATTTCATTTCTTACGCCTCCAACCTCCATTCTCTCTTAATCTGTCTCTTTTTAGAATTTGGATGCATATAATTAGACTCTTAGATTCTTTTGAGCATCTACAACTGTTTCTCCCTCTTTTTCATGTGTAGATTTTTTGCAGCTTAAGCTTTATTTTGATTGAATTACATTTGAATGAATCAGAGTTGTTTTGGGTAGATTTTTTTCAATTTTTTGGCAGGTTTTTGGTCATATTTTTCTGTTGTTTCTATGCAGATTTTGGGCAGATTTTTTGCGGATTTTATTAGAGTAGATTTTCAGCTTTCTTAACATCTGATTTTTTGATTTGTAGGTGATAAAATGTCGGCAACAACAACTAGTCGACCAGTAGAAGCAGAAGTTCAAGCTTCTCCAATCAAGGTCGAGGAGGATGATGCATCAACTGAAAAGAAAATTGAGAAAAAACCTTCGGTGGTTTGGTTGCACTTCACCCGATTTACGGATGAAAACGGTGCGCATAGAGCTTATTACAACTATTGCAAGATGGATTACTGTGCAAATACATAAAAAAACGGTACGTCTGCTATGGTGAAACACCTTAGGAAATGCAAAAGAAAACCTAAAGGAGTTGGTCCTACACAACAACAATTGTCTTTGCATGCAATTATTGAGGGGGGGGGGGGGGATGAGACTTTAGGTGAGCTTGTGAGCTAGAAATTTGATCAAGAATTGTGTAGGAGAAAATTGATAGAGATGATAATTAAGGATGAATTTCCTTTTAAGATTGTTGATGGTGAAGGCTTTAGGGAGTTTGTTAAGACTTTGCAGCCTAAGTTTAGGCTCATCTCTAGGTGGACTATCTCAAGGGACTGTTATCAATTGTATCTTGATGAAAAAATTAAGCTTCGTAATTTTTTCGTGGAAAGTGGTCAAAGTGTGTGTATTACTACAGACACTTGGACTTCTTTGCAGCGATTGAATTACATGTGTGTTATTGCTCACTTTATTGATAAAGATTGGAAGTTGAACAAGAGAATAATCAATTTTTGCACAATAGAGAGGCATAAGGGTGATGATTTGGGTAGGCAGATTGATGCTTGCTTGCGTGGTTGGGGGATTGCTAGGGTATTTGCTGTGACCGTTGATAATGCTTCATCAAATGATACTTGCTTGTCTTTTTTGAAAAACAAGTTATCCGGGAGAGATTGTTGTCTATTGAAGGGTAAATTCCTTAACATGTGATGTGTGGCTCATATAATTGCTTTGGTTGTTAATGATGGTTTGAAAGAAATAGGCATTTCAGTTAAGAGGATTAAAGAGGCAGTGAGATATGTTAGGCACTCTCCCTTAAGGTTGGTCAAGTTTAGGGAATGTTGTATGGAAGAAAATATCTCGTGCAAGAGTCTTTTATGCCTAGATACACCTACTAGATGGAATTCGACTTTTCTAATGTTGAGTGTGGCTTGCAAGTTTGAGAAGGCAATTGAGGCTTATGGCGTGAAAGATCCCTACTTTGGGCTTGATCTTCATGAGGGGGATGGTGTTCCATTGGGTGTAGATTGCGATAATGGGAGAAGAATGTGTGAGCTTCTTGTTGCTTATTTTGATTTGACAGTTAGAGTCTCTGGCACAAATTATGTTACATGTAATGAATTTTTGCATGAGATTACTTCTGTTATTACTATGTTGAGTGATTGGATGGTAAGTGATGATGAAGAAGTGAAATCTATGGGCACAAAAATGAGGGCAAAGCACAAAAGATGAATCACATAATTTTCTTAAGTGTTGTTGTTGATCCTAGGTATAAGTTTGAGTTTCTTGAGTATGTATTAGTTCAAGAGTGGGGTGAAGAAGTTGGAAAGAAAGTTGGCAAAGAGGTTTTGCAAAGCTTGCATGAGTTGTATGATGCATACAAACAAATTTCATCAACCTACTACCACCACAACCACACAATCTCAATCTACAAAGCACAAGGAATCATCTCAAAATTCAACAAAACGTGTCATGCTTGAGAGATTTAAAAGGCAAAAAGTTCAAGTTGGATCAATCTCTACAGTAGATGAATTGGATGTCTATTGCAACAAGATTGTTGTATCTTCGGATGATGATAGCTTTGATATTTTGATGTGGTGGAAGCTTAATCAACACTGGTTTCCAGTTCTTTACCATCCTGCAAGAGATGTGTTGGCTGTCCCGATTTCTACGGTGACCTCTAAATCCACTTTTAGCACCGGAGGGAGAGTTCTCGACCCTTTTAGGAGTTCGTTAACTCTTACAATTGTCGAGTCGCTCATATGTACTCAAGATTGGCTAAGAAGGGCAAAAGACAAAATCTCCATTGAAGAAACTATTGATGACATACAAAAGCATGAAGAAGGTCACATTTTAATGCATTTTTTATTATTTAATTCTATATATGTATTACTTGTGTTATTAAATGTTTGATTAATTTGAATCCTATGGTGTAGGTTTGAGGAACCTTTCTATGAATGAAAAGAGTGAGGAAAGTGCGACTCAAACTCAAGGGATGAGTGCCCAAACTCAACAAAGTCAAGTGCAAATGACGGGCACCGATACAACTTTGGATTGAATTGAAGACTTTCGTTTTGTTTTTATGAACTTGTGATTGGATTATTGTGTAATGTATTGATTTTAATTTATGTTTTTATTGTGGATTGAGGATATTTGAACTAAGAAATATGTTATTTTGTGAATTTTTGCATGATTTTAGGTGTTATATGTTGAAAATGGTGGAAATAAACTTGTTGTCCAGCTTTTTGCTTTTTGTACGGGTTTGACCTGGACCGAACCGAACCGAACCCGCTGTCCGAGTTCGGTCCGGGTCCGGTCCGGATCTGTAGCCTTATGCGGTCCGGATCGGTCCAATTTTTTAAAAAGTTCCGGGTCATCGGGTCGGTTCGGGTCGGTCCGGGTCAGACCTGATGCTCATCCCTAATTATGCATGATGAATTTTGCATTCGGTTGATGTGAATATGGTTAAAATTTGTATGATTTTGTAAATACGTACCCAGTTCCGGAGCATATAAATTGCAACTTGGTAAGCATTTGCAAATACGTACCAAGATAACTAGTGTGTTCCTAGTACACTTGGTATGTATTGTCAAAACATACCGAGTGTATAAGTATTTCATTATTTGCAAGTACGTATTTGCGAATGCGTACCTACATGACAAGTACATTAGGTACGCATTAGCAAAAACGTACCGAGTGTACCATAAAATTTAGTATTTCTAAATTTTACCACTTTTACCAAGCAGATTATGACTTTACAGTGAATATGAATTTGTTATTGAATTGTTTTTTGTCTTATTGCAGCACAACTGGACATACAAGAGGCTGGACCTCAGCACCTTGAAAAATAAGGTGATGACTCATGGTTATGAGTCACTTGTTTCTGACATTCGAGGATGCCTCAATGCCAGTGGCAAATCTGTCTTGGAGAAGCTGAAGCAGTCCTGCTTCGGGCACTTTATGGGCATGCATGACTACAACACGCGATAGGGGAAGGCCATACACTGGATGATGCTTCGTCAGGTGGAGTCATTCCCCGAGTATGATGAATCAATTGTGTGGTTCATGGTTGACAAGAAGCTTTTACGCTTCAGAGATCAGAATTTGCTTTGGTGAGCGGCCTCAGATTTGGCCCTGCAGAATTTAACCCATACGCCAACCACACTATACCGCGATCCTCACTGTACACCCGACTTTTCGGCAACGAAATGGTGACCCCTGCAGAGGTGTGGACACCATTTGTGAATCGGAAGTTCTGCGCAAGGAATCTGTTCTCAAACTCTGGACGACGACTACTTGAAGTTGGCCAAAATTCTGTTGGCAGTGTCGTACGTCTTAGGCTATGAGAATGCAAGGAAAAAAATTCCGGATTGGGTGTGGGTTTTGGTTGAGGATGAGGAAGCTTGGGAAAAATTCCCATGGGGTAGTTTCTTGTTTCATATGGTTGTCGATTCTTTTAAAACAATCGACACAGAAGATAAAAAACAAATCCGGCATTGCTTACCACATTCGAGGCTGCAGTTTTGCTTTATTGGTAAGTTCATGAATGGTAAAATTGGTACGATTTTATAATTACGTACCAAACGTAACAGTTTGACACTGGTAAAATCGGTACGCATTTAAAAAATCGTACTGAGTTTTTCAAATATAAGTATAAGTTATTGGAAAACTTGGTACGATTTTTTAATTACGTACCAAACGTAACAGTTTGATACTCGAAAACTCGGTACGCATTTACAAAATCGTACCAAGTTTTCCAAATATAAGTATAAGCTATTTGAAAACTTGGTACGATTTTATAATTACGTACCAAACGTAACAGTTTAATATTGGTAAACTCGGAACGCATTTACAAAATCGTACCAAGTTTACCAAGTAAACCTATTCTATCTTGTTTATGATTACATACTAACAAAGTTTATTTATCAAACAGGGTTGGATATTTGAGGATGTACCGGCGATTGGAAAGAAGGTGGCATTGAGGTCCACCGAGAAGAAACTGCCTCAGATGTTGAGGTACAGATACATCAGAGACACGAAAATCCCCCCAGAAGGAAATATAAAATTGGTAAGATTTCTTCTTAGATCTAATTTGATTTTATAAACATCACAATATGCTTTTAGTAAAACTTGGTACGCATTCACAAATACGTACCACGTTTACCAGTGTCAAACTGCTACATTTGGTACGCACTGACAAATGCGTACCAAGTGTGCATAGATATATTGGTAAACTTGGTACGTAATTATAAATGCGTACCAAATGTACCAAGTTTAACCAGCAGTTTATTAGGTACACTCGGTACGCAATAGGAATTTCGTACTTAGAGTGCTTAAATAAAATGGTAAATTCAGTACGCAATTATCATTGCGTACCAAGTGTACCAAGTTTACCGACAGTTTATATAACCATATTGTATCCTTGTCAGAATCTTCGACAGTTGCTGAAGCCCTCCCATGCTGAGAAGGAAACACCATACTGGCTATCTCTACAGAATGAATCAGAATTCGGCAAATTTGCATTTGAGTATGATCCGAATGATGCCAAAAAGAAAAAAAAAAGAACTAGCCGACATTGGTGGTGATGATGAAAAGCTTGCTACAAACAATGATGATGAAGACACTCCTCCTCCTCCGCCTCCGTATACCAACGCTGAATCCACCTCCACCGCTTCTCCTGCTGCCGATGTTGGTTCCTCTGTCCTTGCCACCTTAATGCAAGGTCCGGAGAGAGCTGTTCTTGTGAGAGAGATAGATGAGGCAATAACAAATCTAGTTATATCATGGCTCAAGGATGAAAGGCAGTAGCTCGTGAAGGATGTTGGGAGCTATGTTGTTAACCAGCTCCAAGAAGAAGGGATAGTCCAACCCTTCACGAGTGCCTATTTTATATCTCCAGCCTCTTCTCCTCACAGTGACATCGAACCCACAACCACAACAGCAGAAGCAGAAGGAAACTCCGGCAGCATCCCCGTGGGCGTGGATGGCGACAGGAGAAGTGCGGAGAAAGAGGAAACGGAGGCAACAGTTGTGGAAAGCAACAAGAAGAGCATGGAGAAGAAGGGTGGAGCAACAGTAGAGCAAGCCGGGCAGAGGACGACGGAGCAGACAGATGATGATGAGGTATAAGATGCATCTTGAGTTGATGCATAGCAATATTTGAATAATTTGATGGTGGGATAACATAAACAATTTGATATTTTAATACGTACAATTTTGTCAATGCGTACCAAGTGTAACGGGTAATTTTTGATAAACTCGGTACAATTTATTAAATCACGTACCAGGTGTACCATTATGTAATTGGTAAACTCAGTACGATTTTGTCAATGCGCACCAGGTGTACCAGTGTAGAATTGGTAAACTCAGTACGATTTGATCAATGCGTACTAGGTGTACTAGTGTAGTATTTGTAAACTCGGTACGATTTTGTCAATGCGTACCAGGTGTACCATTCTTTAATTGATAAACTCGGTACGATTTTGTCAAAGCGTACCAAGTTTAATTAATCTAATATTCATTGAAAACAGGAAAAATGTCGGAGCCTTTTGTGGAGCGGACAAGAGCTTTTTCCAATTTATCATGGATCCAACAGGCCAGCTGGACATAGAACACATTAAGGCTTACCTTGTTGTTCTCGTGGCAAATTCTACAATGGCCGAATTGAGAGAAGTTGACCCGAAGATTGTCGTAACGTCTTGCTATTTTATGGTAAATTCAACCATTTAGACATATTTTAATTGTTTACAGTAATACAATTAAATGGATAAAACATATGTATATATATATATATATATATATGTATTTATATTTATATTTCTTACACTTATTTGTAGGAAATGGTGGAGAATGTATTCGACTCGGTCAACCAATCTAAGAGAGCCAATCCTTTTGATCCGTACAATCACAAGATATTTAACTCGAATGTTGAAGTGGTCTTGCCCGAAGAAGAAATGAATAGGTTGCTTCTGTTTACCGAAGGAGTTTAGCCAGCTTGGGGGGAGAACATGAAAGATTGGGTTGACTGCGACAAGGTACGATTTTATTAATACGTAACAATACATCGTGGTACAATCGGTACGCATTGCTAAAATCGTACTAGTTTTACCAAATACATGTATGGTAAATACGATACGATATTACAATTGCGTACCGAGTGTACCTGGTTTGGCAGTACGCATTTACAATAACGTATCGTATTTTCTTAGATTTGTGGTACGCATTTACAAATAACGTACCATGTTTTATTTTATTTTTAGGTAGTTGCATTATGCTTCTATAAGGATCACTAGGATACCCTGTTGGTAAATCTGAAATAGCAGAAGATCACTCTCTATGACTCGAAGACCACCATTTCGATAATCGAAGAGATCTATTTCTGCAAATGACAAGAACGATGCCACAAGTCATGAAGGCTATTGGATGTTACAGAGAGCATCGCATAAAAGACCCACAATTCTGCCAGTGGGAATTATGCTTTCCTTCATAGAAGGGCCAAAAGAGAAACAAATTCCAAACAAGAAAATGGGTATGATTGTGGCATCTATGCGCTAAAGTATGTGGAACAACTCATCTTAAAAAATCCAATGCGAAGATGTTTGGAAGAGCCTCAAGACCAGGAGCATTACAAAGACCACATAACAAGGACCATTTGTGCCCATAGCACGGAGGAAGTGACACCGGCAGTCCTCATGGATTTCGATGGAGGCAACGAATGAACCGTGAATTGGTGTTAATATTTTGTGCATGATGGATAATATTTTGTGAATTCATAAACATTAGTATATTTTGAATGTGTATTTTGGATAACTATTAGCATATGCTACTGATACTATGTATATTTTGATCTTTATTAGTATTATGCATAAGATAACTATGCACTTGCATTATGGTACGCACGGTACGCAAAAGTAATTTCGTTACAGTTTTTCTAGTACGCAAGGTAAGCAATTAAACAAAACGTACCAATATTTACTTACCTATCTGTTACAATATATGTATAAACGTACCAATATTTACAATAATATTTGACACAAAATTCAAAAAAACATAAAAAATTCAAACAAAAATCATGACAAACAATACACATCTAATAGAATTCAATAAATCTCCAATTATCAACCAAATTTATGTGGATCTTGACATGTTTGGCGAGTATGACCCGCAACACCACAAATACCACATTTCTTGGTTTTGCGGGTTCTTGTTTTGATGCTTGGTTGGTTGCTACTCCCTTCTTCTTCCGGGTTAATAAAGCGGTATCTTAGAGGGTATGCACTCATATAATGACCTTTCTTATGACACCACAAACACCCTCGACTGCATTTGGTATGACATCCAGTTGGAATCCTCTTTGTACGCGGTCGTCTAACTTGCTTAGGTTTCTTGGGTGTAAAAACAATCCTTGAAGAAACATGTGGTGGCACACACCACGAATTTTTATCCAGACTAAGCATCACATCGTCAGCATAAATCTCACGCCACGTCGCAATAGAATAATATTCATGCACATATGACAGTGGAGATTCCTTCTTAAACCTAAAAATGTGTAACAAATTAATACTTCGATGAAGGAAAACATGGTACGTAATTATAACTGCGTACCAGGTGTACCACATAAGAACTTGAACACTTGGTATGCATTGGGTAATGCGTACCAGCGTATCAAGTTCTG
Organism: Schizonepeta tenuifolia; assembly: GCA_029490685.1. Lineage (NCBI taxonomy): Eukaryota > Viridiplantae > Streptophyta > Magnoliopsida > Lamiales > Lamiaceae > Schizonepeta > Schizonepeta tenuifolia. Next base: position 91,941,145 of record CM055957.1, on the reverse strand, counting down.
ATGAGCAAACTTGATACGTCATTGTAAATGCGTACTAGGTGTACCACATCCGAACTTGGTACGCCGGTAAGCTTTGGTACGCCGGTACATTTTTAGTCAAAGCGTACCGGCGTACCAAGTTCTGATGAGCAAACTTGGTACGCAATTATAAATGCATACCAGGTGTACCGCATCGCAACTTCCTAACCAGGTACGGATTGATCAAAGCGTACCTGCGTACCAAGTTTTTATGCGGTGCACTTGGTACGCATTTACAATTGCGTACCAGGTGTAATAAGAAGTTTTGACAAAATAGGTACGAATATGCAATTAATCCCAACATATAAAAATTCAACTTCACCTGATTGCTGCTGTAGCATGAGAGTAAGGTATTAAGTCAAGATCCCATGCATGACATGAACACTTCCTGGAAGCAACATCAACAACATTGCTCTTTACTCCAGAAATGACATTAAACTTCGTATCAGATATCGATTCAACTCTTATCACGCGCCCTGCCTTGACAGCTATACCTAATTCCCTTATTGCGTATACCGATAATTCTTCATTTCTAGATCTTGATTTTGTGCGCTGCTGGAAGAACCAAGGTTGGACAAGATTATGACAGTATTCTAGAAGAGAACATGCCAAAAGTTTTCTAACCCACCGAAGTCTTGAATTCATATTCTTTACAGCGTTGGATGTACCAAACCCAAACTTCCGCACGGGGCATAGTGCAACAGACCATCTGCTCGGACCAATACTCATAAGCTTTTCATAGCCACCACGAGAGACCTCCTTCAAATTGTTCATGTACTCCTCATAATCTTGTACTCTGTAAGCATTGGCAGCAAGATGGAATAGATCAGTCACAACGGTACCCCAAGTCTTCAGGTTACCCTATATATGAAACGTACAAAGACCATAAGGTATGCCAGGATAAACTCGATCAATAGCATTCTTGATGCTCAGATGCTGATAAGAAACTATCATAAAATCCGAGGGCAACCAAACATCCGATGGACATGCTCCAAAAATCACGACCAAGATGAAGTATCCTCCACATCACCAATGCCAAATACTAATGGAATAATTTGTTCATTAGCATCCTTCGTAGCTGTGACAAACAAAATACCCTTGTATTTCCCTTTCAAGTGTGTGCCATCAATGACAATCACGGGCCGACATGTACGAAAAGCTCTTATGCACACAGAGAGAGCAAAGTAATAATATTGAAACAAACCGTCTGGACATGTCTGAAGGTCCACAATTGAACCTGGACTCATCTGTTCCAACATGTATAAGAACTTGAGAATCATCTGAAAGAATTTATCTAAATTAATACAAATAATCACTGAAAGTACACTTGGTAAACATGGTAGGAATTTGAAACGTACCGCATGTAACAATAATATAGTTGCAAACTAGCTACGTGTTTACAAAAACGTACAGAGTGTACCAAGACAATTGGTAAAACTTGGTACGTTTTTCAAAATACGTAACAACATACTATAATAACTATTGTACACTAGGTACGCAATGGTAATTTCGTACTAAGTTTGCAAGTGTATTCCCGGTACACTGAGTACAATTTTGTAAAATCGTACCCGGTGTACCAGTAATATAGTCGCAAACCTGGTACGAAAATTTAAAATCGTACCACGCGAACCAAGATTACCAATAATAATTAAACGACAATAATATAAAAAGAGATAAAGAAACTTGAAATGAATTATCAACATCACCAAATGAGAGTTCTAGAGCATGGTGCTTACCAGCCAAAGAAGTAGAATATTTTACATTCACACGAAATTCCCTTCGTATTTGTGATTGAATATCCTTTGGCCTAATACACGAACCATCTTCCCCAAAATTTGGGCCAAGGTGTGCAGCAACAACTCTAGATGAAACCTTAAGATCAAGGTGATATCTTAAATTATCAACACAAGAGTGACGAGTGAAGAGATTGATACGCCACAAATTAGATGCTGCACTTGCTCGCATCTCAAACTCACATTGTTCTACTAGTTTGCATCTCATATGGTAGTACACCTTGTTTGATCGAATCATTTTACACTCGAGATGCTTTTTCATGTGATATAAACCAAGAGCTGACTTCCTTTTCTTCTTTCCGACAAAAGTGCCACCCTAAACAAGCTTATCCACACGCACAACCGGTGCCGCCGACGGAAGAGATGCTTGCTGGGCTGCACCGGGAATAACCCACAAACGCTGTTCTACACTACTTTCATTACCCACATCGCTATTGCCATCCACATTGCTATTACCAACATCATGGTCATCATTCTCACCAATGCCATCAAAACCCAACTCATCACAAGCAACATGAAAATTGTTCTGGTCTTCATTCTGCACACCACAATCAATCTCCTATTATGAGATTCATCAATCGTGGGAGAAACAGTCACATATACCGTAGGAAACTCCAACACATCCATCAAATAAGACAACTCGAAATCATCTGTAATCTTCATTCTCATAGTTTCACCACTAGGAGACTGCACTAAACTATCTATATCAAACATATACATACTCTTATCCTTGTTCATTCGAACTTCAAGCTTTGCTAATAAAGATTCAAAGCTTATACCACTAGTTGGTATAGGAATATACTCTCTCCTACCACCCTCATTAATGTTCTCTTTCCAGTATCCTCGATGCGCAACCACTAAAGAAGATGACCTTACCTGCACCAGGTAAACTTGGTATGCATTGAAAAATACGTACTGCGTACCAAGTACACTTGGTACGTAGTGGTAAATACGTACTGCGTACCAAGAAAACAAATTAAGCGACGCAGTACGTATCAGTATGCAATTGTAAAAACGTACCAACTCAGAACCAGAATTCAGTCACCGGAATATTACCTCCATAGCTTTGACGCCACAACAAAAAATCGTCGGAAAATTACAATCGAACACACGTAACACTTTCTAAACGAAAATTCAAGCATAAAACGCAACAAAATCGCAACAAATTTGCAGAATAAAAAAAACAAATTCAAGAAATTCCCCATAAATCGCAACCAAATTGCTGCAAAATCACAACAAAAACACAAGACAGATAGACGACGACGATGAAGCCACTTCGCGACCAAAAAAGCAGAGGCGACGACGACGATGACGGAGAAAAAAACTGCAAAATCGCAGCAAAAATGCAAAAGATAGACGATGACGATGACGAAGCAGCGGCGATGGCGGCGACGACGACGACGGAGAAAAAAAATGGAGAGATCAGAGAAATCGAGTTGAGGGAGGAAGAAGACAGAGAAAAAAAAAGAGAGAGAAAAACACGTGAGGTGAGGGAAGAAGAGAGAGAAAAAAGAGAAAAAAAAAAAGTGAAAAAATAGGAAAGAGAGTATTCTAGGATGGAATAAAGTATAAAATATAAGGGTATAAATGTACAAAAAGTAAACATATGACAAAAATTGATAAAATTTGAACTAATAACTTTTTTGATATTACTTTTAAGCTAAGGAGATATGAGTCCATTTCCTTTAAATTTTATATACAAAAAGTTGGAAATAGTAGTTGAATACAACACTTATAAAAGTATACTGGATATTTAACCCTAAGGTTTGAAGATGAAGCGCTTAATTGCAGAGCAATACTAGAGCGATATTCGTCTTGTGGAAAGAGACATTTTCTTGACTCGACTTTCAACATAGAGTTTGTTATTTTATTACTGTATTTTAGTTTATTAATTATCATATTCTAACTTTTTAAGCGGCAGCGAAGAAGAAAGAAAGAGAGGAGAGAATGAGAGATCGGGAGAAGGGGAATAGGCGTATGTGTAGAGAGAAAAACGAAAATAATTGTGAGTTGTGCATAAAATATTAGTGGTGGGCCCATATAAAATAAAAAAAAAAAACAAAAATATTAACGATGTTAGATGTGTCCGGAGAGGGATTATTTGGGGTTATTTGCACAACTTGAGGTACCTTGGGGTGCTAGCAGCCTCAATATTTCATGACGAGGTAAAGGTGATATATGAATATACGTTGGGGGCACTAATCTTTTAGATCGAGTTTTGTGTGAGAAATGCAGGTTTTTGCTCCAAGATTATAGACTAATTGTGCGGAGATTTGAAGTTTGAGGCAAAAGCTAGGCGGTCTCGCCTATCTCAGGCACCCGCTTATAAGGTGAACGAATGATGAGCGAGGAACAGAGAGTAATGTTGAGCGATCGCCTGTCTTATGGTTGAAAGAGTGGCGAGCAAGAACAGAGAGCAACACTAGGCGACCACTTGTGATAAGCGATCGCCTATCTTGAGGCAAAAGGATGGCCAAGAGATCGCCTGGCTCAAGCCATCGCTTGAGTTTAAGACGGCGTCAAGAAAAGTATGTAAAGGAAGCGGTCGCTCGTTTAAAGCGATCACTCGCACTGTAGTCGACGCTAAATCCCTATAAATAGGTTATTGTTTTCTTGAATTATAATATTGAATGTTGAAAACGAAAAATAAGTCACGAATTTTAAATAAATACTCATAATCATGTTTTATTTAGCATAATTGACATCGTTTAATAATTGACCGTGAACAAATTATCTTCTCAAGCATATTACATTTTATTTGTTGATTATGACTTGTATTATATTGTACTCCCTCCGTCCATGAAAAAAATGTCAATTTTCCATTTTTGTTTGTCAATGAAAAAAATGTTTGTTCTATTTTTAGAAAAAACGGCCCACACAATTTACTTTAATTCAATCATCCACTCAATTAATTTATATTAATTTAATTCTCCATTCAATCAATTTACTTTAATTTAAAAACAACATGAAAAACAACATGAACCAAGTTAAATACTATAAAATTGCACCCTAAATTCTATTCAAAATAAGACCAAAACAGGTAAAACAGACGGCTTTGCCCTTGCCCTTCTTTTCTTTGGGAGAAGGTTGTGGCTACGGCAACATCAGCTACGCATCCGACGCTGGGCTTTCAGTGACGACGGTGAAGGATGGGTACGACTCGGCGGAGGCCTGGCTGTTGAGGTTGATTGCTGTTGAGGTTGATTGAATCAAGCCCCGTCGCCGTGTAAGCATAAGCGTTGTCGCACATGTCGGGAAACCACGCCAAAGTACCAAGTTACGTAGTTTTTATTGTGCTTTCTGTTAGTACTTTTGGCACTAATATTGTCATTAGTGCCAAAGTATCAAATTTTCACTATCATTACATTTCGTCACAACAATGTCTATTATTGAACATGACAAGTTATACTGTTCCGATTTTGCGGCTCCGCCTTCGGCTTCGATTACTAATATAAGGATAATTGTCAAATAATAATTTGGATTTCTTCGGCTCGCTCGAGACCTGCGGCTCCCCTCGCTTGAATCTTGACAAAAGAAGAAGCGGCAAACAAAAAAACGAAGAGGCAAACAAAAAGAGAAGCTAAAAAATTTGGAAATAAAAAAAATCTAAAAAATAATTAAAAAAGAAAAAAAATCTGGAAAAGTAAAAAAAATAACAGAAAAAAGAAAAGAAAAATTGTAAAAGATAAGAAATCTAGAAAATAAAAAAGAAAACAGAAAAAAAAAGAAATTTAGAAAATAAAAAAAGAAAAAAAACTGAATAATACTCCCTCTGTCCCTGATATATCTTCTTATCTTTCCTTTTAGGGGTGTCCCCCATATATCTTCCTAGCTATTTTTGGACATCATATCACAACAAATTATTACTCCCTACCCTTACTTTATCAACTTATTTACCTAAAATACCACATATGGCCCACCACTATCTCAATTAATTAATATATCACTCACCACTATCTCAATTAATTAATACTATCACTCCTTCAATGTGGGACCCTTTCTCCACTCAATACAAACTCAACCACCTTTTATCCACTCACAACCAACTCATCAACATTTTTTCTTAATCTCCGTACCACTCCCTCCTAGGAAGATATATCAGGGACGGAGGGAGTAATAGAAAAAATAGAAAAAAAGAATGAAAAAACCTGGAAATAAAAAAGAAAGATGAAAAAATGGGTTAAGCAATGATTGATCCGAATAGAAGAGGGTTAAGGGGTAATTAGGTCACAAATTTAAAAAAATAGCTATAATTTGTGTGTTTTAAAAAGGTGGGCTATATATTGGGTTTGCTTGCTTAAGAAAGATATATGACTATATATTCTCAACATTATAAGGGCTTGTTTACTACCGAGTATGGGATAAAATTTAATATGTTTAAATTCAGATATGTTATGTACCATTTGGTATGAAGTAAATATGAGCAAAATTTATATGAATCCAAATTTTATAAAGGACCATGTACTTTGTATTAAGGGGCAAAATAGTAATATAGCATTAGGGTACATGGTAATATCAAATTTTGTCAAAAGTTTATTTTTGACAAAAATTGGGTAATATTGTACCCTATTTGATAGAAATACCCTTATAGATAATAGAAATATTGTACAGTCATAATTCAAAAAACATTTATTGTTGTTTTCTCTCTCTCCCCTCTCATTCTCTCTTCCCGCTATTCTCTATCTTCTAAATCTTCTCTGCGATGTTTCCTCTTCCTCTCGCCTCTCCGTCTCTCCGCCTCTCTCCGCCCTCAACCACCTCTACTCCACCGTCTACCTCTTGCAACCACCAACATAGATGGTGCCGCGCTCGAAGAAGCCGAAAACCTTCGCGACCATGAGCGAAGCACCAAAACCGGCTGCAACGAGCAAAACCGCCATGACGAAGTCAAAAATCGGCGCGACGAAGCTGAAAAAAGCCATGACGAAGCCAAAAACCAGCGCGACGAAGACCAAGAGTAAACGCACCGAACAACCTCCGCCTCCGCCGCCGCGCAAACAAACATCGCCGCTCGATGAGACCAAAGCATAGTCGTCGCCGCACGAAAAGGTAGAACAGTCGCCGCTGCCGGAATAAGCCCAATCTTCGCCGTCACACGAGAACGAAGACCAGGAAACCGCCGTCGAGGATGCCGAGGATCCATTTGCAAATTTGCTGGTAAGTTTTCGCATTTTTTAATTTACAAAATCCAGATCTGAAAGTTAGGGCTCGTTGCACGTTTGATTATCACTCAATTTCTTCGATTTCGCGGGTTTACTATATTTTGAATGTCGATTGCGTACCTAGTTTGTTGAGTAGAATGTGAATTAGGGTACACACAAAACTGGGGGAAAATTATACTGGTACACTCAGTACGTTTTGTGAAATACGTACCGGTAATTCCAGATCTGTAAATTCTGAAATTGAGGATAACTTGTTATTGATTTTCTGAGATTATGCATGATGAAATTTTTCATTCAGTTGATGTGAATATGGCATTGTCTGATTAAAAATGGTACGATTTTATAAATGCGTACCCAGTTTCGAAGTATATAAGTTGCAACTTGGTAAGCATTTGTAAATACGTACCAAGATAACTAGTATGTTCATAGTACATTCGATATGTATTATAAAATAAGTACCAAGTGTACCAGGAATTTGATTTTTTGCTAGTATGTAATTGCAAAAGCATACCTACTTTACTGGTACACTTGGTACGCATTGTAAAAAACGTACTGAGTGTACCAGTAATATTATTGTTTGCAAGTACGTATCTGCAAATGCGTACCTACATTACAAGTATATTAGGTACGCATTAGCGAAAACGTACCGAGTGTACCAGTAATTTAATTTTTTGCTAGTACGTCTTTGCTAAGGCGTACCTAATTTACAAGGAAATTTAGTACGTATTTGTAAAAATTTACCACTTTTACCAAACAGATTATGACTAAACACTGAATATGGATTTGTTATTGAATTGTTTTTTATTTTATTACAGCACAACTGGACATATAAGAGGCTTGAACTCAGCACCTTGAAAAACAAGGTGATGACTCATGGTTATGAGTCACTTATTTCTAACATCTGAGAATGCCTCAAAGAATGTGACAACTCTGTCTTGGAGAACCTGAAGCAGTCCTGTTTGGTGCACTTTATGGACATGCAGGACTATAACACGCGGTCGGGAAAGGCCATACACTGGATGGTGCTCTGTCAGGTGGAGCCATTCCTTGAGTACGATGAATCGACTGTTTGGTTCATGGTTGAGGAGAAGCTCTTGCGTTTCTCGAGGTCAGAGTTTGCTTTGATTACCGGGCTGTGGTTTGGGCCTGCTGAATTTAACCCATACGCGAACCACCCTATCCCGTGGTCCTCGCTGTACACCAGACTGTTGGGCAATGAAATGGTGACCACTGCAGAGGTGTGGATGCCATTTGTCAACCGAAAGTTGTGTGCAACAACACTATTCTCAAACTCAGTGATGACGACTACTTGAAGTTGGCTAAAATTCTGTTGGCAACGTCGTACGTCCTTGGCTATAAGAATGCAAGGAAAAAAATTCCGAACTCGGCGTGGGTGTTGATTGAGGATGAGCAAGCATGGGAGAAATTCCCATGGGGCAGTTTGTCATTTCAGAAGGTTGTGGATTATTTTAAAACAATCGACACAGAAGATAAATGAAACGAATCTGACATCGCTTACCACATATGAGGATGCAGTTTCGCTTTATTGGTAAGTTCAAAAGTGGTAAAATTGGTACGCATTGAAAAACTTGGTACAATTTTATAATTGCGTACCAAACGTACCAATTTGATACTGGTAAACTCGGTACGCATTTACAAAATCGTACCAACTTTTCCAAAATATAAGTATAAGATATTGGAAAACTTGGTATGATTATAATTGCGTACCAAACGTAACAGTTTGATACTTGTAAACTCGGTACGCATTTACAAAATTGTACCAACTTTTCCAAAATATAAGTATAAGATATTGGAAAACTTGGTACAATTTTATAATTGCGTACCAAACGTAACAGATTGATACTGGTAAAATCGGTACGCATTTACAAAATCGTACCAAGTTTACCAAGTAAACCTATTCTATCTTGTATATGATTACATACTAACAAAGTTTATTTATCAAACAGTGTTGGATATTTGAGGCTGTACCGGCTATTGGAAAGAAGGTTGCATTGAGGACGACCGAGAAGAAACTGCCTCGCATGTTGAGGTACAGATACATCAGAGACTCGGAAATCCCCCAAAAGAAAAGATAAAAGTGGTAAAATTTCTTCTTGCACCTAATCTAATTTTATAAACATCACAATTCGCTTTTAGTAAAACTTGGTACGCATTCACAAATACGTACCACGTTTACCATTGTCAAACTGCTACATTTGGTACGCAGTGACAAATGCGTACCAAGTGTGCATAGATAAATTGGTAAACTTGGTACGTAATTGTAAATGCGTACCAAATGTACCAAGTTAAATCAGTAGTTTATTAGGTACACTAGGTACGCAATAGGTATTGTGTACCGAGAGTGCGTAAATAAAATGGTAAACTCAGTACGTAATTGTCATTGCGTACCAAGTGTACCAAATTTATCGGCAGTTTATATAACCATATTGTATCCTTGTCAGAATCTTCGACAGGTGCTGAAGCTATCTCATGTTGAGAAGCAAACCCCATACTCACTGTCTCTAGAGCAGGACTCGGAATTCGGCAAATTTACATTTGAGTATGACCCGAATGACGCCAAAAAGAAAAGAAAAAGAGAAGTAGCCGACGATAGTGAAGAGCCTGCTCTCGAGACCAACGATGCTGAAGACGCTCCTCCGCCTCCGCATACCAACACTGCATCCACCTCCACCGCACCTCCTGCCGCCGCTGTTGGTTCCTCTATCCTTGCTACCTTAATGTAAGGGCCGGATAGAGCCGTTCTTGTCAGAGAGATAGCCAAGGCAGCAAATCTACTGATATCTTGGATGAAGGATGAAAGGTAGCAACTCGTCAAGGATGTTGGGACTTACGTTGTTACCCAGCTTCAAGAAGAAGGGATAGTCCAACCCTTCACGAATGCGCATTATACATATCTCGGCTCTCCTCCTCACAACGACATCGACCCCGTAGTAGCAGAAGCAGCAGTAAACTCCGACAGCATCCCCGTCGAGGTGGATGGCGACAGGAGAAATGGGGAGAAAGAGGAACTGGAGGCAATAACTATGGAAAGCGATAAGAGGAGTACGGAGAAAGAGGGAGGAGCACCAGTAGCTATGAACGAGCAAGTCGAACTTGCGATCGGATCGATTCATTAAAAAGAATTGATTCAATACATTTCTTATGTACCCATAGGTACTATATTGGATTTGAATCAGATTCCGGAAATACAGAAAGAAAGAAATTTCACGATCGAACTACCAAAATAGAATAAGCCATAAATTTGAGTTATAACTGATTTATTTTTTATTCAAAAAACCAGGAATTTGTGATTCTTATAGATTTAATTCATTGTAATTCCATCCAATAAAACGGAAGAATTATAAATCTCCAAAACTAATTGATAATTACACAGCCCATAATACTACATTTTCTGTTGTATTTCCTGTTGCATTAAATACCTATCAAAGATGTCATAGCGTGCTAAAGAGCCATAATTGGTGGGATAATAAAAGGATAGCAATTTCTCTCTCTCTTTTTTTCGCCTTCTTATTACTCAACATCCCAATTCCCACCCAGCCCAATTGAGTTCCCCGCCACCGCCAATCCCTATACCGTTTCTGCCCCGTCGCGGCGCTGCCGTCCGGTCCTGGTGCGCCATCTCCGAGCGACGCCGACGACCAACTTCTGGTGAACGCCGCATTCTCTTTTTCATTGTTTTATTTCTATTTCTTGTCTCAAAATTGCACATGATTAGGGGAGATAGCTTCTTGTTTAGTCTAATCCGATTTGCGGCTTTGCTAATAGCTTTGGTTCGAACTGATTATGAGCATGATCAAAACATAAATAATTTCAATTTTCAATTATAATATGTTTGTACAATTATCAGTTCGAATTGGCCCAGTCTACCTCTCACTGTCAACGTCGGCACATAATCTCTCGTTTAAAGCAGAGTTTTCAATTGATTGTTGATTAAAAACTGGATTTTTAATAGATAATAGATTATAATTATCTTCTTACGGCTAGAAATGATACTGTCTTAGGGGATTTAATCTTAGTACGTAAAACAAATTGATAATTACAATTACGTCGCATTCTTTTGGAATTGAAATTTATTCGCAAATTTCAATCTCCTTCCGGTTTCATTTCTCCCAAATAGGCAAACAAAAACACACGCAGAGTGAATTGGGAAGGGAAGATGGCAATTATGGATGAAAGTTCAGCAATCTGGGAAGAAATTGACCGTGCTGAAAAGTAAGAAGTTGCCCTGTAGCTCGAATTCTTCATGCGTATCTCCTCTCTCTCTTTTTTTCATTTACGGTTTTACCCTCGTCTAATTTTTATTTTTCAATTTCATATTGAAATATGTGTGTTTGTAATTCGATTTGCAGTTATCTCGTTTGCTGCATGTACGATGAGGCGGCATCATTAGCCTCCACTATTCTTAAACAATTGCTTGAGAATCATAACGGCAGCAATAAATTTTCAGATGTTTCAGAAAATTTCGAAAATGAACAACATGATTTGCTGGAATCAGCGGGCATGGTTCTCGTACAATCCATGAAGCAGTTGAGAAGGTGAAGAGTGAATTTCTGTTAATTGTGTAATTTTTGTGCATCTTTGGTTGAATAATAACCTCCTTGATTTCTTCTTATTTGTGAATTTTCTTTCCTGCCCTGTTATCTGCAGGACGTCGGAGATACTGAAGGAGCTCAAACTGCTATTTGGTTCAATCACTCTCATTCCTGTTCAAGTTTTCGTGAGCGGGTTTGTTTGACACTTGTGCCATTATTAATTTGAATTACGAGGATGTTTGCGTGAGTATGAAGTGCTTGTATATGATCTATTCTTAGGTTCTCCTTGTTGTGATTGGGTTGAGTCTTAGTTCAACTCCACGGCTTTTACCTAGTTTTTTTTTTTTTTGCACGCTTTAGATTATGTCTTCTTGGGAAAAATGTTTTCTCAATCCAATTCCTAGGATATTTTTGGAGCATATGGGCATACAACAACAGTGTCCACCCTCTTTCTATAGTAAGAGAGGTAGCTTCTGATATGACCTTGGAGTTTGAAGAATCAATTTGGATGGGATTCGGCTCAATGATTACATGTAGGATAGATTATTCTTTTTCATGTTTAGGCATAGCCTTGATTTCATAGTTAGTTTTCATTAGTTGATTGCGAAGGTTAGAAGATTCCTAATTACATTGGACTTGGTCATTCTTTAAAAAAGGCGTTTTTGAGGCGCCTCAGGTTGAGGCGGCGCCTCAGTGTGGCAGGGGAGGCGTACGCCTCGTCTCCACATATATGACTAAATATGAATTTATATGCAATAACAGCAACCTTTAATTTTTGGTGTTAAGAGGACAAAAATACAAATGGTAACCAAGAGAGGGCTTATTTGAGAATTCTTATTTCTCTAAAAGCCCTTGGTTTGATTTCTCCATTTTTAATGGATTTAGAGGAACTTTATAGGTACGCTGTATAGGACATGGCGAGTGGAGCTTCTAAGATCTCAGTTATTTGATCTGAGAATTTAATTGTGGCGATGGCAATATGTGAAGTGTCTGGTTAAAATTTGTCTTGGCCCATATGCACATAAATATTATCTTACAACACTTGAAATAAAATAGCAACTTAATAATTAAAGAATGACTAGTTAAACTTGCGCCTCTATCAGTCAATAGTTCTGACTATTATTGCCTATCAGGGTGTGCTTTCAATTGTCAGAGGGCCTCTCAACTACTGCTCAAGGTTTTCTTGAGGAATTTGTCAACAGCTGGATGTACGTGGATGACCAATACTACCCTCTTTCAGGTGCAGAAGCTAGGGTAGCCAATACAGGGAAGTCCTGCCTTTCATTTTCTGTCAGTGTTGACAAATATTTAGAAGTTGTTGAGCTCTATGTTATGAGACTTCTTGCTACTACTTTGAAAGACACAAACCTTGCTATCTCCTGGGTAGAAAAAGCAGCGTTGCCTATGGAGAAGCGTCAGGTAACATAAGAAATGCCTTATCATCTTTCTGAATTCGTAACATCTAGTATCCATGTTATTTCTAAGTCTGCCAGAGTTTTTTTTTGATACATTATCTTTTTCTTGCAATCATGGATATTGTCTATTGACCAATATTTGTTTATATAGTAGCTTGGGACACTTAATATATATGCTTAAAATTTGCACGAGACGCCGCACATATCCTTCTTAAAGTTAAGGACTTTGCTGACTTATGTCTCAGTTTAAATGAAAATCTGACTAGTAGAAGCTAAGGGTTTTTTTGGGAAGTCATTATCTAAAACTGTAATAGGTTGTGTAGTCATCGTTTTTCCATTTTTCACCTTTTATAAACTCTCAGATACCATGCAATGCACTTTGGTGGACCAAATCTCACTGACTGAGTGTGTGGAGATGTTGGGTTATGTGGCCTTCTTTCCAAACGAATATTCATTTCCCTGAGTTTGTGCTTTTTAAGATGTATTAGTCAAGGCTAAATAGTCAGATCTCTCCCAAACATGGCAATTAAAAAAAATACTTCTTACATATATTTCCACATCATATTCTCGATGATCCTACTCAGCTTTCTGTAACGAAAATTGGCCCGGGGGTAGATTTGCATAATTTCCCCTAGTTTGGGATACAATTTGGTAAAGTCGAATTTTTATGATAGAATTCAAAAAATTGTGATAGTTTGCGATAGATTTTACTAATTAGCCTTCATTCATTTTTTTTTGGTCGTACAATGCAGGTCACGAACAATGTATGTTAGTAACTCGTGTAATTTTTGTAGAAATCTTTGTAATTTCTTCTACCATGATCTCTCAGGTTCTTCTCAGGCGCTTACAGTCAATGAACTCTTCTATGACCAGTTCATCTCATTCTACTATATCACCTCAGCTGTCAGATGTATACAAATCTGAATTCTTAAAAGATCAAGCACCATATAGTGGACATCAGCAAGATATTGCAACAGAATACTTAACTCACGAACAGAATAATACAGCCAAGTCTGAAATTTTGAAACTTTCTCGGAACAGAGTTCCATATTTCTGGTGGTTTCCTACTTTTAATGTGAAGTTAGGCAATGTTCAATTATCCATACCAAGTGGAAAATTGCTGTTAGCGTTGCTGCTATTGGTTATGTGTTACATCACAAGAAAAAAACAAGCCAAGCTGAAGAGGTAAGAATATTTTTCGCCTTGCTAGTGGAAGCATCTAACCATTATTAGATTTGAATTGACATGCCTCTCACTTTCAATTTTAGAGGAGTCATGGACCGACTGCTGCACTATTTTGGAATACATGCTTTCCACCTCAAATTTTTCTTAGAGCTCACATTTAAAATGATGATAGTCGTGAATTGGTTCTGCATCAAGTGAATAGAAATGAATTACATTAGAACTGCTCAGACTAAAAAGTCTTACTTGTGCACTCAATACTTGACTGAGGATGCCACTATACATTGACATTGATAGTAATATCTATGTTGATTTGGTAAAGTAGCATTTTATCCAGTTTGGATGCTTTTCTTGAATCTATCGACTTGTTTGGTTCCAAGTGTCAACCTTAACCAGACATTTTGATTTTATTTATAACAAAATCTGAGTTATATTTTTTAGTTTCATTGTGCTATTTCAGTAATCTGTTGTTATGTTATGTCGTATTATTCTTATTTTTGTGGTTAGTCTTTTAAGCGCATGGGCTTGAGTTGGTTTAGACCTTGGTTTCAGCTGGGTAGAGGAATATTTATAGTTTCTTTAAGTCTTAGCATTAGGGCATCATGGAATTTTGTTGTTCTCGGCTAGCTGGGAGGATACTTCTGTGAAACCTTGTCGTTCGTCATTGCTAATTGAAGAATATTTTTGGGAATCAATTAAAAATTTATTTTAGTTGATATGATAGAGAAAACACAGGCAGATTTTCCTTCTATTTTGCATAGATTCTGTTTAAATATATTATCATACTCTGAATTATGTTAACTAATTTGATTACCTTCAGTAAAGGATGCGGCCACATTTATGTTGTGCATCTAGTAGGCAACTATAGATAGAAACAATGTTTGAAAGTGGACAATAAGGAATCACCGGAAGCCAAGTAACTATTGATCAAGCAAAATCATATGCATAAGTGTAGTAAATGAATTAGAGCATTGCATGAGAATGGTAAGAATCAGTATCCATTGATGCAATCTAATACTTGTTCTCGTGATGCAGGTTTCTTGCTAAGCGTGCTCTCTCGTTTAAGAAGGCTTTGCTGGATCTATGGCAACTTGCATTCTCATACCAAGTGAATCCCCTAGCTGCTGTTCAAACAATGCCCAACTCAACACGTGGGAACCGCTGACTGATGCAGCTCTCGATTGGTATCTCCAGCCTTTTTTCTTGGCTTTCAGTTTAGATTTACGTTGGCTTCGGAGTATTCCTTGGTGACAATATTTCCTGTCAGTTGAATTGGAGTCAACCGCATGGCTCACAATGATTTTGATTTCGACAAATTTGGCTGATGTTGCAATTTTTGGTATTGGCTCACAATGCTCCTGTTTTGACGTTTCTCATTTGACAGAAATCATGAAATGATCGTCTCGCCCTATTTTGTAGGGAGATCTAATAATTGTATTATTAGAAAATTACATAAAGCATATCAATGTAAACTTAGATATCTAATAGTTAAAATTTTATTTCGAATTAATCATGTGTTTTTTAATGATCTAAGTAATGTCAAATTCAGATTTAACAAGTTAACGTGACTTGCACTCGCATATTTCAAGCTCACGCACAAACAAAAATCCGTAGATATTTGAATTTAACACTGGAACACAATGAAAACAATGACAATGACAACAATAAGAACTGAAATTTATTATACTTATGAACAAAATTCAGATTGTAAAATAGAAAATTTGGTTAGCAATTAGTCAAAATTATTGAAATTGAACTTGGAAATGAAAAAATACCTTAAAGAAGTTAAGTTCCAAATTCAAATTTAGATTTATATTACTAGTTGCTAGAATTTATAGTACGTTCTTAGAATTTATAGTTAGCTAATATTTGCTTTTAGATCAAATGTGTGTGTTCGGGAGATCTTAACCATCAATTTGAATTGTTTTTACATATAAATAAGATGTCTGGCCTTAATTTCTGAGGAGTCGGAAAAAAAAAAGTTAAAGTTCAAAGGGCTGGATTTTCATGCACCGATGCATAGTATGATACGGGTTGACCCGCTGGATCTGACTTGGTCCGGCCCAACATCCATTAAAAAAAAAAAAACTAAAAACCTTCAGCATAAGAATATGTTTTGCTAAGTAATTCTTACATTGAAGAAAAGTAAAATATTGATGTTAAGAAAAGTAACAAATTTGGGATTGTTATTTGTATTGGAACTATGCTGGTTTAAATTGAAGTTAATATTTGTAGGTGATGTTGATTGTATTTCAGAGTCTTTGATTGATATAAAAAGAGAGAACATCGAAGATATCTATGATTTGTAGGCAATAAAGATGTGAGTTGTAAATGTCCGGACTTATTCAATAAGCTAATAGCGTTAAGGTTTACATGTCCTAATCGATCATGCCATAATTCATAGGAAGCACGTAACTTTTTATTTCTTAAAGCAGCAAGCAAGGCAGAGTGCTCACGTTCCAAAATGTATAGCCCGTTATCACGCCGACCTGTTGCTATGGGATCCTTGGTTATTCGATTCTGAACAATGAAAGAGCTATCAGTGAAGAGGACATCAACCGGAAAATCTTTTATTAACTTGCTTATTGACAATAGATTTTTGGTTATGTGGGGAACTACCAAAACATCCAATAGGTCAATACGGGAATTCAAATTTAATTTTCCAATATGGGAAATAGGAAGACAAGCACCATTACCAACAATAACACGATCATTACCAGAATAAGAGCGATGATCCTAAAGAGCGTCGGTTGATGATGTCTTGTGTGCAGTGGCACCGGTATCAAGATACCAATCTGAAGTAGTAGGATTTCCAAGTGAGCAGCCCGTTTGAAATGCCTCAGCAAGATGAGCTGTGGACGAGGCTTTTTGTGGAGAATAGCGTTGAGGACAAGCATCAGCATAGTGTCCATCGGTGCGACAGATTTGACAGTGAGGTGGCCTTTTTGGACGTTGTCCCTTGCCATGTTTCCCAGAATATGAAAACTGACCCCTATTTTGGCCATTACTTGGTGGGTTGGAACCACGATTCTGTTGAGAGGGAACTGTGGCCGCTACTAGAGGAAGAAGATGATTTTTGTTGCGGAGCGGAAGCAACAAAAGCAGCCGAAGAAATACTTGAGTTTTCCATAGATTGCTGAAACATGGAGAATGCTTCTGCATCTGATAAGAGGTCACTGAAGCAAGGGAGGGGTGAGAGAGCCATACGAGCTGCAGAGAAGCTAGTGAAAGCGGGTCCAAGTTCACGGAGAAACTAATGTGATTTATCTGTTTCGTCGACAGGACGTCCTATCGCCGCCAATTGTTCACACAATGATTTGAACTTGCGACCATATTCAGTAACAGTCATCGAGCCTCGCTTCATAAGCTGAAGACCATCCTTAATCCGAAGTTCATGAGACTTGGATGAGTGACTGTAAGCCGTCTCGAGGGATAACCAGACAGCACGAGCAGAAGTGCATCCGAGGACTTCGCCCATAGATTCTTCTGTAAGGGACGATAATAATAGCGTGAGAAGGCGCTGATCAATGGTGCGCCACTCGAGAAATTTAGGATTGGCGACATCTTTGACTTCATCGTCTTTGGTGAGAGATGGCGGCTAGGAGATGGTGCCATCAATATAGCAAAGGTAATTTTGATATTCAAGAATTGATGCCATTTGTTTGCGCCACAATAAGTAATTGGTAGAGGTCAACTTAATAGTAACCATACGAAGAAGGGTGGCAAATGGAAGAGCATCAGTAGTTGTGGAGGAAGCCATGGTCGATGGTGAGAGATGAAGAAAATAAGCGGCTGTAGAGATAATTAGGGTTTGGTGCCTAGTTTAGGCTGATACCATGTAAGAGATTGTGAAATAATGGCTTACCGTCTTATTTCATTGAGCACTATTAAATAGGTACAAACATATCTATACAAGGAAACAATATATACAACAAATAAGTTTATGATTTGATTTGATCATCTAATTCTTGAAGAGTGCCGTGATTATCTCTAATAGAAGATCTCATAATTTATTGGAGTTTCAAATTTTATTGTGAAACAACATATTTATGAATTAACTTAATTATTGAACAGGAACTAATAGTCATCTTGTGATGGTCCCGGTAACGAGTATTTGGTGTATCGAGAGGGGGGGGGGGGAGGGATACACTAGTATCAATTTTCGTTTTGCTTTTAAAATCTTTTCATTGAGTAACTGCTCAGGTCAGTTTGCTCAACAAGAGGGAAACTCAGTTGGAGCAGCTCTACAACTGAGTAGCTCAGTTGGAGAGAATCGCACAGTTGGGTGGACAGCTGGCTTCTTTGACTGGGGGTTAGCTGTGTAGTCCAACTGAGGTTTTAAATCAGTTTAGCGTATGCGGAAGTTGGTGGAAATTAAGCACGTTACTTAAACTGAAACCTTTGTGAAAACGGGGAAGGTTAAATTCCCAAAGTTAGTGCAATTTGTAAATACAGTTTGTATGTTGGGTTAGTTGGTTAGGAAACTGAATATAAAATAGTGAATGTAAATATAGAATGTAAAGGACACAATATTTTAACGTGGTTCAGAGATTGACCTCCTACGTCCATGACTTCCTTTTCGCAAAAGTAATCCACTAGATAAGCTTAAGTGTGCCTACCAAACGCTCCACTTGGTTTCCTGGTACCAAGCAAACCTAACCAGTTCGATTACGGGTTCGAACAAGATCTTACAACACTTTTTCGGGCAAGTGCACAACCTAGTCTTAGATTTCGGGTTCTAAGGGACCTAGTCTTGGATTCTGGGTTCCAAGGGACCTAGTCTTTGATTACGGGTTCAAAGGAACCTAGTGACTTTGATTCTGGGTTCAAAGTCGGACCTAAGGGTTGGGGGTTAGGGGTTTTTCCAACTAAGAAGCCTTCTACATAGAGAGAAGTGGAGGCTTCGTCCTAAGACTTAGAGACTTGATCTTTTGAAAGAGAGTCTGCTTGGACACTAATTTGTGCAAGAACCTATTCTAGACTCAATCAAAGAAGAGGCTTTTTGAGAAGCTAGATGGAAGAACATGAGCAGGGATGAACACTCGACTTCGAGTGATCTTCAACTGAGGTCTTCTTGCTGGAGAGTCGGAGGTTCTGCTGCTTTTTCTGTGCTGATGATTTTTTCTCTTCTATCTTTCTGCACACTCCCAAAACTCTTGCCCAAGAGCTTTGATGTGGAGACCTTTATTTATAGAGGGAGATCTAACTAGCCGTTGAAAAGAGATTTGATCTCTGCCAAAAGCATGACACTCTACCTGCTTTTCTGGAAACTTTCCTAAAATGGTAAATGCGACCTTCACTTTATGCACGTCGTTTTTGTCGGCCCATATATGGTTAAGTTCTCCAGCTGACTTGTGCTTCCGAGTAGATGTGAATCTGGACTGCAACTCTTCTACCTTCAATTTTTTCAAAGACTTCTCTTCTTCAGCTTTGCGACGTTTGACTTAGATACAACTTTTCTTCACACTTCAACTGCATTGGTTAGTTTAGGAGTCAGCTGAGCTACTGTCCAAATAAGTCGGTACTTCAGCGGAGGTTGAGGTTTCAACTGAGTTTGGGTCTCAGCTGAGTTCTTCGCGAACTTTCATTTTCAGTCCGACTGCCTTCTTCTGCTTGAAACCTGTAAAGATAAAATTTCTACTCTCAAATAGTGAGCTCTAGCTAAGTTCAGACCGAAGACATTCATCTACTCTGTTGGGGTCAGTTGGGATTTTGTTATCATTTGAAACCTTTTACTAATTTTCTTAACAATTTCTCCCTTTTTGATGATGCCAAAACTCTAAACTGATATCACCTAACTTTCCTAACTGATTCCATAAACTGATACCGAAAAGACTAAAGATAACTCAATTTTAGTCTATAAGAGAAAAGAGGTTAGCATAAGAAAACATATATAAAAAAAATGACTGACCTCAAACTTGGATAACGAGATGGTTGTCATCAAGTGATATCAATAACTGAAGACCTTTAATAACCAACAACTTGTTATTATAGATAACAAATTGAGGAGAGATTACGGTTACAACTGTTCTTGCTAGACTACAGTCCTAACATTCTAACCTACTCTAGGGTCTTTGTCTTCGACTCTTCCACCTCTTTAAGGGAAGGTCTTCATCTTCAGCTACTAGTGATGGAGGCTGAGGTCATCCCTTCTCTGACCTTAAACAACCTTTCCTTCAACGGCCTGGCAAAACATTTTCTACCGCCGCAGAGCTGGTGTGGCTGATATCAGTTGGTGGTAAACATCCACCTGAATACTCACCTCAAACAAAAAGAGGCAACTGATCCCTTGACAATCTTCTTCTTTTCATCCTGTTTCCTCTTTGATCCTACGCATCCACCTAAAGAAGGTGATACCTGCACTTCTTTCCCCCTTTTTGGCATCAGCAAAAGGAAGATCAAGTACAAACTTACGTAGGAGGTATTACATCATAGACTCACTAGAGAGCGGAAGTCTATATCTTCTTCACCACCTTGAAGAAAACTACTCGACTGAACAGAACTTGTCAACAAGGAATTTCCTTGCATCAAGTAAACTCAGGAGGTAATGCCTAGGGCTGAGCGCGGCTTTTGATGGACATGTAACAGATGACCTGTTCAGGTGACGTGGGATTGTAGATCTTCAACACGATTTGCAATAGGAAGAACATCTAAGGGAGCTGCATTAGCTGATTGACACCATGAAGCACCCACATCATTAGCCGATCTTTGAGGCATCTACATCTCATGTAGCCATGAACATAGTGTTCTTGCTGAATCGATTGTTTCACAGATTTAGGGCTTGCGGAAGGAAAAACCCACTTTGTAAAGTGGGAAGGCATGTTCTCAATCTGGTTGGATTTTCTGAAGAGGAAGATAAACCCTAGTAATAGAGAAACCACAAAGTAAAATTTTCATGAGAAGAGGCAGAAAATCTTGGAGTTTTTGAGATACGAAATCTGGTTGATATACAAAATGAATTGCAAGGCCCCTTATTTATAGGAGGGATGAGATCCTAATCAACGGATCAGATTGAATCGTGCAGTTTCTTCGGGATAAACGACAGATTTTAATGCGCCGTTTCTAAAGAAGCTGCTTCCAGGAATGACGATGATGGAAAACGTCAAGGGGCGGTGAGGAACACTCGCGCGCGTGAGGAGAGTAGGTAACTCTATGTCAGGTCAATCGTGATCTAAAAGCATGGTCTATAGGATTAGACTAGCTTTTCGATGACCGTGACCGCTTGGCTAATTCAATGTGAATAACTTGTAAAGAGATATTTGAATTTATTTCAAAACACCCACCTTAGCAAAAAGGAACAAGTTAACATAGTACCGATCAGGCGGCGTGGAACTCGACTGTCTTCTTTACTCAGCTTATACTCGACTGACTAAAGTCGTCAGTTCAGTCGAGGTTTGATTCCATCGATCAGCTGAACTGAATGGGGTTGTGAACTTGTTTAGTTCCCCCCTTAAGTTGAGATTCCCCCTCAACTTGTGATCCCCATCTTCATGGCTTCATTTTCTGTTGGTTTGAGCAATCCAAGGAGTTGACACAACATCTTGAATCGAGCTTCCACCAAAAGCTTTATGAAAATATCAGCTCTTTGAATGCCAGTGTAAATTTTCTCAACAATGACGTCCTTCTTTCCGACATGATCACGACTGAAGTGATGTCAAATGTCGATGTGCTTAGTTCTGGAATGGTGAACTGGATTCACCGTGATGGCTATAACACTTGTCCTGTCACAGAAAATGGGTACTTGGCCTGTCTCCACTTCATAATCTCTCTGTTGTTGCTTCAGCCAGAGTACTTGCATGCAGTAGCTTCCAGCTACCATATACTCCGGTTCAGTTGTGGAAGTGGCGACACATACCAGTTTCTTCAAAAACCAAGAAACTAATTTGCTTCCCATGAACTGACAGTTTCCTGAGGTTAATTTGCTATCTACCCTATCTCCAACTAGGTCTGCATCTGAGTAGCCGGTCAGTTGGATGTTATCATCAGTTGGGTACCACAGTCCCATAAGAACTGTTCCATTGAGGTACTTGATGATATTCTGCGTGCAAGTGAGCTTCCCTAGGCTAAACTTGAAATCTTGCACAGACTCCAACTGCATAGGAGATGTCTAGTAGACTAGCAGTTAGATACAACAACGAGCTAATAATCCCTCTGTACATCTTTGCATCGACGAGCTTCCCTTCTTGGCCGGGGTCGATTTTCCAGTTGGAGTTCATTGGGATCTTTCTTGTTCGGCTTGAGTTCAATTGAAACTTAGAGATTAGCTTATTTGTATACTCGGACTGAGTGATGAAGATTCCTTCTGGCGACTGCTTCACCTGCAGCCTAAGAAAATAATTCATCTCTCTTATCATGGATATCTCGAATTTTTCCTTCATGAGTTGGGAGAATTTCTTGCACAGATCTTTGGATTTGGATCCAAAGATGATGTCGTCGACATATATTTGCACCACCAGGATATCTTCTCCAACTTTGATGGTGAAGAGAGTTTTGTCGACTGAGCCTCAGATGAATCCTGACTCCAGTAAAAAGCCGCACAATGTTTCATACCATGCGCGCGGAGCCTATTTCAGTCCTTATATGGCTTTCTTCAGTTTGTAGACTCTACCGTCACCAGTTTCAAAACCGGGAGGCCGTGCTACATAAACATCTTCTTTAATATCACCATTGAGAAACACACACTTCACGCCCATCTGATATACCTTGAACTTGTGACAGACAATTGAGAAACACACACTTCAATTGCCCGCCGGCCGGACGACCTCTTGGGATAGACAAAACACTTTGGAATCATTGCTTAACGCCTCTAAAACACACATATATATAGCTTTCCCCTTGCCCAAATCAACATCACGTTTAATGCTTATGCATCGCCATCTTGCCCAAACGCAGATTTGTATAACCACCTAGGCATAAAGTAAATAACAAGAAAAGAAAGAACGAAATAGAAAAAGAACTATAATTAAAATAAATCCGGACGACACCAACATCGCCGGTAATAAAGTACAAAAGTTAGTTTGCCCCCTGAAGGGGCAAACTCTCAAATAAAAGAAAGAAAATCCTAGACTAAAGAAGATAAGAAATTTAAAAGATAAAGATATTGAGAGTTACATATGGCTTCCTATCTAGGAGTATTTATAGATGTAAAATTCGTGGGTCTTGGAGGCTCAGCCCATTAGTTAAGTTGATAGCAGCTTTGGGCGAGCTGTCTGCCATCTGTCAATCATTCTAGCAGCTTCTGTTGACCAAGAGACTTTCCTTATTTAGTAAATTTGATTTGTGGACGAATCTTCATGGATAAAGAAGGAATTAATTCCTTCCTTGTTAGCTACTTGGATAAGGTTGATCTCTTACTTGATCCACACTCTTCCCTTGTAAGTTAATCTCTTTCTTGCGCCACACTCTTTCTCGATATGCTGGACTGTTACAGATCTCCATGCCCAAGACGTGTACTCCTGCCTCTCTTCTGTGCTCTGCCTTACGCCTTGGTCTTTTTGCATCTCTTCTTGCCCAAATGACTTGATCTCGCATGGTACTTGATTTGGTCAGGTTGTGAAGCGAGCAGCTTTAGTTCAGAATGTCTGCTTCATTGGCCTAGCTGCGAGCATCATTTCTTTGCCCAAAGTGCTCCGTATTTGTGCCCAAAATGTCTTTTGCAAAATTTGGTCGTTTCTTGCCCTTTTCTGCCCAGTTTTGTCATGGTTTGCCCTGTACGTCCCTGCTTTCACAATGTGTCCTCCCAGACACTAAAGACAAACAAAAATACACAAAACGACTCGATCTAGACCTAAAATAAGACTAAAAAATCATACAAAATTTGGTCTCATCAGTATCATTCAACAACATCAATGTAACAAATATATCACTCAAACAGTAACTGCATCATTTGCTCCTTTTGGAAAATAGAAGAATATCAGTCATGATTGTGTCGTTGCAATGATTGACAAAGGATAAAATGATCCTCGAACAATACCAGACTCTTAGTTTTCTTCTTTCAATAGCATGGAAACAATAAATTCAAAATTAATAACTATCAGTTTTGCATAATCTAAACAGAAAAATGATACAGAAACATAATAACATTTCAATGTTTAAGATCCAGACATAATCGTATAAAATGTCAACCAAACAACATAACATATCTAAACACAAATAAGTTGGTGCCCAAGGTATACTCCATCTTGCCCACTAAGATCATTCGTACAACTCTCCTTCATAACCTGCTTATTCTACATTGTCCCTAACTCCTGCAATGATGAACAACAAAACATCCCCTTGCACGGAACAACTCTACTTCGTAGGGTGAATATTTAAATAATAGTACTTAAAATTAATTGCGAAATTAAAGTAGAGATTAAAATAAAGAGCAAAAATTAAAAACATACCAGGTTGCCTCCTGATCAGCGTCCTATTTAACGTCTGGGGCACGACATCCAACTCTTTGATCAATTCTCGTCCTCATCAGGGGGTGAAGATATCCCCCCAAGGTCCTTTTGATCTTGCCCATAATAGGCTTTTACTCTCTGTCCATTTATCTTGAAAATCTTCCCACTCTTGAGATTCTTGATCTTGATCGCTCCATTTGGGTATTGAGCTTGAACTTCGAATGGTCCTTCCCACTTAGTAGAAAGCTTTCCCGACTTTAGCCGGAACCTTGTCTTGTACAATAACACCTATTGCCCAAAGTCAAATTCCTTTTCCTTGATCAACTAGTCATGATTCTTCTTTATTCTTTCCTTGTACAAGCTAGCATTATAATAGGCTTGAAGCCTAATCTCTTCCAACTCTTTAATCTCGAGCATCCTTGCCTTGCCTGCTTTATCCTAATCAAAGTTCAAACGGGCTACTACATATCATCCTCGATGATCCAGCTCGATTGGTAAATGAAATCTCTTTCCATAAACCATGCGATAAGGAGACATCCCAAATAGGGTCTTAAAAAGTAGTTCGATATGCCCATAATGCATCATCGAGATGCATGCTCCAATCCTTACTAGTAACACCAACTGTCTTCCTCAACACAGTCTTAATTATGTGGTTGGACAACTCAGCTTGCCCATTAGCCTGAGGGTGATAGGCAGTAGAAATTTGGTGATGAACACAGTACTTCTTGAACAAGCTTGTGATCGTGGCATTGCAGAAGTGTGAACCTTGATCACTGATTATAGCTCGAGGTACCCCAAATCTATTAAAAATCTGAGTTCTAAGGAAGTGGGATACCACCTTAGAATCATTAGTTAATGTTGCTCGAGCTTCCACCCATTTTGACACATAATCTACTGCCAGCAAAATGTACTGATTCTCCCTTGGGCTGGGCAACTGTCCCATAAAATCAATGCCCTATATATCAAAAACCTTGACCGGAAGGATTGGTATCATATGCATCTTATTTTTTCTTGTGATAATCCCTTTTTTCTGGCATTGCTCACAACTTTTACACCATTCATAACAGTCCTTGAAAAGTGTTGGCCAATAAAACCCACATTCAAGAATCTTTCTTGTGGTCCTCTGATGCCCAAAGTGTCCACCATATTCCTTATTATGGCAGTGCTCAATAATACTCTTCTATTCTCATTCTGCCATACATCTTCGGATTATTTGATCAGAACACTGTCTCCATAAGTAAGGTTCATCCCAAGCATAGAACTTACTCTCTGCCTTGAGCTTATTTTTCTGATATTGACTGAATTCTGAAGGTATTGACCCAGCCACTATGTAATTCACCAAATCGGCGTACCATGGCTCTTGCTGGGTATAACTCAAATGCTCATCAGGAAAGGTTTCCTTGATTCTGGGCACCACTCTTATCTTTTATCTCAACATCGAATTCCTGCAACAAAATAATCCATCTCATTGGCCTTGGTTTGGTTTCCTTCTTGGTCATCAAATACTTGAGTGCAACATAGTTCGTATAGACTATAGTCTTGCCTCGAGTAAGTAAGATCGAAATTTTTCAAAGGCAAAGACTACAACCAACAACTCCTTCTCTAAGTAGTTGCATAGTTGCATTAGGCAGAATTCAATGTCTTTGAGGCATAGTAGATCACATATCTTTCTTTTCCTCTCTTTTTCCCAAGTACAACTCCCACAACATACCCATTAGCATCGCACATAAGTTCAAAGGGCATCCCTCAATCAGGAGGTTGAATAATCGGAGCTGTGACCAAGTTGTTCTTTAGAGTATGAAATGCTTGCTTGCACTCCTCATTAAATTCTTAAGGCGCATCATTTTGTAGAAGTTTGGTCATGGGTTGCGCAATCTTTGCAAAATCCTTCACAAACCTTCTATAAATCTAATGTGCCCAAGAAAACCCCTCAATTACTTGACTGACGTAGGGTATGGCAACTTCGCAATGATGTCTATCTTGGCCTTGTCCACCTCAATTCCTCGTTTACATATCACATGACCAAGGACTATCCCTTCTATAACCATGAAATGTCACTTTTCATACTTCAAAACTAGGCTCTTCTCGACACACTACTTCATGATCCTTTCAAGATTATTAAGATAAGAGTCAAAACTTTTCCCATAGACTGTGAAATCGTCCATAAATACCTCGATACACTCCTCAAGGAGATCCGAAAAAATGTTCATCATGCAACACTGGAACATGCTCGGGGCATTACATAACCTGAACAACATCCTTTTATATGCAAAAGTTCCAAACGGGCAAGTAAAAGTCATCTTGCCCTGATCTTCTTCAGCTACCTATATCTGCATGTATCCCGAATGCCCATCAAGGAAGCAAAAGTATTTATTCCCAGCTAATCTTTCCAGCATCTCGTCAATGAAGGGCAATGGGAAGTGATCTTTGCGAGTTCTTTGGTTGAGCTTGCGGTAGTCAATACACACTCTCCATCCAGTCTGAAGTCTCATGGCCACCATCTCATTTTTCTCGTTCTCGATCACCTGAATTCTTGATTTCTTGGGCAAGATGTGCACTGGACTCATCGAACGACTATCAGAAACTGGGTATATGATGTCCAAATCCATGAGTTTCATAATCTCCTTCATGACTACTTCCTTCATAGCTGGGTTCAACCTCCTCTGTGGATCCCTAACAGAAATCACATCTTCCTCGAGCAAGATGTGATACATGCAGTCCGTAGGGCTTATGCCCTTAATATCGGCCAAAGTCCAACCTATGGCTTTTTTGTACAAATCCAGAATGCCTCGCACTTTCTCTTCTTCTTCCTCCGTGAGTTCAAAACTTATGATCAAGGGCAAAGTCTCATTATCTTCCAGAAACATATACTTCAGATGCTTGGGTAGTGACTTCAACTCAAGCTTCGGTGCCTTGATCAATGATGGCACCAGTCTATCATTAGGATTCAATTCAGGAATCTGCAACTCCTCAAAAATTTGATTCCAATTTTCCTCATTATAGTTGCATTCCTCGAAATCTTCTTCTTAACCAACATCTTGATCGAAACTCTCCTTAGTAAGTTCCTCAAAGGCTTGCTCAAATCCGTTATCCTGCCAATATTCCTTGACTGCATCCTTGATAATGTTTATACTGCTCACCATTGCAACCTCTTAGTCTTGACTATTTTGCTTATAGGCATCAAATGTGACGACTTCTCCTGCTATAGCGCAGGTCAATTTTCCAGTATCACAGGGTTCTTTGTTGATGGCTTGCCCGTGTCCAATACATAAAAATCGGCAGGAAATATGAGCTCTCCCACCTTGACCAATACATTCTCCACAAGTCCTTCTGCCACACTATGGATAAATCTACCAATTGAATCGCGAATCCAGTAAGAGATAGTGGTTCTATCATCATTTCATCGTACATAGACTTGGGCATGACATTTATGGATGCTCCTAAATCGAGCATTGACTTTAGGATCTTCATAGTTCCAATGGTACAGGTATAGAGAACATGCCCGGGTCACCACACTTCGTGGGCATGTGTTGTTGTATTATAGCCAAGACATTCGCTCCCATATGGAACCGTGCATCATCAGGGTATCTCGTTTTCTTCATACACAATTTCTTTAAAAATTTGGCGCATCTAGGCATTGATCTGATCGCGGTCAGCAGCAGCAAATTCACCTCTACTTTGTCAAAAACTTTCAGCATATCATATATTTCATGTTGCTCTCTATCTCGGGCAAGTCTCTGAGGGAAAGGAGCTTAAGGAGTCTTGGTCGTAGACATTGTCCTCTTGGCTAAAGCTGCAACCTCATTTTCTGCCTTCAACTGTTGATACAACTTTTCATCCCTAGCTGTGCTCAAGAACGACTTCTTCTTGTCCTAGTTTGCTGCTTCTCTTTCACCCTTGAGTTCATTGTATATTTCCTCAGCATCAACCGATCCCATATCTACCTCCTCAAAATCGACTTTATCTTCCACAGGTACTGGAACAACTTTCTCGGGTAATTTCCTGCCACTTCTCAAAGTCAGTTTATTGACCTGCTTCTTGTTGACCTCGACTTGTGCAGGGAGCTTCCACTGATTAAATTCCAATCTTTGCAATGTCTGAGAAATATTAGATAATTGGGAGTTAATGTTTGTGACTCCTCTCCTAGTCTCGAGCTGGAAGTTCTCGAAATCTTTCCTCATTTCGACCAAGTTAGTCAGATCGAAATCAAGCTCCTCAGAGACAATGATATCCACAAAAGAATTGGACTGCTCGTGCTCCCAGGCCTAGTCAGTCAATAGTCTATGTTGATGAAGATGGGAAAGTGATTCAAATTGATGGCACAGTTCGAGTCTACAAGGAAACTCACGTCACTAACCAGCCAGGACCCATCTAAGTGTGGGTACCTAAAGTTCGTCTTGTGTTTTACAGGAACAAGACGAACTGAGGAAAAGAAAGGCTGCAAAATCAATGTGGATCATGGACAGCGGGTGCTCCAAGCATATGATGCACCACATGAACCTACTGAAAGACTTCAAGTTTCGATTATTCTTGAGTACTTATATTGAGAATTTCTTTTAATACATTTAATATTGAGTTGATATTAGGTCGTTTTTTTTTTATATGAATAATCACAGGAAATTATTATCATTTGTAAGAATATTTTATTATTATATCTATATAAATTATTTTAATTATACTAAACATTCCCCCTGGCCCGGCTTCGCCATTATTATTTGCAAGCTATTACGTATGAGTGAAATTATTGAGAGCACACTTTGAATATTGACAGTTGCTTACTCTCTTTTTAATTATCTGTTGCACTATAATTCTTTCCATATCTATACACTCACAATTTATATTTATTATAAGATTGGAAAATGAGAAAGAAAAAAGAACTGTTTCAAGTAATTAACTCACTCAGTAACAGACTATCATATTTTCATAAAATTAAATTTGACAATATGGAACTTTTTGGAGAACAACTAATAAGTAGCTTTTTATGTCATAATAATACGTGTTTATTCTTTGTCTATATACTCCTCTTTCTCATTATCGCGCGTTCAATATAAATTACCCACGAATTTCCCACGGCTTCACCTTTTCTGTCACAATCTTATGCCATTATTTATATAATACCAAACATTGCTACGTTTTCTATCCTTCATCCACTTATCAACAATTTTACAATTATAGCTGCATTATTATTATTATTATTATTATTATTATTATTATTATTATTATTATTATTATTATTATTATTATTATTATTATTATTAAAACATGAGTCAACACTGCCACCCTATACATCCTCAAGACAAACCCTTAAACCCTCAACAACCACCACTTCCGGCGCAGCCGCCGCCTCCGAAGAGGGTCAAGAAAACTGACAAAATGAGCTCCGCCACCCCTTCTGGCAGCTCGTCTAACCGGCCGACCTCCGGAAAACACCCACTATACCGCGGAATAAGGAGCCGCAGCGGCAAATGGGTGTCGGAAATTCGTGAGCCAAGAAAGACTAAGCGTATATGGCTCGGCACCTATCCCTCGCCGGAGATGGCTGCAGCCGCCTATGACGTGGCGGCATTAGCCCTCAAAGACGGAGAAGTCGCATTGAATTTCCCGGATCACGTTGCTTCGTTTCCGGTTCCCTCTTCATCTTCGCCGCAGGATGTTCGCCGAGCTGCCGCCGCCGCGGCGGAGATGATGCGGCTGTACGAGGCGGTTGACGATTCGCCGCGGCAGAGGAGTAATCAAACAGTGGGTAATGCAGGAACGACGAGCGGCGGCGGGCATGGGTATATAGATGAGGAGGAATTATTTTACATGCCTAATCTGCTGGTGGACATGGCGGAGGGAATGCTAGTTAGCCCGCCGAGGATGGCCTCACCGCCGCCGCCGGATGAGTGGCCGGAAGTTTTCGATGGAGATAGCCTGTGGAGCTACTTTTAACAGTTCTTTTGTTTAATACTCCTATACATATCTATATAAATGGTAAAAAAATGAATTATATAAATTAGGGGTAGTGATATTTGGCCACACTGTGGCCGACCACACAAGCTAAAAATAGTAATATAAGTTTTGAAAATGGAAATACACCCCAATTAGGAAACATAAACCCTAGAGAGAAAATATGATTATTTCCATTTTTAGGGTCAACTTTCCTTTTCTGACGCGTGTGGCTGGCCACCGTGTGGCCGACCATCATTACCCATAAATTAGTTATGCATGCACAACTTATTTTGGAAAACCCTACGTGCAATATTGCATGATTTTTTTATTCCTGCCATGAGGAAGTTCGATTTCGAGTTTTAAAATTATTAATTAATAAAGAACAATGAGTTTTTTTTTTTTTTTTTTTTTTTTTTTGGGAGCAGTAACTCAGGATTCGGACATATTTTTGAGAAGAGTGAGAGTGATGGGATTTTTA
This sequence comes from Schizonepeta tenuifolia, assembly GCA_029490685.1. NCBI lineage: Eukaryota > Viridiplantae > Streptophyta > Magnoliopsida > Lamiales > Lamiaceae > Schizonepeta > Schizonepeta tenuifolia. The sequence continues at coordinate 91,910,228 of CM055957.1, read as the reverse complement.
AGGTTGCATATTAGCAATATATTATAGACTGCAAATTAAATTTCGAAACTCTTGATGATTTGTATAGAAAGTTCCTTTTCCTTTTTACTATTTAGTATTCAAGTGTGCAAAGTTCATAATTTCTCTTAAAATATTTATCGTGAGTAAGATGAAATACACTAGCAAGCTATATAGCCTTTTGGGCTGAGACGACGACCCATGTATAAGTACTTTCCAATAATTTTATAATGCATGTACGTGCGGTTTTTTTTTTTAAATAGAATATGTTTATATATATAGTTCCCTTCTCAAATACTTTATTAATTTAAATTTTCAGCAAGGACCAACCAATAGGATAGTGACATTAATGCACTGAGGTTTGGGTTAAAGTCAAATAATCATCAAATAAAGCGGCGAATAAAACACGAAAGGGACATGTGTAGAAATTGAGTGGGAAAGTGGATAAATTATTAAGGTATTCCTAGAAATTAATTCACAAACGAAAAGGACTAGGAGAACAGATTATGGAAGGACCATTTTCTAATATATGCACGACTTTGGTGCAAACCATAATTTTATGTCCTACCCTTTGCTTCAAATTCCCAAGGAACAAAATGGCATGCTCCCTCCGTTCCGTTCAATTTAATTTAATTTTTTATATTTTTTGGACGTCTCACTTAATTTGATTCGTTTCTTTTTTGAACAAAGATTAAATAATATTTTAATATTTAAGTATTATGTGTACAGTAGTCTGCTTTTATGAAGAGTGAAAATGCACTGACAATCACTTTACAATTAATAATTAAATACTCTATACAAAAATACTAAACACATCCTTTACATTTAAGCCACTTATAATTAATCTCCGTATTGAAAAAAAAAATGAGCCAAATTAAACGAGACGGAGGGAGTATTTAGTTTCTAGCTAGTAATGCTGATACATGAAGATAGAACTTGGTCTAATAAGTTTGTTTCATTTATGTTTTCATGATTAAGAGATATTAATAACAATATTAGCTAGAATGTATATTAATTAATTTGCACGCACATGCCTTTTTAACATTTTTTTGTTTGCATTATTATTATTATTATTATTATTATTATTATTATTATTATTATTATATGTAAACACAAAATATTATATTTATTCAAATAAATATATCCCTCTGTCTCGTTCATAATGCAACGTATTCCTTTTTGGGGTGTCTCATTCATCTTGCAACGTTTCCTTTTATAGAAATAATTAGAAAATCACTTTATCTACTTTATTCACTTTAAAATTATTTTATATCACATCAGTAACACTTCTTCACTTTAAAACCATTTTATATCACATCAACAATACTTTATTAACTTTAAAAATATTTTATATCACTTTATTAATACACTAATCACCATCTTTACTCTTAATACTCTTTTTCTTAATACCCGTGCCGAAAAGAAACATTGCATTATGAACGAGACGGAGGGAGTATGTTTGAATACAAATATAAGAATATCGGATATATGTGGGTTCAATCTCTATTTGATCCTCTGATTCTTCTCTTCACTTTGACCCTCGACCAGTCTTCAAGCAGCCCTTGAGATTTGTTGTAGAAGTATGCCTCCTAAATTTCCTTGGACTTGATCTTTAAACTTTGTAATGTTGATACGGATAACTTTTGTCTTTCTTCCGAAGTAAACATTGAGCTTTGATCTTTGTACTTGATGATGTGGACTTGAGCTTCGGGGTTGATGGCGTTGACTTAAGCTTCAGGGTTTATGATGTTGATGAGGAGGACGTTCGCCTTGTTTCCGAAGTAACGTTGAGCGTCGAGCTTTATAACGTTGACTTGGAGGGCTTTCGTCTTGTTTCCGGATCAAACGCCATTTGAGTTGATTCCGCCGAAAAATGCGTTGCTTTCCATGAAGAACGTTTTGAATCTTGCAGGGACACCTTGAATATTGAGAGACAAATCTTAGAGAATTCTCTCTTTAATTTTTGAGCTCTTGTAGATGATTTTTAGGTGTGATTTGAAGTTGTGTGGAAACCTCTATTTATAGGAAAAAATATGGTGGACTTGGTGGGCTTTTGGGCTCCATCATGAGCTTGAGGGATGAGGTGGCGCGATCTCATTGGCTCTTAAATATTGATGTATATTCTTTACTTGTTGCCAAAAAAAATAGATATTTATCACCATATAAAGACATATTTATCAATTAAATAACTTACTTTAATATAGATATTAGATAAGATTTTATAATAAAATAAGATATTAAAATTTAAAAAAAAATCTCTATAAAATTTCGATATCTACAAATGCCCCCTCGAGACTTGTTCATGGACGACTTGTCGTAAAAATGAATTAGTCTCGATAAATTTGAATTTATTAGATAGTTTATACTCATATTAAGGAGTTCTTGAACTTCAACTTGTGAATAGTTTATACTCATATTCAAGAGTTCTTGAATTTGCTAGAAAGTTTAAACTCATTTCATGGAGTTCTTTGAATTTGAAAAAAAGTTTATACTCATTTCAAGGAGTCTTGAATTTGATAGAAAATTTATACTCGTTTCAAGGAGTTCTTGGATTTGATAGAAAGTTTATACTCGTTTCGAGGAGTTCTTGAATTTGATAGAAAGTTTATACTCATTTCGAGGAGTTCTTGAATTTGATAGAAAGTTTATACTCATTTCAAGGAGTTCTTGGATTTGATAGAAAGTTTTTACTCGTTTCAAGGAGTTTTGAATATGTTAGAAAGTTTATACTCGTTTCTAGGAGTCTTGAATTTGGACTTGATTTTAGATAGTTTATGTTCATCTCAAGAAGCTTGATGGACTTGTAAACTTTTTATACTCGTGCTTAGGAGTTTATGGACCTTTTATACTCGTGTCAATGAGTCTTCACTTGATTTGGATTTATAGACATTTTATACTCGTGTCAAGGAGTCTTGGACTTGAACGATTCTTCAAAGAATTTGATTATGGTTTTAAGGAGGGGCGCCGTACACAGTTTATACTCATGCGGGCCATGAGTGACTATTTATTTAACTATTATATAGACAAAGTAGAATATATGATACTTTTAACCACATAGATTTACATTTTGATGGAAAAGTTAGTAGTTTTACCACGTACACTTTCATTGGTGGGTGTCTTTCACAATTTATACTCATGTGGGTCAGGAGTAACATGCAGTTTAGACAATTTAGACTCTTATCAAGGCACATTTGAAGTTTTTTGTTTGAAGTGTTTAGATGGTTTTTACTCGTATCTAGGAGCATTTTAGATAGTTTAAGCTCTAATTAAGGAGCACTTGAAGTTATTTGATTGAAAAGTTTAGATGGTTTTTGCTCACATCTAGGAGTTATGTAGATAGTTTAAGCTCTTATCAAGGAGCGATGCAGACAGTTTAGACTCTTATTAGGGAGCATTTGAAGTGTTTAGATGGTTTTTACTCGCATTTAGGAGCATTTTAGATATTTTAAGTTCTTATTAAGGAGCACTTGAAGTTATTTGATTGAAAAATTTAGATAATTTTTTCTCGCATCTAGGAGCTATGTAGATAGTTTAAGTTCTTATCAAGGAGCACTTGAAGTTATTTGATTGAAAAGTTTTTAGATGATTTTTGCTCGCATCTAGGAGCTATGTAGATAGTTTAAGCTCTTATCAAGGAGAGACTTCTCTTCATGGACCTCAACATACATTGGAAGTACTTGTGACTAAACTTGTAGTCTCTTCTTCATCTTCACTTGGAGCATCTTCGTCACTTGAAGATTCTTTAGGAGATTTGCCCCCATAGGTTGCTTCTTGATTTTCTTCAAAGTTATGATCCTCTTCAATCGAAAGATCTTCAATCCATTTGCGATTATGCTTAACTCCATGTCATGAGCTCTTGTAGCCAATTCTTCGAAGGTCTTTGGCTGAATTCCTTTAAGGATGTATCGAAGACTCCAATGCATACCTTGAGTGCACATCTTAATTGTAGAAGTTTCAGGCAATCGATCTTTGCAATTCAAGCTTAAGTCCCTCCAACAATTGATGTAGTCGACGACAGACTCTTTTTTCCATTGACTTGATTTTGCTGCTCACAGTCCTTCGAGTGCTATAGAAGCGATTGAGGAATTCTTGTTCCAATTGCCCCTAACTATCAATTGAGTTTGATTGCAAGTCAGCATACCAATCAAAGGCATTGTCCTTCAAAAAATGCCCGAACTGCTTCACCATGTGATCTCCATAAGTGTCAGCATCGTTGCAAGTCTCCACGAAGTGAGCTATATGTTGCTTTGGATTTTCTTTGCCATCAAATTGTTGAAATTTTGGAGGCTGATAGCCGATCGACATCTTCAAAACTTTCAATCCTTGGAGTGTATGGCTTGCTATAAGCCTATGAAGATTTAGAGGTCCCTTCGAACTTGTCCTTGATTGCCTTCTTGATGAATGCTTTGAGTTGATCGGCATGCATCGATCCATCAGAAGAGACTTCATGCTCCTTAGTCGAAGATTTGTCACCATCTTTTGACTACATGAAAAGCTCGGCTTCTTGATCGTCCTTTACTTGTTGGCTTCTCGTATCCAAAATATTTTCCTATTCCAGCTTTGTAAGTCGAACTTCTCGTTCTTCTAAGCGTTTGGCAAGTCCTTCAGCAAGCTGTGTCAACTTTGTGATTTGCTCCTCAAGAGTTGTAGACATCTTCTTTGGATTTGGCGAAGAGAAGAGATGAGAGGTAGAGATTGTCCCACTGCGCGTGCCAAAATCTGTAAACACAAAATATTGTATTTATTCAAATAAATATGTGTTTGGATACAAATATAAGAATATTGGATATATGTGGGTTCAATCTCTATTTGATCCTCTGATTCTTCTCTTCACTTTGACCCTCGAACAGTCTTGAAGCAGCCTTGAGATTTGTTGTAGAAGTATGCATCCTAAATCTCCTTGGACTTGATCTTTAAGTTTTGTAACGTTGATACGGATGACTTTCGCCTTTATTCCGAAGTAAACGTTGAGCTTTGATCTTTTGTGCTTGATGATGTGGACTTGAGCTTCGGGGTTGATGGCGTTGACTTGAGCTTCATGGTTGATGGTTGTTGGGAAATTTATTAGTAAGAGTTTTGATGAATTCCAAAACCAACTGACCCCAACCGAGTAGATGTTGCCAGAACCTAATGTTAGTAGGTAGGCTCGCTGTTTGAGCATTGTTAGGATTTTATCTTTACAGGTCTCCAGGACATCACTCGGACAGAACATCAGTTGTTAGGAAAACAACTGAGCGTTCATCAGATGAGAAGTAGTAAAGGGGAAGAGAACATCAGATGAAAGAAAGCCATCTGAGCGTTCGAACCCAACTGATCAGATACAAGGAAGACAACTGAGTGTTCAGTTTCAGAACATCAGTTGTAGAACTCAACCGAGAAGATCAACAGCTTTGAAGATGAAGTCAGCTGAGAGTTCAACTGTTAGTTGTCAGATAAGAACATCGGCTGAAGAACAAGTTAGTTGAAGATCGAAAGTCTTAACCGACCACTCCTTGTTGGAAGTCTGTTGTTAAGATTTGAATTTCAAAAAGGAAGTCACGTGAGGGTTTGACCGTTCAGTCATTACCCCATTTGGCCCAACACAAGGCTATCTCAGATGGAAAGCAGATGAGCACAGATGCCATATCGGGAAAGTCTGCAGAAATGAGAGACAAGCCATCGCTTTCAAAGATTAGAGATCAACAGCTCCTCCAACGGCTAGTTGATACTCTCCGCCTATAAATAGAGGCATTCATTCATTCGAAAGAAAAAAAGAAGATACATACGCGAGAAGAAACCAGAGAGCGAAAGAAAGAGCAATATTCTTCACAAGCTGAACTGAATTTAATCTCCTAGAACATCACTTGTTGAGAGTTCTAGAGTTAGTTAGTTTTTGTGTCTTTAGATCGAACCTTGAGAACATCACTTAGTGAGAGTTCGTAGAGAGTTAGATCATAGCTCACTTCTCGTTCGAGCTTTTTGTTGAAACCCCATTTACTTTCACCTGAAAAGGTTTAGGATCCTACTCTTCCCGCAACTGAGTAAATAGGTTGTTTAGTACCCGAAAACTAAACTGTAAGGTTGATAAGTACCCGCAAACTTATCCTTAACTGTTGCTCAGCCCGCGTAAGCTGAGTAGTTTGTCCAGAAGAACTTGGACAGAGTTGTGTGGACTCACAACTCCCTGTGGACGTAGGAGTGTTATCTCCGAACCACGTTAATTTTCTGTGTGCTTGTGTTTTTCTTTATTCAGTTATTTCTTGCATTCTCAACTGACTGACTAACCAGCATACAAATCGCATCTGTGCATTCTCAATTGTTTTGGTTTTTGACCAACCGTGCATAAAAGCGTGAGTTGTTTTACGAGTTTAATTTTCACCACATTCCGCACAACACTACACTTCCAACTGAGTGTTCTTTACTCAGTTGCGATTCCAACTGAGCTGCTCTACTCAGTTGAAGTTATTTTTGGGGGTTAAGTTTGAAAATTGTAACTGGTGTATTCCCCCCCCCCCCCCATACACCAGTAACTCGTATCGGGACCATCAATGGTGTTGATGTGGAGGACGTTCACCTTGTTTCCGAAGTAACGTTGAGCGTCGAGTTTTATAACGTTGACTTGGAGGACTTTCGCCTTGTTTACGGATCAAAAGCCACTTGAATTGATTCCACTAAAAAATGCGTTGCTTCCCATGAAGAACGTTTTGAATCTCGCTGGGACACCTTGAATATTAAGAGACAAATCTTAGAGAATTCTTTCTTCAATTTTTGAGCTATTGAAGATGATTTTTAGGTGTGATTTGAAGTTGTGTGGAGACCTCTATTTATAGGAAAAATATGGTGGACTTGGTGGGCTTTTGGGCTTTATCATGGGCTTGAGGGATGAGGTGGCGCGATCTCATTGGCTATTAAGTATTGGTGTATATCCTTTACTTTTTACCAAAGAAATAGATTTTTATCACCATATAAATACATATTTATCAATTAAATAACTTACTTTAATATGGATATGATAAGTGTTGGGAAAATTAGTAAAGGTTTTGAAAGATACCAAAACCCCAACTGACCCCAACCGAGTAGATGAATGTCTTTATTCTGATCTTAGCTAGAGCTCACTGTTTGACTGTAGGGATTTTATCTTTACAAAATTCAAACAGAAGAAGTTAGCCAGACTAAAGAAGGAAGTTCGTGAAGAACTCATCTGTGGCCCAAACTCAGTCGAGACTCAAGATCAGTTAATACATCAACCTCAACTGAAGCACAGACTCAGTTGGACAGCAACTCAATTGACTCCTCAACTGACCCACGCAGTTGAAGACATACAGTTCAAGCGTAAAGATAAGTTGTGTCGAAGTCAGACGTCGCGAAGCGGAGAAGAGAAGATTTGAAAGATGCTGAAAACGGAGGAGTTGCAGTCCAGATTTAAATCTACTCGGAAGCACAAGTCTGCTAGAAAACTTACCATAAATGGACTGACAACAACGACGTACAAAAAGCAAAGGTCGCAGTTACCATTTTAGGAAAGTTTCCAGTAAAGCAGGTGGAGTGCCATGCTTTTGGCAGAGCTCCAACGGCTCTTTCCAATGGCTAGTTTGACCTTCTTCTATAAATAGTGGTCTCCATATCTAAGCTCGGTGACACAAATCATCACAATAGAAGAGTTGAGAGAAAAGAAAAAGGTGAACTCGCAGCAGCAGCAGCAGATCACCTCTCTCCTCAGCAAGAAGACCTCCGGCGAAGTCCAGTCGAAGTAGAGTGTCCACACCTCCTTCTGTTCTTCCCTCTAACCTCTCAAAAAATCCATTCTTTGATTGAGTCTAGAAAGTACATTCTTGCATGATTTGTGTCCCAATAGACTCTCTCTCAAAAGATCAAGTTTGTTGTCTTAGGTAGAATCCTCCACTTCCTTCAATGTTGTAGGCTTCCTAGTTGGATATCCCCAAATCCAAATCTAAGATCTGACTTTGAACCCGAAATCAAAGTCATCAAGTCCTTTGGAACCCGTAATCCAATACCAGGTCCCTTGGAACCCAGAATCCAAGAATAGGTCAATAAGAATCCAAAATCTAAGACCAGGCTATGTACTTGCCCGAAAAAGTATTGTAAGGTCTTGTTCGAACCTGTAATCGAACTGGTTAGGTTTACTTGGAACCCGTAATCCAAGTGGAGCGTTTGGTAACCACGTTTAAGCTTGTCTAGTGGATTACATCCCCAAAAAGAAAGTCGTGGACGTAGGAGGTCGATCTCCGAACTACGTTAAAATACTGTGTACTTTTACTTTTTGCATTTTACATTCAGTATTTTAAATTCAATTTACCTAACCTACTCACCCAGCATATGGCATACATTGCATATTTATCAAAGTGTACTAATTTGGGAACTTGACCTTCCCCTTTTCACAAAGGTTTCAGTTTTTGTAACGAGTTTAATTTCCACCATCTTCCGCAACGCAAAGCTAGTTGAAAACTCAGTTGTGTGTATTCAGCTGACCTTCAGGCATAGGAGCCAGCTGAGCTACCAACTTTGTGATCAGCTCCAATGTGATGTGAGCAAGCCTAAAATGAATATAAATGTGATGTGAGCAAGCCTAAAATGCAAATTGCTCAGGCCATCCTCAAGGAAGAAAAGATTAACTGGAAAATGTACGTGAAAGAAAAACTTCTGGGTGAAGCTGTCAAAATCAAGAAGGAAGGAAAATGATACACAACTTCAAACAAGATATTGTTCGGAACAAAGACCAGCTGCATCATTCTCTATGCCGCAAGGAAACAAGGAATTCAAGTGGATTGGGAGCACACTGACAAGGAAGACGTATATGATAAAGATCGACTATTTGATTCTAAGGGGAGAATTGAGTATGTCTTGAATTTAGTCTACGCGGGAGACTCTTCATCTAAGCAATTGAAAAAGAGAAATGGGGCAGTTCAGACCAGATCAAATTCAAAGAAAGATATTCCTCAAATGAGGTCGAACCAGCTTCTCCATCCAAGAAGGCCAAGTCCTCCAAGAAGAAGGTCAAGATTTATGTTGTTCACATAGACGAAGATGACATTGTCGAAGACCCAACTGTTATGCCCCTGAAGACAAAAAAAAGAAGAACTCATCCGAGCTTATTTGGAATATCGCTTTGTTGCAAGGATAAATGACCTTTATTGTGAAGAAATTGATCCCAATGTTGCCACCTCACTCCGCAAACATATTGAAACTTGTGGATGGACACCCGCATTGCAACCTGACTTATCTATGGTGCTATCTGAGAAGTAGCCAGCAGAAACTAACACCACTCTGGCTTCACAACACTCAGTGCTTGAATCAGAGCCAATGGACTTGGGTCATATCCAGAATTCCATTGAGGAATTACTCGCTTTTCGAACTGGAATCCAGCAAGACCTTGACTCGTTCAAAGCTAGAGTATAGAAAGATTTTGAGGAGAAAACTTAAACTCTCCTCAAGCTCAAAGAATTGCTTGGAAATGTTCGTGACCAGTCAACCATTCGCATCAAACAAGTTGCTGAGAACATGACTGCCTTGTACAGCACAACGACTGATAACATGGATGGAAAACTTGCAGCTCAAGTGTCTATTCTCACAGCTGAGATCGAGTCCAATCAAGACAAATTTCTCACCAAACAAGACTTCCAAGGCCTCTCAGACAAAATCTATAAATACAAGCTGTCCTTAGATGATCATGTGACTTGAATGGATCCCATGGAAAGAGAAATCGCCACCTTATAGAAAGAGGTCTAGGAGCTCAAGACTCAAAAATCATATGCTCAAGCTGATGAGCTGAACTCTATTCAGCTAACTCAATCTCTGAATCAGACCTTCAATCAATTGCGCAACGAAGTGAATATCCTTAAAGACTCAGTTACCCTCCTATTTGATGCTACCAAAAAGGGGGAAAAGAAGAAACTGACATCACAAACTGAAGCAGATGTGCCAAAGATGAGGAGGTTGCTAGACAACTGGTAGAGAAGGAATGCTCCAAGCAAACTGAAGAATATGTTGCCAAGGATGAAGAACTTGCAAGGCAACTGGAAGCGTCAATGAACGCCGATGTCAAAAGGAAAGATAGAAGCCAGGTCAAGGAAGGAGTGGCCTAACTTGAAGATGAATTTACTGATATCCAAGCTAAACTTTTCGTAACTGACTTTGCTGAAGAGCTGGGGCTTGACATCGACAGCGAAGAAGCTAACAAGGATGTTCCTCCACTATCTCCAACTCTTGCTGAGAAGGCCATCACTGCGGGAGCCACAGAAGAGCAAGTAAAGGATGCCAAATAGCTTGCCAACTTCAAGAAAAGAGAGGTTGCTACTCTTGAGAATTTTTCAAAAGAGCTCAAGAAGACTGTCAATAAAAGCTCTTCCAAGAGAAAGAAGGAGATATATCGAAAGCGGGTAAGTCAAGCCAAAGAACAATCTCAAGCACGACAAGAAAGAACTCGGCAAAGGAAGATGCAGAATCCCAACACAAATTTCCCTTATAATGACAAATGGATGCCGGTGGAACTGAATGATACGTGGGAATTCATGAAGATAGAATTCATAGAGGAATTCTATTATGAAATGGAGTATCAAGATATGACAGCTAATGAAGCTTCGTTAGCCCATCTTCTGACCTTCTCAACAGTTGATGTTCTTGGAACAAGAATTCTGGATGTTCTTAAGAAAAATGCTCATTATCCTCCAATTGCTCCGACCAAACGAACATTTGTTCCTCCCAAGAGTAAACGAAGTCGCGAGGTTGACTTCTCTCTTATCGAGAAGGAAGCAGAGAGGTTAGCATCCAAATACCATATTAACCCCCTCCTACAAGCTACAGAGTTCTGGGATATCAGGAGACATATCTATGAAAAATACGGACTGAAGCTAGGGATTGTTCAACCCAAATGATGCTGCGAAGAGAAGACAATACAACTGATGTATTTTCTTTCTGCGATGTTAAATTCAAGATTTCAGTTGTAATGTAATCTCCCCTTTTATTATCAGGATATAATAAGAAGTGATTTTTGATCAATCTGTTTGAAAGTTTTTATCTTGTGCTATTTCTTTTCTTAGACTAGAATTGAGGTTATATTTTAGTCTTACTGATATTGACTTGTGGTATCAGTTAGGAAAGTTAGGTGACGTCAGTTTAGGATTTTGGCATCATCAAAAAAGGAAAAATTATTGGAAAAATTAGTAAAGGTTTCGAAAGATACCAAAACCCCAACTGACCCCAACCGAGTAGATGAATGCCTTTAGTATGATCTTAGCTAGAGTTCACTATTTGAGCATAGGGATTTTATCTTTACAGAATTCAAGCAGAAGAAGTCAGCCAGACTGAAGAAGGAAGTTCGTGAAGAACTTATCTGAGGCCCAAACTCAGCCGAGACTCAAGATCAGTTGAGACATCAACCTCAACTGAAGCACAAACTCAATTGGACAGCAGTTCAGTTGACTCCTCAACTCACCCACGCAGCTGAAGGCATATAGTTCAAGCGTGAAGAGAAGTTTTGTCAAAGTCAAACATCGCGAAGAGGAGAAGAGAAGACTTTGAAGATGCTGAAGACGGAGGAGTTGCAGTCCAGATTTGAATCTACTCGGAAGAACAAGTCAGCTGGAAAACTTACCATAAATGGGCCGACAACAAAAACTAAAGATCGTAATTACCATTTTAGAAGAGTTTCCAGTAAAGCAGGTGGAGTGCCATGCTTTTGGCAGAAGTCCAACGGCTCTTTCCAACGGCTAGTTTGATCTTCCTCTATAAATAGAGGTCTCCACATCTAAGCTCGGTGACGCAAATCATCACAATAGAATAGTTGACAGAAACGAAAAAAGTGAAGCCGCAGCAGCAGCAGACCACCTCTCTCCTAAGCAAGAAGACCTCCGACGAAATCTAGTCGAAGTAGAGTGTTCACACCTTCTCCTGTTCTTCCCTCTAGCCTCTCAAAAAGCCCCTTCTTTGATTGAGTCTAGAAAGTAGGTTCTTGCGTGATTTGTGTCCCAACAAACTCTCTCTCAAGAGATCGAGTTTGTTGTCTTAGGTAGAAGCCTCCACTTCTTTCAGTGTTGTAGGCTTCCCAGTTGGATATCCCCAAATCCAAACCTAAGGTCTGACTTTGAAACCGAAATCAAAGTCATCAGGTACCTTGGAACCCCGTAATCCAATACCACGTCCCTTGAAATACGGAATCTAAGAACAGTTTTCTTAGAACCCCTAATCTAAGATTAGGTTGTGCACTTTCCCAGAAAAGTGTTTTAAGGTCTTGTTCGAACCCGTAATCGAACTGGTTAGGTTTGCTTGGAACCCGTAATCCAAGTGGAGCTTTTGGTAAGCACGCTTAAGTTTATGTAGTGGATTACTTCCCCAAAAAGGAAGTCGTGGACATAGGAGGACAATCTCTGAACCACGTTAAAATACTGTGTACTTTACTTTCTGCATTTTACATTCAGTATTTTAAATTCAGTTTACCTAACCAGCTGACCCAGCATATTGCATACATTGCATATTTGTCAAACTGCACTAATTTGGGAACTTGGCCTTCCGTTTTTCACAAGGGTTTCAGTTTGTGTAACAAGTTTAATTTTCACCATCTTCCACAACGCAAAACTGATTAAAACCTCAGTTGGTGCATTCAGCTAACCTTCAACCATAGGAGCCAGCTGAGCTACCAATTGTGTGATCAGCTCCAACTGAACAACTCAGTTGTAGAGCTACTCCAACTGACTTTTTTCAGTTGTCGAGTAAACTGACCTGAGCAGTATGACTCAGTGAAAAGACGTTAAGAAAAACGAAAAATTGCTACTAGTGTATTCCCCCCACCCCCTCCCCCCAATACACCAGTTGCTCATTACCGGGACCATCAATAAGATTCCATAACAAAATAAGATATTAAAATTAATAAAAATCTCTAAAATTTTAATTATTATTATTATTATTATTATTATTATTATTATTATTATTATTATTATTATTATTATTATTATTATTATTATTATTATTATTATTATTATTCTTGTTGTTGTTGTTGTTGTTGTTGTTGTTGTTGTTGTATATGTTTGTTCTTTAATTCTCCATCATTAAAATTAGGGATGTTCAAAGTTTGGTTTAAATCGTAAATTAAATCGAACCAAACTACAGTCTATGGTTTAGTTGGTTTTACCGTTTAAAAAATATGGTTTGGTTAAGATTTAAAAAATATATATACTCCCTCCAGCCCTGATATATTTTCCTATCTTTCCTTTTTAGGGTGTCCCCCATATATCTTCCTACTTAGTTTTGGACATCATCCTACAACAAATTATTACTCCCTAGCTACCCTTACTTTATCAACTTATTTACCTAAAATACCACATATGACTCACCACTATCTCAATGTATTAATATATCACTCCTTCAATGTGGGACCCTTTCTCCACTCAATACAAACTCAACAACCTTTGATCCACTCACAACCAACTCGTCAACATTTTTTCTTAATCCCCGTGCCACTTCTTCCTAGGAAGAGATATCAGGGACGGAGGGAGTATAATTTATGGTTTAGGTTTGAATTTTAAGAAAATTCAAATCAAACCAAACTGTATATTGAAAAACCATATTTGATATATAGTGATATTAATATTATCATTTTATTTATTATGTTAGGTAATAAAGATTTTCTTGATTGCATGCTATATCTGAGTGTTAATGTAATTAATGAAATTGCAAAATATAAAATCATTAAACTCTACAATCTACTATAAATCTCCAATTTATTGTTTAGAGTGGCTTATCTTCACCTTTAAACACAAGCTACAAGTTTCTATTTATTTTCTTTTCTTCTATATTCTTTTCAAATTCAATTTGTTTTTATAGAAAAAGTAGAAAATGTGAAATTATTTTTCTAAAAAATATTAGAGAATATCCCCCAAACTAGCACTTTTTTGATAGTTTTTTTAAATTGTAACACCCCTTATAATTCTTTAAAAATTTAGCACTTCCACTCTTTTTTACCCTCACTTTAATTTTCTATTTCCCATCTTATTTCATCTTCTTCTTTTCTCTCTCACTCTCTCTCTCCTTCCACCAGCCTTCCCACCGTCACAAACAACACCACCAGCGCAACCGCCAACGCCACCCCTTCCTCCATCGCAGCCACAATTATCCACACCTTCCTCCCCTTCCCCTTCCTCTTCCCACCGCCGCTCCACTCCACCTCTCCGCCGGGCGCCGGTGCCGCCACCGTCTCCACCACAATCGAGTAGTAGCCTTGGTCAGCAGTTTTTTCATCTTCATCGATTTCACCGATCAGTTTTTTCCATTTCTCCAAGACATCTTCTACCGATTCTCAATCGACATCTCTCACCACCACCACCAAAAGAAGCATGAATTGGCCATCACCACTGCCACCAAAAGAAGCGCAATGATGTTGTGACGGTGTAAACTCCGACCTCAATTTGTTGCGACGGCGCCGGAATTTGAAGAAAACCAGACGGCGGCGGCGCTTTGCAGATCTGGATTTTTTATATTTTTTGTGATTTACAAATAATTTTTGTTACTTCACCAAAACAAAAAGTGAGCAGTCAGCAAAAAAAAGTTAGTATTTCATGTTTTGTGTTTGTACTTGATTCGTGAGTCATCGATTGTTTGAATTAATTTGATAATTTGTCTACTGTATGTTTTGATTTGATTTATTTTGCTTTGCTTTGCTTGGCGGAGGAGAGAGAGGCAGAATAGAGAGGGGGATCTGTAATTGAATTTTTTGTGACTTCACAATTTTTTTCCATTTTTTTGGTGACTTCACAAATTTTTCCAATTTTTTTTTGTGACTTCACAATTTTTTTTTTCCATTTTTTGCTGAATTCACAATTTTTTCCATTTTTTGAAAGACAAAAATAAAAAAGTCGTGACCGCCAGCGACAGTGGCGGCGGCGGCGGAGGCAAAGTGGTGGTAGATATTTTTTTTTTTTAAGTCTCAATTTTTTTTGTGACCCGCCCGTGACAATGGCGGTGTGACGACGGCGGCGGCGGTGGCACGGCTACGGCGGCGGCGGAAAAGTCGTGGTGGAAAGTTTTTTTTTTTAATCACAAATTTTTTTTGTTACCAGATAGATGGTGAAAGTGGTGGAAGGGTAAAAATATCAAAAGATGCTAAAATTTAAAGAATTTATAAGGAGTGCTAAAATTAAAAAAAAAAAAACTATCTAAAAAGTGCTACTTTAAAAATCCTCTCAATGATATCCTAGACTCCTATTATATTTATTCTAGTAAAAGAGAAAAAGGTATATTGTCATGACCATAACTTTGATGAAAGATATTTTTTTTATTACTATTACGAAGAAAATAAAAAAATATTGAGAAACTGCAAACCAAATCGCACCAAACTGGATTAGTACAGTTTGGTTTGGTTTGATTTTACTTCTTTGATCGGTTCGAATTGATTTCAAAAGATTACTAAACCGTATTTTACGATTTGATTTGATTTAATGTCAAACCACGCCAAAATAGACCGCTAACACTCCTAATTAAGATATTTATCCATTTTCAAGATTTTTAATCTCTAATTAAGGTGCGTTCACTTGGGTTACAAATTTATATCTCTCAAAGGAGGGATAATATACTAAGGTATAAATTTACATTTCGGGTGTGTTCACTTGGAGTGAAAAGGAGAGAAAACGAGGTATAATATAATTTTACGTCCTTATATCTTGTTTGGTTTCGATTTAAGAAAAATTCGGGCAGATGGTATAAACTTTTGGGCTCCCCTTTTCTCTTACCCAGAGTATAAATTTATACCTCCAAAATGGAGGTTTAATATTATACCTCCCATGTGTTTTAGATATTTCCCCGTTTATCCATCAATTTCATTCCAAGTGAACAAAATATAAACATTGCGGTCCCCCCTTAAAAATAGAGATAAATATATTATCACTTCAACCAAACAAGATATAAAACTTGTGGTCCCCACAATGAAGTATAAATTTATACCTTATAATATTATCTCTGCATTCAAAGGAATAAATTTATACTTCCAAATAACACACCCTGCACAAGTTTAATTTATATCTTGTTTGTAAGAATGTTAATATATTTAGATGTACTCTCAACGGGGACCAAATTTTTATATCTTATTCACTTGGAAGGAAATTGATGGATAAAGGAAAAATTGTCCAAAACATATGAGAAGTAAAATGAGGTAATATTAAACCTCTATTTCTTAGGTATAATTTTATATCTTAGGTAAGAGAAAAGGGGTTGCCCAAATATATATACATCCTGACCGGATTTTTATTAAAATGAAATCAAAAATGATATTATATTTCATTTTCCTTCATTTTCACTCCAAGTCAACACACACTTGTGATTATATTTTTCAAATAATGCGTGTGAGACAAAATTGTTTCATTACAGAAATTAAGACTTTGATGCCAAATATTTTGAAGATCAGGCCTCATTAAAATCTATTTGTTGAAAATCTAAAAGAAATAAAAATAACTGAGAAGTAAAAAGTGTATTCACCCAATATACAATGCAAGAACATATAAGAAGAAAATAGATCCTGAAGAATCCGAGTGCACGTGAGACCGAGACTCCGTCCCCTCAATGCAACAAATGGTATTAGACGGTGGCGGATCAAGGATTTTGATTTTTAAGGTGTAAAATGTTAAGAGTGTGGAGCTTGAAGAAATGGCTGGGTGGCCTGAATTCCTTGAACCAATTTTTTTGAGGTGTTATAGACGAAGATAATACGAATTACACGAGTGTGGGCTATCTCAATAGCATCAATCGTGGCCACAGACCCAGACCTGCATAGAGGCCCACAAGGCAGCTGCCTTGGGTCCAAGATTTTTAGGGGCCCAATTTTTTTTTTATATATATAACATACATAAAAAAAAATTAAGATGTGGGAATCGGAGAGAGTTTGCGAGAAAGAGAGTGAGTAAGCAAGTTGGATGTTTCCTGGGCCAGAAAATTTGGGGCCCAAATACATACATTTATTTGTTTTTATATAGCCTACATAAAATAATAATAATAATAATAATAAGAAATGGAATAGGCTGAGATTCGGGAGTCTGAGAGACAAGTGAACGCCGTGAAGAATTAATTCAGTTCTACGACGTGGTAGATTGAGGTACAATTTTCTATTAGTTTTCTTTTAATTTAATGATTTTCTCCTTGTTTCAACTTTCAATGCTATCTATAATTCTATATTTCTATTTTTATTGTGTATATATTTCTGAATTTAGAGTAGATATATGTTAATTTAGGGCCGAAAAATCGATTATGTCAATTGTTGAAAAGAATTGTTTTTGTCTTCATGTCTAGATGGTATGGGGATTATAGTAGAATATCATATCATACGTGTTGATTTTTGGGCATAAGCTATTGCCTATTGTTACTACTTACTGTTACTATATTATTGGTTTATTGGTTAGCCCTTAGTGCTTATGAGCAATAATGCTTTGATTTTTTTTTTCCTTTGTGATACTTCAAGATGGCTCCTAAGCAAGATATCAATAATAATATCTTGATGATATTGTTGTTTTGGAAGAAACTTTGATTATAATTTTTGATAAATGATAAAAAGTATTTTAAATTCAACTTTTGAGACTTTATCATATATATATATATATATATATATATATATAAGAGCTCATTTTTTTTCTTTCGCCTAGGGCATTGTCAAACATAGGACCGGTCCTACGTGGCCAACATATTGAATCATAAAAATAGCTCTCAAATACTATAAGATTGAACATCTATTTTACGTTGGATGGATATCTTTGACATATTTTGGAAAGGTCATGATCGAGAAGTAACATTTCCAATACAAATGAATTTAAGCACATGCAGTCGTTCCCATTAACGATGAGGCATTAGTTAGTAATTAAACTCCAAAAATGCCAATTTTTATGATAAAGAAAATGTAAAATCATCTTCCATAGGAAACGCACAATAAAGCCGAGGATTTGAAGTCTATATATCCAACCTAAAAACAAATTAATTATCCACCCAAATTAAAGGAGCATATTTGACCATTCCTCGAAATAAAATAGAACTCTGAAAGTGGTATTAAATTTACTATCAAAGACTATTTAAATGATAATTAATCCGTACATAGACAGACCTTATTGATTTTATGACGAAATATTTCTTTAAACGATTACTTTTATTTATAAGAACGTACACATTATAAAGGGAAAAAGTGAATAGGTTGTTTGTTGCTCATCTGAATCATATTTTACTAAAATATGGTTATATGTATTTTCTTAATTACTTTTTTTTGGGTAAATAAATTTCATTAATTCACCAAGTATTTACAGTGAAATCACAAAGCTACAAATCACAAAAACAAGTAAGCAAGAAAACTACAAACCCTACGCCCTTAGCAACCGCAACATCTTTGCATCTTGTTGACAACGAATGGCAATGAGCAACTGGCATTGCTTGACAATATGTTGAGTATCATGAGCTTTTCCCTAAAAACGACGTTCATTTCTCTCTTGCCAAATCCTATATAACACAACAGCTAGCATCATGCGATAA
This sequence comes from Schizonepeta tenuifolia, assembly GCA_029490685.1. NCBI lineage: Eukaryota > Viridiplantae > Streptophyta > Magnoliopsida > Lamiales > Lamiaceae > Schizonepeta > Schizonepeta tenuifolia. The sequence continues at coordinate 91,891,745 of CM055957.1, read as the reverse complement.
AGCTTTTGCTTTCTATTCTTAGTTCCACATTGAGTCACCATGTAAGCCTTTTCCTCCTCCCAGCTGCATGGCATTCTCGAGATATCTCCCCACATTATAACAGCACTCCATACCTCTAATGAATATGTGCATTTGAAAAAAATGTGGTTGATGGATTCATGCTTACTTTCACACAAGGTGCACATTAGATCCACCTGGATCCCAATTGAGCTTAGATAATCACTAGTCGCCAACTTATTCACAAAGTGAGCCACATGATAAACACACACTTAGGGGGGGCTAGATTGCAACAGATCAACATTTTCCATTCTACTCTGTGAACAGGACCTCTCAATTCCATATTAAGTTTTCTGATGGAGAACTTCTGATGAGAAAGCATGTCCTTCCGCAAATCTGATTTAGCAAACACTGCTCGAGCTTCCAAGATCTTTCTCACAATCCATGAGGTCTGAGGGGATATGCTCATGGTTCTGATATTATTATTTTTAATGTAAAAACTATGCACCCATTGAATCCAGATTTTGTCTTTCTTCTGCACAATACTCCAAAACTGCTTACAAATGGCGGCTTTATTCCACCAATATAGATTGGTAATGTTCAAACCACCTGCATGCTTGGGGAGACACACTTTATCCCAAGCAACTAGAGCTCTTTTGGAAGTCTCAGCTTTCCCTGTCCATAAGAAGATTCTGCACAAAGTTTGAATAGACTTAATAACTTTTTGAGGGATTAGAAATATCTGACTCCAATATGACTGCATACCAAAGAGTATAGACTTAATCAGCTGCACTCGGCCTGCATGGGATAAGAATCTAGAAGCCCAACTTGCAATCATTTCAGTTATCTTCTTGATAAGAGGTTGGCATTGTAGAATGGATAGTTTCTTTGTTGCTAGTGGGACTCTCAGATACTTGAAAGAAAGATCACCCTTTACAAGGCCAAACTCTTGTATGATCTACTCCTGTACTTCACTTGAAACACCACCAAAATAGATGTTGCTCTTTGCTTGGTTTGCTTTAAGGCCTGATACTGCAGAGAATTTTTCAAAGGATAAAAGCAGTTGCTTAATAGAACTCCTATCTCCTCTTGCAAAGAGAAGCAAGTCATCAGCAAAATACACCTCCACAAGCTCAAACTTCTTACATCTAAGATGGTATTGAATAACCTGTCCTTCCTCAGTTCCATCAGATTTTTGTGAAGATATTCCATACATATGACAAATAGGTATGGTGAGAAGGGGTCTTCCTGCCTCAATCCTCTCTTAGCTTGAAAAGAAGTAGTTATTTCTCCATTGACATAGATAGAATAGGAGACTATTTGCAAGCAAGCCATCACTAGTTGTACAAATCTATAAGGGAATTTTAGTTCCAACATCAGAAATTGCAAAAAGGGCCATTCCACTGAGTCATAGGCCTTTTGGATGTCAATTTTAACCATGCATCGAGGGGAAATCTGTTTCCTACTATATCCCTTTACTAGTTCATGGCTTAAAAGAATGTTATCAAAGATCATTCTCCCCTTGACAAATGCTGATTGAGTTTCACTAATAATGGTAGGCAGCACCTCTTGCAATCTATTTGCTAGAACTTTAGAAATGATTTTATAGAGGACACTACAGCACGCTATAGGCCTATACTCTTTAATAGTACTAGCACAAGTAGTCTTTGGGAGCAAGGTAATAAGAGCTATGTTTATAGGCTTAGGAAATAAAACCTGAATGGAAGAATTGTTGCACAACTGCTGTGATATCCTTTCCTAAAACATCCCAAGCTAGCTTGAAGAAGTGTACATTATAACCATTCAAACCAGGAGCTTTGTTGGAATGCATTCCAAATAAAGCATGCTTGACCTCTTCATTGGTGCAGTCCGTACTCAATTGCAGTTAATGTGCATAAGTAACCATTGGCCCTCTTTCCACCACTTCCTTGTCAACCATTGGTATTTGATCAGCTGTCTTTCCCATTAGATTTGCATAGAAGTTCTTGATTTCTTCTCTAATTTGGAGCTGAGTAGTACATCTTCTGCCATCAGAGGCGATCAAGAGTTTTATGGCTTTTGATTATGTCTTGTTTTTGCACATGCAAAGAAATATCTGGTATTAGAATCCCCTAACTTGACCCAATCATCTCTTGACTTCTGTTTCCATATACTTTCCTCAATATTACTCCATTTCTCAATCTCTTCTAACAGCCTTCTTTCCTCTGCAATAAGAGTAGTATTGAGTATGTCCTGATTCAGAGCATTTTGAGTATTTCTGAGAGCAGCTCTTAGAGTGTCTAGTCTCTCAGGAATATTCCTGTAGTGCTAATTATTGAGCTGTTTAAAAGCTTGCTTCAGATTTCGGAGTTTGAGCCAGACATTCATCAGTTTATTACCATGTACTTATTCTGTCCATCCCTTTGTTAATATAGTTTTGAAGTCAGGATGAGAAGTAATCACATTAAAGAATCTGAAAGGAGTGAATTTACTAGGACCTTCATCTTCTATTCATATCAATTGAGGGCAGTGGTCAGATATACTTTTATCAAGCAGTTCAGCTAGCACAGTCCCAAATTCCTGATGTCATGCAGTATTTCCTATGCTTCTATCAATTAAAGATATGATGCAATTTTCCCCCACTTGATTATTGCACCATAAAAATCTCTGTCCCACTATTCTCACAAGAGGGAGACTATTGTTCTGAATACAAGTTTCAAAATCTTTTACATCAGCAAAGGACACAGGCTGTCCTTGACATCTATCTTCAGCACAAATGAGAGAGTTAAAATCTCCACTGATAAGCAATGGTCCAGACATGTTTGTACAAACTTGAGAGATAAAGCTCCAATTTTCCTTTCTCTGCTCATTTGTATTTAGGGCATATATAGCCAGAAAATGGAATTGTTTTCCCGAAATCATATCCAGAACCTCTACAAGAATACCCTGTTCATGACTATTACACTATGTAACACTAATTCTGCTTGGATTCCAGCCAATCCAAATTCTCCCATTAATAGCATAAGTGTAGTTATGAAGGAATTCCCAATTCTTATTGAGTATGGTAGAGATTTTCTGAAACTTTTCCTGCTTAACCCGGGTTTCTAACACAACCACCATGTCTATATATTTTTCAAAGAGAAAATGTCGCAAGTCTTTCTGCTTGAAGGGCTTATTACAGCCCCTAATATTCCATATTAGAAGTTTCATTGGATACCAAAGGGGATAGGGTCCCCGCCCTGTATAATATCTTGATCATTGTCCTGATATCCAAGAACATGGTATGTGTTGGTAGATATAATTGCATTTGTTTTTCCTTCGACTGCTTGGCTCTAAGTTCTTCGAGGAATAGTCCAATCCTCATTTTTTTGCTCTCTTTCAACCAGTGCAGGTTGTTTCCCCTTGTCAACTAAGCTCTCAGCAGTTTCTATTGGCTGTGTGGTTTTGGACTCCATTGCCTTCTTTGGCATCCATTGGTTCTTGACTACTTCTTTTTCTTTTGGTTTCTCAATCTTATCACAATCATGCCCTGCCATATTACAAGTTTTGCAAAATGGTGGAATCCATTCATACACTACTTTTTGCTCAACACACTGGCCTTTTCCATTATCAATCGTGATAGTATGTTGCAGAGGACGTGTAACATCAACTTCAATGAGTAATCTAGCGTAGGAGATTCGAGTTTGTGCCGTTGTGCAGTCATCCGCATAGATTGGCTTTCCCAACAAGCTGCCAATCCTACTCAATGGTAGAAACCCCCCCGACCCCGTCCCCCCAATAAGATAATGGTAAAAATGGGAGTTGAATCCACAAAGGTACCACTTGTAAAATCTCCTTTTCAAAACAAAAGGATGCATCCCATTGCTTCACAATAGCAGGTCTATTAGCTATCATGTGAGGCCCCTCCATCAGAATTCTATCCTTCTCCTCCTTAGTTTGAAACTGAATGATGAAATAACCCTCTTGATGATAGAAAATTGCAGGATTCAAAATATTGAGTTGTTTTAGTAAGAACGTCTGCAAATATCTAATGGTAGGGTTCTCTCCAATCACATACAACACAATAGCATTACTCCATTTCTCAATTTCCAGATCTACATCTTTCTTATCTAAGCACGCTATAGGACTACCATTGTTCACCATCGGAGCTACGTAGTTTAGAGACATACCTTTTTTAGCAGGGGTAGTCTCTACTACTTTTGGATTTCGGGGCTCCGGCGACTGCTCAAGCTCCAATTTCAGTTGCACCGTCGCTTTCTCGCCTGCAGATGATGATTCTGCATGCATCTCAAAGTCCTGTAGCACTGTTTCATTGCCATTCTCTTCTGAAATCGGAGGAGAAATAGCTATAGATCGGAGCTCATTTGCTGGAATTATCACCGGCGTGGTCTTCTGCACCGATGCCATCACGATTATCTTCCTTGGCCGGCCTCTCCTGGCCTTCATTGCTGCCATGCGTACGTTAGCCACACCTCCACTATCGTGTGCTGGGAGAGAGTTCAGGTGGGAGAGTTTTATTAATGACCGAGTTACAATTCTTAATTACTTCATATTGGTGCAATGTTGAGATGGTTTTCAATTTGGAACTATACATAACTGTAATTAATTCGTGTTGTATAAGATGATAAACACCGTAGGAATAGCTGTATAAAAGTCGGCCATTAGACAGCCACTTTTGAACATTGAGGCTGTGATCATCTACGTCCAAAAATAAACATATAAGAATAAGAAAATGTTAATCTCATATCATTAGATACTGCTTCCTCTTTCTTTGAAGAACTGCCTAAGTTTGAGTACATGATTTAAAAAAATAGGTTGATCTTATTAGTAGAATTTATTTCGAGTGAGATAAGGGTGAAATATCAATTGAAACCCTAACTGAAAAGATGCAAGCCTAGCTGTTATAGCCTAATAAATAATGACAAAATATCAACACGAACCAACAAAACAATAGGCGGGTAGCGAAATGTTAAGAGTCTATATATTCTCGTCGATTTGGTAGAACACCTATATGTTGGATTTTCTTGACATCAACTAATAATATGCAGCGAAATTAATTATCAAGAAATAGATTAAGATTTACAATTAAGTCCGTGCGTACAGATTATTATGAACAATAGAGAGAAAACTTACTTGTTGTGTAGAATATCAACTCGTTCCAATTGATATAACCGAATCCGCTACTATAGTATCCACGTGTAGTGTTGAACTGATGCGGGAACAATTCCACTGTGCAGATTTGATTCAAGAATGCTAGGAATTCTCCAAATCAAATCGTGTAGTGCTCCTAATATTTCTCTAACAACTAAACCCTAGTTTTGGAGTGGAGAATGATAATACGTTAATCACTGTCAAAAGAAAACAGAATTAGGTATGGACCGGGCTTTTCTTTTGTCTCCAATTAATTAATCTCATAGCACAACTATTAATTAATTAATATATCCAAACTATATTTAATTAATCCTATCTAGACTAGGGATGGCGATTGGTCGGGTACCCCTCCATTAAGCATTTCTCAAATCCAAACCCATGAAATTTTCCAAAACCCAAACCCGTTCCAAACCCGATTAAAAAATAATTTTAAAACACATACCCGACCCGAACTCGTTGGGTATTACTCGTTTATTACCCGTTAAAAACCCGATTACTAAAAAGTAAACATCAAATAATAAAATATTATAAATATGATTAAAACATAAACATCTGCAGAAAATTTCACTAAAATTAATGTCAAAGCAAAGTATGGCAAACTTACAAAATTTTAAAACATAACTAGAAGTATGAATTATTGATGTTGTGTATCGTCATATTTCAGAAGTAGATTTACAAAAGTAGAAGAGAAACATTAAAGACTTGACTCTTACGGAATGTATGTGTGGGTCAAGAAAATCAAATAAAACCCTAAATCTACTAATATTTATAAATATATAATAAATTATACATATAATAATATCTTTTATCTTATATATATATAAATGGATTTGGGTAGCGGATACTCGAAAGTAATTGCCCAAATCTAACCCAAACCCGTTACGTGTTTGCATATTTCAACCCAAACTAATTCCAAAACTATTTAATATTTCTCAAACCCGTCCCATTAGAATTTAAAAAATACGAATACCTACAAAAATTCGATCCATTACCGTCCCTAATCTAGACCATATTTCTTTCACTATATATATGGGGATATCCTCAAAGACGTCAACTAAATAATCTCTTTAGTTTTTTATTCTACTTGTTTCCCCCAAAAGTGTATGTGGAGACGGCGGAACTGGTTTTAAGAAATTATTATTGAGTAGATATTTTTGAACGGAGTCAGGGATTAATATATTTCTTCAAATGGACAAACTATTTTTACGAGGGACGTCTCACAATAGCAAATTAACCACACTTTTGAAAGATGAAAGGACTATTAAATATTTAATTTAGTGCTATTTGGACGTATTATATTTGGACATACGATGGTAAAAATAGGGATTCGATGGATTTTTTTAACTAATAATTTAATTTCACAATTTCGACAGTTTGGTTATTAATAAACATACCCTTTTTAAATTTTAATTATAAAGTTTCATCCAAATTTAAATTCACAAGTTTAGGAATTGGGTGTGGATGAGAATAAAATTTGGAAACATGTATGTGTGAGATCTTCGGAAGGGGGTCTGACTAGGAATTAAATTTTGAAAGCAATCGGGCAATTTTTTTCTTATTTCAAGCACGTATGTCCAGACATTGTATGTTTGAATAGACTTATTGTAAAAATTATTCCCTTCATTGCGTTCAACAATTGTATCGCTTTCTTTTATGGGTGTCTCACTCAACTTTTCTCATTTTCCTTTTTTTTTTTGGCAAAGATTAGGCTTATTGCCTCACTTTATGTGCAATATTTTAGTATCACATGTGATTTGGTTTTATAAATAGTGATAATCCACTTAAAACAATTTTATCATCAATAATTAAATACACTTTTTATATTTAATTATTTTCTTCTTAATATCCGTGTAGAAATGAAGTGAAATAAATTGAACGAAACGAGCGAATAATATTTGTAATTTTAGCAGTAAGTTAGTAACTATTTAAAAGAATAAGGTTAACAGCAAACATGTGGCAGTTGCATAAACGTGTTGGGCCGCAAATGCAATTTACTCTTTATGGACACTGAATTTACCCATTGAAGCAAATACCCAACATTAATTAATACCTTAATACTATTTCATAATGAATGTCTTACTATTTAATAATGGATGTCTCCCTATTCCGCAAGTCTAATCAATTAAAAAGCATGATGCTACACGTTTCCTACGAGGAGCATTCAATTATACTGATACTATATGTTGCTTCACTATTTTCTTGTCAGCGACCGCCAAGATGGGCGCTCACTGCGAGCGTCGGTGGCTCGCTAGCACCGTTGTGGGTGTTCTTATAACTGAAATGAAATAGTTACTTCCATTTATTTACCACTTATTAGGCATAACAGCTAGGCATTTCATCTTTTCAGTTATGGTTACCATTGAATTTCACCTTTCGCGAGCATCATTTTCGCTTAATTCGTATTAACATAATTTTGTTTATTTTTTTTATATTATGTTTAATTCTAATACACTGTACTGTTTGTTATTGAATCTTTATAAATTAATAGAAATCAAAGTTTGATTTGTTGCTTTTCTTTTTAACTTTAAGAAATGAATAAACAGAACAAACCACACTTTGATTTAACGTAATTTATAAATTTAATGATCTCAATAATAATTTTTGAAGTATTAAAATAAAATATAATATAACATTAAAATAGAATAATACTATTATGAGTAAAACGAGAGTGATACTCACTAAAAGTGTACAACATATTACATCTCTATATCTTGTACCAATATATGTATATGAAGGAATAGATCATATAAAGACTTTATTCTAAATAGAAAACTAAACACTCTTTTCAAAAATTAGTAACCTGTGTGTGATCTACTGTATATATTTCCTTTTTAATATTAAGTATGTTTATCTTTCTCTTTGTATTTGAAACCGAACTTTTCACATAATTTAAAGATAAGCATCAAATATGACAATTGACTTATTTATATAATGTATTATACGTACGTCATTAGTAATTGAATTTCTGCCCTTAAATTCAGGAATCGATTTGCAGCATATGGTACAAAACTATTTTTGCGTTAATTTAGATTTTTGTATAATACCATATAGTCTTCTAGTAATAAAAAAATTGTGATTTTGCTTTTTGTGTATATAATAAATTAATAAAAGTGTGTATCATAATCCTAAGATGAATAAATTTTAATTATAATTTAATAATTTCAATTAGGAATTAATTATCGCAATTAGGTTGTAGGGGCACCCAAATAAAAATCATTTTGTTTATTAAAGCCAAATACTAGCGGTTAAGATATGAGATATGAGGCATATTGGAGTGGTTGACTAAGGTATTACAAGTTATTTAGGCTATATGTATTGGGGGTTTTGAAGGGGTCTCCAGACACCTCAATGCTAGAGACCCCTCCGTTGCAACTCACAAAGTCTCGAGCCGGTCTTGAAAAATTGAGACGGTCTTGAGCTAGTTTCCTCTTTTTTTTTTTTTTTCTTTTATATATATATTTATTTAATCTTATTTATCATTATAAATATCATTATTTTCACCTTATTCTTCACACTATTATCCATTCTTCAAATTATCCATCTTTCACTTTTCAAATCTTTCAATCTCATTTCTTCATCTCTTCCTTTCTTGTGAAAATGGATCCCAATAATTCCTTTTTGTCGGCGTGATTTCCCGATATGTCCGGCGATGTTTATGTCTACATGCCGGCATGACTTAATTAGTGTATTGTTTTTTTTTTTCTTAATTTGAATGAATGTAATTTTCCAATTTTTATTAATTAATTTGCCGCCGATTTGGACCTATACAAGAATAGTTGTTTATTTTAAATATTGTATTTTTTATTTTAATTAATGTTATGTTTATTATATTTGTATTAATGTAATATTTTAATTTATTTTAATTAATATATTTTTTGGAATTTATTTAATGAAAAATTCTAATTGTTTAATATTAAAGTTAGAGACAGCTTAGAGATAGATGAGATGTAGGGGAAGTGTCTCTAAGCTATCTCTAGTTCTAAAAGTGGAGTTAGAGACTCTTAGGTGTCTCCGAAAATTGCAGATAATCTTATTGAAAGGTCTTGAGTTCAATCTCGCATGCTTGCAGTGTAGTATATTTCCATGTTGTGCAGTGGAGTAGTGATCTTGCCTGCGAGCGTGTAGTGGTACCACTTTTATGGGGTATAGAGGTCCACTTATATGATGGTGTAGTGAGTTATTCGATAATATATATACCGTGTAATTCTCTGAAAAAAGATAAAGATACCCAAATACTAATCTTTGTTATTAAAATACTATGTGAGCGTTGTTTCGTTTGCGTGAAAGGACTGATTGATAAAAATAGTATCCACTATTTACTTTAATGGATTGATTACTTTTAACTTTAGTTGAGCATTTAATTCTTCATGTACTCAATAATGTATGTTACCAATTATCCTATCACGCAGGAGATTAATTTTGCAAATAATAATCACATTTTAATTTCGGATACAGTGATAACAGTACAATACATGAATATAAGAATGCAAAATTGAATGTAAAGTCATATATTCGCGTAGTTAATGCACAATTAATGAAAATAGAAGAACGGAAAACATCTATTCATGTGGATTTACCTAGTACATAAGCTATATAAATATATTAAAATATAATAATTTTGAGAAAATTTCTCCCAAAAATCTATTCATTAATTATATGTATAAATTAATTAATGATCAATCATTAACATTCATTCATTTAATCTTTATATAATAAATTATGTATTTATGCATTCAATTATTAATGATGACTAATTAATATTTATTCATTAAATATTTATGTAATTCTCATTATTGACATCATCAAAATTTAAATGCCTATATTCATTTATGAAAAAAAAATAGAGGTCAATTTATAAACATTTAAATACCTTTTTATAAAACATAGAAGTTTTTTACACCTATTCATAAGAACATAAGTTTTCTATACCAAAATCATGTAAAAGACTAAAATACCCTTACTTTTAATAAACAAATATGAAAAGACAAAAAATTGACTTTTTTTTTCTTGTTTTTTTTATTTACACGCTGGTTTCTCTCTCTCTCTCTCTCTTTCTCTTTCTTCTTCCTCTAATAAACCCTAAACCCAAATAATATCACCAACCAACCTTGATGACATTAAATTTGAACAATGCTCATTTATGTTTTGGAAGAGAGGTTGTTTGCTCTCATTAAACACACAACAACTAATGTAATTGTGTAATGCAAAATTGTCACACACACGAACTTGAAACTCACAACATAGAGAATAAGAGAGAAGTGGGTCTTCAAAAAAAAACTATATTTACGACGTAAAATTCTCAAACACACGAAGTTGAAGCTCAAACGGAAGGCTTTCGTGTTTCTGGGGTAGAAAGAAGGTATGCAACTATATTCACCACGTAAAATATGATTTTTTTCGACGAGTGTTTATACACACGATGGCAAACCCACGGTGGATGTATTTTATCACACGATGGTAGAAAATTTTCATGTACATGAATTATATGTTGATATTTAGTCATAAGAGAGTATATTTGCATGTTTAGAAATATTTTTAGAAGTAAAATTACCGTAAAAATATATCTCTGTCGTGTGTATGAGAATTCTGCATTTTGTGGGCCCATTTCTGCAACCCACGATGGCCTACCCACGATGTGGGTTGTACCATCGTGGGTTGCCCCACCGTGGTTTGCCCCATCGTGGCAACCAACGATGGTTACCACCGTGGAACCCACGATGGTCCATCGTGGGTATCCCCATCGTGGGTAGACAGGATCTTCATTTTTAGCGTGTTCGATCGGATTTTTTTATAATTTCTTGGCTATTTTTTATTTTTCAGATGTCGTGGCAATGTATGTTGATACATCACAGCAGTCGTTGGGATCGATCGAATTATATAGATGTGGATTCTTTTTTTGTCTTCATCGATAGTGGCACAGTGAACCGTGCAAACCTTGTTGAACTTATTGGAGAAGGGTTGGGAAATATAAATCCGACCGACTACACGTTGTGGTACTTGACACGCATGGGCAACGGAAACAAAGTAAAAGTTCTATTGCGGAGTGATATCGAGTTACTGCGTCTTTTAATTGAACAGAAAGACGATCCGGAGGTTTACGTTGATTACGGCGGCTCATCCGCCCCCGGGGTTAAGTTTGGTGGTAACAGCTCTGGATTTGAGCACCACGATGTTGACAACCGCATGCCCCACTCATATGAGCAATATGAACAAGATGATGAAGATGAGGAAGATGAGGATGAAGATGGTGACTACCAACAAAATGAAGAAGATGAGGTGAGTTCGTCCGAAGACGAAGCAGATGATCGTCGCAAAGAATTGCTTGATTCGCTATCCATTGATTTTCTTGCTTGGATGCGACAGCCGGAACAAATGGATAGGGTTTTTGGTCATCGAAACTTCACATCGGACCATCAGTCCGAACGCGAGATCGAGCATTTGCGCGTAATGCGCAATTAGATCATTCCATTTCCCGATCTTGACAGCGCAGGGAGATTAGGGTGGGTCGAGCAACCACCACCAGTGCGTGGGGAACTCGAAGTGGGGGCCTTATTTAGGTCGAAGAAAGACTTGAGGATCACTGTTGGAATGTACCATCTGGAGAACTTTTTGGAAGTGTAGATCGAAACGTTCGGCTCGCAATCGTACGACCTTCCTATGCAAGACTGGCAGAAAGAATTGCAGCTTTAGAATTTGTGTTGTTGAGGGCGGCACCATTTGGAGAATTACTAAGTTATTCCTAGATCACACATGTCACCACGATTTGAATCGTGCTGCTGCACGATCGGTATCTTCTGATGTTGCTGCATTTTATTTTGCTAAGAGATTGACCGGCGAGGCGGTTACGTTGAAGCCAAGGGAGATGATGGAAGAGATGCGTAGAGTGTTTGGTATTAACATTCTATACAGTTTTGCTCTCCGAACGAGAAACATAGCCATAGAAAATACGTATGGCGACCACATCTCGTCGTATCAGAAGATCCCGCCGTATCTATATTTGTTGAAGCAGCATAACCTGGGAACTGTTTATGACTTGGAGATGACCATCGAGGGCTCGCTATATCACTTATTTGTGGCACTCGGACAGAGTATTTGAGCGTTTGATAAGTGTCTACGGCCGGTGTTTGTAGTGGACGGGACCCATCTTAAGGGAAAGAACCGAGGAATTTTATTTGTAGCTGTCACGCTGGATGGGAACAATCATGTCTTCCCCCTTGCAATTGGCCTCGGTCCCAAGGAGAATGATGAGTCGTGGGTATATTTTCTCTCCAACCTCCGTAGATGCTACAACCCTGAAGATGATTTACTGATTGTGAGTGACCAACATTTGAGCATTAGGAATGCAGTTCGAGCCGTTTACTCGAATGCATTCCACGGGTTGTGCTACCACCACCTTCAGAAAAATCTCACGCCCTACGGAAAGCACGTAGCCACTATCTTCCAAGCTGCAGCATATTATAATCGACATGAAGAGTTCGAGGATTTGTTCTCAAAACTGCATCAAGTGAGCCCCAACGGAGCTCACAGATGGCTTTCTGACATTGGATCGGAGAGGTGGGCTAAGTGTAAGTGTCCGGTCCGACGCTATAACTTCTTGACCTTCAATTATGCCGAATGTTTGAACTCTTGTATGTTATGGGCGCGGCGTCTCCCAGTGCACTCGATGATTGAGATGTACCGTTTCATTGTAGAGAAATGGACCGATGAGCATCGAGAAGAAGTTGCATCGAGAGATCATGAGTTGACACAGAACGCATTGGAAAAAATTTCTTTATCCGTGCAACACGGTACCCGTCTTGCAGCTCGAGGTAACACCACCACACATGTTTACAAGGTTGAAGAAAGAAATGTTTCTTATAACGTTGATTTAAGAACCTGGACATGTACGTGCCGAGCGTGGGATTTAGATTTGATTCCATATCGCCATGTTGTTGCCGCTATAAGGTAACATGTTCAATTACTAAATATTGTTTGGTTGCACGAACTTTCATTTAGCTTAGCCTATCCATATGTTGAAATTGTCATCATTTTCTTATTTAATAGGCGTGCAGGTAACAGTTTGTATGTGTACGATTTTGTAAGTCGTTATTTCAAACAGGAGATATTTAGAGAGACTTATATGGAGCATATTAACCCAATACCGCATCCAGATGAGTGGGTTGTGCCTTCGGAGATCTCCGCAATTGTTTGTCTTCCTATGGATGAGGTACGTCAGGCTGGGCGGCCAAAAGATAGTCGTGCACGATCCACAGTAGAAAATTTGGTGAGACATCCCCAAGTATGTGGTAGGTGTCATGGAAGGGGCCACAACAAAAAGACTTGCACAGCATCCATCCCGTTCAGTGGTGTTGACTTGAATAACCCCCCTGAAGATGCAGAAGAGGGCGAAGGAGAACAGGTAAGGCAAAGGCGTCGGCGGAAGAAAAAGTGTAGCATTTATCGTCTTGATGATCATAATGCGAGGAAATGTCCCTATCTTTAAACGTAAATATGTTATTTTTTTTGTTGTTTAAGATGAATTTATGATTTGTATTGGGAGAGAAAGCAAAACTAAATTTTAATATATTTGAACTTATTTTATATATGTGAGTGATACTTGAATGAGGTTTAAAATAGCAGGTGAAAAAACATCACTCCCTGGATACCCACGATGGCCGAACCCACGATGGGCAAAACCCACTATGGTGGCCACGATGGGCAAAACCCACTATGGTGCCCATCGTGGGAAGCCCACGATGGACAGCCACGATGGGAAGCCCACGATGGGCAAACCCACGATGGTGGCCATCGTTGGCAGCCCACGATGGGCAAAACCCACTATGGTGGCCATCGTGGCAGCCCACGATGGTGGCCACCGTGGGAAGTCCACGATGGGCAGCCCACGATGGACAGCCCACGATGGTAGCCATCGTGAGCACGGTGGTGAGCAGCCACCGTGGGCACAAGAACATGAGTGAATTTCATTACTTTACAACATAATTTCAAACACCCACACGTGACCTTCATCTAATTCATTAGTAAATCAGGTATTTCGTACGAACGTTGAAGTTAGTGATACATAACCATTATCTGCACATTCATCCTGTATTGTGCGTATAGTATAAGTTTTTTTGCACGAAATGTTACATAATTGAAATACTAATCATTGAATTAACAAAATGTATCATATAATTTATAAGGACGGGATTAATGTGCAGATAATGGTTATGTATCACTAACTTCAACGTTCGTACGAAGTACCTGATTTACTAATGAATTAGATGAAGGTCACGTGTGGGTGTTTGGATTATGTTGTAAAGTAGTTTTAAATTGAAAAATAAGCTATTATACAAGCACTAAACAACAAAATCGAAGAAGGAATCGAACAAAAAATAAAATTCACTCATGTTCTTGTGCCCACGGTGGCTGCTCACCACCGTGCTCACGATGGCTACCATCGTGGGCTGCCCATCGCTGCCCATCATGGGCTACCCATCGTGGCTGTCCATCGTGGGCTGCCCATCGTGGTTGTCCATCGTGGGCTGCCCATCGTGGGTTACCCACGATGGCCACAATCGTGGGTTTGCCCATCGTGGGCTGCCAACGATAACCACCATCGTGGGTTTGCCCATCGTGGGTATCCAGGGAGTCCCTTTTTCACCTGCTATTTTCAACATCATTCTCACATCTTAAACAAGCAAGATCAAATATTTACAAAAATGACAAGCAAGTTCAAATATCATATAAAATAAGTTCAAATATTTACAAAAATGATATTTTAGCTATGCCTTTTCTCCCATAACGAACCCTCTACTCCTAACCAAAATATTCTAGTTCTAACAAAATACCTATACTTCTCAATGTATCTATCATCAATTGACACATTACGATGTGTCGATGTTAAATTGATGAGGCGATCAACATACATAAGAGAGTATGGGCCACAATTTGTCCCGTCGGTTTGGATGAATTGTTCCTCCTCACGCATCTTAATCAAGAGCGGAGGGTTTTTTAACCTTTGTCTATGGAAATTTTGCTCCCAGTATCCTGATGCAAGCAACAGTCGAGATAAGAGATCGGTCACACACTGTAATTGCTCCTCGCGCACGTTCGTTTCCCTGTGATGGATCATGGTCGAGTCATACAGCTCGACAGTCCAATCCTTCAAACAAATGTGTATGGTCACCCAATGATTCCCCCCGATATTGCACACTGTTATGACCTGTACACGACAAGGAATAATTTAACAATTTAACTACATTAAAAAAAATAAATTATAGTAAACTACAAATATGAAATTATTTTAAAATATAATAACTTACATGGTTAGCTTGCCACCAAGCCGTTGCTAATTCACTTTCTGTGCCATCAACCATATGTATAAGAGCATCGGGTACACGCCAATTAATATGTAGTCTAAGCCCTGGAGGAATTTTCTTTCTCTCTCCTCGTGCATTAATAGGGAACAACTTATCCCACTCATTTCGCAAACCATTCTAGTAATACAACCAAAAATTACATAAATCTAAAAGAATATTAATATAATCAAGATTTACATAAATCGAAGAGAAATACTTACATAGAAGCCAGTGCCGACTATAATGGTGGTTGCCTCACATACTCCATCAGCTGTCAACCTATCTAAATGTCTCACCTTGAATTTCATATAGTTTAGGTACAGCTCTATCTCTTACAATGTTATTTAATTTTGTTAGTTATAATATACTAATAAGTTTGAATTATTGTAATTTAAGATAGAATTGTACCTCTGCCCACATCATTTGTCGAGGATCCTCCAGACGATCAAAAACAGATTGCACCACAACATGGCCAAGCATCGGAATTGTGATCACAGCATCCTCTCCTGATTTTCTATGCCTTCTATACATACGCTTCAACCTCTTCACGGCTTGCTGAGTCATGGCTTGGTAAGGCGTCTGCATGGCGGCAGACGGTCTCGTCTTACGACGACCTTGCACCTCCTCTCGCTCCGCCAATTCGTAATCTTGCTCAGCAGACTCCTCATCAGAGGATGACGACCACTGAATATTAACAGGTGAAACCTGCCGTCTGGGCTGCTCAGGTGTGGTGTCCTCCACAGTAGGAAAAAACGACTGCTCCTGCTGGTACTCAGGTTGGTAGGGAATCTGCTGCTCATGTGGGGTGAACTCGGCAGTAGGAAAATGGTGACTGCTGCTGCCGTCGCTTGAAAACACTGACTGCTGCTGCCAGATAGAAGGTCGAAACATCGGAGGCTGCCACGTCGGAGGGTCGTACTGATGCAGCGGTCTACTGCTGTAGCCGAAGAACATCGGCGGCTGCTGCTGCTGGGCAGGCTGATACCCCCACGGCTGCTCAGGTGGCTCGCTTTGGTGGGGTATAAGATCAAAGGATTGCCCTAACAGGTGGTGCATCGGCTGCTCGGTACGCTCAAGGATGTGGTGACTGTGCTGTCTCTGTAGAGTTGCAGCTGCAGAGTGACGAGGCGGGTCCGAAAACCTCCGGTGTGTGCTAGAAACCTCTGCAGAGTGACGGTGTGGCTCAAGACTCCTCCTGTGGCTCCCAACAGACGGCTGTGGAGGGCTCCTAGACCGTCTGTGTCTCGGACCGAAATACTCCTTCACCTGAGCAAAGAGCTTCCGGGAAAAGGTAGCAAAGAAGCCCTTGTCAGACTCGTCCATCAAGACCGCCCTCAGCCGGCGATCGAAGTAGTCGTCTGTGTCGTCCTTCGTGTGGTCAGGACGTCCGTGGACACAACACACTCTATCTTCGGGTCTCTCCTGATAGACCGGCTTTGCTATCTCAGCTGTATCTACTGGTGGTGGTGATGGTGGGGTGCTTTGTCGGCGTCATTTTGGGATTTTCTGTGCCGATGAGGTCGGTTTAATTATCTTCCCCACTACCTCCGCAGCCTTCGCCAATTTTCCCTTCTTTTTCACCTTTTTCGGGGAAACCTTTTCTGTATTCTTCTCTGTTAATTTTCTTGGAGGTTCCCAGTGTACATGATACACCGAGTCAAGACTGAACCAATACAGCTCGTCCATGTCTTCCGCAAGAATAGGCATCGTGTTATGTATGACAAGACCCTAAACAAGTTATGTAAAATTATTATTAGATCACAAATTAAACATGTAATATAAATGATAAAATATTATAAAAATAAAGGCAAGACACGTACCTCTCTCTCGAAGAAGGTGCTGAAATCTGCTTTAAGACATCTCGTAGTCCACATAAAACATCGAGGAACTCTAATGGTGGATGATCGGGTTCCACAGTTCCGTCCCAACAGTGGAATACACTCGTAAGACCAAATTTGTAAAATCCAAATCGGTCCGTAAAAGTGATAAGTTCCAATATTGCATTGGTTGGGATTCTTGGCGGTGTTGTTGATGTAGTAAGTTAATGCCTGATATGTGTAATCACCCCACGGAAACTGTTCCCAACTTTCCGGATCCTCAACTAATGCCCATGCCCATTCCTCCATATCCATATTATGGTCCCGACACAGGAGAAACCGGTAGTAAAGTAAGAGCTTAGCTACCTTCACATAGTCTTCGAGGTTGTCTCCCAAATCTAAATCTTTAAACCTATTATGCATTTCTATAACTTTAGTTTTGCGGCCTTTGAATACTCTATGGAAAAGACTGTCAGGCCGGAGAAGATGTCTCTCATTTGGATCAAAATTTATCTTCCCAAAATTCAATCCAGTAATGCACGCAAAGTCGCGTGCTGTGAAGCGGAGGATTCTCCCGGCAATTTGGAACCACGTCTCATCCGCGGGGATCTCTCTACCAGTCAACTGACGGGCCAACAAATGATGCAGGGCACTATTTGTACTTCCAAGTCTCTTATGTTTGATCAAACGGCCAACAATTCCCGCCGTAAATTCATCATACACTTCTTGATACCGTCGAGGATTGTGCGTGAAGTGCCGAAATACCTTCGGTATATCTTTAAATAGGATCTCACGACAATATATATTTATTAATTTGTTATGATGACGCAATTCAGGTCTCATCCAATCACAACCGGGCTGTAATATAAACACATAAAGTATAAGGATAGAAGTTCGATCACTCAAACAAACAAAACCACAAAACCCAAAGCCTATAAAATAGTCCCTGGACACCCACGATGGGGAAATACACGACGGGGCAACCCACGACGGGGCAACCCACTATGGGGCTGCCCACGACGGGGCTGCCCACGACTGGGTGCCCACGATGGGGTGCCCACGACGGGGTGCCCACGATGGGGCTTCCCACGATGGGTGCCATCGTGGGTACATAAACACCCACTGTGGGCAGCCCGTTTTTCACTTAAAATCTCAATTTTTGTCAACAAATCTTAGATATAACACTTCTAATGCTCATAAAATCAAGTACATTGTTCTCATATTCAATAAATCGAACATAAACACACACTTAGAAGCATATATTTTGCAAATCCAAAATTCAATTTCGTGTGGAATTTTAGCAGTAACCGGTGGTTCGTTTACGACGAGTCGTACTTCCTCCTCGCCGGAGGTAGATGCCGACGCCCTTGACTCCCCATCGTGGTCGGAGTGTTCACTCATATTACCGTCGTGTGTGTGTTTTTTTTCGCAGCCGTGTGTGTGTCGTGGGTTGAGAGGGAGGGAGAGAGAGAAAGTGATGTGTGATGGGGGAAGTGGGGGACCGTATAGATTTTAGGGTTTTTTAAATTTTTTTTGTCTTTTCTTTTTTCTTTATTAAAAGTAAGGGTATTTTAGTCTTTTAAGTGATTTTGGTATAGAAAACTTATACTCTTATAAGAGAGTGTAAAAAACTTCTACTTTTTATCGAAAGGTATTTATAAAGAGTTTTCCCTATAATTATACTAAAACAAATTATCAATGAAATATTTTCCCGCTTAAGTCCTATTGATATTTTATGTATTGATTAATTAAATTTCATTCATTTTAATCCCTCATTCATTTTCTATTTATATTGACTATTAATATTCCAATGTACATGTACATACAATATCCGCATAACTATATTAACTATTTGTTTTCTCTATTTTAGATTAACTATGATGTTGGACTATTAATGAGAACCCAAAAAATTTGCATTGTTATGTATTTGATTATGGTAAATTCTTGTGTGAGACGGGTCTTGCATTATGAGATCGGATTGACTCGGTCCGGATTCGGGTTGATCCGGTCAATCGTTGACTTTTTTTTCGACTTTTTTTTTTGGCAACAAGTCTATATGCTTATCACCATATATTCATATGCATTGCACTTTATGTTCATATGCACAACCTTTTTCCACTTATTTTTTTTAATCATGTCTTATGCACTTCAAAGTGTATCCACATGCATAAGCATGTTAACCGATATGCACCATATTGTATTTCTATATGCACAACCAAATTTCGATTTTTATTTTTTAAATTTTCAAATTTATTTTGCACTCTTTTTTTTTGTTTGCCTCTTCGTTGTTTTGTTTGTCGCTTCTTCTTTGGTCAAGATTCGAGCGAGGGGAGCCGAAGGCCTTGGAGCGAACCGAAAAAGTCCAAATTGTTGCCCGACGATTATCCTTATATTAGTAATCGGAGCGAAGGCGGAGCCGTAAAAATCGGATTCGAAGGCGGAGCCGTAAAATCGAAGCCGAAGTCTCCATCGGAATAAAAAAAAACTGTAAATAAAAAAGAAAAAAAGAAAAAAAAATTAGGAAAAGTTGGTGCATGTGGATACTCTTCGGTGTGCATATGAACATTAAGTGGTGTGCATATGAATATATGGTGGTGTGCATATGAATTATGGATACTCTTCGATATGCATATGAACATTAAGTGGTGTGCATATGAATATATAGTGGTGTGCATATGGATATATTGCAAAAAAAAAGTAAAAAAAAAGCGCGTGCACAACACGCGCCATGCGCGCGTCTCACATAGTGAGACGGGTCTCACCAGAGTGTAGCTCTTTAATTATTTGTATGTAAACATACATGCATATATAATTTTTTTCACTAGGAGCAATTTTTTTGAGAGCACATAAAAGACAATGTATGACGTTATGGGTAAATGACATTTAAATCTTAGAATTTTTTTTACTTTATAAAAAATAACTTAAAATATATAATATTCCTTCCGTCTAAAAGTTATATGTTCATTTGGGTTCTGGCACGGCACGCTGATTAAGAAAAACTGAAAAAGTTATTTTGAATGAGTAAAAGTTAGAATGTAGGGGTAGTGGGATAATGACAAAAAAAGCGGTATTGACAAAAAGATGGTGGTATTGACTAAAAAGTAGAAATAAAGTTGTTGTGTTGACTAAAAAGGTAGGAATAAAGTTGTTGTGATATGAGACCATCAATGACAAAAGGGAGTAAATAAAAGAAAAGTAGGAGGGTACGGTTGTACAAAAAGATAAATAGACATTTGATTTGTTGACAAAAAAATATGAGTAAGTAGGCATTTGATTTTTGAACAGAGGGAGTACTACTGTTTATATCATAAACTATCATTTTTGCATAAAAATAATAATTTTAAGTTGCTTATCACACAAGGCGGGGGTACATGACTAGTACATGTATATACAAGTCTTGCATTGATGAGCATTACAGACTCGTAATTTATAAGGTGAATTTAATATTACAAAATGACTAATATTTATGTTTTAATCGTTATGACTAGTAATTGGATTCAATCAGCAAAATAGTTATTTTTATGTATTTCCTCTAAAATATTCAAGATGGAACTTGGTTTTCGCCTCCCGCAGCTTGTATAATAGAGTTAATTGTAAGAAACTTGAATAACATCCTTTAATAAGGTCCGAGGCTAAGATTAGCGACCTGTGTCATCTTAGAGGGTGTTTGGCTAAGCTTTTAAGCTCCTTAAGCTTATAAGTTATTCATTATTAAGGATTTAGGAGCTTATAAGCTATTTTAAGGAATTTTTAAGCTCAGCCAAACACCTACTTAGTTGCTAGATTTTTCTTAGTACTTTAATTTATACATAGTCAGTCTTTTGTTGGTGTATAATGTAAACCAAACGTTTTGTGTTTGTATACACAGTTTCTATTTCCGCTGTTTTCTCCCATATCTGATTTGATTATTTGTCGTGTAATATATTTTGTCCTTTTATCTCATTTTATAGATTAAATGGTGTGTTGTAGATCACAAAAGATCATTTGATCAGTTTCTCATGAGATATTAATAGTTATTCACAGTCGAGATAACTCTGGACAAGTTATCATTTTAGACTGTAGCATATAACAAAAAGTAGTTTGTCTTGACTATTTGTTTATGCTAGTACATATGTTTATGTATTGAATATATCCCAGTGAGACGTGTTTTTTTATTCTGACCGTTTGAGAAGAACCAAGGTCTCAGTGACTCGATAGATCTAAATCCTAATAAGTTATTAAGTGTGATCAAATATTTGTGTGTTGCTTTGACTTACTATGGGTGAGAGTTATGAGTTAACTCAATATGTCATGTATCTTAAGTGACAATAATATTTGTTTTGACACTTATTTAACTGTATTAGAAACCATATCCTGGTGACCCTAGGTTGATAATATTCCCTTAAGGAGCTCATTAAGTTTATTGTACTAAACTCTTTAGGTGGATTTTGTATCCAGTACGATAATAAGGTTGAGTGGTATTATTTAAGGATTTAAAGATATTAATTAATTTAAGATGTCAGAAGCTTTAATTAATTAATGAATGTTTGACATCTTAAACATGGGGATTATCGAAGTTAAAACTAGAAGCCCTAATTCATCAGCGGACTAGAACGACAATGCATCACTAATTCTTTAGTGGAATGAATTAGTGATTATATACATGTAATTATTTTGGGCTTGAATAATAGTATACAAGTATATAGGAAGACCCAACTCTAATTTTCTAGTAAATCTCTAGAATGGCTCAAATATTCTCTTACATTCAAGCCCAACCCACATATCAAGACATAATGGACTTAAGCTCATGGATTGTCTTATATATAATTCAAGCTCTCATGAAACCCAAGTCCAACATCCAACATACTTAGAGGTTAGAGATAGAAAGTAGTGAGTGGATTTGGAGTGCTTGAGGATCTTGGAGGATTGCAAACCACGTGGCATCCGAGATCGAGGCGGGACACATTCTAGAAGATTATCTATTTGAATCATTCAACGAACTTCAAATCCAAGATGATATCTCTAATCCTTGTATAATTGCTTTAAATTAAAAGGAGTATGCTAGCTATGATTCTTGTATGTGAGTTAGATATTCAAAAAAGATTCGTGGGCAAATCGGTTCGACTTTCATTAGCCGTTCCCATCACTTCTAAATATAGAGTAGGAGAATATCAGTGGATAAAAAGTTCTCGGGTTCAAGCTATATCACTCCCCCTTCCAACCTTCCCCTCTCCCCTAGTCAAAAAGGAAAAAAGGAAAATAAATTAGTGCGAGGATATAGCATTTGTAAAAGAAAATTATATTTCAATGTGATAACTACAATATGCATTTTTTAAGTATACAATAATCATTCATAAAACGATATACAAAAAGAAAATTATTCTCTACAATTACTCAATCAAAATAAATTGCATAGCTAATGGGTTATTTCCACATGATAAATTATAGAAACATTTAGCCTCTCATCTTAGAATTACGGAATTACCCTTAATATTGAAGTTGTCAGAGCTAATTATTAAAACAAAACCGTAAGTTTCAGTATTTTCAGAAAATGAACTATATATTACAATATTTGAAAATGAGGACTATATGTTATGAAATTTGAAAATAAAGATTATAACTTCCATTTTTTGCATTTGCATTCCTATTTCGGGCTCAAAATAAATTATTTGGGCTTTTTAGTGACACTTAGAGCCCGTTACTGACGTGGCCGTGTCATGTCACTTTTTTGGCAAATTTGTTTTTCCCTTATTTGTTATTATCGATTATTTTTTCCAGCATATTTTTTATTATTGAAAGAAAGAAAGAAATCAATTATCAAAATCAGTTATTTGCTACATTTGAAGTGTAAAATAAAAACAAGGACTTAAAATAAAAGAAACTCGTCATTTACACTGGCTCGAAAGAAACTTATTTCCTTATTTTTATTTTAGGCTGCAAGTGTGCAAATAATTTCTTTGTTTCTCTCTTTCGATAATAACAAATATGGCTCAAATTAAAGTCGATAATGACAAAAAAGGAATTTATTTTGTCAAAAAGGTGACATGGCATGACCACGTTAGCAACAGACTCTAAGTGTCACTAACAAGCTCAAATAACTGGTTTTGGGCCCGAAATAGAAATTTAAATATAAAAAAAATGAAAGTTACCTTTCTGAAAACATCAAAAGTTACTGTCTAATTTTAATAATTGATCAGGGATCGGAAGTGTAAGCATGTTGTTTTTGCCATCTTTTGATTGACATTGCGGCCTATCATTCTGATTTCTTGAAATTTTGTTCTAGCTGGATAATGTAATAAATAAATATGCATTAATATAATTCATGAATTAATGCATAAAAAATCACTAAATATATATCACAGAATGCACAAGAAAAAACTGATAATAAACAATAACTTATATGAAAATACATAATTCATTGACGCAAAATGTGTTATACAAAAATAAAATATGTGGTACGATACAAAATAAACAAGACATGTTCATAAATTGAAAATAATCTTACGGAAATTTCGACAATATGCATAATAAGGTTATGAAAAATGCATTACACAATCCATTTATGTTTACACTCATGTTTCGATCAACCTAAATGAACACCATTTTATTAATTTTTGCATTCACGATTTTCACTCGTACGCACCTCTCAAAATCAGAAATTTTATATTCAATCCTACCTCACAAAAGCGACATTGCACGATCATTTTTAATTAAGAAATTGCACAGATCCTATCCAACATCGTCCTTTCTGAATTGAAGCTCAAAGTAAAATATGCATGCATGCTCTAACGATGATGCCATATAATTCAAGTGAAAATTTGGAACAAATTGTGCAATATGCAAGCTTTTGCGGAACTTGGCACGGAATTGCAAGATACAATCTGTTTTAGATGGATCCATAGATATTACATTAAAGGCCAAAGTCTTGCTACTATGAAGATTCCTTCAAATGCATCATGGGTGATCAGGGAAGTCATAGAAGCAAGGGACCAATAAAACCGCCGAATAATGTTCTAATTCACCGGTTGACTAAAAACACGAATTATAGTCGGACTAAAAATTGAAAAAAAAAAATCTCTAAAATCGTCTTCTGGAAAGATCGTTGGCTTCTAATAAGGAATAAAGAATAAGGAACTTTAGTCTTATCATCTTTTATACTTCCTCCGTCCACGAAATGATTGCCACATTCTGAACGACACGGGTTTTAAGACAATGGTAGGTAGTAGTGAATGATAGTGAGTATTATTGTGAGTGGAGTAAGAGTCTCACAATAAATGTGAGTGGAGTAGCAAAAGTGGCAACCATTTCGTAGACAAACTTAAATAACAAAAGTGACAACCATTTCGTGAACAGAGGGAGTATTAAAAAACATGCCAACCACAGAGGCAAAAACTTACTTGGCAAAGAGGAAAACATGCATAATGTAACTCGATAGCAATCAAATTGAACCAACGTGTTGAAATAACGAGCAACAAAAGACTTGATATTAGGATGACATTTAGGGAAAATAAAGGCTACCCGACTCTTGCAAACTAGATTCACTTCAACTTTGCGTATTGGTATCTGCCAAAAATAAAAATAAGCTAAAAAATAAAGAATACCTGAATCTAAAATATAAAGTTGATTGTTAAATTATGATCGATGATTAAGCACAAGCGAAGAAGATTGGCCGAAATAATAATTAATGAGAATCAAAACCAGAAATAACATAATTGCCGCCAACAAGTGGGAAACCAAAAAAAAAAAAAAAAAGTTGAAATTTTACCTCATTTTATTCTCGTGTGTTTTAGACCTTTTATTGATCTATCAATTTTATTCAAAGTGAACAAGATATAAAAATTGTGGCACCCTTAAGATAGAAATAAATATCTTATCGTTCTTACCAAATAAGATATAAAAACTTGTGATCCCTACTATTTAATATAAATTTATATCTTATTAATTATTCCTCAGTGCATTTAGAGGCATAAATTTATGCTCTTGTACAGTAAACCCATCCTAAATATAAACGTGCAAAAGGTACTTCATTTTAATGTAAACAAAACTAAACTACACATTTTAAACTGAAAAACCTAATGTGAAGTCAGTTTCTAATATACTTAAAAAGTAGTCCAATCTAAGTATAAAATATGTTTACGAAACCATGGGTCAACTACTTTCCCTACATAAACAAATACAAAAATTCACTATATATAGAAAGTATAGAATTCGCCACATCATTATGTAAGCACATTTTTGTTTTTGTGTGGGACCCACACAAATTCATCATAAACAATTTCCTCACTCACATAGTCAGTAAGCATTAAGCACTACTACACAACGAAATGTCTGAATCCAGAATGCCAGCTGGCACCTCCATATACCCCGCGTCAATGACGTATGCATTTTTTCCCCCAAAAGCTATAAATAGAAATTCTTCCCTCTCTCTCTCTAACATCAAAATTCATCTGGTCTCAACAAATAAACACAAACACAACCGTGTAATGGATCCCTTCAAGATTTCGCATTCCGACGAAGAGGTGATCCTCGCGTCGAGCCACCCGAAGAAGCGCGCCGGGCGGAAGAAGTTCAAGGAGACCCGCCACCCGGTCTACCGCGGCGTGCGGCGGAGGAACTCCGACCGCTGGGTGTGCGAGGTGCGTGAGCCCACCCAGCAGAAGCGGATATGGTTGGGGACCTACCCCACGGCGGAGATGGCCGCCAGAGCTCACGACGTGGCGGCCTTGGCGCTCCGAGGCCAGGCGGCTTGCCTCAACTTCGCCGACTCCGTCTGGCGGCTACCCGTCCCGGCGTCGAACGACCCCAAGGACATCCGCAAGGCGGCGATGGAGGCGGCCGAGGCGTTCGGCCCCACCCCGGGAGAGGTGGCGGTTTCCGGTGAGACGGAGAATGCTGTGAGTGGTGAGGGGAGTTCGACGGTGAATGTGGGTGGTGGTGGTGATTTTTTCATGAATGAAGGAGGTGCGGCTGGAGAGGCGGCGGAAGGAGCTTTGATGTCGCCGCCGCCGGACTTCGACGGGTGTTTCGGTTGCGATGATGACGTGGGAAGTGATGCTGAGGTGGAGCTGTGGAGTTACTCTCTTTGACAAAATATGGTTGGGGCGTCACACATATATATATATATATAGTCTCATCAATGAATGGCAAACTTTAAAGAATTAAGAAAAATAAAACACAAAATATTTCGGCGTACGACAAGAGTTATAAGGAGAATCTTTTTTTGACTCCGAGTCGTGGGGAAATATTTTTTTACTTTGGGGAAATAGAACAGTGTGGATTTAAACCTTTAATTATGTTTCCAAATTAAAGGGATAATATATTACTTAAAGTAGTATGTAGTGTAATCAACTGGTTTCATGGCTTTGTGCTGAACATGTTTTTGCCACATCTATGATCGTTGCTGCTGTTTCTCTTTTTTTGTGAAATGCAAGTGGAAAAAAAATATATAATATATTGCATGTTTTGCCATCTATATCCTCATCTTAATTTGAATAAGATTAATGATTTGTTTTTTTATTTATTACGGAATTAGTAAATGTAAATGATTGGTATTTACCAAATTATACACCCTGTCCCGTTTAATATGGCCTAATTCATTTCGTTACAGATATTATGAAGAAGGGTACCTTGTATTAAAAAAATGGAAATAAAGTATCTTTTAGTCAATAAAGTGCTAATAAAATAATTTTTTAGTATAACTATAGCTCTAATTCATTTTCATAAAAAAAAGACTATATTGAATGGGATGACCCAAAAAATAAAATACTCCCTCCGTCCATGAAATGGTTGCCAACTTGTGGACGACACGGTTTTTAAGATAATGGTAGGTAGTAGTGGATAATAGTGAGTATTGTTGTGAGTAAAGTAAAGATCGCACAATAAATGTAAGTGAAGTAGCAAAAGTGATAACTATTTTGTGGACAAACTTAAATAGCAAAAATGATAACTATTTTGTGGACAGATGGAGTATATCATATTGAATGGGACATACGCATGTGGTAAAAAAGCAAATAGAACAAATTATTAGCAACAAATTTCAGTAAAATATTCTAATACGTAGGTAGAACCAATTGATTCACCAAGTTCTCTCTTTATTATTGCCCCCGCACTCCTCCGCCACCTCCATCGTCGTCGCCGCTGCATCTCCCTCATGATCGTCGAAATAGTGGGGTCGCCAGTTACAATTCCGCGGTCGTGGACATGGAGCACGGTCACGGAGGAGACGCCCTCCCCTGTCTCCACGCCCTCGCTGCCACCGACACTTGCCGGAGTTCCCATTCTCCGACGAAGCGCACTTCCTCTTCAACTGAAGAAGAAGAAGAAGAAAGCGGCGGCTTTCCGCCGGCCGAGCTCGCACTCAGAACGCAGAAGAAGACAACGGCTGCGCGCTGCTTGCTCTCGGCGTCACCTCCCGTCAGCGAATAAATAAATGAGGCGGAGCGTGAAATTGCGGGCGAGTGAAGCTGATGGGCTGATTCCGGCATGTTTATGTTGTAGATTCTGGATTGAAATGTTTTGCTTTGATCTAAGCTTCTTCTGAGTCAAATATTTGATATCTGGTGTAGGTTGCAGATAAAGAGGCTAAATGGGCTGGGATTGAATTGATTTAATATTTGTAAGCATTTTTGTATAAATTTTCTGCTGCGCTATATTAATTTTAATTTTGTATAAATTTGGGTTTGAATCGTAAGAATTAGGCTATACACAACGCGGCTCGTGCTCGAGCCGCTTTCGAGCAGGGGGGTGCTCGAGACCATCGCGTGGCGGAGGAGACGAGCTCGAGCACAGCTCGAGCACACGCACTTACGAATTTTAAAAAAATAAAAATAAAAAACGTCAGGTGCGTGCATTGCATGCGCCAACGTTAAAAAAAATTACAAATCCAACGGTTCGATTTTGAAGCCGGCAACGGCTAGATTAACAGCCAATTTTTTTTTTTTTTTTTTTTTTTTCATTTTACCACCTATAAATACTCTCTTCACCTCTCTCATTTTTACACCTCTCATTTTATTTTCATCTCTCACTCAAAATCTTTCCTCTTCCACAATTCTTCAAGCAAACCTTCTCAAAAAATAATTATGGATCCCAACAACCCATATTCGTCGGCGTGGTATCCTGACATGTCCGACGACGCGAATTTCTTCACGGGAGCGGGGCTTGATTCAATCAACCTCAACACCGCCGCCTCCGCCGAATCCTACCCGGACTCCAACAGTCCGGCGACAAACACCGAGGATCGCATCATTTTGGCCCCGCCGCCGTCCCAGCCCGACGCCAGAGGAAGGAAGAAGAAGGGGAAGGGCAAAGCCGTTGACACCTCTGCTGCCGCTGCCGCCGAAGATGACGAGGAACCCGTCCGGTCCAAGCGACACAACTACACGGACGAGCAAGCCACCTACATTGCACAGATTTGGGTGGAGGAGACCAACAACTCCATCGTCGGATGCGACCAGTCTGGCGAGAGATATTGGGGCGCTATCCAAGAGCGCTTCAACCGGAGGTTCAACTTGACTCTCAACAAGAAAGCTGTGAGGAGCTTCTTCGGCCGCATCCAGACCGCCGTGAAACACTGGATGTCGGCTTGGCAGCAGGCAAATGCTCGCCGGCCAAGCAGCGTCGATGACGAGTTTGTAAAAAACCAGGCCCAACAGATCTATCAGGCAAATGCTCAGGCGCCTGCCTTCCGCTATTTCATGGCGTGGGAGATCCTCAGGGAAAACCCCAAGTTCCACCTAGCCAATTTCCCAGACGTACAGTCCATGAAGAGGACGAAGACTACGGCGGAGGGCAACTACACATCCTCTCAATCCCAGCCGTCGGCAGAGAAGGCCCAGTCCACCGAAGGAGAAAGCGCGCCTTCCCGACCAGAGGGTCGAGATGCGGCAAGGGCCAGGGCAAGGGGCAAAGGAAAGAAGCCGGTCGAAGGGTCGTCCCAGTACGATTCCGTCATGGATCGAGTTAGCTCCCGACTTACCCAGTTCGCCGAGGCCAAGCATGAGATCGCGGTGGCGATGCGGGAATCAGCTCGGGCGAAGATGGAAAGTGCACGCCTCAAGTCCGAGTATCTTCAGCAGCGACGTGATCACATGGACCTGGATATTGTCTCCAGGGACACGAGATATATGACGCCGGAGCAGCAGGAAATTCACCGGAAGATGGTGGAGGAGGTGAAGGCACGTCGGGGGTGGGTTTTTTTAAGTAATTTTTAGTTTTATGTATTTTTTTTTTTAATTATGTAGTGTTTTTTTTTTATTTTCAACGGCATGTAATTTTCCAATTTTCAAATATTAATGGAAAATTCGTATTATTTATTTATTAGTGTATTTTAATTTATTTACAAATTGATGAATTAATTTAATAAATGAAAATGGGGAATTTTTTAATATTAAAGATAGAGCACCCTTAGAGCACCCTTGCGTTGCAGGGATAGGGTGCTCTAAGGGTTGTGGATAGCCACAGTGAGAGGACTGGGATTTTATGAGTGATGGAAGTCTTTGAATCTATTGGGATTAGGATTGTATATGAACCCAATAATTTTGGCTTGATTTGGATTTGTGATATTCAAATTCAAATTTTATGATTTGAATATACATATAAATATTTTTTTTATTCGGTTAATTAATGAATACGAATTCAAAATCATGATATTCGATCCGATATTTGAAAATATTCGACTCGAAATATAATATATATATATATATATATATATATATATATATATATATATAGGGAGTGATTCCCATGCAAAGGCCCCTTAAAGTGAGAAATAAGAATTAATTTCCACCATTGATCATATCTACATGGAGGGTCAAGATTTGGCCTGGTCAAAGCGGGTCAAAGCGGGTCAAACCCGGGTCAACCCGATCAACCCGTTGACTTTTTTTTTTCGATTTTTTTTTTTACTTTCAGCTCACATGCACCACTTCACATATTCGGATGCACCAATTCACATATTCGGATGCATAACTAAGTGTATTGAGATGCATAAGATTTTAATTTTTTATTTTTTTTATTTTTTTTACGGTCAGGTCATATGCACCACATCATGTATTCATATGCACCACACTATAAAATGAGATGCACCACTAAGTGCATTAAGATGCACTGATTTTGTTTTCATTTTTTTTTATTTTCGTAAAACATTGTGCATCTAGTTACACTATGTGGTGCATCTAGTTACACTGTGTGGTGCATCTAGTTACGCATTGTGGTGCATCCAATTTTTTTTCAGTTTTTTTTTTTTATTTTTTTTACAAATTCGGTGCATCTCACTACACATAGTGGTGCATCTCATTATGTGTGGTGGTGCATTCGACTATGTGAAGTGGTGCATCTTGGGTGGCTGTTTAAAAAAAATTGAAAAAAAAAATTGAAAATCTTGTGCATATAAATGCACTTAGTGGTGCATCTAGTTATATAGAGTGGTGCATCCGAATATGTGAAGTTGTGCATCTTGGGTGACAGTTTATACAAAAAAAATTGAAAAAAAAAACTGAAAATCCTGTGCATCTAAATGCACTTAGTGGTGCATCTAGTTATATAAAGTGGTGCATCCGAATATATGAAGTTGTGCATCTTGGATGAAAGTTTAAAAAAAAAAAAATCGGAAAAAAAGTCAACGGTTTGACCCGCTTTGACTTGGCCAAATCTTGACCCTTCATCACCAATAGATCTATGGTGGAGATCTATTCTCATTTCTTAGGATAATATTCATTCTCATATGATCTCATATATATATATGAATGATAGAGATCTAGTGAGAATGAATTTTATATGAGAACGTGAGAATGATACGTTTTAATGCATTTTTATAATATTGGTAATGCATATATTGTAGAAATGTAATGCATATACATTCTAATGCATAAACTGAAAAAACCTAATGCATAAACATTGTAATGCATAAATTACTACAATATAATGCATCATTAAATCTGAGCCATTGATCAACAAAAATCAAGGGTCCAGATTTATTTTCATTTCTCACCAAAGATAGCATTCTCACATGATCCTCTTCATATATATATATATATATATATATATATATATATATATATGTGTGTGTGTGTGTGTGTGTATTTAAAATTAAACTAAAATTCAAAGTAAAATAAAAATAAAAACCTATTTCTGAAACAGTGTAACATATCTTTTTTTTTTCTTTTACCAATATCTATGTTTTTGAAATTTATTATTAACAAATGTATTTGATATAACATTTGTTATTGAATTTAGTGTTTAATTGGTTTTTAGGTGAAATATTATTTAAAAAAATTTTCTTCATATTTGCGAATCAAATAGTGTATCATTTCAAATCGAATATTCGAATACTATGTTTATAATTAACTCAAAAAAATGAACCGAATATTCGATTCGAATCGATATTCGCGAATATCATTCTGAATAAAATACGAATAAAAAAATATACGAAACCGATTCGAATGTTGATTCGAATATGCAAATAATGTCACGAATCTGAATCGAATACACCACTATTCGCTTCGATTCGATCGATTCGTTTACAACCCTAGTTGGGATTATATTTTGGAAATTTTAGCGTATTTATGTTTAATGATTTGCATTAATAAAATATGAATTACAATATTGTTTTATGGACAATTTTTTACTCCCTCCATCCACGAAATGGTTGCCACATTGTGGACGACACGGGTTTAAGAAAATTGTAGGTAGTAGTGAATTATAGTGAGTATTGTTGTTAGTGGAGTAAGGGTCTCACAATAAATGTGAGTGGAGTAGCAAAAGTGATAATCATTTCGTGGATAAACTTAAGTAGCAAAAGTGACAACCATTTCGTGGACGGAGGGAGTACAAAATTTATGAAACCTAGATTTGTTTGCCATATGGTACAAATGGGATAAATTCATTCCATTCGTCCAAATTGTACCACAACAAAACACGCCATAATTTGAAACATTGGCATTAATTTGATCGTTCATCCAATTGTACCATAGTGCAACATGCTACAATTTGGAACAGTTGGAACCAATTAGGTCATTCGTCCTAATTGTACCATGAAACTTGGGATAATTGGAACTAATTAGACCATTCATTCCAATTGTATCATTTTATTCCCAATCATCCCACAATCCGGCTACCTGACCAAACTGAGCTGAACCGGCCTGCCCACACACCTCATTAAAGATATTTGTGTCAAAAATTGCAAATGTTAGCCATAATTTATAATTATTAAGTAGGTGGTCCTAATATTACCTTTTTATCCACTTGGCTATTTCAAATTTAACTCAATAAATTATCCTTATATTTATTTAGATAATTTCAATTCCACATTTTTTCCAAAATTAGTTTTTTTGTTACATTTTAATATGCAACTGATTTCCCTCTTTCTGAAAAAAAAAAAAAAAAAAACTTGAGTTCTATTGCCATCTACAACACCCAAGGCCAAATCAAATTCATTTTGCATCATTAAAGGTGGTCACAGTTCAGTTTCGGTTCTAAATCGGAATCGGAACCAACAATTCCGAACCGCCGACCTTTCCCATTTCAATTCCAAATCGAACTGACTCGAATCGGCACGCGTCTCTACCCACGGCCGTCGTGCCTCATTAAGGATATTTTGTGTCAAATATTGTAAATATTCGCCAGATTTTATAATTACTAAGCATGTGGTTCAAATATTGTTTTTATCCCTCATATTAGCTATTTTAGATTTAACTCAATAAATTATCCTTATATTTATTTAGTTAATTTCTATTCCAATCACGTTTTTTTTTTCCAAAAATAAGTTTTCTTCATTAAATTTTAATATCCAACTCATTTCTCTCTTTCTTAAAAAAAACAACTTTAGTTTTATTACAGCACCCAAGACCAAATCAAATACATTTTGCATTAACTCTGCATCAAACTGTAATCTCACTTAATCACAAATTCAAACTCAAATTTATTTTCTACCACCTTTTACTCTTTTGCAATAATGTATGTACATTTTTAAATATTACACATTAATCCCTCAAAAATTTCAATTATTTTATATAAGAAATAAATATTAGTACTAGATAACTTGATTATAAATACTTCAAAAATAAAACATAACTAAACTGTTCATTCATTATATTAGGGAAGAAACATTACATAGCTTGATTGAAAAAAATTACATTATAGTATATATAAGATATCTTTTTTCACATTTGCTAGCATTTTATGTTCAAAAATATGTTCGCCTCTTCTTTTAAGCAAATAAAATCCATAAGTTACGGAACTATTGTAATATTCGGCAAGTGAGGTCGTCTATGAGGACTAGTTTGGATGTATTTTCCTTTTCGCAGGGACTTAATACCGAGTACAATTTGTGCAAACTTCAACTCCATCTTGTCAATAGTTTCGTCCTTCAGCATCGTGAAGTTATCAAACTTTTGGCAGACAAGCATGAATTTGTTCTCTTTTATTTCGTCGTTGCCTTCGTTCAGTTCGGCAAGAATATCCCACATCTCTTTTTCCGATTCACAGTGAGCTATCTTTGGAAGATAGGTGATGGTCCCGATAACGAATTAACTAATGTAGGGGGATACACCAGTAGTGATTTTTTAAAACTTCTTAAAACTTCTCAGTTCACAATACTCAATAACTGAGAAAGACAGTTGGAGCTATCACTCAGTTCGGCACACAGTTGACTTCTTGGACTAAGGGTCAACTGTGGTTCCTAATTGAGATCTTGAAAGAGTGTACAGTGCGGAATGTGGGTGATATTTTTATACTCGCTACAAACTGAAAAAATCTTTTTAAGCGAAGGTTTATAAAGCTGTCGTTTGCACTTCGCGCAAATCAAATTTGTAACTCCTATGTCCACAGTAGGCAATAGCCAGCTGTAAGCAGGGTCGAACCCAAGGGAATTGGTGTAGTCTCTCTTCCATGTAACCGGTGCCTCAACAAAGGATTTTGGTCTGCACTCACTTGTCTCGGTCAACAAGCACTGAAAATTATAACTGAAACTAAAAATAGATTTGATCAATAACAAAAAGGACTTGGACTGGATTTCGAATCAGTGAACATTAATACTACACTCGATCATGGACTCAATGATATTCAATCGCACACCTTTACTATTCGATTTAAAGAGTAAATTAATTTATGCCCTATGGTCACGAAGTCACGACTAAGAATACTTTACTCTTATATCTATCCCTTTAAATTCAATTATGCTAGAGACACTCTAAGCAAAAACCTCATTCTTGATCAATACAACCACGGTGACCCTTCAGCAGTTATCATGCCCAAGAAGCATTAATCTCTTTTAGACCCAAATCAGCCAGAGGTGCCCAAGACACCAACTGTTCTCCAATATTTAATATCTATTCGGGCACAAGATACACTCTCGTGTTGACCCCAACTCTATTGGTGATATAGACGCCTTAATTTATTGGTAATCAAGCAATTAGTTATCTTATCCAAATCTAATATTAAGCCCTAAGTATTTCGGGAATAAAAGCATACGATTTAATTTAAACGCTTAGGCCTCACGAGTAATCAAAGTATTAATATTCACATCATCTAATCTAATCCAAGTATAAGAAATTAGCTAGACATTAAAATAAAAGAAAAGAAAACAAAAAGAAGTAAAAGAAAACATACTTGGAATTGAAATAAAAAGAACTAAAGTATTCAGCAAAACAGTAAACGTCTTGGCCAGAACGCCAGCAGAAAACTAAAACTAAAAGAAAAAATTAAAGCTTTACCCGTAGGACTTATTTTTCTCCTCTCCAAACTCTCAAGAACAGAAATTAAAGATCGAATAATTTACAGGAGAAATGCGGCCATATATATAGGCGATGAAGAGGTTAAAGTAGGCTCCCATCATGGACTGGACTCCTTCATTCTTTAGGCCTTGTTTCCTTCTTTGGTGCAACTTAGGACAACTTTCCTTCTCCTAGATGGATTAGACTTTGACCGAACTCTTCATGATAAGGATGGAAGTTTCTTTCCCCATCTTTTTTTTTGGAGATCAAGTAACGTCCGCTGCTCGCTGCCACATTCCTTCTGCCTTGGTCACGTCTATGTCAGTCTTGCCCTCGACGTGCATAATTCTGGGTACTCTACTGCTTTGGCCAAAATAATATGGAGAGGTACTCTTTCACCTGTAGCTTGCTCAAGATATGCCTTATCATTCCCAGCTACAGACTTCAGCCCTATGCCCATATTGTATCGTATCGTTGCCCAACGCCATAAAAGTAGTTTTCCACCAAATTATGCCTACAATCGCACCCGTTCTGCCCTACACCAACTTCCTCCTACTTGTGTCCTCCCAGAGACATAAAGACTAAAAAACGACACAAAAATGAACACAAATATGGGTTCATCAAAGGTCAAGTTCGCAAGACTTAGTGCACTTTTTCAAAGATTTTTTTTAGTGCAGTTAGAGGGTTAGTAAAACTCCAACAATAACTAAAGTAAGCGAAGTAAAAACACAACTGTTTTTAAATGGTTTGGAGATGAACTCTTACGTCCACAACTAACTTTTCTGGCTAGTAATCCACTAGATAAGTGTTTAGTAGTTTTGTGTGTCAATTTTCGTGTCGTTTTTATTGTGTTTTTTATTATGTTTTCTGTCGTTGTGTCGTGTTATTTGTAATTTTGTGTTTGGGTTTATGTTTTTGTGTTTTTGGTGGTGTAGGTGAGTTTGGGGTGTTATTGATCACAATGTGGTGAAAAACAAGCTAGGACAAGGAAATAAAGATGCTTACCGTCGGAAGTAGCAGAGCCACCGGCGTAAGTAGAATTACTTGATGACCGCGAAGCGGACGATCTTCTCAAGTGGCAAAAAGCCACGATTTTTGGTAGAACATTGTACCCCGCCGCGGCAGGTTTGCCACACGCGCAGGTTTGGGATTAACAGAACCCGCCGCGGTGGGTCAACCCGCCGAAGTGGTACGTGATTTTGAAGATTAGCAGCGCCTTTTTTGGTAGAAAAATAATGGTTTTGGAGATGTTATTGAGATTCTACACTTTTCTTAGATATTAGAAACTTTCCATTAGGTTTCTTTTAGTTTTCTACATTCCTGTTGAATCTTTGTATGGTAATCTCTTTCAATTCCGTTAATCCATAAGAATTCATATTTCTGTTTTAATTGTGATTGTGTGTCTATGTATTCTTTATTCTTTATTGTGAATTATTTAAATATGAATAAATAATTTTTTAATCTAGGGATTTGGAGAATTCGAATCTAAGTGTTTGATTGATCTTTGATTATTATTTTTACCCAATTGAATTGTTCTTATTTCAATTATAGAATTAACCATTGTTTAGTTGTCTTGTGTAACAATTGAGATCGATAGATGAAATTGTTGTGATCTAGGTTCAATTGGGGTTGCGCATAATCGTAAACACCTGGTGCAATAATTGATCTTTCTATGTAATTCTAGTAATTTAGGATTGGACCATCGTGCGAGAGTGGGGGTCGATATCTTAGTTGGTGGAATTTCTAGATTTGATTAATCCGTCTAATGATCTTGTGATATTAAAACATACGAAAATACCAGCGAAAATACCGATGGCAAACATTCCGTCGGTAAAAAAGACGGGTTGACAAAATTGGCGGGATTTTTCGCGCCGGATTTACCGACGGCATTACCGAGGGTAAAGTGCCGTCAGTAATTACCGACGGAATTTTCCGTCGGTAATTACTGACGGCACTTTTCCCTCAGTAACTACCGACGAAATTAGGATTTTGCCCTCTGAAATGCCGTCGGTGATTCCGATTTTAGCGTCCCACATCGACAATTTACAAGAAAAATGCCTTGTATATATTACCTATTGTTGGCTATCATTTCAAAAAGTAATTGAACAAGCTTGATTGAGTCATGGTGCACCCGCTCGACTTTGTGACCGAGCGTGCCGCACCCATGTGGCTCGTTTCATTAAAAAAAAATTAAAAAAAACATAAAAAAAATTACCGAGGGCAAAGTGCCGTCGATAATCGGTATTTTCCGTCGGTAATCACCGAAGGAATTTATTTTCCGTCGGTAATTTCATCACCGACGAGCGTTGTACCGACGGAATTCTGTCGTTGGTAATACCGTCGGTAATGAAATTACCGACGGTAATTTCCGTCGGTGATTCAGCATTTTTTTGTAGTGAGAATAACCCTATCCCTAGACATTTCTCTATATCTTTATATGGTTATTTAATTTTCTCATTACTGATTAGCTCGATATTTGATCAAAATTATATTGTTTAGAATGTTTAGCACCTTTTTGTTTATTGTGAGTAGCGTTAAACACCAAGCCCTTCTAAGCCTTCCTTGAGAATACGACTTGGGAAATCTTACCGCCCTTCATCTGACTTCGTTCTATTACGAGCAACCATATGGGTATCTTTTAGGTTGGACAAATTTTGGCGTCGTTGCCGAGGGAAGGTTTTCAGCTTAAGTGTTTTTGTGCTACATTTGTTTCTGTATTTTTGTTGTTTTGTTTTTATTTGCACATTCTTTTATTTTCTCCCTCAAGTGTGTTTGATCATTTTTCTTGCTTTTGTGTTTGTGTATGTTAGGTCGCCGGAGTTTGAACATAAAATTAGCTTCATTTTTTGACAACATACATTGACCACGAGGAATTATATTGTCTAATCTGGAGGAAGAGAGTGCACGGTATAATTCAAGTCTCAAAGCTGACTCTCACGAAGCAAGTGAAACTCAGGATTGTTTAGGAAGAAGTCAAGACTCTAGTGACGAGAGTGTACATACAAAGATGGGGTAGAATGCACGGAATATGAGGGACTTTGCTCGTCCTGTTATTGGGGCGACTACTTCATGCATAGTTCTCGGAGAGGCAACTCGGACTATGAACTCAAGAGTACTCATTTTAATCAGCTTCCATCATTCTATGGGATGCCCAATAAAGATGCCTTGAATTTTATTAGAGAATTCTACTCAGTGGTTCAAACATTTCCTTTAGCGGGTTTGAACGAAGATCAACTTAAAAGGAGATGCTTTCCATACACTCTCAAGGACCGAGCTAAGGCTTGGTTCATGTCGTTGCCAGCAAATTCACTGCAGAATCGGGAAGCTGTGTATGCTAAATTTATGGGCAAAGACTACTCACATAAGAAGACTCAGGAGTTGAGGACACTGATTGTTACTTTCTCTCAAGCTCCTGGAGAGACTTTTCATGAAGCTTGGGACCGTTTCACAAGCTTGCAACAGCAATGCCCTCATCACCATCTCCCTGCGGAATTGATGAACTAATTTTCTATGATGGCCTATCTGAAAAGTTCCAGTATATGGTTGACAATGCAGCCAGAGGAGACATTGGAGTTCGTACTGCAGAATATATCAAGAATATATATGAAACTATGGCTTCAAACTCTCAGCAGAAGAGTGCAAGAGGAAAGAAAAGTTCAGCGAGTGAAGTCACACCAGAGTATGATGTAACTAAGCAACTTGCCGAGTTAATAAGGAAAGTGGGACTCTTGAGGACATCGGAAAGGTTATCTCACCAACCAACTGCAGTTGAGACGTGTGGAGTATGTGGAGAGTTTCGGCATGGTGAAAATTTGTGCCTGAGATTGGTTACGCCATATTTTGTGGAGCAAGTACAAGAAAATGCCATGCAAGGTTTTGAACCTACTTGGAGGAATAATCCAAGTTTTATATGGAATCACAATCTGAGTCAAGGCTTTAGTCAAGGTCCTCAATATATTCTACCTCAGCAATCACAGACGATCATGACTCGACCACCACAATATCTAAACCAACAAACTCCACCTCCGAAGCCGTCGTTGGAAGATACACTCCAATCTTTCATTCAGTTGAGTGGCCAACGATTTGAGTCCGTGGAAGCATCAATTAGACGCATGGAGACTAAAGTGGAGCACTTGATTAGTGTTGTGGGAAAAATGGTACAACATAACCAAATGTGAAAGATGTCGGTTCAACAAGAGCAAGTTCATGTCGTTACTATTTTCGCAAGTGACTAAGCTGAGGAGCCCATTGTGGAAGAAACAAGGCCTCTCAGAGTTATGTACCAACAGTTCCTTTTCCGAGTCGATTGATAAAGGAAAAACAAAAAGATAAGAAGAATCTCACAACTGAAGTGGAAAACAAGATCATTCAAAACCAATCACCACCAAAGTAACATGATCCAGGTAGCTTTATTTTGAAACTTGCTTTTGGTAATGGTAGGGAAGCATAGGGGATGCTAGATTTGGGTGCGAGAGTTAATTTGATGCCATATTATGTTTTTAGGCAACTTCAATTAGGAGATTTAAAACCTACTCATTTGCACTTGCAATTAGCTGATGAAACTATCCGATATCCTAGGGGGGTGATCGAGAATGTTTTAGTTAGAGTGGGTAGTTTATTAATCTCAACTGCTTTTGTTGTTCTAGATATGGTTAATAGAAGAGAGGGAAAAATGAACACATATTACTTTTTAAAATTATATTCCTGACCGGGCCACTTTGGCCCGACCCGTCCAGCAGCCTGATAGGGTTGGGTTGGGCCGGGCCATCATTTTTGGTGGCCCGTGAAAATTCCGGGCTGGCCCGACCCGGCCCGAAACTAAGCGTTTGGCTCGATGGGCCGGGCCGGGTTGGCCCGGCCCGGATGGTTTGACAGCCCTAGCTACAGCCAACACTCTAATAGATGTTAAGGATGGGATGACTAAAATGACTATATTAGGAAAGACAGTGTCATTTCCTGCTCGAGATTCTCATGCTCAACCTTCTATTGCTTGTATGAAAATTGTGTTTCAATAATTTCTGTTGATCCCTTGGTCGAGAATGTTTTCATAGAATAGGATCCAGGAGATGATGTCAGTGAAGGTATTGAGCGTGGACACATTGTAGAGGAGATGGAGACATTTATGTTAGAATGTAAGGGGATACCGAGTCATCCACACACCGTATTGGTTGATAAAGGTGAACAAAAACCTCCGCCACATCATCTTGAGAAAAGACAATTCTTACTTGAAGAATTATGGATGAGGATAGCAGAGTCCATGTTGCTAGACCCGGCATGGTTCGATTGAAGTGCATAGTGGTCGGGCTCACGACGTTAAAATGGGGCGCTATGTGGGAGGTAACCCACATTTATTCATTTTTCTTTTTTAATTATGTGCCTATTTTTGGTTTGTGCTTTGTGGTTTGTTTCCCAGGCTATTGCAGGCACACATACGACTTAACTACCTTCATCTTTTCCTGCTCATGACATTTCCAGAAAGGTTCATCATTTTCTTACTCTTTTATTTGTTGCACTGAGGACAGTGCTCAAATTTAAGTGTGGGGAGAGGGAATTGTTTTGCATGATAAATATTGGATTGTTGTGAGTTGTTATTTGTCGATTTTTGAGTTGTGTTTGTGTATTTTGTGAGCTTAGGCTTAGCTTGTTCTCTACTCTCTCTTTTGAAATGATGTTGGAAATTATTGAAATTTTGTGCGGTCGTATTGTCTGACGAGTTGAATCTTCGAGGATGTGCTTGAAAATGTGAATTGTTATAAGAAACTGATTAAATTGTGAACTTGTTTATGGGGCAATCTTGATGAGGATAGAACACTTGGTTGAAATATAGATTTTTTGAATTGTGATGTGTGTGAACTTCGTAATTATCGGGTTTAAAAAAAAAGAGGATAAATAAAAAAAAGGAAATTTTTTTTTGAGAAAAAGACGGGATATAAAGTCGAATTCCACTCGGTAGTATTAGGTCTCTGCTCCTCTAGGGTTGGGAAACCATGAGCTTGAGAAACCACACAAGGAAATTTTGGACAAATCTAAAAGATAAACCTTTTGAATTATGGACTTTGCTATCGAAAAAGAGAAATGAACAATTCTCATAAAAAAAGAAAAAAAAAAAGAGAAAAATAATGAATAAAGCTGTGAAACCTGATTATTTGCAAAAGTTTACTAAGGTTTTGGAGAACAAATTGCATAATTTATTCCGATGTGAGTCCCCATTTATGAGAGCAACTCAATGAGTTTGTATTTGATAGATTTTCTTGGGTTGAGGAATTTTCCAAGTTTCGAACTATTGAGGATAAGAGTTTAGCATTATCGACTTGCACAATACTTGAAATGTTTCCAACTCGTTTTAGTTTAGAGTTTGCTTGAGGACAAGCAAAAGGTTAAGTGTGGGAAAATTTGTTTGGTAGTTTTGTGTGCCTATTTTTGTGTCATTTTTATTGTATTTTTTATTATATTTTGTGTCGTTGTGTCGTGTTATTTGTACTTTTGTGTTTGGATTTATGTTTTTCTGTTTTTGGTTGGTGTAGGTGAGTTTGGGGTGTTATTGATCACAATGTGGTGAAAAACAAGCTAGGACAAGGAAATAAAGATGCTTACCGTCGGAGGAGAATAACCCAAATCCCTAGACATTTCTCTATATCTTTATTTGGTTATTAATTTTCTCATTACTGATTAGCTCAATACTTGATGAAAATTATATTGTTTAGAATGTTTAGTATCTTTTTGTTTGAGTAGCGTTAAACACCAAGCCCTTCTAAGCCTTCCTTGAGAATACGACTTGGGAAATATTACCGCCCTTTATCTGACCTCGTTCTATTGGAGAAACCATAGGGGTATCTTTTAGGTTGAACAATAAGTTTGCGTGTACTTACCAAACGTTAGCTTTGGTTTGCAGGCACCAAACAGCCTAAATAGTTCGATTCCCCGGGTCCGAACAAAATCTACAATACTTTTACGGGCAAGTGCAAAGCCTGTCCTTTGCTTGTTCTAAGGGACCTAGTGGCTTCGATTACGGGTTCAAAGGGGACCTAGAAATTGGGGGTTGGGGGTTTTCCAACTTATGAAACCTTCAACACTATGCAGTAGATGTTTCCTTTTAAGGTTTAGAGACTCGAACTAAATTACAGCGAGTCTACTTAGGAATTATAAGGAATGGGGAAATTCTAGACTCGATCAAGAAGGAGGATTCTGAGAGACTAGAAATGAAGAACAAGGAGGAGAATTCTATCACTCAACTACAACTTATGCTTCAACCGAAAACTTCCTTGCTTTTCTTTTGCGAGACAGATTGCTTTTCTACCACAAGATATACTCGGTCGAATGTTTGCTCTAGAGCCTTCTGCTCGAGCTCTTCCTGAGTTAGTTCTGGTGCATTCTCCTCCTCAGCATCCATGTCAAATAGGGGAGACCCTGGGTCTGCAGCTTGTAGGTCAGTCAACTCCATAGACTGAGTCACCTCATCTTCTTTCTCATCCATTTCTTTGTCGACATTAGCATTAGTCGTCTCAGCTACAGTCTCAGTCGTGGTCTACGCTTCCTCAGTCCTTTCAACCTCTTTCCCAGCAGGCTTAGTGATTTAACCTTCCTCAAGCACAGGATCCACATTTGCATTTGTAACATCTGTTCCTTCATTGGATGGTATACTAAAAGCGGGTTGGGAGCCAGGACAGTTGATAGAGCAAGCTTGTCCAAGGCTGACTTCAGACTGAGCTCTTGAGTCTTCTTCTGACTGGTCTCTTCGAGATCCTTCTCAAACTTGTCTGAAGGAGAAGAGTTGGATGATAGGACAGTTCGGGTTGCTCGGGATGCTCGAGCTTCTCACCAGAGTTGGCCAATCTGCGAGACTTCTTTATCACAAGGGGTTCAACAGGTGACTCACGTTCTTCTTGTTCTTTAACTTCCCTTGGAGGAGAGTGAGTGGGCTGATTCTTAGAAGGCTTGGCCTTCTTGGATCTCATGGGAGCTAGGGATGGAGTTAGTTCACCATCAGAGTTAGGAGGGGACTCAGTCACGTGCTGAGTGTGAATTGAGGCAGCAGGCTTCAACTGAGTAGCCCTGCTTTGCTTCTTTCCACCTTTAGAGGGAGAAGCTCCCTTGAATTGTAGAGCCAAGACGACAATTATTCGACTCTCCTCGCAGAACATTTTGTCTTTATCTGATATGGTTTCCTTGTCAGTGTGCGCCCAGTCCACCTTCAAGCCACTGATTGAGTGCAAAATAATGGAACTAACTTTAGTCCCATACATCAACTTGTGTTTGTTGAAGAAGGACTGGTCTCCACGAACAATCCTCATGGCTTCGGTGTGTAGTTGATGCTTGAAGTGACTTATCCAGTTAATTTTGAATCTAATGTAGATGGCCATCATAGGTCCCATCTTCGAACGACATCTCCTTTGGAGCCTACAAGTAGATGTACATAATTTGCCACGATGTCATACAAAAATCGAGTGTCGGGCTCTAACTATGTCTTCTGCATTCCACCTTTGAACTTCTCTTTGTTTAAGGAGATGGATTTAGTAAATTGATTCACCTCAGCATCTG
This sequence comes from Schizonepeta tenuifolia, assembly GCA_029490685.1. Classification (NCBI taxonomy): domain Eukaryota; kingdom Viridiplantae; phylum Streptophyta; class Magnoliopsida; order Lamiales; family Lamiaceae; genus Schizonepeta; species Schizonepeta tenuifolia. The sequence goes on along the minus strand of CM055957.1, from coordinate 91,848,239 downwards.
TAAAAGAGAGAGGTCATCACCCATACAGGGGAGCTCGTACAATTCCTCCAAAACTTTATCCACATTAATGTCAACACGGTGCTTCCTGTATGAGTTTGCTACAGTAATGACCAGAAGATTCACGTGGGAGATGAGACATCATCATTTTTTGTCAAATTGATGTAGAACTCTACAGCGGCAGAGGGTATACATGGGTTCTTAGGTCACCCACTTCCAACTTATGAAACCTTCAATACTTTGCAGTGGAGGTTTCCTTCCAAGGTTTAGAGACTCGAACTAAATTACAGTGAGTCTACTTAGGAATTACAAGGAATGGAGAAATTCTAGATTCGATCAAGAAGAAGGATTATGAGAGACTAGAAATGAAGAACAAGGAGGACGATTCTATCACTCACCTACAACTTATGCTTCGACTGAAAACTTCTTTGCTTTTCTATTGCGAGAGAGATTGTTTTTTTGCTTGAATGCTCGAATGCTCGTTGTTTAGGTAGTCTTCTCGCAATGATGAAGGTCTCTATTTATAGAGAGAGGTCCAAAGAGTAGTTTGACCTCTTCCAAAAAGCATGTTCCTTTACCTACTCTTCTGCAAACTTTCCTAAAATGGTGACTGCGAGTCTTGCTTTTTGCATGTCTCTATGGTCAGACCAAAGGAAATTTACAGATTGTCTTGTACTTGGGAGCAGATTTGAATTTAAATCCAAGTTCTTCTTCTTCCTTCGTCTTCCAAGTCCTCTTATTCTGACTTTTGGATGAGTGACTTCGACAGAACTAATCGACATGTATGAACTGCATGGTTCAGTCCCAGAGTCGACTGAGGAATAGTCTGACTGACCAAACTTGAACTTGAACTGCCTTTTAGTCTTGAGTTGTCTTCTTCAGTTTGAACCTATAAAGATAAAATCCTTACGCTCAAATAGTGAGCTCTAGCTAAGATTAGACTGATGGCTTATCTACTCAGTTGGGGTCAGTTGGGTTTTGGTAGAAATGAAAACCTTTACTAATTTTCCTAACAATAGGTTCTTCCCACTGTGGACATGATTATGTTTTGAGTTTAGTTGTCCAGTTGGGCCACTTTGACTTTGTCAGGTGTATGTGTCCACCTTTTTTCTTTACGGTCTTTGTCATGGCATCTCCATTCTTTGGGTTGATTGGGATGGTGGTGCCCTCTTCGGTGATTATAATCGGTCCTTCTGTAATCGCCTTCCACATCTTATGATGTTTGACAGTCAAATGCTTCTTCATCCGGATTTTCCATGGGAGATATTCATCCACCGAGAATTCTGGGGGAATTCTTTCTTTGATATTCATACCTAAAAAGATATCAAACAAACATAGAAAATATGCAAGAAGTGTGCACTATCAGTTTTCAAGAAAAAGATCTATTCAGTTGACCACTGAAAAATAATCACGAATCGTGACACAAAGACAACAATCTTTTGAATCATTTCTCTGATACCACTTGATGGTCCGATACAAGCTATAAGTGTATGTGGTGTGTGGAAGACACATGTATTAGATTTTTTGAGATCTTTTAACCTAGTTGACTGATCATAACTATGAAAATCAATTGGAGATGTCAACTCAGTTAGCTATTCAACTAACTTGTTTGACTGAGGGTCAGTTGAACTCTGCTTACTAAGAGTTTTATGCACTGTGGAATGTGGTGGAATTTCATAACTCGTATTTTAAATTTCTTGAAAACACTTTTATGCAAAGTCAAGATCAAGTTACCAAATCACTCTTAGTAAAACTATGAATGCTTGTAAAAGAGGCCAGTTCACTGTAGTATAAATAAATAAAAACAATAATAAAAGGCACAAGCTATTTAACGAGGTTCAGAGTTAAACTCTTATGTCCTCAATTGGGTGTCCACCCAACGAATCTAGTAACTGTCACGTTCAAACCACATAGTGTACGTGAACTATGAAACCTTAACACTTGGATTACGGGTTCCAAGTAACCTACAATGTGATTACCAGTTTAGATAAGACCTAGTCTCTTATTGCAGGTTCAGAGAGAGCTAGCGAGTTGAATTTCGGGAACAACTCGTATCCTAACAAACGAAAAAGGATTTTGGATTTTTCCAATTATGAATCTCTACTTGCGATAAGACTTGAGATTCAGCTATATTATGCTAGAACTAAGAGAAAACATCAAGGCTAGATTTAAAAGGAAGAAAGAATATGCAACTCTAGGGTTTTCTTTTAGAGAGAGATTTTTGAGTTGAAGTGCTGAGCTCGTGTGTAATCTCTGAAATATTCTTCTTACTTTTTTCATGGTGTCTGCCTCTATTTATAGACTGGAAGAAAAACTAGTCGTTGGATGACCGTTTGACTCTAAACATTTATATTCTGGCTTCATCTCGTTATTCATGTTCTATAGCCATTTTGGGCAACTGTGTCAGGCTGCCTTCGGGTGGGATGAATATTGTTGTCGGCCAAAATGAGGAAATGCACTCCGCATGCTTCTTATTCGTCCATGTGGCCTTGTACTCTTCTAAATTTGAATTGATCAATGACATTGACTCCATCATTCCTTGAAGTCCCGGAGTACCTTTGTCAAGTAATTGGTCAATTGATGACAATCAGTTGATCAATCAATCTGACTGTGTCGTGTGCCTGAATGACTTCGACTTGAGTCTTTAAGATCTCCTTTAGTTTAAGACCTGTTAAGATAGGACTTTAACTTGCTCAAAAAGGCGAGCCTATCTAACTAAGTTAGACAATCATCTACTCGATTGAAGTTAGTTGGGTTTTGAAATTAATCAAAAATATATACTTAGAATTTTCAATAGTGCATATTTTTGCGATTTATTCAAAAAATTATTCAAGCTCTGCTCCTCTAAAAATTTAGTTTTTGGAATTAGCTAAGGGTGAGCAAAAAAAACCGAAATCCGAAAATCCAAACTAAACCAAACCGAAATATGAAATTTGGTTCGGATTTTTTCGGATTTCGGATCGGATCGGATTCAATTTTTGGGAAAATTTGGATTTCGGATTCGGATCGGATCGGTAATTTAAAAAACCGAACAAATCCGAAATTCGAATTACATATAATATATTATTATTATTTTTTTTATTATTAATAATTAATATTTTAATATTTCTATTGAATTTATTATTAATATTTTTGATTATGAATTATGAATTATTTAATATATTTATTCAATTTATTATTTATTATTTTAAATTTAATATATTTTGAATTTTTGAATTGTTTATTTATTTTTCATTAGAATTTCGGATTTTCGGATCAGATCGGATTTAGCTTTCGGATTTCGAATTTTTCCGGTTCGGATTTGTTCGGATTTCTGATTGGATCGGATCCATTTTTTTTAGAAATTTGGATTTCGGATTCGGATCGGATTAAGCAAAAATCCGATCCGTAATCCGAATGCTCACCCCTAGAATTAGCTAGCGACCTATTGAAAGAACCAAATCTGCAATTGGTTTTCTGACTTGAGTTTTATGTTTTCGGAAAAATCATCTCACTACTTCTTTTCTTCGTCTTCATCAAGGCTCGGCCATTCAATGCCACCGTGAGAAACCTAAACTCCTCTCTCGATCCCTCCTCCTATCTACCATCTTGAACAACAACAATCCTTGACAAAGAAGTGTGACTCAAATGGTAAGACGCGCTTCCCTTCATTTAAAATTGGGAATTTGAGTCATGTGTATGTGCGTAAACTCTAAAAAAAAGTTAAAAAAAATCCTCAAAACTGAATAGCTCAAATCATATCAACAATCCCCAAATCACAACATAACAACAGCAATCCTGCCATCGCCAAATCACCGCCATTCATCTGCTAATTAGCTTCAGCCACCCTTGTTGAAAATTTAGGAAAAGAGACAATTTTGACTGAAAAAATATAGGGGTGGAGAGAGAATTTCGTCGTCATTGCCTACTTGGATAGCTCTGGATTGGTAATTTTAACCAGGTTTGGATTTTAAATTATAGAATAATACAAAATTAAGTGAAAAGAAAATTAAAGGAGAAATACAAACTAAATTACGCGTGGACGCAGATCCCTGCTTAGATGCAATGAAGGGTGTGGTACTCATACTGCCTCTGTTCTCGAAATGGTTGTCACTTTTGTTATTTAACTCCGTTCACGAAATAGTTGATATTTCCATTTATAGTACTATTGTAAGGCTCATACTCCCTCCGTTCATTAATTCTGTACCCATTTGGTGCTGGGACGGAGCTTAAGAAAAGCTGATAAAGTGGAGTTGGTGGGATAAAGTTATTTTTGAGGGGTACTGATAAAGTAGTAGTTAGTGGAATAAAGGTTGTTAGTGGTGGGCCCATAGTGAAAAAAGTAGTGATAAAGTGATAGTTAGTAGAATAAAGGTGTGAGCCCAAGTGGCAAATGATAGAAAATAACATGAATTAGTAAAAGTAGATGAGTACTTTTATACAAATGGGTACAAAATTAATGGACAGATAAAATGGAAAAAGTGGGTACAGAATTAATGGACGGAGGGAGTATAATACATTACATTTAACCTTATATTTCTCATTACTTTACTCATATTTATTGTGAGACCCTTATTCCACTCACAACAATATCCACAATTATCCACTACTACCTATATTTTATTAAAACTCGTTCCGTCCATAATGTGGCAACCATTTCGTGAACGAATGGAGTAGTATCGAGGCCCCCCTATTTCATGTAAGTTACTCTTTCCGTCTCGTTGATAATGTCCCTCTTTCATTTTTCGTTCGTCTCATTTATAATGTCTCATTCCTATAAATATAAATATTTAACCCTTAATGATAGGGTTTACTATATTCTACTATCTTTTTAACCAAGCTTGAACGAAGTTTTAGCAAAATGAATTTGAAACAATATATGAGCGGTAACACCAAAAAACCTCATTATATTAATGTTAGGATAGTCAGAAAATTTGCATGATCGTTTGTCTTCAAATGTAGCAATTAAAATTCAAACAACATAAAATCAATGTCTTAAAAACCGGTCCGGCAAGCGAACCGGTCAGTTAATAGGGTTACTGGGTCACCGGTTCGACCGGTTGAACCGTTCTAAAAAACCCGGACAACCTGTTTATATATATATATATATATATATATATATATATAAACTAAACTAAAAAAAATTACTAAATGATAAAAGTTAATTGAAAACAAAAGGTTATAGTTATATCATAGCAATCCAAACTACAAAAGTAAATATAATATCCTAAAACTTTTCATTTAATCAAGGCTAATGCAAATATATCACATAATCTAATAAACAAAACTTTTTGTTGTGTTCCATATTCGAAAATTAGTGAAAATATTGTCGTACCTTTGTTTATCTTGTAAGGCTTGAATAATTGGGAGATGAGTTTAATTGAAAAGTGAAAATTGAAACTAAAGTCTGGAATGTGAAACGGGAAAGAGTGAAGACTCGGAAGTCGGAACGTCAATTTCAGAATTTCTAATTTTTTTTATTTTTTAATTGACCGGTTTTTTTGGGTTATCGGGTCACCGGATCGCCGGTTTTTAGCGGTTCGCTTCGGATTGGGTTACATTTTAATTTCGATCTAAACCGACCCGAACACATGACTGTTTCGCGAGTTTTCCAGTCCGACCGACCGGTCCGGGCCGGGTTTAAAAACACTGCATAAAATAAAACGATAAGTTGCTTGAGAAAAACTAGATATCAAATTTAAGAAAAGAAATTGATACGCCAAGCCCAATTTAGAAATATTGTCAAGCCCAAATAAAGATAGACCCCGTAGGTTTAAGAGATGCAATAGTTGAGTGTTAACCGTATAAAGATGTATGATGGTCCCGATACGAGTTCTGGTGTATGGAGGGGGGAGGGAATACACTAGATAATTTTTTTTAAAACAACCCCCAAAAAATAACTCAATCGAGTAATGCAACTCAGTTGGAATCACAACCGAATAAAAAACACTCGGTTGGAAGTGATGTGCTGTGCGGAATGTGGTGGAAATAAACTCGTATAAATTAACTCACGCTTTTATGCACGGTTGGTAAAGAACCAAAACAGTTGTGAAAGAGTGCAGTTTGTATGCAGGTTAGATAGTCAGTTGAATATGCAATAAAATAACTGAAAATAAACACAACACACAGAGATTTAACGTGGTTCGAAGAGAACTCCTACGTCCACGGGGAGTTGTGAGTCCACACAACTCAGTCCAAGTTCTTCTGGACAAACCACAAAGCTTACGCGGGCTTTGCAACCGTTAAGGATAAGTTTGCGGGTACTTATCAACCTTACAGTTTAGTTTTCGGGTACTAAACAACTTATCTACTCAGTTACGGGAAGAGTAGGGTCCTAAAACCTTTTTTGGTGAAAGTAAGGATGGGGTTCCAACTAAATAGCTCGAACAAGAAGTGAGCTATGATCTAACACTCTACGAACTCTCACAAAGTGATGTTCTCAAGGTTGGATCTAAAGACACAGAAACTAATTCTAACACTCTAGAACTCTCAACAAGTGATGTTCTAAGAGGATAACTAGTTAAGCTTGAATGTAGAATGAAGTTGTTCTTTTCTTGAATCTTTCTTCTCGCACTTGTTCGTCTCGTGTGTGTCTTGTATATTTCTCTGTGAATGAAGGCCTCTATTTATAAGCGGAGAGAATCAACTAGCCGTTGGAGGAGGTGTTGATCTTTGTTCTTTGATAGCGATGGCTTGTCTCTCATCTCTGCAGACTTTCCGGATTTGGCAACTGCATGCTTCTGCTTTCCATCTGAGACAACCTTGTGTTGGGCCAAATGAGGTAATGACAGAGAGTCAAACCTTCACGTGACTTCCTTATTTGAAATTCAAATCTTAACATCAGACTTCCAACAAGGAGTGGTCGGTTAAGACTTTCGATCTTCAACTAACTTGTTCTTCAGCTGATGTTCTATCTGAGTGCTGACAGTTGAACTCTAAGCTGACTTCAACTTCATGCTGTTGATCTTCTGGGTTGAGTTCTACAACTGATGTTCTGAAACTGAACGCTCAGTTGTCTTCCTTGTATCTTCTCCCTTTTTGAATTCACATGGAATGAACGCTCAGTTGTTTTCCTCACAACTGATGTTCTATCTCTTGAGTGTAACTTCCCCCTTTCTCAATGCTTCATCTGATGAACGCTTAGTTGTCTTCCTCACAACTGATGTTCTATCCAAGTGAAGCCTTGTTGCCGTCTTCAGCTGGAGTCCTGTAAAGATAAATTCTTAACAATGCTCAAACAACGAGCCTAACTACTAATATTAGGATCTGGCAACATCTACTCGGTTGGGGTCAGTTGGTTTTGGAATCAATCAAAACTTTAATAAATTTTCCAACAATTTCCCCCTTTTTGATGATGCCAAAACCCTTTATAAGAATTCTAAAACCCTTACAGATCACAACTGATCTAAATCTAACTGACTTATCTAAAATCTCAGCTGAAATTCTAGACTGTCTATAAGATGAAAACATCAAAGGGTTAGCACAATTATAACATGGTATTGAAATAACTTTGTGATTCAGAGCTTGGACAATGAGAGATTGTTCATCAAGGTGAATCTTATAACTGAATAGTTTTCATTACAACTGATTGTTACAAAGATAAGCACAAAAACCAAAAATTACATCAGTTGCTCAAAAACCATCCGAGCTAAAATTGTAGCCCATACTTGCTAAATATTCTGACAAAAATTTCCCTCTTAGCAGCTGACTCCTTGGAAATGTCCACCCCATGCTCTTTGCAAACCTGTCTTGCCTCGGCTGCAATCTTCGTTCGGTTGGGGTGCGGGAGTCTGGGAGGAAAGGAGGCTTGTATGTGACCTTCTGAGGGACGGGGACAGTGTTCAGATCCAGTTTGGCTTCTATCATTGCACGTCTGAACTGGCTGAACATGCCCGGGTCCCCAGAGTGCAGCTCTGTCAACGCTTCCTTAAACGCTTTCCTCGGGTCATCGGTTGCGTAAACCTTCCTATAGTAGAAGTCGTTTACGAACTCCTGCTTGAACAGCTCCCATTCCTCATTCCACTCGGTCGGCATCCACTTATCAACATGCCTAAATCGGCTCTGGACCTTGGACTTCCCTGGCAACCTCTGTTGCTTCAACCGAGCTTCAGCCTTTGTTTGATGTTTGTTGATGCAGCGTCGGCTGCGGGAGGCAACGTTGCGGTCCAAGTTCTGGGTTATCTTCTTCAGCTCCTCTTCGAACTAGTTCACCCTTCTGGCCTGGCTGGCGGTGAACTTCTTGATCCAGCTCGGATTCATGTAGTCTTTCTCCTCAACATCCATAGCCTTAGCAGCTGCAGTGCACTCTTCGGTTGTGATACCGTCGAGTTCAGAATCCAGCTCGGCTGCGATCTTGGCTATGGAGTTGTAAGAAACTCTGAACTTCTCTGCCTGCTCCAAGTCTTTTGACATTTGAGCTCTACCGACTTCGGTTGACTTGGGAGCAGCAGACTTCCTCCTCAGCTGGGATTTTGCAGCTGGCACTTCTTTGGCTTGGGTCTCTTCTTCTTCCTGCACCTCAACATCCGCCTCCTTCTCTTCCCCCTTTTTGGCATCAGCAACAAGGCTTGCTACTGATCCATCCAGAGAGGTGAGCTGATGTTCGGCTAGTTGAATGCGGTTGAAGAGTTCATCGACCGCGCACTCGAGCTCCACCTTTTTCGCCAGTTCAGAGTCCTGGCGCTCTTGTTCGGCTTTCTTCAAGACAGAGAGGTTCTCGATTACCTCAGTTTGAAAAGCCACGAACTCAGCCCATCGCGACTCGAACTGGGACTCCCATTCAGCATCTTGAGTTTGTTGGGACTTGGCGAGATTGGAGTCGGACAAGGATTTGATGAGGTTTAGCTCTGACTTGAATCCCAGAAGAGTTGTCTTCACTTCAGAAATGTCTTGGCTGGTGGAGGAGGAGAATTCTTCTAGCTTTGTCTTCATTGCAACATTCTCCTCCACCACCTGCTAGTTCTTCACTTCTTGTGCTTCCAACACCCTCAACTAATCTTTTTTGTGTTGTTGGAGGTTGGCGAGCATCTCGGTTCGTAGCTGGTTCACCCTCTCAGCTATCAGCTCGTAGATTTCTTCAGAGGAGGGAGCTGGCTAATCAGCTGGAGGGGCACCTTCAATCAAAGCTTGTTGCTCAACTGTCACCATGGCTTGGCGGTTGGCCAGGTACATTTGCAGCTCTTGTTCCTCGTCCTTTGCTGCGGCGGCAGCTGCGTCCAGATCGTCGAGGAAGTCAGCTAACTTGATTAGCATGATGTCGAGAAAGTCGATGCAATCTTGTCCAGCTGCCTCCCTGGTGTCTGTCCCTTCTGCCTTGCTCTGGTCCAGCCGACGTGTGAGCAACGCAACCTTGTTATTATAAGCCATTTCCAGGTTGGAGTAGTTGAAGTAGGCTCGGATGCGAGACTCGTTGGACTTCAGCCTATCCCAGCTGTGCACCCTGATCGTATCTTCCTTCACGTACCAGTGACTGAAGATCAGGTGGAACTGGTACAACAGCTCGGTTCCAAGAGTGGCGAAGACCGGCATGTCGCGAGCCTCTGGGAACATGCCTATCAGCTTCTGGAAGCAATAGGCCACCTTGCCTTCATGCTCCAGTGCGATGGCCTGAGCGTCAGCTTCTTCATCTATCTGCGAGGGAGATAGATTCTCGAAAGGCAGAGGTTCAAAGTCTTCATCAATGTTGGCCAAAGAATCGGTCACAACATCGGCATCGAGCTGGGAGCTCGGAATATTGGATTCAGTTGGGAGGGGGGTTTCAATTGGTTCCTCAACATTGGCCGAAGGAGCTGTCACAATGTTGGCATCGAGCAAAGTGCTCGGAACATTTGGTTGTGTTTGTTCGGTTGAGAGAGCAAGAGGCTCTTTAGGCGGTACGGCATCAACTCCTGCCGTGGGGGAGGTGGGAATGTCTTCAACGTCCTCAGATGAGGAAGAAGCATCTGACGTCAAATCTGTCTCCATTCCTTCAGCCTCGTCAGCTCCGGTGGCTTGAGAAACGATCTTGAAAGAGGCAGCCTCAGCTGAGCGGCTCGACTCAGATGGCTCCTCAGTAGGTGTTGACTCAACTGGTGCCTCCTCCTTAGCTGGAGCTTGCTCCTCAACTTGCTCCTCAGCTGGTACCTCAACTGGCTCCTCAGCTGGCTCTGCAGCTGGTACCTCAGTTGGCTCATCAGCTGGCACCTCAGCTGGCTTTTCAACCGACTTCTTGAACCGTACCCTCAGCTTTTTCTGGGCAGGCTTCTCAGCTGTTTCCTTCTTCGACTCAGCTCGTCGGCGTGCAGCTTTGGATTTGGTGGGGTGAACGATAGCTGGTTCCCCCTCAGCTGTGGGCTCAGCAGACTTCGCAGTCTCCTTCTTCTCCTTAGGAGTGTAGACACTCCTAAGCACCTCCTGTGCCTTCTTAGCTGTTGGGAACAACATCAACTTCTTAAAAGGCGTCTCCTCACAGTCGTCCCAGACCATGTTGCGACCCTCGGTTGCGAGCAGGATCAGGGCTGAGATCTTGCAGTCGAAGTTGAGTGTTCCTTTTACATTCAACACTTTCTCTCCCGAGTCTGTTGTTGTCTCGGAGATCTTCGACTTCTCCACCATCAGCTGGTTCAGAAAGTATTGGAACGAGTTGATTTCATGCTTGTGCTCCAAAGCCACCAACTGCTTCAACTTTGGTCGGCTGATGTCGTCGAAGGCACCGCTGTAGCCGAACATCACCTTGGAAATAACATCGAACATGAGGCGATGTTCTGGCTTCAGTTTCGTCCTCTGCATGTTGCTCTTCAACCTTTCCAGGGTGATTAGAGCCTTCTCCAAGAACTCGTCGGCGTGCTCGTCGGTTATGTTTTTCAGAAATTCTGTGGCGGTGTGGTTGACGGGGATGATGTGTCGGAGGGCATCGGAAACTGTGATGGGGAAGGTGACACGGCGAATAGTCCTAGCCGGAACGTCGCGTTGCCAACAGGAGACTTCCGTTGTAACTCCTTTTGTGTTGTCGATGGAGGCATGAAGATTCACGTAGAACTCCCCGACCTGGCGCCTGAGCAGGTGGGAAGGGCAAAGCTTCGCCCATTCCAGGAGCCCGTTCTCCCTGAGTGTATTGGCAAGGGGAGCCAATACTGGTGACTCCAATTCCTCGTCGGAGAGGATCTGTTCGAAGTGAATCTTCGACACCAGCATGTCGAATGATTCTTCATATGAGGTGGGGACAAGGGAAGATCCAGAAGAAGCCATTTTCTTGCTTTTGGGTGCCATTTAAAGTCACTGAAAAGATATTTATATAAGAAGTAAGGGAAATCTTTTGCAGAAAATAGTTAGACAATTTCTGAGAAGACGATGAACAGTTATTGCAGATAGATACGAATGAGGAAGGTAAGAGATCACTTCCTGATTTTCCGCTATATATAGGTTTTTGACTCGGTAGAGATCGACGGCTGGGGTTAAATGGCGCGAATCCATCAACGGCTGAGATCACGCGACTGTTGACTATCTTTGACTTGACGTCATGCACCGAGTTCCAACCCGCGCGTGAGAAGGTGTACAGTTTTTCTTGTCAGCCCAGTCGCACTATAAAGTAGGCTATGGATGTTCAGTCGTACTTTACATTTAATGCGACATGATGGCTATTTTAATGTAACTGACTAGCTCAGGAATGTTTAAATTTATTTCAAACATTCTCATTTAAGAACATAACACCTTCAGCCATAAATGTTACCTGCTGATGTCGGAATCAGCTGTGTTCCCATGTTGCGGCATACCATCAGCTGACTCGAGTTCGTCTGTTCAGCTGATGTCTGATCCAATGTTGCAGCATACCATCAGCTGACTCGAATTCGTCTGTTCAGCTAACGTCTGATATCTTCGGTTGGCAATCCGCATCTGAGATTCCCCCTTCATCTGAGCTTCCCCCTCAGATGGATATCTATCTCTTCACTTCAGCTGGTTCCTCATCTGATGGATCCAACAATCCAAGTAGATCACATAACATCTTGAATCGCGCTTCGGCTAGAGGTTTGGTGAAGATATCTGCTCTCTGAATCTCAGTTGGAATCTTCTCCATGGATACGTCCTTCTTCTCAATATGGTCTCGGATGAAATGATGTCGGATGTCAATGTGCTTCGTCCGAGAGTGATGAACAGGATTCAAAGAGATAGCAATGGCACTTGAGCTATCGCAATGAATGGGAACATGTCCAGTTGCAACTTCATAGTCTCTCAGCTGTTGCTTGAGCCACAACACTTGCATGCAGCAGTACCGGCAGCCATGTACTCTGACTCGGTTGTAGAAGTGGCAACACATGCTTGTTTCTTGGAGAACCAGGAAACTAGCTTGCTTCCCATGAACTGACATTGTCCAGATGTGGACTTCCTGTCCAACCGATCTCCGGCTAGATCTGCATCTGAGTATCCAGTCAGTTGGATATTGTCGTCGGTTGGATACCACAACCCAACATTTACAGTTCCCTTCAGATACTTGATGATGTTCTTTGCTGCCAACATGTGAGCTTCCCTCGGTTGAACTTGAAACCGAGCACACACTCCAACCGCATAAGATATGTCTGGCCGACTGGCGGTTAGATAAAGTAAAGAACCGATGATCCCTCTATACTTACTGGCATCCACGAGCTTTCCTTCAGTTCCAGGTTCAATCTTCCAGTTAGTATTCATCGGGATCCTTGTTGTCTTACTTGTCTGCAATCCGAACTTGGTGATGAGCTCCTTAGTATACTTGGACTGATTAATGAAAATCCCTTCTGGTGACTGCTTCACTTGAAGTCCAAGAAAATAGTTCATCTCACCCATCATTGACATCTCGAACTTCTCCTTCATGAGATTTGAGAATTTTTCACACAGCTCCTCTGACTTTGAACCGAATATGATGTCGTCGACGTAAATTTGCACAACAAGTATATCTTCTCCAACTTTGATGGTGAATAGGGTTTTGTCAACTGACCCTCGTTTGAACCCCGAGTTCAGAAGAAAACTACAAAGAGTGTCATACCAAGCCCTGGGAGCTTGCTTCAATCCATAGATTGCTTTCTTCAACTTGTACACTCTTCCATCTCCAGTCTCAAAACCGGGAGGTTGTTCAACATATACATCTTCCTTGATATCTCCATTGAGGAATGCACACTTCACATCCATCTGATAGACCTTGAACTTGTGAAATGCAGCATAGGCTAGAAAGATTCGGATGGCTTCCAGCCTTGCAACCGGCGCGAAAGAGTCTTCAAAATCGATTCCTTCTTGTTGGCAATATCCTTGAGCTACCAACCTTGCCTTATTCCTTACGATGAATCCAATGGCGTCTCTCTTGTTCTTGAAAATCCATTTTAATCCAATGACTTTGACACCATTTGGTCTTTCTACCAACTCCCAAACACAGTTGCGTAGAAATTCATTCAGTTCTTCTTGCATGGCTGTTGTCCAGTGAACACAGTTGAGAGCTTCCACAACATTCTTCGGTTCTGGCACATCAGCTACAAAGCAAGAAATTATGGCAACATCTCCATGTTGCTCGAACTCTTCAAGAACTGCCAATTCTTCAGCATATTGGGCATAAGTGTTGGAATCTTCCTCGGTTGAATCTGGAATCACAACTCTGCTCCTTGTACGCACACCTTCGATTGGATCTCCGATGATGTTGTCAGTGGAATGATCTTCATACCATCTTCGGTTGCGTCTTCCTTCTTCTTCCAACTGTGGTTGTTCCGTGATCTGAGCTGGAGTCTTCAGAACTGATGATTGATCAGCTGTTGAGCCTGGATCCTCAACATTGATAATATTTTGAACCGGGCTTGGTTGGGCTTCAGATGCTGATGCAGTTGGAGAGGCATCAGCTAGAGTTTCCCCTTGAGATGAGCTGGGGTCCTCGCATTCATCTTCAGAGGAGTATGGATCATCATCCTCAGTTGCCCATACCAATGGTTCAGCTAGGTTCTTTTCCCTTAGAGCAGGTGGAACTTGTGGATCAACCTGTTGTCCTTTAGCCTGTTCCTTGCACTCAAAAGTAGATTCATCAAAACTAACATGAGGTGTTATCTCCACAACACGAGAGCTATTGTTGAAAACTCTATAAGCCTTGATCCGAGCAGCATATCCAAGAAATATGCCTTTCGAAGCCTTGGCATCAAAAGTTTTCAACTGAGTCTTCCCATTATTGTGAATATAACACTTAGAACCAAAAACGCGAAAATAAGAAATATCTGGCTTCCTGAGTCTCCATAGCTCGTATGGTGTCTTTTCCAACCGCTTGGTTAGAAGAGACCGGTTCTGGGTGTAGCATGCTGTGTTGATGGCCTCAGCCCAAAATCTCTTTGGCAGAGCTGAGCTTGTCAACATGGATGTAGCTGCATCTTTCAGTGTTCGGTTTCTTCGCTCAGCTACTCCATTCTGTTGCGGAGTACGCGCAGCTGATATTTGATGTGTAATTCCGTACTTCTCGCAGTACTCGATGATGGTTTCATTTAGAAACTCGGTTCCATGATCTGATCGGATGGAAATGATTTTCATCTCTTGTTGGTTTGATATCCGATCCATCAACATGGGTAGCTCATCTCGGGTTTCACTCTTGTGACGCATGAAAATGGTCCACGTGTATCTGGAGAAATCATCAGTTACAACAAGTGTATACTCGTTGCCATTCATACTCTTTGGTGTAACTGGCCCGAAGAGATCCATGTGGATCAGCTGTAACACTCGGTCGGTTGAGAGAGTTGTCTTCAACCGGAAGGAGGATCTAGCGAGCTTTCCCAACTGGCATGCACTGCAGATATGTGTTGTTGAAAACACTCGATTTGGTATGCCTCTTGCATGTTCTTGTCTGGCAAGTCAGTTCATAGTCTTGAAGTTCAGATGATTGAGCCTTTTGTGCCACAGCCAGCTCACATCTGAACTGCTCTTTGATAACAGGCAGGTGTCAGGAGGACTGCTGTTCCAGTCAGCATAGTAGACATTTCCGGTTGGCGATCGATTTCCCAACAATATGACCTGCTTTGATCCGACATTTTTAACCCTGCAACCCTGTGCATCAAACTTAACAGAGAAAACATTATCACAGAATTGGCTGATGGAGAGCAAGTTATTCTTCAATCCATCAACATATGAAACATTAGAAATCGAAACGTGATTTGTTTCAAGGGTACCGTAACCTCTGGTGTAACCTTTAGAGTTGTCACCAAAAGTAACTGATGGACCTTTTTTCTCCACGAAACTTCCAAGCAAATCCTTCAGATTTGTCATGTGTTTCGAGCATCCACTATCCATCACCCACATTGTTGTCGACGCTTTATTTTTCCTCAGCTGTTTCTCCTGTACCTGCAAAGAGAAACTCGCTTAGGTCCCCAATTTTAGTTGGGTCCTGGAGGGTTAGAACCAGTTCCCCCTGGAACTGTTAGTCGCTTTTCCCTGTATACTCGGATGGATTTATCATTCCAGATCACTTTTCCTTCATCATCAACTATAACAACGCCTCGGTTATCCTTAGGCTTGTTGTTAGTAGTGATGTTCTGTTTCTTGGGAGGAGTTGGATTTCTCCCATTCTGAGTTTTCGGAGGAGAGGCTTTCCCCCTGTTTTGATGGCGATTCTTATCCTGTTGAATTTGTCTGTGAGGTTGAACGCCATGTTGGAATCTTTGTGGCTGATAATGATTCCAACTCCCTGAATGTGGTCTATAGTTGTTCATGCCCTGTTGGTGATTCATGTTGTGGCATGAATATCTCCAGCTGTTCGACCTGTTCCTTATCGGTTGACTCGGTTGGAACCTTTGGTTGAACTGATGATGGAACCGCTGTTGATTCAGATGGTTGGATTCTTGTCGGTTCTACGGTCGGTTCCATTCTTTCCGATGTTGACACTGAGGTTGATGCAGAGGTCGGTTCTGATTCTGAGTTCGGTTGCGATTGTGTCTTCGACGCCTCTGATTCATCTTCTGACTTTTGGAACATTCCCCCTCAGTTGATGTCCCAACCGGTGGAACATTCTGTCCTCCATCTACTGCTCCTTTTCCCTTCTCAGTTGTGGTTGCCTTGGTCGGTTGAGCTTGCTGAGAAGTGGAGGTTGGATTACTTTGGGGAGATTCAGACTCAGCTGTGTTAGGTTCGACAACCTTGATCTCCACAGCTTTGATAAATGTTGCTGGAGGAATTCCAGTATCTTTGATTACATCATAACCGAGTCCTGACACGTAATCCATCTGTCGGCTGTAACTGATGAGATTCTCGATGATCTTGGATGACTGATATAGCTTTATTAAGTTGTCCTTCTCAGTTTGCAACTCCTTGAAGAGGACAATTATCTACTCGGTTTGTCCATCTGACTTCTTTATCAGCTGGTCGATCTGAGTCTCTTGCTTTTTCAACTGATCTTACTGCTCCTTGATCTGCTCTGTCAACTCCTCGTCAGTTGGAGCATTAGTTTGATTGACCGCATTCAGTTAACTTTTGAGATTATCTATCTCTTCAGTTTGGCTCTTGATCAGATCATCATTTTCGGTTAAGGATTCTTCAAGTTTGGAGAACTGTTCTTGAAGACTCTTAAACTCAACCGATTGCTGATGCAGTTCCTCACTGAGTTCTTGAAAATCACTCCAGGAGGGTTCCAACTCTTCATCCAGTGATTCCTGCATGTTAGAAACATTGGAAGAATTTAATTTAGCAGGATTAGAGTGTACCTCAGTATCATCCTGGTCTGTTTCAAGTGCCATGAGGCATTGATCCTGACTGATAGCATTGTTGGTGGAAGTCAGCTCATCCTCATCTTCAGTGTCAGTGAAGATGTCCATGTCATCAACTGCTTCTTCTGCAACCATGGCCTTGTTCTTTCCAGCTTGCTTGGCCTTCAACGCTTCTCACTCTTTCTTTGAGAGGTCTGGACAATCTACTTTGAAATGTCCTTCCTTGCCGCATTCAAAGCAACCGTTGTTCACAGGCTTTGAATTATCTCGAGTTCGGTTGGACTTGTAGAATCTCTTGTATTTTCCGAACCGAGTGTTCATGTCAGCTAGCTTCTTTGACAGGCCGGCTATGTTCTGTTGCAATTCCTCTCTGCTTGGCTCCTTTGCAGCTGTGTCCGCAGATCTTGTTGGCCTCGATTTTTTCCATTTGGAGTAGTCAGCTCGAAGTGCCACTGACTTTGTGGCTGAACCAACATCCTCATGTCGACTCGTCTGAACCGAAGACTAAGATTTTCGTCGGTTTACCTTGTACTCATTTCCCTTTAGAATTGAGAACAATCTTTCAGTTCTCATCTCACCAAGGTCAGCTCGGCTCTCGTGGATATTAGTGAAGGTATCTCACTCAGCCGGTAGAGCTTGTAACACTTTGAGGTTGATTTCTCTCAAAGTGTATTTTCCTTTTCGGATGGACTGGATCCTTCTGATGATGTCCATGAACCGGAGCTCTAGCTGATCGATGGTTTCATCAGTTCTTAGGCAGAAGTTGTCGAAATCTTGACAGGCATGCGAGAACTTGTTCTCCTTTGTCTCGTCGCTTCCTTCGCTCAGCGATGCCAAGACATCCCACATTTCTTTGGCAGTTTCACACTCATCTATTCATGGCAGATAATCTTGTCCAACTGTGGACATGATTGTGCTCTGAGCCCAGATGTCCAACTGGCTCACTTTGGCTTCCTCTGGAGTGTAGTCTTCTGGATTCTTCTCCACTAACTCCACAGTTGCATCCCCATCGTTGGGATTTGTAGGAGTCCGAGTGATTCTTTCTCTGATGACGATCGGTCCGGATGTCAGTACTTGTTGCATCCGATGATGTTTTGACACTAAGATCTTCTTCATCCGAGTTCTCCAGGATGTATAGTTTACAACCGAGAACATGACCACGATCTTATCCTTGACGTCCATCTGCACACAACAACAGAAAAAAATATGCAAGCAAATATGCACTAGCGTGATAAAAAGATCTGTTCAGTTGACCACTGAAGAAAACACCTCGAATTCACACCTTGTGAAACAGAGTCAGCAGTCTTTTGAACCACTGCTCTGATACCACTTGATGGTCCCGATACGAGTTCTGGTGTATGGGGGGGAGAATACACCAGATAAAACTTTTTAAAACAACCCCCAAAAAATAACTCAACCGAGTAATGCAACTCAGTTGGAATCACAAACGAGTAAGAAACACTCGGTTGGAAGTGATGTGTTGTGCGGAATGTGGTGGAAATAAACTCGTATAAATTAACTCACGCTTTTATGCACGGTTGGTCAAGAACCAAAACAGTTGTGAAAGAGTGCAGTTTGTATGCAGGTTAGATAGTCAGTTGAATATGCAATAAGATAACTGAAAATAAACACAACACACAGAGATTTAACGTGGTTCGGAGAGAACTCCTCCGTCCACGGGGAGTTGTGAGTCCACACAAATCAGTCCAAGTTCTTCTGGACAAACCACAAAGCTTACGCGGGCTTTGCAACCGTTAAGGATAAGTTTGCGGGTACTTATCAACGTTACAGTTTAGTTTTCGGGTACTAAACAACCTATCTACTCAGTTACGGGAAGAGTAGGGTCCTAAAACCTTTTCTGGTGAAAGAAAGGATGGGGTTCCAACTAAATAGCTCGAACAAGAAGTGAGCTATGATCTAACACTCTACGAACTCTCACAAAGTGATGTTCTCAAGGTTGGATCTAAAGACACAGAAACTAATTCTAACACTCTAGAACTCTCAACAAGTGATGTTCTAAGAGGATAACTAGTTAAGCTTGAATGTAGAATGAAGTTGTTCTTTTCTTGAATCTTTCTTCTCGCACTTGTTCGTCTCGTGTGTGTCTTGTATATTTCTCTGTGAATGAAGGCCTCTATTTATAGGCGGAGAGAATCAACTAGCCGTTGGAGGAGGTGTTGATCTCTGTTCTTTGATAGCGATGGCTTGTCTCTCATCTCTGCAGACTTTCCGGATTTGGCAACTGCATGCTTCTGCTTTCCATCTGAGACAACCTTGTGTTGGGCCAAATGAGGTAATGACAGAGAGTCAAACCTTCACGTGACTTCCTTATTTGAAATTCAAATCTTAACATCAGACTTCCAACAAGAAGTGGTCGGTTAAGACTTTCGATCTTCAACTAACTTGTTCTTCAGCTGATGTTCTATCTGAGTGCTGACAGTTGAACTCTCAGCTGACTTCAACTTCATGCTGTTGATCTTCTGGGTTGAGTTCTACAACTGATGTTCTGAAACTGAACGCTCAGTTGTCTTCCTTGTATCTTCTCCCTTTTTGAATTCACATGGAATGAACGCTTAGTTGTTTTCCTCACAACTGATGTTCTATCTCTTGAGTGTAACTTCCCCCTTTCTCAATGCTTCATCTGATGAACGCTCAGTTGTCTTCCTCACAACTGATGTTCTATCCGAGTGAAGCCTTGTTGCTATCTTCAGCTGGAGTCCTGTAAAGATAAATTCTTAACAATGCTCAAACAGCGAGCCTAACTACTAATATTAGGATCTGGCAACATCTACTCGGTTGGGGTCAGTTGGTTTTGGAATAAATCAAAACTTTAATAAATTTCCCAACAATGTATCATCTCTCTTTCCTCCAATTACTATCGAATGAATATTTTGGTTGATTTGTATCCAATCTTTGTCTTCTCCCTTATTCTCTGGAGTCTGAATTCACTCGAAGAATTTCACCATTGATAAGCTTGTATCAGAAATTCTCTAGAAACTCGCATAAGATAAAATTGAGATACAACAAAATTTAAAGATGTACATGTATTCAAAATTCACATCCAACATTACAAAAATTTTAAACATGAAATCAATAAACTAACTCATAAACATATCATGAAATTAAGAAAGTGATGCAACATCTTTCTCTCTCCTCCATATATTTTTTTCAATAATTCTATTGGTACACATTGTGGCCGGCCACACGCGTAAAAAAAAGGGATGTTAATTACAGAATAGAAACAATCACATTTCCTCTTAGAGTTTAGATTATCCAATTATGATATATTTCCTTTTTTCACAACCTATATTATCATTTTTAAATACTGTGGTTGGTCATAGTGTGTTCAAATAGCACTATAATATGTTATAGTTTGTTATGATGTTTTTTATCATGTTTTCGGCAAATCAAAGAGAACACATGCTCTCTGAAAGAATAACTATAACTTTTCTACATGAAATATACACCCAGAATTCGATGCCACCAAGTGACAATAATCTTTGCAACAATGATATTCTATTGATTCTTATGGTAGGATCAATTTCTCCCATTAAACATATAACACCAACTTGAAAAAACACGAGGACTTCCAAATCAATAGATTAGAAATTAAACAAAACAATTAAAATGAAGGGGATTAAGTTGTTGAATCAAGATATGCATAGCAAAAATTTCATGCTCCTCGTATGGAACATTAGGACTACTACATTAGGCGTAGGATTTCAGTCGTAAATCAAAGATGGCAAGCTCAAATTCTCTTAATCAAGAAGTGAAGACAATGAAACAATGATGTCAAGCTCACTTCCTGGATCATTATAAGAAGATATGAAAGACAGAAAGAGGATGGAGCGAGCAACAACGAACCACAAGATTTCGATGAAGTTGAGAGGAGGAAAAACTATATAAAAAAAAGTGTCAATATCATATTATGTACGATGAATTGAAGAACTACAATTTTAAAAACCTCGTTAAAATCGTAGACTAAAACTTGAAATTAAACTTGAAAACAATAAGTCAAAACACCCTTCCTGGGCTTGTTTACCTTCAAAGAAATTATCAGTCGTAATAGTGATCGCTGCTTAATACAAAAATCTACGGCCACAACAGGCCCTGAGAGCAAATTGAATTGAACCAAAGTCTACTTGATTTCCCAAATTATAAGAAAAATAAATATTCTATAACAAACGAACAAGTTCCTACAAAGGCATACTGTAATATGAGTAAACCCCCGTTTCTCTTAAATCTTTATTTTTCACAAACTAACGAAGAAGAACATACAAAAAAGAGTCCATATATTAAATCAAACAATTAAGGTAAATCTATAAATAAATAAGGTAAAAACTAAATTGCCAGTAAGGTAAGTTTGTATGTTGAAAAATTGAAGTAAAATAATTCATACTAAATAAGCTTTATTGTTATTAAATTTGATTCTTAATTAAATTGTACTTTTCATTATATTACATTATTGACCTTAATTTAGTTACATATATATATATATATTTTTCTTTTGATATTTTAGGTGAAATAAATTTTATAAACTAAGCTTTTTTTTTTATAGGTTAAATAGATTCCTCATTGGTTTAATTAAAACCTGTGATTAAATAAATCTCTCTCTCTCTCTCTCTCTCTCTCATAAACCACACACAGACAAATACAGCAAATGCTTCTCTCTCATTTTTCCTTAGCCGGGTAACTAACAAACCTTTTGAAAACAACCTCTCTCTCTCTCTCTCTCTCTCTCTCTCTCTCTCTCTCCACTTACCAAAAACGCTTCCTTTTCCGGTTCATAAACCACATGACATGAGATGTCAAATATTCACCCTCACACCATTTTGCATACCTCAAATTTCAGTGTGATTTCCATTCATCATTCTTAAAATTAACATATACACTCCTTTGTCACAACTTAATTGAGTTCACAGCTATGGATTCCAAATTGATCAAACACAAGGCCTTCCCTAAACCCTCGTTGCTGAAAGATTTCTTGTTGGAAGAGATGAGCTCCTGCTCATCCAACGGCTTCAAATCGTTCCCAAGAAGGCAATGCTGCATTTCCACCGTCCGATTCCTCATCGACATCGACCTCAACCTCAACCTCAACCACCCCAAGAAGAAATATTTCTTCTTCAACAAGACCTCTCCTCCCCTTCTCCCCTTTAAATCCGCCGCCTCCTCCGCCTTTAAGAGAATCTCCGCAGCCGTGAAAAAACGCCTCCCCTTCGCCGCGTGGGGCTCGCCACAAAACAACGGCCTCAAGAAAATCATCTTTTGGAGGAGGAAATCCGGCCACAAAGAGATCCAACGGCGGAAATCGTTGGATCAGCTGCTGAAGGAGGCTTCTCGGCCTATTCCAAGCGGCGGTAACTTAAATTTGACTGAGGTGAAAAGAAAGGATGACCAAGATGAAGACAACGACAAGGTAAAAAACGGTGACGTTTCTGGCGACTCAACAACCGGCAGCGCCTCCAAATCCGCCACGGAGGTACGTTCTAATAACTTTTATTAATTCGGCAATTTCAAATAAATGTTTGCGGTTTTTTTTTTAATAACTAATTACTTCTATGTTTTGTTTGCTTGTTGAGCTAATTTGCATAAGTATTAATACTTGGTGTTTAATGCTCAACTTTCATGACTTGTTTTCAACTGCGTTGCCTTTTGTCTTCACTTCAATTCATTAATATTTCATAATCACTATTGTTACATAGGAGAAGAAAAGTTGATAAAAATATTTGTAAGGATTAAAGGAAAAACACAAAATTATGTTAGGTGATCAGCTTATTGATTTTTAATTGCATGTAGAATATAATGTAATTTAACAGAATTAATACTAGGATGAATATTTTTATCTCACATTCTCTCACTTGATTATTCTTCTCTCTCACTAGAATCTTGTCTTTGACATGCATAAAATTCCTTACGGGAAACACCTAGAAGGGCGTGATGTCTTTGTACAAAGGACTACAAAGATTAGAAAAAAATTAATCGAATTTTCAAGATGAAAACGTTGCTTGATATATAGAAACGTGCAAGAATAGTTAGCAAAAAGGGAAGTCTCGACAATGATATTCAAAATTTAGTATTTACAGTATTATTGAGGAGATTACAAAATAATGTGTGCATGTCGAATTAAGTAAATTTTCGTAAGAATAAGGAATGCTATTGGATGTAAAAAAAAAAAAAATTGTAAGTTTTCTTTAACCATGCATGTAAATTAATGACGTTAACATTTAATGATTATGTCCATATAAATAAATGTAAACATTAATGAAAGAGTTACATCTGTCTAGGTCTGATCTGTCAAAAATTTATAGGTCTAATATCTTATCTTATTTTTCCCAATTATAGAGTCTATGTTTTGATATTATATCTCATTAATATACATATATGCCTTTATTGGTATTTAATTAAATCATTACCCTAAGAGCAATACTGCAGTTGAATATTTTGTTTTCCTAGATAAATAGCTTTTTCATTTGCCTGAGTCATTATAGTGGACTATGTAATGGAGAGGGAGTATTTTGGTAATAATAAATAAATGAAATACAAATCAATTAATGTTGAGAATTGTCAATATATCTGGAACTACTTTTTTTTGTCTATTGAAATTCAGATGGGCAATAATGATTTCAGATACTTCAATTTTTATTTCCTATTCCGAATTGGCGTCATTTTTTTTTATGTGTGCCTTAATTTCTTGATATAAGGTAGCTTAATTTAGTCTTTAGGACTTAACATATTTAAATTGTACGAAGCTTAATTGTGCTTAATGGAGCTACTCTAAATAGTTAAGGTAATAGGGACAAACTTTGGTTTCAATTTATTTTTGTTGATCTATGAGTTTTTTATTGTATTTTTTTTATGCACGTTATTAAATTACGCACTACTAGTAAATTACTTTATTTAATTTTAACTTCAAATTAATGTTTATTTGAGTTTAAGATAATTTTTGGCCAATGTTATTCTAACTAATTAATTCATTGTAAAATGGTAAAATTTAGGTTGTGATCATGGTTGCCTTGCATTTTGAATTTTGAATTACTGTAGACTGTGAGGTTGAAAGAATATTTTGGGGATGCGAGAACATTAAAATATGTACTTGCAAAATATGGAAAATTGTAAAATAATAGGCCATAGGATGAAAATGGCAAAAAATTAACAAGAATGTCGAAATTGATGAAATACTACATCGGTAAAGATGGAGGGAAAATAGCTGGGAGTTACACGTGCGAAGTGCGAACCAAAATAAATAAAACGCGTTAAATCATATTTATATTCAAATAAAAATAGTAATAAAAGAAAATAACAAAAAAAAAACGTTGGTATATTCTTTTCTATTTTATTTGGGAGAAGGGAAAGCTGTGGAGTTTAAGATTTTTGAACCTTAAACTTCACTGCAAATAAATTGAATTCTGTACTGATTGTATATCCTTTTAAGGACTCATAAACATGAAATGATACTCCATCCATTCTCAAACAGTACTACTATTCTTGTTCTGAGTAGAAAGAATAAAATAGTCGCACAATTCGTGGAAAATTAGAGTAATTGATAATAGTATGAAAATGATAGATGCACTCTCGTTTATATCTCGACCTTTTTAAGTTAGGTGAAAATTTCCCACCATTCAAGTTTTTGAAATTCTATACCTCCGATCATTTTCTCCCAAACTAGCACTGACATAGAATCCATAAATATTTACATGGCAAAGCCCGGCGGAAAAACAAACGACGTAATTTTAAGAACACAAAACGTCGTTGTTTCCTCAAACACAAACACATATATTGTTCTTCAATCGGTGCCTTAGTACACATAAATAAATATAAATATAAGTATTTGTGTTTGAGGAAACAACGATATTTTGTGTTTTAAAAACTATGTCGTTTGTTTTTCTGCTGGGCTTTGTCATGTAAGCATTTTCGGATTCCATGTCAGTGCTAATTTGGGGGAAAATGTGTATCGAGTTGCGAAAACATCAAAGGTGAGGAAATTTCAGCTATTCAAAAAAGGTGGGGATATAAACAAAAAATTGATAAAAGGGTACAATTTAGCCTATTTAATATTATTAAAATATGGTTTTTATTCGATTATGATTATGATTATGTAATAATTTGAAGAAGTTTTTTTTTTCAAGTAAATTACAAAATTAAAGTTTACGAACTATTTCCTTTTTTTTGTTATTTTAGAATATTAAAATTTCCCAATTTTCTTCAGTTTGTGATTCACTGAACAATTTATAATACTATCATGAGAAAAGGGGATAGATTCTCCCAAAGATTTAGTCTTTTTTTTAGGGAAATATGGTAGTATTGTAATATTACTCACAATCGCATGAGATATAAAGAGGCCCTCCACAATAGGCGGAGGTTCATCCCAACTATACGCATGTAGTTGGAAAAACTTTAAAAACTTCTAGCAAATTAGTGAGCATCAACAATTGCATTAAGACTTACGTGTTTAACTCCAATTCTAAAAAATATCTCTAGAAGTAACCGAAAACTATCGAAAATAACCACAAACTCGGAATTATGTGCTCTATAAATGAGAGATCCTTGCATCAGCTACTAGCTTGCTATCTGTTGTGACTTCAACGTGGTCCATTCCCATCTGCTTGATCCAAGAGAGAGCTTCATAAACTCCCATCACTTAAGCTATCCGTTGTGACTTCAACATGGTCCATCCCCATCTACTTGATCCAAGAGAGAGCTTCATAAACTCCCATCACCTCCTCCTCTACTACTCTTAAACAACCTGACATAGTCACTACTTTAGCGCTTATAAGCTCGTCTTTTTCCCCTTGCAAAATAATACCAACCTCAAGCTTGCAAAGAAAGTGTTGTCGTCTACACACCTAGTCCAACCATCGTGTTGATCATTCCGGCTTAATCTAGAAGCAAATTTCTTGTTATTCTGGCTGATTTTCATTCAGAACGAGCAATAACACCTCTGCACAATGAAAGCAAAGATTGTGGTTGTTTATTGCTCCACATCATGTCATCAATGTCTTGCCAAATTTACCACAAAATGATGATCGTCTTCGCGTATGTGTCGTCAACTGTGAGTTGACAATGAAACATGACCTCAGTGAAATTACCAGTAATCGCGCACATCGACAATAGTTATCCATGTTGTCACTGGCGGACCTACTGGTGGGGAATAGGGAACTTCAACCTCCACCACCATTTTTTTTAGTTAGATTCTTTGTAAAAATTAAAGATTATTGGAAAATTATGTACAACCCCTATACTAGCATGAGCCGCTGAGACGTAGAAGAAGCCAAAAAATCAAAGAGTGCCGGAAAATTATGTATTGCTGAAAACTTATATATAGTAAAGCTCCTATCAACATTTTTTTCTGGATCCGTCCCTGTTTGTAGTACAAACTATTCCAACATGCCAAACAAACTTACATGAAGTCAACAAATCATGCCAATTATTTTCAAAATTCATTCCACAAATACCACAATCTCCACCTACTGCCACTCGTTTTGACTAAAGAATCTTTTTTGTTGGAGTAACATTATGAACTCACCAAAGAAAAAAAATATATCTTTGGAGAAACCCTCAATTTCCAAATAGCCCTCCAATTTCCCTCCACATCATAGATGTTGTCAATTGTCATCGAGCTAGCAAGCTCATACGCAGTTTTAACCTAAAAAATATTTCTCCTGTCGAATAATGTCGTATCAACCTATTATAAGTAGCGACAAGACCAAGAAAGGAATACTCAAAATTTCTTTTCTCGTCTCCCATCAAACAACCATTCTATCAACACAGTATCCGGCCTATCAAGATGATTCACCGTGCATTAGTTCACAAACTCGCTTTAGAACTCAACAAACAAGAGCATGTGGGTTAGTGATATCACATCAACCGATTTCCCTACAAAAAAATAGTCAATTCGCTATCGAAATTACTAATAGACACTCATTTGTCACTATTTACCAATGGATTACCGACGGTAATAAGGCGGGTTGGTTCCTGAAAAATTATCAATGGATTACCGATGGAAAATTGGCATGGGACTTCTCGTTGGATTTATCGACGAACATTCCGTCACTATTTACCCACGGATAACATTCGGTCGGTAATTAGTGACTATCTGTCAGTAATTAGTGACGTCACTTCCGAGGGTTAAAAATAATAATTTCTATGAGATTAAGATGTATCAGTAGTAAATTAGCAATAGTAAAATTTGATAGATTTGGTTGATAATCTCTCATCCATGTGGCATTACCATATAAGCAGTACTGGGTTCATTAATTCCTGCTCACTATGGGTACGGGAGCGGTTCCATATTTATAATAGGCAAACTGTATTAATTTTTTTAATTAGAATAATGTATTGATAAAATTTGAAGTTACCTTGGTTGCGTCATAATCTTTATATAGTAGATGGGTGGCTTTTTTTGACAATTTCTATAGGATTTTTATGGTAATATCCAAATTGCTATGGACATTATTTTATTAATAAATCTATTCGTTCACACTGGTACCAGCTACACGTTTAAATAAAAGGAAATTTGTCTCTAAATATGGAAATAATCACATTTTCTCTTGGGTTTATATTTCCCCAATTAGAATATATTTCCATTTTCAAAACTTATATTATCATTTTTAGCTTGTATGTAGGTCTACCCTTACATTCATAACCTCGTTATATTATGCAATACAATCGTCTCAGTGGTATATATAAAGGGCTAAGTAATCGAAGATATAGGATATACGTAACTACTAAAAAATCATACTCCATCCATATCTTTTCATGAAAATCATTTGGTTGGACACGCATGTTAAGAAAATAAGTTATTTATAATAAAATTGGAAAGATAAACTAACTTTTTGGGGTAGTTTTGTCACATTAAGTAGGAGAGATAATGAAGTTAGTAGCTTTTTAGTGATATGTATGGTAATTTATAAGTTATAGAGGGATATTTATCATATGGTACATTTCTACTTTAGGAAATGGATTTAATGAAACGATACGCTCAAATAATGTAAAATAGACTTAATGAAAAAATATAGAAGGAGTACCATTTTGCAGCAAAAGAAAAAAAAAACCTTTGATTAGGTATCTAGATGATGTTTTGTCTTCCATTTATTTTTCATGCTAATTAAGTGCGACTGTAGGCATCAATAAAATTGCTACGGGTGATTAGGGTGTATCATATAACGCTAATATATATTTTGTTTGGTACTAAGTATGTGATCCTTTATACGTACTTATGACATCCTAGCTAATTAATCCATATAAAACCTTATCTCATGGTTCGTGGCGAACGAAACCTACAATATTATTTTGAATATAGATCACAAATTTTTATTTTTATGTCGTGGAAATTAATAGTCGCCACTTTGTGTGATTGGGTGAACACCGTCTGTTTGTAATAGTCTGCAAATAAAACCGACAGATAAACCATATTTTCTAAGTATATATTTGATAAATCCAACCTGTAGAGATATTTAATAAGAATTAAACCTGAAACTTTTTAATCTTAAGTCATTATCACTAGGTTATCCTCAATTAGAGTCACGAATTTTGACTTTATAACTTCATATATATGCTCGGAGGATTAACTAATCGGGGTCTCGAATCAAGAGACTAAAGAAGCAATAATTTGTGGGAATTCTTATCAAGCGGTCCCACCAAACTGGATAAATGTCGTCCGTCTCAAAATGTTTTGCTCTGCATTGGTGACCACATGTGGGAATGGGACTCCAAAAATAATGATATCTTCATCATTATCGATATCATCATTTATTCATTTATTTATGTGACTTCAATATCACAACCTTACTTTATTACAATTGGAAAATTTTATTAGTAGGTATACATGCATTCATGCAACGCTACCTAGTGTCGAGATTTAATGAATAGAGAATTATTGATCAATAGAGCCTGGAGAAAATACTTCTCTCTCTGTCTCTTTCTTTTTCTCAATTAAAAAAGGTTTTCTTTTTTTTTGTTAGGGTACATAATGAATAAATTTGGTTTTAGTACAATAGTCGCCTAATCACACAAGAAACCCTCTTTCTTATTTGACAAGCTCTATATATACGAGGCATTTGACCTAGTAATGCATATATTTTAGCCCACATTTATACATAAAGTGTTGAAATGAAAATAAATAAATAGTTATTATTCTATTTTAGGCACTAGTATAACTTGAAAAATCTTTGTGGTACGATTGTGAGGGTGTATGAAAAGACACTTGCCACCCCTTGATTTTTATTTCAATGATTTCCTATGTACTTAGAGTTAAGGAAAGGCACTTGCTACCCCTTGGTTTTTGTTTTATATTATCCTTTATTAATTTTTTTTTATGTACACATATATCCTCAATTACATTAAAAAATAGGGCTGCTATTGATTTTCCCAATTTATCTTTCCAAATTCCAATTCCTTCAACATTTCCATATCGCTTCAAAATTCCGCAGCTCCGCTCCGCAACAATCAACCGTTCTTGACTTATTTTCTGAGTTCTCTCATCAATTGGAGGCATAGGTAAAATCATTAAATTATAAGTGAAATTATTTGTAATAGTGGATTTATAGAATATTGATATAAGAAATCGGGAAAAACGAAATGAATGATGATGGATAAAGAGAAATTGGGGACTATAAGTAGATGTAGATGAACCATGAGCAATAGTCGATAAAGTCAAAGAGATAAAGAAATTGAAGTTTTTTTGTGTAAGGAAGAAATTGAAGGAATGGTCAAATGAAATTCCATGATCTTCCTCCTTGTTGTCTTGCTCAAAATTGCAACTTAAATAGTAAAGTTCATTTGCAACTATGGATAATTTGTAGTATATTGTATTATAAAAAATTTATATTAGAGGGTATTTGGCTGAGCTTAAAAGCTTCTTAAAACAGCTTCTAAGCTCCTAAATCCTTAATAATGAACAACTTTTAAGCTGTTTTAAAGAGCTTAAAAGCTTAGTCAAACACCCTCTTAGTTTGTTTGCTATAATTTTCGTCATCCCTTAGTTAAAATGTTGCATCCGCCACTCACGATCGTTGATATTGATAAACAGGAGAAGCAGTGGTCAGTTGTAATAAGTGAAGAGAAAGAGCACTTTAGCCCAGTGTCGGTATTGGATTGTCTATTCGATGATGATGAAGAGGTTTCTTCTCCTTTCGAATTTATGGAAGGTCAGATCACATTCCTGTCTTTCTCTTTCTACCCTATTTCTTATTTTGTTTATTCATTAAGGCAGCAGTATGTGGTGCCGTTAACCAGGTTTTTCTTATAATTAGTTAAGGTTTAATTAATTTTAAATATGAATTAATAAATCTTAATTAAAGATTATAAAAATGTAATTGAAACTAATGCATGCTAATTGCGATTAATAAATTTTGATTGAAGATTGATATATTTAATTTTGTTCAAATAAAAATAATGAAACATATTGAGTCAATTACAACGAGACCGTACAAGATTTTTTTTGCGGTTTTCTTTTCTTTAAACTCGATCAAATATGAAATCTAATCAACATTCCTACTACTAAGGATGATTTTAACTTGTATCAATAAAACAATGTAGTTGTATTGCTGAATAAACTAAGATTGTTTTTAATTGGAAAATTCTAAGGTTATATTGTAACTGCAATGTTTTAAAAGCCGTGTGGAAACTATTAATTCTCGTGTAAATTACATTGTGTTATTTCCGACAACTAACTCTTAGGTTGTGTTTACTTGGATTGTTAAATTTATCATTTGAAAAAGAGAGAAAAGAGGGAAAAGAAAATTCTAACACTTTAAATCTCTCTTTTCTTTTCCATCATTTTCCATAGACAATAATTCACCCTTTCTTCTTCCTTCTTTTCATTCCACGGATCATGAGGAAGATGGAACAAGAGAGGATGAAATTCTTGTCTATGGAAAATGAGGGGAAAAGAAGGGATTCAAAGTGTGAGAGTTTTCTCACATGATAAATTTAACAATCAAAGTAAACGCAACCTTAATATTTTTATTAAAATGCACTTATGGAAAAACCTCGATGTTACACTTCTTGATGAGTCAAGGATATATGCATTTGTGAATATATATGTCAATATTTATGTACAGGGAGTAGGAAGAAGGTGAAGGTGATGGAAAAGATTGCTGAGGTAGAGCTCCTCAACCTAAGCAAATGGTTTTCATTAGAAGAAGAGGAGCAAGAAAAGGTTGCAATGGATTTGCTGCATCAATTCAGGGACACTCTTTCATCATCCTACGGCCTCAAGATCGACGCAGACAAGCTTCTGTTGGATTTTTTTAAAGAAAAGATAAGCATGCATTCTTCTTCTCCAAGGAAATGGACAAATGATCATGTAATGGAAGAAGCTGAACGTTGGATCAATGGCACAAATCTACGCGACGACGAGTCATTTCGTGGATGGAACAGGCAACCGTACGTGAAAGACATGGAAGAATGGAAGTCTTTGGATCAAGAAATTGGGGAGATAGGGTTAGAGTTGGAAGCTATGGTTTTGCATGCATTGTTTGATGACTTAGTGGTAGATATCTCATCTACACAGAAATTCTGAGTGAAAATAATTCGAGTTTCTGAGGTTGTTTTCGTCATTCTAGTGATGGATGAAGATGCTTAGAATGACTAAAACCACCTTGCAGATATATAATTGTTTCGGCTTTGTATTTTTATATGAGAACAATAGGTTCTTGTTTGTCATGAGACTTGTGTTGGGACTTCTCCTATGTTTTTGTCGAATTTCTACCATCACTTGGATCCTCTATATTGCTTTTAGTCGTATGATTGTTGTCTCTATTAATTCCTAATATTTTTTTTCCTTATCTTTGTATTATGGTCTAATTTTATAATTATCTGTTACGGATTCCTTAATCTAATTAGAGTTTATAATTATATTATTACATTTTATCTTTTATCTAATAATTTATCGTACAGAATATTAAAGGATACCAAAATAATGAAATTAATAATGGTACACGGTAGATTGATTACTTTGACTTAATAATTATATTTGTAATTAACATTTAAATTAATATGCCTACTGTGAAGCGTACCATGTGGATTACGGGTTCCAAGCAACCAACAATGTGATTACGGGTTCAGATAAGTCTCGAGATTCTACAAATCTAGGCAAGAACAACGAAGGAGTTTCTAGGCTAGAAAGATTGGAAGATGCAATTAATATACAACTCTAATTCGGAAGATGATAAACATCTATTTTGTAGCAACTAAACATGTTATCATAGCACAATTTGTCTTGTTTTGTCATTAATCGTGATTGGTTTGGTATCATTTTCACTATTTTGGATCATTGTCACGTTTTGGTAGTGCTTGTGCATGTGTGTAGGTTGAACGTAGGAGGCTAAGTCGAGAGGGGAAGGTCGTAGAAGAGCAGAGATGAAGAAACGGGACAAAAAATTGAAAAATGGGACGGAACGGAGCAAATCAGTGAAAACCGGCGGTCCGAAGGAAAAAATTGGCGGTTCAGCCTTGAACCGCCGAAAAATCATTGCCAACCGCCGAACAGCCCTCCGGAAGTTACTGGAATTCGAGCCAAGAAGGAAGTCCAAATCGGCGGTCCAACCGGCAGTTTGGACCCAAACCGCCGAAAACCGGTCTAGACCGCCGATAAAACAGGGGTGAACCGCCGATTTTCACTGTTTTTGCCCAAAATCGTGTTTTTCTTCCCTCTCCGCGATTTTAACATGTAATAGCACTTTCTACCTCCTATATAAGCCCCTTGGCAGCCCCAAAACGTGAACAACTCATCTCCTACTCTAAATTCCATTTTAAAAAGTTTTCAATTAGGGTTCTAAACACTTTTCTTTGATTGTAATAGTTGATTAAGGTTGGATTTGAAGACTTGTTGAGGATTTGATCATTGGGTTCCTAATTTCTTAATTATGCAATCATTTCTTTCTTGTTTTGTGTTGATTTCATTCATGTCTAGCTAAACTTCTTGTTGGTCTTTGAGGTTTATGATGATTTGATGATAGATTGATCATAGCTTGTTGAATCGTCTACCTTTCTTCTTCTAATTGAATGTGATTTTGGTGTTTTGATTCATGTGGAAATTGTTGATCACTCTTTTTGCATGTCAAGTGTTTGTGAAAATTTCTAATAGGTTTTTGCATGCATGGAATCCAAAATTCACATCATGTATTGGTTTGAGACTTGAGAGATAATAATCTTTTACATGGGAACCTAAGATCCTTGTGCTTTTTGGAGTTATTACGGCGTCTTGAGTCTTAGTCGATAGAGTCGTTGTAATAATCCACTTTTGCTAATTGTCGAGAGAGATTAGTAAATGCGTTGGTGATTGCTTCTTAATTAGAGGATTTTAAAATGGTTTGCATGATTTAGGAAGTTGTGATCAAGCTATCTAGAATTGGAATAAATCCCTAGGACCAACCCTTTCTCTTTATTGTTCCTTATTCGTTCGTTTGATCGTTTGTTTGTTGTTTTTGCATGTTCTTGTCTCTTAATTGCTCATTTAGCTTTGATTTCTTGTTTAAGAGTTTGTATGAAGCCAAATCCAATTTGTCTAAAAGCTTGAATAGTAGGAATGTGCACGAATTTCATTTTCATTAAAAACTCGGCCAGTAGTCCTTGAGGATACAATAACTCGTTAATTTATACTACAATAACCCGATAAAGTGCGGTTAATTATCACTCCCCAAACTTAAGCATTGTTCGTCCCGAACAATATATTCAAATAAAGAACATAAATATCGCCTGGGGTAGCAACTTTGGATCCTAGATGCCTCAGATTACACAAAATAACTTGAAAGCCAAAACCAAGCAAACCGTCATGATTCCACACAAGTCACAGGCATATCAATCTCAACTCTTCAATCAATGAACCTCACATGGAAGTGTATCTCTCAACCCTCAAAATGAATGGTTATGCACTCATCGAATTTATACAATGCACTCTACTTACCATAGGCTTGCATATCGTCTAATATCTCCATTGTGACACGTGTCATGCAAGAACAAGGATCACAAAGGGCTTTTTTCTTAGGTTATAATGTAGGCACGTTGGTTTAGGAGGGGAAATTTGGCTAAGTATCTTAACAAGTTCATTCACCAACCTTATTTCTACTTCAAAACAAACATGGAATCGTTCTATCTTCCTCCCCTACCATGCACTACCAATTCAATGGACTTCAACAACAATTTAATTCCCTTATCTCACATTTTCTTCTTTTTACAAATCTCAATTTTCAAGTGAAAAACATTTCAATACACAATGAGACACATTTTTGCTTCACTTCCACATTCTTTTCTCATTTTCACTCATCATTTTTTTTTCTTTCTTTCACATGGAGCTTATGGGAAAAATTTTATTCTTTCTAATGCAACAAGTCCATTACAACTACCCAAACCATCATTAAATCATCATTATACAACACACCCCGGATACCCTTACACAACCACAACCCCCTTTACTCCAGTTCATCAAAGAAGGGCCAAATCAAGCTCAAAAGGGTTAACAATGGACAATAGAAAGCATAAGGATGTGTTTAGGATATGAAGTGGCTAACAAAGATGGCTTAAGGTCATTTCCAAGTTCTTGCACAACCTAGCATTCACAACATAGATCCAATGCAAGTTCTAGGAGTAAAAGTGCATGCATGATCAAACTCACAAAAACAAAGGTGCTCCATTTGGCACAATAAAGCTCAAGTCTCACTGGTTTTGTTCAAAAATCGAAGAATCAAAATCATCAAGCCATCAACCCATACAAAACCAATCAAGCATGCTCAATTCCAACCCATTTTTCTCAAAAACAAATCAATATCATCATAGACATCTCACCACAGTTACATGAGCAATATACAACCAAAATCATAGTAACCAACACTCCAAATTCTCAAATTTTTCTCAACTTTCCACAAATTTCCAACTATTCTAACACAACCAACCACACAACAACTATTCAAAGCAAAACAAACTCAACAACCCAAGAAAAACACACACATATTTACAAACGTCTTTGTATTTATCTCCCCCCCCCCCAAACTTATTCAAAACCGAAGGAACCAAAGAAGTTTGAAGGGAAGAAACAAATACAAAGACGGGGATACCTCTTGTCTTCACTGGGGGGCGGAAGCGGGGGCCATGCATGGCCTTCCTCAAGCTGAGATGCTTCAAAGCGGCGAAAGAGATCCAACAACTCTTGTTCGTTGACGAGGTCCTCTTGGTGGTATCGATCTTGGCGGTCAAATAATTCTTGACGAAATGCGTCATGCCGATCGAACCATTGTTGTTGAAAAGCTTGTTGCTCCGACCGTTGCTCTTATTGGAACCGCTCCTGACGATCATAGAGATCTTGTTGGATGCTTTGAAAATCGGCTCGGTGTTGTTGTTGGTAATTTTGCCAATCGACCCTTTGCTCTTGATGAAAGGTGTCTTGCCGAGCATAAAGATCGTCCCGAAATTTGTCGTAACGAGCATACATCTCGTCTTAGAAGGCTCTTTGGTTCCCCAATTGCATTTTTGGGCTTCGAGCATGTCTTGTTGCCGAAGACGGTTGGCTTGGATATCGTGGCGCATGACGGTAAACTCACCATCCCACTGAGTGCAATAGTTGTCGATATGTGTTACTTGCTCCGGCATACTAGCAAATTCTTCACCATAGAAGGTTCCGGGTCCCGCCGGTCCGCTATACATGTTATAGGGTCCAAAGGACCCCCCAAAGCCTTGAAAACCGCCTTGGAACCCCCCTTGAGAGCCTCCTTGAAACCCCCCTTGAGAGCCTCCTTGGGAGCCTTGACCTTGCTCAAAGCCTTGATGCCCTCAGCGTCTTTGCAACTCTTGCCTTCGTCGTTCAAGACGGGCTTCCCGTCTTGCTTGCTCCCCCGCATCATCATCATCATTGGTATCGCCATCTTCTCCTTTACCATCTTCTCTGTCTTCTCCCCCACTACTACCACTCGCCTCCACTTCGACCCTTGGATTGCCGGCCGCTAGGATAGCCATCTCATGAAGTGACGTATCCATCTTCCAATTTGTTCGTTGGTTGAAAGTGGTAATCTCGGTGAGGACGGGATCGGGTAATGAAAAGATCTCCACTGCCTCTTTATCTCCCTTCTTGGGTCGGTACTCCTTGCTTTGGTGGAAAAGATAAGGCCGAGAAGTGGAGACAAGAACCTGCATATTCTTCAACATGTTGAGGTCCATGGCTAAATTGTCATTGAGCTTCTCCCACTGATCGTATTCGGGACAAAGGAATTGAGCTATAGCCGAGATAAATCCACCACAACAAAGGACGCCCGACTGTTGATGCTTTTGGGCCCAAATTTGGCGGAAGAGGAATTGCCCCAAGTTGAGCCTTGTGTAGTTGAGTATGCACCATATAACTTGAAGCTCAACGCTCCGGCATGAGCTATTCTCGCCCCTTTGGAACACCGTATGGGCAAGTATTCGTTGAATAACCCGAAAGACGGGGTTTCGGAGTAGGGTGGCCTTTGACTTCCCCGAAGAGTAAACTTGAGTGGCATAAGTCATCTCTTTCCATAGCACCTTTGGTTTAAACCCCTGTGGCTTCTCACAATCTCCTCCATCCGGGCAATTGAAAATTTCATTGACTTGCCTCATGGACAAGGAGTGTGTCACATTTCCCAACCGGAAGTATACCGTTTGGGGACGCTTCACTTGAGCAGTTGGGATGACCAAGGTAGAGAGAAGCTCGTATGAAGCCCGTGGACATGTAGGCCACATCCCCGTCAAGATTGAACCCCAACCAATCCGATCGAACATCTCTTTTACATTTTTCCATAGGCCAAGATCCCTAAGGACTCGCTCATCCGGGTACTTGCAAGAGGCGAGGCCTTTTTGAGCTCCTCGTCGAGCTAAATGAATAAATAGCCTCTTGTGCTCGTCTTGAAGGTTGGACACCCCAAAAACGGAGGGGTGGTATGGACCATCATCCGCTTGCCGACGGGATGACGTGGGCTTTTGCTTCTCCTTCTCCTTTCCTTTGCTCCTACCCTTGGGAGGAGAATCTTCAATACGTGAACGCTTATCTGCCTTGCTTCGACCCATTGTACCTATACTCAATTAATGTGGTTTAGTATCCAATCTCCAAAACAACATCAAAATTAGCTCAACCATAACCAAATATCAAAACAAGTTCCATGTAATGCATAAATCACAACAATCCTTCCACCTATGTATATCTAAACAAATGAAGCACACACCAATAATATAACATCACCTAATCACTAAAATCAATCAATTCAAGCTCAACTACAACTATCAATCCAAAATTTAGACTCTAAAGCATGCATTCACCACCACCAACCCCCTAGACAAATAATCATGCTATATTTGCACCAAAACCTCCACAAACTATGCTAGAAATCACTTAAGGGCACCATAATATCATCACAATCAATAAACATCCTCAAGTAATACACTAACATGCTCAATTCATAGCCAATCCACAATGTAGCATGATTAATTAGACAATTAAACACAAAATCCCCAAAAATTTCGAAATTAAAGCCCTAGAAAAATTACTCAAACCTAAAAATGAAAATTACACAAACTAACAACAAAAACTAAGCATAAGAAACCATAAAAACAAGAAATAAAGAAGCAAAATACCTTATATTCGAAAATTTAAACAAGAAGAGGGCAAGAACTCCAAAACTTGGGTGTAAGGATTTGGGTGGATGAAAACCACAAATACTTGGATGGAAGTGTAGATTAGGTGATGGGTATGATATGTGTGGAAGGATTTTGGGAGATATGGAGGATTGAGGGAGGAATTTTCGTGTGGTTTGAAAGAGGAAAGAAAAGAATAAGTGAAAAGAGAAAAAAAAAAAAAAAAAAGGAAGAAAAAGGGAAGAAAAGAGAGAAACCGCACGAATCGGCGGTTGGAAAGGAAAATTCGGCGGTCGGGGCTTAAAAATCGGCGGTCTGGGCTTAAACCGCGGATCCGACCGCCGATTTGGAGTTTTAACATACCCCAAAATTCCAGTAACTTTCGGGGTGTTGTTCGGCGGTCCAGCCGTAAATCGCCGGTCCGGACAGCCGATTTGCCTTTTACACGCAAATTCGAGTTCTTTTTTTCTCAAAATCAAGAGAGAAAGCTGAAAACGAGACAAACACTTCAACCAAACGAGCATGCCGACACAACAAACGAGAAGGCAACCAAACCACCAAATCAAAAACTACCACCAAACCAACAAATCAAAGACTACCAAAGCAACACAACCAGTAACTCAACCAACCAAGTCAAGCCAAACCAAACCAAAACAACACATATTCACATCCAAGATCAAACACCACCAAAACAAGCAACACAAGCTCAAAACAAAAAGAAAAACCAAAAGCAAGTAAAATGTTGGGGTGTCTTCCAACAAGCGCTTTGTTTAACGTCTAAAGCTAGACGATACCTCAACTTTCAAGGGTCGTTTAGAAGTGTGACCATCAAGTTCCGGTCCGGCTCACAATTGATATACGGCTTGAGACGATGCCCATTCACCAAGAAGGTCTCTCCATCGGCTTTGAGAAGATGATATGTGCCATTTCCATTGCTCTTATAGATGACATAAGGCCCCGTCCACCTTGACTTCAATTTGCCCGGAAAGAGACGGAGACGAGAGTTATAGAGAAGAACCTCATCTCCGGGGGAAAAATCTTTGGAACAAATAGCCCGATCATGGAACTTTTTCGCCCTCTCCTTGTAAATCCGAGAGCTCTCAAACGCCTCATTCCTCCACTCATCAAGATCAAGGAGCTTTTCAAGCCTTGTATACCCGGCCTCCTTAAACTCGAGATTAATCTTTCTTGTGGCCCAATACGCTTTGTGCTCAAGCTCAACCGGCAAATGACATGACTTCCCAAAGACAAGTTGAAATGGCGAAATACCTATATGAGTCTTGTAAGCGGTTCGATATGCCCACAATGCATTATCCAAGTGACTTGCCCAATCTTTTCGATATGCCACCGATTTTTCCAAGATTTGCTTAATCTCTCGATTGGCCAACTCGGCTTGGCCATTCCCTTGAGGATGATATGGAGTGGCCACTTTGTGCTTCACCCCATATTTAGCAAGCAAGCTTCCAAGCCACTTGTTATTGAAATGCGACCCTCCATCACTTATCAATGCCCTTGGGGTGCCAAAACGAGTGAGGATATTCTTTTGCAAGAACTTAAGCACCTCCTTTGAATCATTCTTGACCGTTGGAATTGCTTCCACCCAACGAGACACGTACTCAACCGCAAGCAAGATATAAGTATACCCTTGAGACTTGGGAAAGGGTCCCATGAAGTCTATGCCCCACACATCAAACAATTCAACTTCCACCAAAATATTTTGTGGCATCTCGTCTCTCTTGGAAATGTTCCTCATTCTTTGACACCTATCACACGATTTCACAAAAGCAATGCAATCCTTGAAGATAGTTGGCCAATAAAACCCGGAATGGAAAACCTTGATAGCGTTCCGATGGGCACCAAAATGACCTCCACTTGGAGAGCTATGACATTCCTCCATAATTCGCACCCAATCCG
Organism: Schizonepeta tenuifolia; assembly: GCA_029490685.1. Classification (NCBI taxonomy): domain Eukaryota; kingdom Viridiplantae; phylum Streptophyta; class Magnoliopsida; order Lamiales; family Lamiaceae; genus Schizonepeta; species Schizonepeta tenuifolia. Next base: position 91,809,102 of record CM055957.1, on the reverse strand, counting down.
TTTGCTTCACACACTTCCGAATGATGCCATCGGCACACCGACAATAAAGATTTGGGTCCTCCCAATAGTAAAACTTCACATCATGCAATAATTTCTTCTTTTGATAGTGGATAAGATCACCTAACACTTCACTAATAACTAGAAAATTCACATAGTCTGCAAACCAAAGAGTATAATCCACCAACTTCAATACTTGCTTCATCGGGAAAACACTCATTTATCCGCACCTTCGGATCTTCTCCTTCAACCGGATTTTCAAGGCGGGATAGGTGATCGGCAACAACATTTTCACATCCCTTTCTATCTCGGATTTCCATATCAAATTCTTGAAGAAGGAGAATCCACCGAATAAGACGAGGTTTGGAATCCTTCTTAGCAAACAAATATCTAATAGCCGCATGATCAGTATAGATAATCGAATTCCAGTAACTTCCGGAGGGCTGTTCGGCGGTTGGCAATGATTTTTCGGCAGTTCAAGGCTGAACCGCCGGTTTTCTCCTTCGGACCACTGGTTTTCACTGGCAGAGTGCCATCTGTAGGCGAAGCTTCCACGTAGGATAATCATCCACGGAGAATTCCGGTAAGCTTCTTAGCAACGTCGAGTTTATGTTTCTTGCACACCACAAGAGACAAACAAGAAAATATGCAACAGAATACACTAAAGATTTTCAGAAAAGATCCGTTCAGTTGACCACTGAAAAATCTACTTGACTCACACCTAGTGAATCAGGAACAACAGTCTTTTGAATCACTACTCTGATACTACTTGATGGTCTCAGTAACAAGTAGCTAATGTATGTGGGGGAGGGGGGAATACACCAGTAGAAATTTTATTTTTGCTCAAAGTCTTTTCACTAAGTTATACTGCTCATGTCAGTTGGCTCGACAACTGGAAAAGTCAGTTGGAGCGGCTCAACAATTGAGTTGCTCAGCTGGAGCTGATCACACAGTTGGCAGCACAGCTGACTCCTATGTCAGCTGTATGAATCAACTGAGGTTTTAAACATATTTGCATTGTGGAAGTTGGTGGAGTTTAGACTCGTTACAAAACTGAAACCTTTGTGAAAACGAGAAAGGTCAAGTTCCCAAATCAGTGCAGTTTGTATGCAATATGTTGGGTCAGTTGGTTAGGTAAAATGAATGTAAAATATTGAATGTAAATGCAGAAGCTAAAGTGCACAGTATTTTAACGTGGTTCAGATATTGACCTCCTACGTCCACAACATTCTTTTCGGAGAAGTAATCCACTAGATAAGCTTAAGTGTGCTTACCAAACAGCCCACTTGGATTACGGGTTCCGAGCAAACCTAACCAGTTCGATTACGGGTTCGAACAAGACTTTACAACATTTTTCCGGGCAAGTGCACAGCCTGGTCTTAGATTCCGAGTTCTAATGGACCTAGTCTTGGATTTTGGGTTCCAAGGGACCTGGTCTTTGATTACGGGTTCAAAGAGACCTAGTGACTTTGATTCCGGGTTCAAAGTCAGATCTAAGGATTAGGGGTTGGGGATTTTTCTAACTAAGAAGCCTTCAACACTGAGGGAAGTGGAAGCTTCGGCTTATGGCTTCAGACTCGATCTTTCAAGAGAGAGTCCGGTCAGACAAAATATAAGCAAGAACCTAATATTCTAGACTCAATCAAAAAGGGGCTTTCTGAGAGGCTAGAAAGAAGAACAAGAGGACGTATGAACATTCGACTTCTAGTGGCCCTCAACTGAGATCTTCTTGCTTGAGAGAGAGGTGGTCTGTTGCTGCTACTTCACTCTTGATTTTGTCTCTCTTGGTACTTCTTCGTGCTTGTGTCTACCCTTAAGCTTGCCCACGAGCTTTGATGTGGAAACCTCTATTTATAGAGGGAAATCTAACTAGCCGTTGGAAAGAGCCGTTTAACCTCTGTCAAAAGCATGGCACTCCACCTGCTTTTTACTGGAAACTTTCCTAAAATGGTAACTGCGAGCGTTGCTTTTTGCACATCATTGTTGTCGGCCCATTTATGGTAAGTTGTCCAGCTGACTTATGCCTCCGAGTAGATTTGAATTTGGACTGCAACTCTTCCGTCTTCATCGTCTTCAAAGTTTTCTCTTCTCTGCTTTGCGACGTTTGACTTCTACACAACTTTTCTTCACACTGGAACTGTATGCCTTCAGCAGCATGGGTCAGTTGAGGAGTCAATTGAACCGAGTTTGTGCTTCAGTTGAGTGAGGGTCAGCTAAGTTTTGGGTCTCAACTAATTCTGGGTCTCAGCTGAGTTCTTCACGAACTTCCTTCTTCAGTCCGGCTGACTTCTTCTGCTTGAAACCTGTAAAGATAAAATCCCTACGCTTAAACAGTAAGCTCTAGCTAACTTCAGACAAAAGGCATTCATCTTCCTGGTTGGGGTCAGTTGGAGTTTTGGAATCGTTCAAAACCTTTACTAATTTTCCCAACATGTTGTTACCCTTTTGCCTCAAGGTACTTAGCTCTCCTCACTTACCTCTGATAGATTGAAAGAACCAGAATCATATAGAAAACTTGTTGGGCAGCTTCTTTATCTTAACCTCATTAGGCCAGATATCTCATATGTTGTATAGTAGCTTAGCCAATTCGTCAGCAAGCCTTGCCGACACCATTGGGATGTTGCCTTACATATTTTGAAATATTTAAATGGTTGTCCTTCCATTGGGTTGTTTTATCCGATTGATTCTTCATTCAAAATGACAACATATAGTGATGTTGATTGGGGTGCATGTGGTCACACTAGGAGATCTTTGACCGGTTATTCTATCTTCTTTTGTACTTGTCACAGCCCGAATTTTAACGTATAAAGACGACTAAAATTCATTGGATAGTGAGGTGAAACCTCAGAATAAAACACAACTCAATCAAGGGATCATGCTCAGAAAACAAGGGAAATATAGATTAAAAGCGATAACAAATATTAACATGCTTTCAATTTTAATTTAAAGAAAAACGAGCATTGATTAAAAACTCAAGTGTCGGAATTGGAATATTAAACCATTACCAAGTCTGATGGAATATAAAAGCGAATAAAAGTAGGTTTCGAGCATCATGCTCATTATATCGACACCAAATATCAGAGTGTAAGTTTAACAAACAAATAACATTGTTTTGCAGCGGAATATACTCTCAAGTCCCACAATTACATATATGAAGATATGCAATTGCAAGCTTAAACTCCAAAAGAAGACTCGACTTATTCAAATAAACACACTGCATGTTTAGAAATACATGCAGGGCTGAGTACTTCGTACTCAGTGAACACATGCCAAAATAATTTAAACTTTGCTCGACTAGAGCTATATAATTGAACTTGTCTTGCCACTGCATCACAAGTGTTAGTACAATTTAAAACTTTTACTTGTGCATGCAAAAATCATTTTCTTTTCTTGAAACAACTGCGCAGTCAATATAGATAACAGGTATGAATCAATCTACCACATAATCTCATGTGTCGAGAAGTAGGCCTCCTTCTCAAACACTGTGACCGGCCTAACCGAATTAAGGCTCACAGTCACGTCAATCAAATAACAACACGTGTGTTCCTGTCTCACACAGGATATTAAAAGCTCAAGTAGATGATTAAACATACCAAAAATACTCAGATAAAACGGCAAGTCAATTAAAACTCACATAATATAATAATACTAATCACATTCATCATTTGATTTTTGGTTAAAAAGTCCACCTGACTGTTTAGGGTTCGATCGGGTAGCTGCTTCCTTCTTCCTCGTCTACTTCTCTACTCCGCTCGTTCCTTCAAGAATAACATCTTATAAGGACGAGTCTACTTTTCTAAAAATGGAAACGAGTTCTAACGCTCGGCTGAAGGACTTCTACTTGACTCAGATTTTTCTTTAACTTTTCTCGACTTTTCTAACTTGATCTTTCTCGATTTCTACCCAAGTATTAGACCAGCACACCTTCAGACTCGGAAACCTAACTCGATAACATCAGACAAATTAAACTTAAACAATTCACGAAAAACGAGAAATCACTATTCACATCACGTTTTTTGTCGTTTCTCGATTTCTCGAGTCAGATGAACTCAGAAAATTACGAAATTAATTCTCGAGTCCTAAAATCACAAATCATTCACATACAGACTTTCACATCAAGAATCGGACATTCACAAATATGTAAACGATCGACTTTGATAAATAGATGGAAAAAGAAAAATTTTCCAAATATAATATAATATTCTAGAAATATCTAGAAAATAATATAATTATTTAATTATAATTAGAAACTCGGTTATTCAAGACTCGATTATTCATTCAAAATTCTCGACTCTACTCGGTTTTTAGAAAATATTAATTATTAAACTTAAATTTAAATGTTAATGATATTAATTTCATTTCTCTTTTAATAATTAATTTTTTTTTTATTTAATCGGAATTAGAAATTCGTAACAAATTTCACGAAATAAGTTTTTTCGTCCTTTTCTCGTAAAATGTGCATACGCTCGGAAAATCACTAAACTTTAATAACAACTCGAAATAGTCATCGTTAACTATTTATTTAATTATTTTCACTCAACTTTTCATTAACTAATTAGAAATTCGATTTTCATTCAATAATCGATAACGTTCTCGTTTTAGCTCGGATTCAAAAACTTCGAAAAGAAACTCTAATTATTTTATCGACATCTTCATCATCGATTCATCATTTTAATCAAATCTAACATACAACTTCTAAAATCATCAACCTCATTCATCACTTTCATTTTGAAATTTTAATAATAAAAATTCCTAAAAATTCATTTCTTTAAATTTTCTTATTCTAACATCTTTAAGTCATCAAATCTTCATCATTTAATCATATATCATCAAAATATCATCTTTTCATCAAGAACATCAAGAATATCATCCATTTATATTTTTTTCGGTATTAAAAAAATAATAACAAAAATTTTCTTCTTTTTATTTTCTTCATTTCCTATCATCATCTACCTCATTTCCCATCATAAAAATAACTAACAACATTAACACTCAAATTTCTAAATTTCCATCATCATTTTCGGTCCATACATATATACATATATAAGAATTTTTTTTTTCAAATTTCACACACATAAACATACAAGGATCAAGAACACCATAATCAAAAAATAAAAATCAAAATCCTACCGTAAATCCTACATTTTCGGCAGATTCAAGAAAGGGGAGAGGGTTCGATTTTTAGCTTCCAATTTTGTGGATTAAAGACTCTCAAAAACTTAAAAATCATAACTAGAACAAGGGCTTTGATTTCCTTGAAGGAATGATCATTATGATCGATCAAATGAGAGAAGGAAAAAGGGGTTTACTTGAACTTAAAGCTTTGATCAATCAGAGACTTGAAATCCACGCAACTCTAAGCTTTAAACAAGATAAAATCGAGCTCCATCATGCACTCCCATGGCTGTCGATTATTTAGGGAAAGAGAAATGATTAAATCCTAGTCTTAAATCGATCACCACAACGAGAGGATCACAAATAACTTAACGGATTAGTCGATGGATAAATGGAGGTGATCTTCTTAGAGCTCTTGAAGCTTGAAGCTTGAAGCTTCAATGGAGTGTGTGTGTGTGTGTGTCATTCCGTGAGGGGGAGAGAGAGATGAGAGAGAGAGTTTAGGGAGAGAATTTGAGAGAGAGAGAGATGATTAAGAGAGAGAGATGTTTAAGAGAGAGAGAGAGAGAGAGCGTGTGAGAGAGTGTGAGTGAAATGAGAGTAGGATAGGTTTTAAATTGAAATAGTTGCACTCGGTGATAAAAAATGCGATATAAATTTCGCTGGAAGAAAAAGTTATCCGGTGCAATCTATCCCTAATTTCTCATTAAACTCTCAAACGATTTGAAACTCACCACGACTCTTTCTCGACATCAGAATTCTCTCTACTCCATCCCAAACTTCACCAAATAAATCAAGGAATCCAGAAATCAAGTTTTCAAATCAAAATTCCAAGAAATGAAGAAAAAGTCGGAATTCACTATTCATATTAGGGTTTTCTTGTCCTTTACTAATTTTTCTCTCAGACAATTTCTGACGATTCTCAAACCTATCTCAAAGCTTCTAAAATCATTTATAGACTCAAAAGACACTAATTAGATGAAATTCAAAAAATTTCTTTTCTCGGAAATTTTTATCACATAAAAGCACACATTTAGGCACATAAACTCAATTAAGGCGAGTTTAAAGACTAATAAAAGATCGAGGTATTACAGTACTGCCCTTATTTCTTGCACATGTAAGAAGCAAACCACTGTGTCTGTTTCATCTGTCGAAGCTTAATACAGAGCACTCAGTACTACTACTCGTGAGATGATTTGGTTATCTTACTTGCTTCGTGATTTTGGTATTTCAGTGGATCTGCCGATTCCTTTGTACTGTGACAATAAAGTGGCTATTCACATTACCAAAAATCAGGTTTTTCATGTAAGAACGAAACATTTGGAGATTGATTGTCATTTGATTAGAGATCGATTTAAATCAGGATTTCTTGAGCCAATGCATTGTCTACACAAGAGCAGCTTGCAGATTTCTTTCACCAAGGCTTTGGCAGGTCCTCGTTTCCGCCAGCTCTTGTCCAAGATCGACATGAAGGATATTCATTCTCGTCTTAAGGAGGGTAAAGGAGTTGAAGGAGTTACAATGGAGTTACCGCGTGTGCATGGAGTTACAGTGAATATTTACCACCACGTGCATGTATACATTTAGAAGATAATCTACACCGTTGGATATAGACTTGATCCAATTCATTTGTATTGTTTGGATGGTTGAAAGTAAGACACCTCAGCACATTATATTGCTTGATGCATAAGCTAGAAGGAATAAGTCGGTAGTCATAAATATAAATAGTAGCTAAGAAGGATTGTAAAGTGACATTGACATTCTGTACTCATTTTTCTCTTTAGTAATGAAACAATATCTTTTCATTCCATCTTCTATAATCACCTCTCATCATCTCCATTCAGGAAGCTTCCAAGCTAAAATACTCCATGCCGAGCTCGAGAATAAGCTTAACAAGCTCGAAATCTACAGCCACACCTTCAAGTCCGAGCTTGAAAGCTGCAGCAACGGCAACAATGGTGGCGTTAGAAATTGCTATTTCAATCAAAAAAATGCCAAAATCGACATCGCGGATAAGTCGGGCCTTGGGCTTTCAGCTCCGGCAAATGAGCCCGAAAGTCCATCAGCAGAAAAATATGTACAAATGGTATTCGTCTTCGATGAATTGGGAAGCTTGCTACTCAGAATTCAATTGGGACAATTTTGTCATTAGTTGTGCATTGAATTCATCATTTTGAATTAAAGAATGTTGTGGATTTTGATATCTTTGATATCTTGTGATTGATATACCTTTCCTTTCTCACTTATCTTTTCCTTTCTCCTTCCGTCCCAATCTTAAGAAATTTTTAAAGGAGTGTAGGTGTACTACATTCACCCCTCACATGATATTATTTTATTATTTATTTATATTATTAAAATATTATATATTGAGTAGTGGGTGTGGTACACCTACACCCATATAAGAATTTCTCCCCAATCTTCACTTCTCATCCTCCTCCACAATACCAAAACTTCTTGCTCAGTCCTCAACGTGACCCGCCTGAACTTGGTTTGGAGTTGGTGGTTGACGTCGTCGGAGGCACGGTGGAGAGGGCCAACTCACGGCAGTCTGTCGATCAGTCTTCAGATTTGTGAAAGGGCATATTTATAACTTTGGATTTCTTTGCTACGCTACTAACTACAAAATTTAATAATTTACCCCATGAGATTTGTTTATTTGGGTTGCTTTGGTTCCATATAATAATTTAGGGCTCATAATTTGTTCCCATTTGGCGTGTAATTTACTCTATGAAATTTATTTATTTGGATTGGATTTCTTCCAATCTGGCGTGTAAATTTGTTTTCCCTTCAGAACAAGCAAAAATTAGGATTTGATTTTGAATGGTTCACCATATGTTCGATGAAATGCTTGACTGACTTGTGGTGATTTTAGAATTTGATTCTCATATTAGAATATTTCATACCAAACACGAATATCAGATATCAATCTCATACTCATACCTTATATCTGATACCCATACCCATATCTGATATCTCATATACTGGTTTATGGATATCAAATGGGCCCTAAAATATGCTTCATTTATTTTATTTAATAAATATGATTAAAAAAGTGAGCATGACTTGCATGCGACCTGCCACATTTGCCATGCGATTGGATCCAGGTTGAGTTGATCCAGTCAATCCGGATTCACCCGTTAACTAGGTAATTGTTTTTTGATTTTTTTTTAATTTCATTTTTTTTTCTCGGCTCCGCCTCAGCTCTAATTTTACAGCTCTACCTTCTCTCCGATTACTAATATAAGGATAATTAACAGGCAATAATTTGGATTTTTTTAGCTCACTTCGAGGACTTCGGCACACCTCGCTCGAATATTGACTAAAGAAGAAGAGACAAACAAAAAACAAAGAGGGGAAAAAAATCTGAAAATTAAAAAAAAAACTGAAAAAATAATTACATATTGTGACACAAAGAAATACATTAGAAAACACTTATTAGGACACTTTCGAAAAGTGTCCTAATAAGTCAGAAAATTTTTAAAAAATTTTCAAAAAAAATCGAAAATAAAAAAATAAATAAATAATTGAGGCGCGTGAACCCCACGCGCCCCACGCGTGGTCGCATAGAGTGCGACCTGCCGTAAACAAGTTTTTGCGTAAGAAAGATGATACAGGAGTGGAATAGATCCCACTTGTTAAGAGTGATAAAAGTTGATTGGAGTTGAAATTATTGTGAAATAAGGTGTCACTTGTTGTCAGTGGAAAAGATAAAATAAAATTAAATTAAAATTGTTATGAGTGGAAAAAGTAAAATGAGAGTGAAAGTTGTGAAGCATTGAGTAAGGTCTCACTTGAACTGAGTGAAAAAAGTGAAGTATGACTTTTTTTGTTTAGAAAAAAATGGGTAAGTAGGACTCTTTTTCGCATACAGAGCGAGTAGTTCCTCCGTCCAACACAAGTGTGATCCAATTTCATTTTTTGGTCATCATCCACGATAAATATAATCCTTTAATAAATAGAAATGATCTTACTTAAAATATTATTATTGTACATTTATTTTCTTTATTTGTGTTCTACTACTTTTAGGGGTAAAAGAAAACTAACACATTCTTCACTAATACTTCTACCACCTATACTCACTCACTCTCCATTTCTTAAAACATGTATCACTCCTCCTGGATCATACTTATAATGGACGAAAGAAGTAATATTTTTTCTATTACTCCCTCCGTTCGTAAAATAAAGTCTCATTTCAAGCTGAGCACGAGGATTAAGAAAACTGATAAAGTGGTTGTGAGGTGGGTAAAAGTTGAAAAGTAGGAGTATTTTTAATGACTTTGTTTAGTTTCTTAATATATTGAAATTGATAATGACTTTTGAGTGGGATGTGAATATATTGAAACTTGGAAAATTAAATCTAATGAATTTGTTTCTTTTTTTAATTAAGGGATATTGTGCAATTAATTTCGTAACCTTCATATTGTTAAAGCAATAAAAAAAAAACTGACTAAGGGATGCTGCATTTGGTGACCTTCATATTGCGAGAGCAATAAAAAAACTGTATAGAAACAAATGCATAAACATTGAATTTCTAACATTGGTTGCCATGATTGATTTTTCTGGCACCAAGCTTCCAAGATCTGCAGATTTGGTCGGCATCGCAGAAGAGAGAAGGATGGCAGAATCGAAGAGCTCCACCCTAGATGGTGGAATCTCATAGTCGGCTACCATAACTGATTTTTTCGGCACCAAGCTTCCAAGATCTGCAGATTTGGCTGGCGTCGCAGAAGAGAGAATGATGGCAGAATCAACCATGGTTTCAAGCACCACGTCGATGGAACTCGACTCCAATTCCCATGAATTGGTTAGAATCGGAGAAAAATGGGTTGTAATAGGGATATGTCTTCAAAATTGAAGGTCGATTCGAGCAGAAATGGAGAGATTTAGGAGGAATTCAACATCGAAGGGAATGAATTGAGGAATTTCAATGATACCAACGATAGATCTAGTGTTTGAATGAGAGAGAAGTGATATGGATTAAGAGAAGATCGAGAGAAATAGACTGAGAGAATATGTTTTGGGGGAGAGGAAAGGTTGGAAATAAACTGAAATGGTTACAGTGGATAATTTTAGGTTTGGGGAGATATTGGAACGAGAGAAATGCATTTGGGCTTTAAAATCATGCCCAAATCTGTTTTAATAGTTTGGGTAATTAGTTTTAAATGTTTAATTTAGTTTAGGTAATTAGTAAACAAAGTGTGTTATTATTGTGGGAGGGTGGATTCATTAGTGGTAAAGGGTAGTAATTTTAAAAAAAGTAAGGAAGATATGATTGTGCAAAAAGTAGAATGAGACTTTATTTTGTGAACAAAAATAATGGAGAAAGTGGGACTTTATTTTGCGAACAAAGCGAGTAATTTATTTTTATCTCAATATCTTGGATATGACAGTTTAAAGATAAGTTCGATATTGCTTCATCTTCTTTTTTAAAGGTCATATATAAATATATAGCAAATGACCATAAGGAGAACTCAAAATTATTATTTCCATATATTTTCTAATTAAGAGTGTGAAATGATTTGTCCTATTTTATTCTTTCTTTTTTTTTTCTTTTCTAGTTGTCCATGAAGAATGTGAACTTTCATTTTTAAGACACGACCTCACTCACTATCTGACAATTTATTTTTTCTGCACTCACTCCTTTCTACACTATCTTATTTTTTTTTTATTACTTCTTACCCCTTTTTTTTTGCAATCACAAAGGAAAACGTTATCCTTCTTATATTAATGACAATAATAATGACTAACATGAGTTTAATTAGTTGATTTATTAGTGAACAGGGAAAAATAGTATCTAGACATTTTACTGAAAAGACTAAAAGGAATACTCTCTTCGATCCATTGAAATTGTCATGTTACTATTTGCTACAGAGATCAAAAATAAGGGTAAAAGGATAGAAATTAGGTAGGTACCATCACTTTTAAATGATTTTCAAGGGTTAAAATTCTCCTTATTTAGAAGATGACAATATAAATGGGACACCACTTAAATAAAGAAATGATGACAATATAAGTGGCCGAGGTCAGAGAGAGTAACACTTATTGAAAATATAAAATATATTTTGATTCCTTGACCATCATGACTCACTCTGCCGCACATTGCTTGAGCCTTAATTTGGAAAGATAAAAGCTTGGGGGTGAGCACTATAGACTCGGTAGGGTAATTTATCCAAATGATATAAATCACAACAACTAGTGTAAAGCCCGTCAAAAATCGACGGAAAAATTATTATTTTGTATAATAAATAAAATTTAATATATGTATATTGTTTGTTAATTTTTTTAATGTTTTTTAAAGCAAAATTATATACATATCAACCCGTTAAAAAAATAAAATTTAATTCATCCCTATTTTTATAGATAATTTTCAAATCTCTCTTATTTCTTCTCAAAATTGGTGTGGGACAAAAGCATATTTGACTCTCAAATAAATTGTCCAACGTCGATTTTGTATGAAAATTATTGCAGATTCTTTTGACATCAAATATCTCTCTGTCTCATATTGAATATTGTCTATAGGATGAAGGTGACGCTAAAAATCTTACATTATGAGATTAACATAAAATTGAAAAATAAATTAGTTGAACCGATAACTATTTATTCGGCCACTAATTAATTAAGTGACCAAATTAAATTGTGGGATGGAAAAATACACAATGAATCTAAATATTCATAGATCTTTCAAATAGGTGGAGTTTCATTGGAAGAAGATGTGGGATAAAAGATTTATAATAATAATAATAATAATAATAATAATAATAATAATAATAAATATATAATTGATATGTATGTACATGAAAGCCCTGAACGAAGGAACTTGGGAGATTTGAATTGATATAATGTGAGATTTTATTTCCATATTTAATATATATGTAGAATATAGTATAATATATAAATATGATAAATAATGATTTTTAATTTAAAAAGTTGGAGAATTGAGATAAATAGGAATAGAGGAATATGATGGGTGCCATATAGAATTTTTTTTTATATAGAGTCGTTTTCATTTAATAATATATATAGATAGTGCAAGAAAAATCGTCTCTTCTTCATATCGCTCAAAGGCTAAAGTCTCACTATCTTGTAGCCCGAGGCTATAACATCACTCTCTTATAGCTAAAAGATACTCCCTCCATCTCACGAAAAACGTCTTATTTGTTTTCGGCACGGAAATTAAGAGTAAATAATAAAGAATGTAAAAGTAGTGTGAATAAATAATAAAAAATGTAAAATCAGTCTGAATGCAAATGTAAAAGCAGTGTGAACGCAAATAATTATTTCCCAAAAAGAAATGAGACATTTTTCGTAAGACGGCCCAAAAAGGAAAATGAGACATATTTTGTGAGACAGAAGGAGTAAACTTTTTTTTGGCTCATAGCCCATAAAATATGTATATCCTGTTTGATCTCAAAATATCCTGTAGGCTCTGCCTACGTTTCACACATATAACTTGAGCAAAACATATAATAATGATAAATAATAAATGAAACGTTACCCCAACCTTATACTTTTGACTGAAAACGACTCAAAAGATGCAATGAATGATTAAGTTTTGCGTGCCCCATCCAATAAATGATACTTGTATTTCATTATTATTTCATATTTTAATTCATGAATGCGATATATAATAAGAAAATAAACAAATTTTGAAATAGTCATAATGACCTTAAAACATAAATTTTGGTCAAATTTTTTTAAAATTATAAAATTTGGCCATTTTTTAATTTGGGACAAAAATAACCTTAATGAAACACGGAGCGAGTCAGGTTAGACGCGGGCGGGCCGGGTCGGTTCGGGGTAAGTCTCTGGTACAAATTTAGTCTTATCAGTTCCAACTATTCTTGTACATCTGGTACAAATTTAGCCTTATTAGTGTCAACTGTTTCAGATTTGGTATAATTGAAACGAATTGTCTAATTAGTTCTAGATGTTCCAAGTTATGACGTGGTACTATTGGGACGAATATTCTAATTTGTACCAATTGTTCCAAATTGTTCCAAAAACACACCACTTGCAACGTAACAAAACAACAATAAGAAAGCTGTGAAGGAATTCGACAAAGCAAAATCCACAACTTTCTTTAATTCAAAATGATGAATTCAATGCACAACAAATGACAAAATTGTCCCAATTGAATTCTGAGTAGCAAGCTTCCGTGAGTTGGCCCTCTCCACCGTGCCTCCGACGACGTCAACCACCAACTCCAAACCAAGTTCAGGCGGGTCACGTTGAGGACTGAGCAAAAAGTTATGGCATTGTGGAGGAGGATGAGAAGTGAAGATTGGGGAGAAATTCTTATATGGGTGTAGGTGTACCACACCCACTACTCAATATATAATATTTTAATAATATAAACAAATAATAAAATAATATCATGTGAGGGGTGGGTGTAGTACACCTACACTCCTTTAAAAATTTCTTAAGATTGGGACGGAAGGAGAAAGGAAAATATAAGTGAGAAAGGAAAGGTATATCAATCAGTATATCAAGATATCAAAGATATCAATCTAATACCCATATATCGATATATCAAACACTAAGTATCAATATGACTCATTTCGATACTCATAATTAATATACGTATATGGATACCAAACGAATCCTTAAATGATTGATGTTGTCGCTACTTAAATTACATTCTGCATAAGTCATAATTCGATGTGCTATTGTGAACCGTTATTTTCATGTTGGAGTACTATTTTTCGGATTTTGAGTTTATCTGTTACTCCATCCGTCCACGAAAAATTGTCCTATTTACCCCAATTTTCTTGTCTACAAAGAATTGTCTCACTCTGCTTTTTGTACAATAATACCCTTCATTCTTTCCTAATTTTTCTACCATTTATCATTGTGGACCCACCCCAAATAATTAATCCATCCCACTTAAACACTAATCCTAATTAATTATCCAACCCAAAACAGACAACCCAATTACTTTATCTCTCATTTCCAACCCCCCCTATCTCTCACTTTCTCTCTCGTCATACTCACAGAAACCCTAGATTACTCTCTTCTCGTCATCTCCGCCGTTTCTCTCTTCTTCAATGGCTACCTCTGAATCTCCGCCTCTCTCTGAAAATCTCTATGGCTCGAATTCGCCGTTATTCCTCTCCGATCTAACTACTCCAGTAGCCACCCACTTTTCCCCGATTCCAATTTACTCGTGGGAATTGAAATCGGAGTCTGACTCTGTCACTATGGTGCCGGAAACACCATTTCTTGGTGCGGATTCTGAACCACCAAGTTTTCCACTCTCTCAATCGGAAAACGTCGCTCATCTATTTCACTCCACTGCCGCTGGCGATAATGCTATGGAGATCTCTCCATCTGCAGACCTGATCTCTTTCATGGAGATCTCCCTCGAAGCTGTGGAATCCGACTCCATGGTGCCAGAAACACCTTTGATGGACCAGGGCTTGTTGTCGAATTTTGCTGAATACGAATCCACCAAATATAAACGGTGGGTTGGGCTTGCAGATACCTGAAATCTGGGTATGATGCATGGGTGGCCAATGGTGAAGTATTTGTGGATGAGATACCTCCACCACCACCTCTGCGAATGAGAGAGCAAACTGAAGATGAGCGAATTGAGTATCTTCAGACACTAGGGATGTTCTTCCCTGCTGTGCTATCTCTGATATGATGAGGTGATTGTGTTCTAAATATTTTTTAGAATTGAGTTGGGGGCTGGTGATGCCATATTTGCAGTGATGAGAAATTGTTGCTATTTTATGAGGTGATTTCATTCTACTTTTTTTTAGAATTGAGTTGGGGGCTGGTGATGCCATAATTGAAATTGCCTGTGATGAGAAATTATTGCTATTTTATGAGGTTATGTGCCTTATTTGTGGGCTTGTGATGCCATGATTTTGCACTTATTGTGTGCTTCTTATACGCCTGTTCTTCCCAGTTTATATGAGCAACCATTAGATTAGCCTAAAAGTTGTCTAATTTTGGATGCTCTGTGTTTATGATGAGAAATTGATGCTGCACTTGTGGTCTGTGCTTCTTATGCGACTGTTCTGTGCTTCTTTATATTGAGCAACCATTAGATTAGCCTAAAAGCTGTCTAATTTTGGATGTTGTGTGTGTATGATGAGAAATTGATGCTGCACTTGTGTTCTGTGCCTCTTATGCACCTGTTCTGTGCTTCTTTATATGAGCAATCATTAGATTAGCCTAAACGCTGTTTAATTTTGGATGCTTGATGCACCCTATGATGAGAATTTGTTGCTTTCTTGAGGGTATGTGCTGTGAATGATGTTGTGTTATGCAAACACTACCAAAAAACTGCCTTGCTTTGTTTCAATTTACAAGAAGCTGACACAAAAATAGCTGGTTTACATTCCAAACAATACCAAAAACTGCCTTGCTTTATTTGTCCCTGTAAACAGTTGCAAAAAAAGTGATCTTCCCAGAATCTAATCTGTTAGAATCACCTGAGTCAGTCCCTTAATGATGTTCTGTACACTATTCTCTGAATTGTGCCTTGAGCTTGGTTGAGTCCCTTGCTGCCTTAGATACTCTAAGTTGTCTCTCACAAGCTCCTCCTCTAATTCTAGGCATTCTGGAAGTTCTCCAAGCCTCATAAGTCTTGCCTTATTCATATGAGGAATTCTGTAGCTATTGTTGCCTTTTACTTTGATGATCTCATGATAGCAACCCTGTAGAGTGAGAAACACATTGTACAACTTCCATGCTGGAAACTCATCAAATGCATCCCTCACATTCTTCAACATGTCTTCCACAGTTGTTGCCATTTTCTGATCTTTTAGTGTTTGAATAGCTCTAAAAAATCCCAAATCATTGACATTAGTGTCAGGGGAGTTAGAGGGTTGGCAAACCAATGTAATGTTATATCCATTAGATTATGCAGCCTTTAGGAAATCTGGATCATCAATCTTGATATGGGGTTTGGCATTATCCTGTGGTATGATTATGTTCTTGCTTGCATGCTTAGGCCACTTTGCTTTAATTATTGGAACAAGCTGCAAAACAGTTGATGAACTAACCTGATTGATGAATTTTCTGAAAAAACAAGCTGCAATAACTAAATGATGAATTTTCTGAAAATTTCTGATAGATTTACTGACCTCATTGATGAAGTGATCTCTCATGATACTTTGTGTAATTTTTGGAACTGCCTTAGTTTCTATGGAGCCTTTCAATTTATTCTTTGAATTTCTTTGTGCTGGTTCCTCGGTTATGAATGGGTAAATGCCTATCTTGCCATCAAATATCACCTCTCCACTGTCACTGATTACTGGTCTTGCCACAGTACATGTAAACATGATTTTCTCTATGAATCTTTTAGATTTGCATGACCCATGCGGCTCTACACTTTTGTTAAGTTGAACCACTTCTCATATACATGTATCACATTATACATATTCTGAAAAGGGATTTTCCCATCACAAATTCTGGAACTAAGCTGACTAATACTCCAAGTCAGCCTATTGATCATATTTTGAGGGGTTAAAAAAGGCTTAATGGCATTGGTATGTGGTCTGAGCTTCTTCTCTTTTATCCATCTATGTGGTAAACTCTTACTTATACCAAGCTGCTGTGACATGATCCTAAGAGAAGATCTCTGTAGCACATATAATTTCCTGATTTTTTCTACATCGAGTACCTTTTTATCTTTGTGTTTTGCTCCTTTTTTGAAACTGACCAATTGAATTGGTTTTCCCAGGGCTTGTTGAGCAGCAACTTCCTTCCATATGCGAAAGATGGTCCTCACATCCACGTGGAATAGCTGTGCAGCCTCCTTTTTGGCTCCATAATGAAGACTACCATTGCTACTGTGTTGTAAGAGCCACTGTGCGATGTTGTTTTTTTCCTCATGTGTTAAATCGGGCCGCTTTCTTGCATCTGCCATGCTGCTGTTTTTTACTTGTAGTTATTGAAATTTAGTTGTAGTAATGGATAGAATGAGACTTCAATGGTGTATTTATTGTGTAAGTGAGGGGTAGGGTTTAAATTTCCCCCCAAATATTTTGAGAGCAATCAATCAATGAAAAGGTACTTTTTAAGATATTTGGCTCCAAATTTTTCAGTTTTGCCTCCAGTTTTAATACTGCACTCATTACAGCTTTTCATTTTGTTTTGCTGGTTTAAATTTTCTGTTCTTTTTTTTTAATTGTATTGTTATTTTAATGTTAACAGGTTTACATAACAATACATCAAAAACAAAATCAAGTTTAAATCTCAAAACCTGGTTTTAGAAACAATTAAAAGCATTAGCTTCAATAATAAAAAAAATAGAAGAAAACCTCATTCAAAAAAAAAAAAAATTCAAGTCAGCACCTTAAATAATTAAAAATTGAAAAAAAAGAGGTCAATAATAACCACACTCAAAAAGTCAACAAAGATTAACAAATTTAATAGTTTGATTATTACTATCCTTACTTCCTAACTTTTACCACACTCAAAACTACTTTTCCAGCTTTCTTAAAATACGTGTCCACCCTCAAATGGAACAATTTTTGGTGGACGGAGGGAGTACATATTTATTATCTCCGACCTTTCAAAAAAGAAGAGAAAAACTATATCTCCGAGTCTCCATCTCCGACCTTGCCATAAAAAAAGAATTGCTTCCTCAGTACCGTTCAATTTGTTCCATTTTGTCATTTTTAGTGTCCCGTTTAACTTGTCCTATTTTCTTTTAAGGAAATAATTATGAAATCACTTATTCACTTTATATCACTTCAAAAATGCTTTATATCACTTTATCACTTTATCAATTTAAAAATACTTTATATCATTTTATCAATTTAAAAATACTTTATAACACTTCATTCACTATACTAAATATACTTTTATTATTTAATACTCTTGCTTTTAATTTTCGTATCATTCTCAAATGGAACAAGTTAAATGGTGCGAGAGAGTAATAGAAATTTATTTGAAATTGTGGGTGGTGAACAGCGGGGTTGCGCTAATGGATTCCGTCGAGAAGGCAAGTACAAGCCACGCTCTAATCATGATAGTCCATTCATTATTGACACGTGCATCATCAATTCATCATCTGAATATGAAATAAAAGAAGAAAATGATATTTTATTATGGTACACACTACTACACAGTGATAATCCAAAATTAGTACTACATCTTGCCATCTTAATTACTAATTAGCACCTAATCCATTGCGGATGGTTTTATAGTTCTATTTTAAAGGAGAATAAAAATTTACTACTTCATAACTATAAAGTTTCAATTTAAATGGATATGGGTATTAAAAAAATTGGTAAAGTATTTTTGAGTGGGGTAAAAGTTAAAAAGTAGGAATAGTGGTATTGACAAAAAGATAGTGATATTGACAAAAAGTAGTAATAAAGTTGTTGGAATGTGAGTCCATCAATAACAAATATGAGCGTAAATAAGAGAGATTTTTGAAAATATATGAATTCATAAAGTGAAACGAGATTTTTTAATAAATACCCATGACACGTTAGAAATAAGATTTTATATATAATATGGAGGGGAGTAGTATCTAATCATGATTTAATTAATAATCTATGAATGATTGGAATTGGATTATCGATGAGAAACAAAATCATCGTATCTATCTGGCTCCACTCGTCGCAAGAAGCGTCTACGAGAGTACTTTCTCTCTCCCCCCCTCCCTCTCTCCTCCTCCACCGCAACTCCCTACTGTATTTTGCTTTTGCTGAGAAGTATATGCAGTCTTCAATTCTGCGCATGGTTTCATCTGCACAACTGAGAAGTAAACTTGAACACCGTCTGTCTCCTACCGAGTTGAATCACTAACCGGTGAATCCTACCGAATATAAGGAAATTGCCATTTCCGGAGCCAGAATTTGTTTGTTGATGCTCATCTAATTCAATCTACTTCGATTCGCGGAGGCAGCAACTGCGACGTCAGAAACCTAAGGCGGTACTGCTACTTTTGCCTTACTTTTCGTTCAGTTCTCTCCATGTACACACAGTCAGATGTGTTTTCTGTTGCATTCGCGTGCATAAATTACTTGAAAATTCTCTGTACCAAACAACAGTTCCGTTTCTTCTCTAACTATTTACTGTTTCCTTATAAGTTGTTATCAGCTAAAATTATATTATGTGTCCTCTGGTCTATGGTGTTATTTGGCGTCGAATTAATAAATGTGGTGGAGCGGTTGAGTAGGTGTAGTTTGATTAGCTTTTATTGTGAAGAAGGAAACAAAAAAGAATAGCAATTCATGTAATGACAGTTTTGCTTGAAGAATTGTAGCGAAATTTCTGCAATCTGGCTGGGCTGAGGCTTAATCACTAGAAATTGAACCTTATCATGTTTACTTGATTTGCTTTAATTCTGTATTTGTCTGTGATTTGACGTGACGCTGAAAATGAATGGCCTGAAATGATCTGCAATCAATTTGAAATCGTATTTCATTTAAGTTTTTTATATGGGTCCCATAACTAGCTTTTTTGCCCCCTGATTGTTTAGCTGGCAACTTTTCTAGTTCATAGTAAGATTGGTTTACTCAGTTTTAAAATTGGATCATGATCAATAGCTTCAGAAGAGTCTCTGTGTGTGTGTGTGGGGTGGGGGTGGTGGGGGGGGGGGGGGGGGGAGGGGTGTGGAGAGAAGGGGAGAAGTGTACAAAATGAAAACGGAATGTCTTAAGAATTGTACAGGTTATGGTCAACATCTGAATTAGGCTTGTTAAAGCGATAAGGTTTAACTTTGAATACGACGTTTAGTGGAATGATTTTTTGAGAGAAGAAAATTCTATGGCTAGTTGTTCTGGTTACAGTTGTAATCAACTTTGGTAGAAGTCAACATGGCCGTTCGAACTCATTAAACACCAAACTTTGTTCGATCAATGGTTTTACTCGTGTGGTAAGCATGTAATGTCTGCTGTGATTATACGGAGAAGGCCTGCTTGCTCCAGGCCATTTTTCTCTTTGTTTCTTTGTGGTTTGACTTTTGCTATTAAGGATCTTGAATCAAGAGAGAGATTTTTGTGCAGTAGCATTTCAGTATACTACATATGAGAAATTGAGGAGAGCGTCAATTCTATTCAGTCTTCTTTTCTGGTCCAAAATTTTAGTGGATGACTACCTGTTAGAAGTTAACTGAGACCTATTGTCTTTCCTTGCAGTTAGAGATGGTTGAATTTGGGAAAAAGTTGAAGGAGAGGCAGATTCAAGAATGGCAAGGGTATGCTCAAATTTACAGTCTGGATAAAATTAGATTTAAGTTATTTCATCTCAAGTGCATTGATTTATATCACTTCATAGTGTTGTCAAGTTGAGAGTCGTTTCAAATGATCAAGTATTGTGGACGTTATAGTTGTTCAACTTATATATACAGTTGCTTAAATGGTTGACAAAAGGTAGTAGCATTTTTACATATCAATTTAAGGCTTATGAAGGGTTATGAAGTGGATGCCCGGAATACTCTTTGATGTAAAATATTGCTAGGGAAAAATCAAAAACCTGTGCAAGTAGGAATCCTATGAAGTTGCATGAGGCTAGGATCATCAATTCACTAAGAAACAGTATTACCTAAATAGAATTACACTGCATATTATCTTTGACTTTGTGCTAGCTCTAGTATGATATATTTTGATATCATACAGATACTACATCAATTACAAACTAATGAAGAAAAAAGTTAAGCAGTACGCTAATCAAATTGAAGCTGGAGCATTGGCTCATCGAAACGCTCTCAAGGATTTCTCAAGAATGCTGGATACTCAGGTAATCAAACTTCATATACTTAGTAGAACATAGTTACGAAGCAGATGTTCTCTAAGTATAGAACTTTTTTTTTGTTATTTTATTATCCATGCATGCAAGATGTTCCTGAAATCTCAATTTTTTTTCCCGGGCATGACATATCATTCAGTATCTCGTCTTATTCTACTTAATGTTCTACTTATTTTAGAGGTGCATCCGTATTGTTTTAAATGGTGCTTTCTACCTGTATAAGGTGTCTGCAGGAAGTAAGCCTAAAGAAATATTCACAGTTCATGCATCTGTGGACAAAGTTTTCAACTGTTTTTTTGCATCATCATCTCTCTTTCTCTCTCACTGTTGTCTTTTTGGTGCCTTCAAGAAGTTGTGCATCTGGATAAGTGAAGCCTTGCCTTAACTTTCGAAAAAAAAGCTGGAGAAAAAGATAAATCTTACAATATATCAGTCAATTTATTCAAAGCTTTATACCAGAACTTATTAAATCTTTTGGTCTCCTTCCAGATTGAAAAAATTGTTCTATTTATGTTAGAGCAACAAGGCCTTCTGGCAAGCAGGATTGTTCAGCTTAACAAGTTACATGGTTCTCTTCAAGAACAGCCTGATATATCCAAAATATCCGATCTACGTGAAGCCTACCGAGCAGTGGGGCGAGACCTCTTGAAGCTTCTCTTTTTTGTTGAAATAAATGCCATTGGTCTGCGGAAGATCCTCAAGAAGTTTGATAAAAGACTGCGACACAAGTTCACTGATTACTATGTGAAAACTCGTGCTAACCATCCTTACTCGCAACTTCAGCAAGTGTTCAAGCATGTGGTAATATGCTTATATGGATATGAATCCCTCCTTTCTGTTTACTTTTCCTTTTCCACATATTATGAAAATTTTGTCTCGATGTTATTGCTCCCTAACTTACGGAGCCTGGCAAATATACTCGATGATAGGAGAAGAAAAATGAAACAGATCTTCACTGACTTGACTAGTGATTACAGGGACTTGGAGCTGTGGTTGGAGCTATTTCTCGAAATCTTGGGGATCTTCAAGACCACCAAGGAAGCTACTTATCTATATATGACCAGCCCGCTCTTCCACTCCAGGTACTCACGTGTCCAATTCAGTTAGCTTGACCATATTTTCATCTATTAGTGTAGCTATCTTGCGAGTACTTCATCATTTCATCTTCTTATGGAGGATTAATCTGTAGGATCCTGTTGTTGACGCCATAAAAGCAGCTATTGAAAGATTAACTCACTCAACGCATTTTCTCAACTTTTTGGCACAACATGCATTTATCATGCATGAAGTGTTGCCTTCTGCTGCTGAGGAATCTGCCGGTGAAGAAAGATACCATCTCATGTCACTTCTTCTAAACTTGGCAAGCACATTCCTCTACATGGTCAATACATACATTATTGTTCCGACAGCCGATGATTACTCTATGAGCCTTGGGGCAGCACCGACAGTCTGTGGTATTGTAATTGGAGCAATGGCGATTGCGCAGATATTTTCATCTGTGTATTTGAGTGCCTGGTCTAACAAGTCATACTTTGGACCTCTTGTTTTTAGCAGCATAGTTCTTGCTGCTGGAAATGTTATGTATGCAATGGCTTACGATGTTAATTCAATTGCAATACTTCTGATTGGCAGACTACTCTGTGGGTAGGTATCATCTCTCTCTCTCTCTCTCGCGCGCGCGCGCGCGTTGTGTGCATGTGTGCACCTTCCAGTCATAAGTCAACTTGGTAATCTTTCATTGCGCATGCATGTATGTTATTTTCCTAATCTTCTGCGGAATATCCTTGATGCTGTATATCAGTGCTTCTTTTATATTTTTGAGAATTGTCTTGTCCAGATTATAGGTATATACATGCTACCAATGTTTGTTCATTATGGCATCCTTCATTAATCTTTTTTGTGCTACCAATTAAAGATTTCTATACTACTCAATTTAAGTCAGCTAGTCCACAGATTATTATAGTTGTAGAGACCACCCATGAAAACATTTTAGTGGATCGTTAGGTTCAGTTCTTACAAGTATTGGTATTTTAAGTTTGATGTATACTTTCCGTCAAAGAGATTGTATAGTTGGTTTAAAGCTTTCTACCTAAGTGATATATACTGAGCTATATCAAGTATTTCCAGGAGTTCCAATCCACTAAACCGAAACTTCCATAAATTATGATGATGATACTGAATCTTATAACACTAATGGTTGACTGTCTCAGTTAATTCGAAATCCTATTGACCACAAAGTGATTGTTCGATACAATTACTGAACTAAGTAATTGACTCGATATAAGTCTAAACGGTTTGTTTTGCTGCTTTCAATGAATTTGCAGTTTTGGTTCTGCCAGAGCAGTTAACCGGCGTTACATTAGTGATTGTGTGCCGCTTAAATATCGCATGCAGGCTTCAGCAGGCTTTGTCAGTGCTAGTGCTCTGGGAATGGCATGTGGTCCTGCATTAGCCGGGTTACTTCAAACCAACTTCAAGATCTATAAAATCACTTTTAATCAAGAAACTTTGCCTGGTTGGGTAATGGCTCTGCTTTGGTTATTGTATCTAGTGCTGGTGTGGATAACATTTAGAGAACCTGCTCGTGAGGCTGAAGTGAATCACGTCCCACAGGAACCAAACACCGGTAAGTGTGCCTTCTCTTTTTTTTTTTTTATATTGCTTATTTCCATTCTTGCATATTCATTCAAGTACAAAACATAGATGTATCGTGACTTGATGTACAGTCTATATTTCACATTCTTAGCCAAACAAAATTTTATTTTTAAATAACAAGTATGATTTGAATTGATCGTCACCTTACCATGCAAACCTCAGTTTCACATGAAGCTCATGGATCACTAACCTGATGAAAGAGATGATAGTGGAGTTAGTTTCTGTCTGGTATTGTCAAAATTTTGGAGATTGTAACTACTCTGCACATATATCCGATCCTTTTAACAATGTTCATCTCTTAATAATATTTGATGCTTGCTGCAAAAGTTAGTGGGAATGCACATAGGGCTAATTTCTGTGATTAGTTGTAAAACAGGAACCACAATCATTCAGGCCTCATGCTTGTAGGACTTCCTTTAATTATCTCTTTCCACAGTTCACATTAGACTTTATTTTACATCCCTGTAGTGGAAATAATTGATATTTTTTCTTAATTGTTTTGAATAGATGAACAAGTCAACCTCGAGAAGGGTCCTGCACAACCATTACTTCTGCAGTCAACTGAGAATGAAGAAGATGAGGGAGATGAAGATTGTGATACGAGTGAGGAGGCTTCAGAGGAATCTCGTCGACCAGCTAACTCTCTAGGATCAGCTTACAGGCTGCTTACGCCTTCTGTAAAGGTAACACTTATGTGATTCATTAAGTTTTCTGGAAGTGAAAAATAAGAACCAAGATCCCCCTTTGTTAAAGTAATTTGTTAGAAAGTAATCTGACCATGCCATTTTTATACAGAGAAGTTGCTTTATGTATAGTAAATCTTTCAATAAAATGTTATGGCCGTTCAAATTTGTAACCTTAAGGGTGTGTTCACTTGGATGTAAAAGGAGGTAAAATGAGGTATAATATTATTTTACTCCCTTATATCTTGTTTGGTTGCGATTTAAGAAAAATCCGGGCATAGGGTATAAAGTTTCGGGTAGCCCCTTTTCCCTTGACCACAGTATAAATTTATACCTCCAAAATGAAGGTATAATATTATACCTCCCATGTGTTTTAGTTATTTTCTCCTTTATCTATCAATTTCATCCCAAGTGAACAAGATATAAACATTGTGGTCCCCCCTTGAGAGTATAAGTATGTATATTATCCCTCCAACAAGATATAAAACTTGTGGTCCCCACAATGTATAAATTTATACCGCATAATATTATCCCTCCATTTAGAGGTGTTTATTTTTATACTCCTAAGTGAACACACCCTAAATGCTTACTAATAAACTCAGTCCCATTGATGTAATATGATATATTATTGGATTAATGATTGATCATAACAAGGAAATCAGGAAACTAATTTGAGACTTCTTCTTGAGCTGGATTATTTTTTCTCTTAAAAGATTATTTATGCAGTGGGATATGTATGAGCTCTATAGTTCTCTGTTTCGAAAAAGAAAAAGTAACTTCAGCGATATATGCATATATGAGTGATATTTTAGGACCTGCCTAATAATAAATATATCCTAGGTGGATGTGAAAATTCCCTTTTGCCCAGTCTCATGAATTTTTTGTATGCTATATTGCAGGTTCAATTGCTAATTTACTTTATGCTTAAATATGCAATGGAGATCCTACTTGCAGAATCAAGTGTTGTTACAACATACTATTTTGGTTGGACAACGGGCACCGTGTCAATTTTTCTTGCTTGCCTAGGCCTAACCGTTCTTCCAGTAAATATTGTTGTTGGAAGTTATATAAGCAACATGTTCGAGGACAGGTAATTTCTTTCCTGCCTAACAAAACCTTAAATATGTACTCTCTTATTATGTGACATTGAATGATTATATATAGTCCCTTAGTCTCTATGTCATAAAGGCTGGTGAATGGTGTGTTTGAATGAGATATTCTACTTAAAGCACAATCCAAATTGTTGTTCCAAATGCTGATCAAGTTATATATCAATGATGTTTTTGCAGGCAAATATTAATGGCATCAGAAATTGTGGTCTTCCTGGGAATACTTTTCAGCTTCAACTTTATTATCCCGTATTCTGTGCCACAATATGTCGTAGCAGGCCTCGTCATGTTTGTATCTGCTGAAGTCTTGGAAGGTAAAGCAGATATTTTAAAATGTGCTACTTCAATTGTCAAGTCGTTTATGTAAACGATTGAAAACTGAGTATTTTAATCTTGTTGCTTAATGTTACCAGCAAACTGAAAACCATTTTCTTTCAGAAAACGTGATTGGTAAATAATGGGTTGATGATGGTTTGTTATTATTGCAGGAGTCAATTTGTCTCTCCTGTCCAGAGTAATGTCGTCAAGACTTTCCCGTGGAACCTACAACGGCGGGCTCCTGTCGACCGAAGCTGGGACACTCGCACGAGTAGTTGCTGATGCAACAATCACCCTTGCGGGGTTTGTAGGGGAGAGTAAGCTCTTAAACATCACTCTACTTCCTTCCCTTTTAATTTGCATCGCCTCCATTGTTGCTACCTGTTACACCTACAACACTCTGTACTAAGACACCATTTCTGTTGAGACAAGGTAGAAAATGTTCCATTTATTCCTCCTAAATGGTGACCTTTAAAAAAAAAAAAAAAAAAAAAAAAAATTGATTGTCTAGTTAGTCTGAAGGTCATAGTTTTTCCCGTGGTTTTTCACATGCAATTGATGTAGCTTTAAGTAAAGTAGGCCCTCATTTGTCTTTGCAATTCATGGAGTAGGATAGCAGACTCGTGTGCCACACAGATCATTACATTTGAGATGACTTTTATATTTATATTATTTTTTATTTTTTTTTAGTAATGTAAATATATCTATCTATAATCTATGTATTTAGATTTGGGTATTTATATTTGGGTATTTAGATTTTATGGAATCCCAAATTAGGGTTATTATTTCTCATTTGGATTTATTATTTCCCATTACAGTGTATTAAATTTCCAATTAAAATTTGTTGATGTCATTAAGATTTGTTAATTACAATTAATATTTATATTAATTAATTAAAAAATTAAAAATAAAATAAAATAATGTAGAAAGTCAATGCACGTTGACTGGTCGTATGGTGGACCTGTACAGGAGTGACTCTCGAGCAAGGAAATCTGCAACCATTAATCTGACTCCATATAAATAGGAAAATAGCACTTTCAGGATTAAAAAGATTAATTGTGTAGCACATTTTGAAAAAAGTGGTACTTTTGGATATTTTCGTCCTTCCGTCCCGAACTTTTTTCTTTTTTTTTAAATCAATTGTCTAAAAATCAAAATTCTTAAATGTGAAAACACATCATATATCTTATAATACGTGAAAACACAAATATGCATATGTGCATGTGCTTTTCACATAAGAAATATTTGTGAACTTACAATTATGTGAAAAGCACATGCAATAATATGTGATAATTTTTATATGTGAAATGGCTCATACAATATGTCAAAGCACATACGTGTAGATGTGTTTTCACATAAGAAACATTTTCAAATTTAATTATGTGAAAATCACATGTGACATATATAATAATATGTGAGTTTTTATTTTATATTATAAATTTATATTTTATAGTTTAATATTTGAAAGCACAAATATGCACACGTGCTATTATATAAGAATATTTATGAAATTACAATTATATAAAGATCACATATACAATAATATGTCAATTAATATTTCAGTACATGTGTAAAGCAAAAATAGAAAATGAGTTGCGAAAAGAATTAGGAGCATAAATATTCAGAAGTGCTTGTATTTTATACTTCTTTTTTTGTCAAAATGTACTAGTCCTTTTTTTTTTTTTTTTTTTTAATTACCTTGAAGTTATATATTTTCCTACATTTCTCTACTAATTTTCTGAATGGTAGAAGTAGGCCCTCATTTGTCGTTGCAATATGTGGAGTAGTATATTAGTAAAATGGTGTGTCATGCACATGATTACATTTGAGATGAGTTTCATTTTTTTAATTTTTTATTATTTACTAATGTAAATATATATTTATTTAGATTTGGGTATTTAGTTTTTATGGAATCCCAAATTAGTGTTTATTTTCTCATAACAAAATTTATTATTTCCCATTACAATTTATTAAATTTTCAATTAGGATTTACTGACCTCATAAGATTTGTTAGTTACAATTATGATTTGTATTAGCTAATTAAAAATTAAAATAAAATAAAGTTAGAAAATTCAATGCGCTTTGATGGGTCGTACGGTGCGACCGGTTGTACAGGAGTGTCCCTCAAACAAGAAATCTGCAACGTTAATCTGATCTATTTCTATGAATGCCAGAAGTGAACAAATATTAATGAATACGTTATAAACTACGCATCATTACTATTACAATCATGAAGTTCAATTCTGTAGTCAGGAGCAGGTATAGAAGTTAAATGACCGAAGATGTTGTTATGAATGTGCACGTAGTAATAATACTTTCATTATTATATATTTCCAAGATCAACATGATTGAAATTATTAATGTAATTTTGAAACGAGAATTTTCAATGCCTATTGGTTATTATATGTACTATTGCTACTTAATTTTAAACTGTGTACTCACCATTAACGAATTCATAATAATGTTTGCAATAATTGTGCAATTCAACTTTAGGATTGTAATAGTTACTATTGAATTTATTCATTAAAGTATGAATTGATGATGTCTTCAAGTTTCTACTGTCTTATTTATTAACATGATTATTTTATATCTCGACTCCTTTCCTCTTTGTTAGCATACTTTTCTTCTTCTTCTTGATCTCAATCTTTTTCGACTAACATAACTACGCATTGAAAACGCTAAATTTAAAATTACCCCCCCCCCCCCTCAAAAAAAAAACGTTACCTTTAATTAGATTATAGTAGTTGAAGTGAAACAACTACTCAACCCTTTCCTTCGTAAATTATGATATCGTTGTATTAATGCAAGGAAATAATATTGTAAAATTTGATTTGAAAGAGAATACTTAGTATAGAAATGAATGTATGGTAATCATAATTAAGAATTTGAGAATAAGAATTCTTAAAAGATTAAAGATACAGCTAGGTGGAAGTAGTTGAAAATTTAAGAATTGCTGTCTGCTGAAAACCTAAAGATTAAAGACATATTAGCATACCAAATGATAACTTTTATTGATGACGCAATTGGTTTTACTAATGAACAAATGTTGCAGCTGTTGATTTGATCTGCAGAAGTAGTGCATGCATGTTGGAGGAGAAGAAGGACGGGATTGCAAAAGGTCTAAACGCTGAGGGACTTAATAGCAATTAGTTTAGTGAGCTGTAAGATTCATCTTGGCCGTCGAAATGAATGGCTGGGATTGAATCTGGGAAAAGTTAGTTATAACTTTCTAAACGAGCTCATCTTCTTCATTGAGAATTATTCATAGTTATAGCGATGAGGAGAAGTATGAGAGAGTTGAGATTCATGTAAATTCCTTGATCATAGATGCAATGAATTCATTCTTCTATTTTTCTCTTGTAATAGAAGTTGTGTTCGTAAATAAAAGAAGCAAGCTCCTTGTCCCGTGGATGTAGGTCACATTGACTGAACCACGTAAATCGTGTGCAATTCGTTTTCAGTTTTGTTTTGTTTTTCGCGATTAAACCTAACAAGTGGCGTCGTCTACCGGAATCGGATTCACGGTGGTATTCTGTAGTTGAATCTTTCGAAGATTAAGGCGATTCGTTACAGAGCGTGAGGGTATTCTTTATTTGAATTTCTCGTTGGAGTTTTGATCGGAGGAGGTAGATAGTGAGTTTTTGATGGCGATAGGAAAAATGGAAACGGAGAAATTCACCGGCAAGAATGATTTCAGATTATGGAGAATCAAGATGCATGCCTTGCTAACTCAACAAGGCTTGGCAGCGACATTAAAGAAAGAGGATGTGTCTTCATCATCATCAGCTCCGACGAAGGGTGGTGAATCCAAAGATAAGTCCACGGAGGCTGCAGCAGAGGCTGAACTCAAGAAAATTGAGATGCGCGAGCAGACACATAGTTTGATCATCTTGTGTTTAGGTGATAAATTCTTGAGAGAGGTAGCAAAAGAGAAGAGTGCAGCAATAGTTTGGGCGAAGCTTGAGTAGATTTACATGACTAAATCATTGATGAAGCAACGGTTGTATTCGTTCAAGATTGTGGATGGAAAGTCTTTGGAGGATCAGTTGGAGTTGTTCAACAAGATTATTGATGATCTTGAAAATGTTAATGTGAAGGTAAAAGATGAAGACCAGACTATAATTCTGTTGAATGCTCTTCCCTCAGCCTATGATTATTTGAAGGATGCAATGTTGTATGGAAGGGAGAGTGATATATCTGTGGAGGAAGTCCAATTAGCTTTGAAGGCCAAGGAGTTGCAGAGATCATCTTCTACATCACAGAAACAGGAAGTTGTTGGTGAAGGTTTGTCTGTGAAACAAAATCCAGAAAAGGGAAAATTCAAGAAATCAAAGAAAGATTTTAAGAAAAATAAGTTCAAGAAACCTTCTCAGGAATCTACAGATGATGATAATAATTCCTATCATTGCAAGAAGCCAGGTCATTGGAAAAGGGACTGTCCTTTATGGAAGTGTTCGACTAAATTTATCCTAAGTCGCCCGCAATTAAACGAGATCAAAGTAGTATAAATTAATCAACCCAAGTCGTATCTCTCGAGGAAGACTTAACAGGCGATGTTGTGTTGCGAAAAGAAAAAGAGAAATAAAATGAAACCGGTAAAGATTGGTTGGGTTTGGTTGTCCTAATTCTAAATAATTAAAAGACAAATTAATTTAGGCGGAATTATAAACCCTAGTTCTAAGAACAAAATAAATCATAAACATAATTAAAATAAAAAGAAAGAACTCACAATAATTGAATTGAATCCGTAGTGGAAGTCTGTCACAAAATCCGTACGAATTGGAAGAAATAAATCTATCTAGAATTGGAAGAACAAGAAATAAAGAAAACTGGAAAAGAAATATATTCATAAGGTTTCTGTGGTGGAAGAAAAACGAAAGGAAAAGAAAATACGTCCGCCTGGAAAAATAAATAGCGCCTATTTATAAGCAGTAATCTCGCCGCCTCAACACGAACGATCGCCCAACATGGGCGATCGTCCAACACCACACAAGCACGCAAGCA
This sequence comes from Schizonepeta tenuifolia, assembly GCA_029490685.1. Classification (NCBI taxonomy): domain Eukaryota; kingdom Viridiplantae; phylum Streptophyta; class Magnoliopsida; order Lamiales; family Lamiaceae; genus Schizonepeta; species Schizonepeta tenuifolia. The sequence goes on along the minus strand of CM055957.1, from coordinate 91,778,507 downwards.
CGGACGAGCGCTGGACTTGGACGAGCGCTGGAGTTTGCTCTCTGAAGCTTTCTCGTCCATGCTGGACGAGCGTTGAGCCTGAACGATCGCCGAGGTGAGTTCTCTGAAACTTTATCGCCGTCACATAGCACTACTGGACGATCGCTGAACACGGGCGAGCATGCCGGACGAGCGCCCAACATGCTGAACGAGCGTTCAACATTTTCAGCTTCGTGCGGCCTCCTTGTTTCGATCATATCTCTCTCGTCCGAACTTCGATTTGTGCACGGTTTTCGCCTACGAACTCCTATCGAGACGTACTTCAATCATATCAAGTTAAACTTCTCAAATATTTGCCACATCATTTCTCATTTTTGTCCATCTCTCGTCTATTCTCGTGCAATTCTTGCAAAACCAATATGTTAGCGAGATTAACTAGAACCAATGAATTTAACAATAAAATCGAACAAAATAATAATGAAAAAGATCACTTGACACATAATTATACATCAAAATGAAGCACAAAGTGAGGTGAAACACCCCTCCACACACAAAATCTTGCTTGTCCTCAAGCAAATCTTATTAAAAATTAAAAAGAAGAAAGTGAAAGCTTGAACCAAATAATTCATATCTCAATAAACTCTCAATCACAAAATAATTTATTACTCATCAATCGACAACAGTCATCACACAACAAATGAGTTGCCCTCCACACAAGAACTCAATCAACTCAACAGCTGAGCACAAGATCAAAGAGAGGACACAGCCGCAACGAAGAGTATCCTAAATTGGTACCATATCGTAAATTAAGCTAAAGAACATGTGAATTCCGGACAATTTTCACTAGGTGTACTCACGGAAATTCCGGCATCCTAGTGTGGTTTTCCATACCCATTCCTCAAACAGTAAGAATAAATTCAAGCCAATGAGAAAGAGGGGTAGAGCCCTTCACAACACAACCAAATTAATCAGACAAATTAACGAATCGTCAAGTCAAATTGGGTTATATGGCCATAATTCATGAGGTGTGAACATTTAGAGGTCATCTAAAGTGTCCTCATGCGGTTTCCCATGCTCATGGTTCCCAGAAGAGCAGAGGCCTCCCAAAGTAACTCAACTTATTAAAGCAGAAAACAACTTTTTTTATATTCGTTTTATTTTGTTTTTTTTTCTTCTTTTTTTTTATTTGAATTGGGATACACTTCTTAACACAGTTCTCTAACCTTTCACCCGCACTCAAAAGTCAAGCTTCAATAATTCGAGTGTGAATCGCCCCACAAATGACATGCAACAACCACAACGTCAACCTCATCACTATCTCGCTCAATAAAATCTATCGAGACATGAATTATAAACTTCAATCTCAACTTCTAATCATAATTTCAAATAAGAAATAACCGAGGACGCACAAGATAAACACTCCAACAGACATACCCCAGCACGAAAAATACGCGCCAATGTCCCCATTGGCAATCAAGAAGCAAGAAAAGAAAGGAGGGGGTATCATAGTGCAAACCAGAGAAGAAGCCGAGGCGAACACAACCACCAAATGTAAGCATCCTGCACAAAGAAAACAACCAACACACGAGGCAAAAACAAGAAAAACAAACAAACAAACAAAACTAAAATAAAAACAAAACAAACAGCATCCACCACAAAACAAAAATAACGATTACCAAACCGTGGGTTGCCTCCCACGCAGCGCTAAGTTTTAATGTCGCCAGCCGACGGGAACCAGTGTTATCCAAATTCCTTCTTGAGTTTGAGCCATTCCATCGCTTGGATTCGCTCATCTTTGTCCCGCACTTCTACTGGTCCTACCAGTAAATAGTCTTCACAATCTCCCTGCAAGAAACGACCATTGACCACTATGTCAGTAGCATCAAGAAAAGAACAATTCTGAAGAAATGAATTAGATGGTATGAAATAAAAATCAGAATAAGAGAAAAATTTTGTAGTAATCTCGGGAAACCCGAACACCGGCAAATATTCTTCTCCATTCCCTTTCCCATCCGTCAGATCCGGAAGGCATAGCTCATCTGCACATTCCACCACAACAGGCTCAACCAGATGCTCAGTCTCATCATTCAGTTCTTGATCGCATAGCTCCTCTACATCCTCCAACACTATCGGCTCCATGAGGTAGTCATCTTCATCCAATGCCTCTGGACTGGTCAACTCCTCTTGATCATGATCATCAGAATTCATGCTCCTTTGAAAGGTAGTGTCCTCGTGTGCATCCAATTCATCACTCTCGCCGTCACTAAGATAAGTGTCGGTATGATAATGATAAGGCTGCCATGGAAGTTCCTCCGCCAAATTCTGTTGCAGCATCTCACTCACCTTCTCAACAGTCTGCTCAATTTATGTGGTGATGTGCTCAATTGCCTCTCCTTGTAACTCCCTCGCTTGTTTACTTTCTAGAATAAAAGCATTCATTGCATCCTCCAAAGAGGATTGTCGAGGAGGAAGATATTGGAATTGTTCATGTTGAGGTTGGAACTGAGCTTGTTGCACCGAGTATGACAACTGTTGAGATGAGTATTGTGGAGGAAAGTATTGTTGCTGAAGAGGAAAGTATTGTTGTTGAGGAGGAAAATATTGCTGTTGAGGCGAGTATGGCAGTTGCTGCTCATAAGATGACCCGAATGGATATGATGAACCCGAACTCTGCCATTGGTTTTGATTCCACGCAGAACTCGACTCATTATTCCAATATGGCTGGTAACCTTGCATATTCTCCGGATCCCAGCAACCCAAAGAATGCCCCCAGTATCTCTAGATTATTTCCATAGTTCCTGCATATACAAAAACAAGAAAACACATCACACGCAACTGGGGGAGAAAAAGAAAATCAACAAGAAAAATAAAAATAAAGTTGCAACACAAAAATTGCCTAAAGTCTTCCCCGGCAACGGCGCCAAATTTGTTCGACTAAATTTATCCTAAGTCGCCCGCAATTAAACGAGATCAAAGTAGTATAAATTAATCAACCCAAGTCGTATCTCTCGAGAAAGACTTAACAGGGCGATGTTGTGTTGCGAAAAGAAAAAGAGAAATAAAATGAAAGCGGTAAAGATTGGTTGGGTTTGGTTGTCCTAATTCTAAATAATTAAAAGACAAATTAATCTAGGCGGAATTATAAACCCTAGTTCTAAGAACAAAATAAATTATAAACATAATTAAAATAAAAAGAAAGAACTCACAATAATTGAATTGAATCCGTAGTGGAAGTCTGTCACAAAATCCGTACGAATTGGAAGCAATAAATCTATCTAGAATTGGAAGAACAAGAAATAAAGAAAACTGGAAAAGAAATATATTCATAAGGTTTCTGTGGTGGAAGAAAAACGAAAGGAAAAGAAAATACGTCCGTCTGGAAAAATAAATAGCGCCTATTTATAAGCAGTAATCTCGCCGCCTCAACACGAACGATCGCCCAACATGGGCGATCGTCCAACACCACACAAGCACGCAAGTACGGACGAGCGCTGGACTTGGACGAGCGCTGGAGTTTGCTCTCTGAAGCTTTCTCGTCCATGCTGGACGAGCGTTGAGCCTGAACGATCGCCGAGGTGAGTTCTCTAAAACTTTATCGCCGTCACATAGCACTACTGGACGATCGCTGAACACGGGTGAGCATGCCGGACGAGTGCCCAACATGCTGAACGAGCGTTCAACATTTTCAGCTTCGCGCGGCCTCCTTGTTTCGATCATATCTCTCTCGTCCGAACTCCGATTTAAGCACAGTTTTCGCCTACGAACTCCTATCGAGACGTACTTCAATTATATCAAGTTAAACTCCTCAAATATTTGCCACATCATTTCTCATTTTTGTCCATCTCTCGTCTATTCTCGTGCAATTCTTGCAAAACCAATATGTTAGCGAGATTAACTAGAACCAATGAATTTAACAATAAAATCGGACAAAATAATAATGAAAAAGATCACTTGACACATAATTACACATCAAAATGAAGCACAAAGTGAGGTGAAACAGGAAGAAAGGTCAGAAGAAATCCAACAAGGGAGGGAAGCCAAATAACAAAGAAAATGATCAATGTGATGTAGCAGAGGTACTAAACGTGGAAGATTATCATGTTAGTAGTCACTGGGTTTTGGATACAGGGTGTTCATTTCACATATATCCTAATGAAAGCTGGTTCCATGAATTGGATTTTGAAAGAGCTGGTTCTGTTCACCTTTGATACGACCAAAGAACATGCAGAAGCAAGACTCGAACACACGTCAACTGAAAGGTTGATTCAATCTAATTACACACATGACTAATAGAGTTTAAGACACTTAATATACTGATCTAAATCGAAAATTGAACAAGAAACAGATTATAAATTGAAGTCAAGAACAACATATCCAAAAATTAACAAATTCGCACGAGTAGAACTCAAAAAACGCACGGTGCCTAAATTGGGTCCGATTTAGGATTGTTGGTGATGCGATGAAGTTGAGGAAGGACTGGAATATTATGAACGAAGTAGGATGGTGATAAGACGATGAAGGTGAAGATGGCGAATGGAAAAATGAGAACAAGAAACAAGATAGTTCGGAGATTTACCTCAATACAGACTCCGAGTCGACGAACGATTGAAACACGTATCACAAAAGCAATTCTCCAGCGGCTTAGTTAACCCGAGACCCACACGAGATCACAAATGAACTATAGATTTTCAGATTCAAGGTGCCAAGAATCGAATCCTACCAAGAACTAGGGTTTGTGTACTTTATAGAACACTTGAGACAATGTTGAAACAATTTGATTTTTTTCATTCAAACAAGTTTGTGAACAGTAACTCCAAAAATAATATAAATACTAGACTAATTACTAAGCTAGGTTTCGAAATTAACAAGTCTTGGGCTTGGAAATTTCGAACTAGGCTAAACATATAAAATAAATAAATCCATTGGCCCATTGAGGTCTAATTAAAATTGGATAAAACAAACTATACTAATGGATAAAATAATTAAATCAAACTGATTTAATTAAATAGCATACGTCCCAAGCATGGCCGCGGTCTAGGTGCCCTCCTTGATGCTCATAAAATTCACCAACTTGTACTATCGGAATTCAACTCCCTCATCTTCCAACTTCTTCTGAACATAGCACTGGAAATAACCTTGCAGCTTCTTGGCTCTTAATCTCGTCACTGGACCTCTAAGCTGCAATTTCGAGTTTAATGCTTCAGTGCTAAGACCAATCTCATCATTCCCCCCCTGCTGAAAAGAATTCGTCCTCGAATTCAAGTCCTCTTCAGCATCACGATCATCTACAAGAAATGGAGACAAGTCAGAAACATTAAAAGTGGAAGAACATTTATACTCACTTGGAAGATCAATGCGGTAAGCGTTATCATTAACACGGGCAACCACGGTGAATGGTCCATCTCCATGAGCTATTAGCTTCGATTTCCTTAGATTAGGAAAACGTCCCGGGCTGAAGTGAAGCCAAACCTTATCACCGGGTTTGAACAATACTTGCTTATGGTGCGTATTCGCTTTTGTTGCGTTCCTCACGCCTTGAAGCTCAATCCTCATCTTTACTTTCTCATGCATCTCTCGAACCTGTTCAGCCTAACGGGAACCTTGCAAACTCGAAAGATGATCAGTAGGTAAAGGAATAAGATCCGTTGGAGTCAACAGATTAAAGCTATAAACAACCTCAAATGGGGACATATGTGTAGAAGAATGCACAACCTTGTTATAAGCAAATTCAGCAAATGGCAGACATGCTTCCCATGACTTAAAATTATTTTTAACAAGTGCACGCAGTAAAGTATCTAACGTCCTATTAACTAATTCAGTTTGGCCATCTGTTTGGGGATGACATGCAGTAAAAAATAAGAGTTTGGTACCCAACTTCCCCCATAAAACACACCAGAAATGTCCTTAGAACTTGGAATCCCTATCAGACACAATGGTTCTAGGAACCCCATGCAGGCGAACTACTTCACGAAAGAATAAATTTACAATGTTAACAGCATCATCAGTTTGTCTGCAAGCAATAAAGTGAGATATCTTGGAAAAACGATCAACTACCAAAAAAATAGGATCTTTTCCAGACTTAGATCTAGGCAAACAAAGAATGAAATCCATGGATATATCAACCCAAGGGGACGACGGAGCCGGCAAAGGCGTGTATAATCCAAAAGGACTCGAAGTAGACTTGGCTTTCCAACAAGTAATACAACGAGAACAGACTCTTTCAATATCACGTTTCATGCGAGGCCAATAAAAATGCTCATGCAAAAGACTCAATGTCTTGGACACACCAAAATAACCCATCAATCCTCCTGCATGTGACTCTACAACCATCAACTCACGCATGAAACAATAAGGAACACATAATTTTGAATCTTTAAACAAGAATCTATCCGACACATAGAACAAATCAATAGCCCTAGACTTAGCTGTACAAGACGCAAATATAGGACCAAAGAACGGATCAGATTCATAGAAAGTCTTAATATGTTCAAATCCTAAGAACTGAACATGCATAAGAGACAGTAAAATATACCTGTGAGATAAAGTATCAGCAACTACATTTTCTTCTCTTTTCTTGTACTTTATCACATAGGGAAAAGATTCGATGAATTCAACCCACCTGGCATGGCGTGAATTCAGATTCTGCTGCCCTTTCAAATGTTTTAAGGATTCATGATCAGTGTGAATCACGAACTCCTTTGGTCTCAAATAGTGTTGCCAAGTCTCCAAAGACCTCTTCAAGGCATACAGCTCCTTATCGTATGTGGAATACCTAAGGGCTGCTCCATTCAATTTCTGACTGAAAAATGCGACTGGTTTTCTTTCCTGCATCAAAATAGCACCAATGCCTTTACCAAAGGCATCACATTCAATCTCGAACATCTTATTAAAATCAGGTAAAGCCAATACATGAGCATTGCATAATTTCGACTTCAGCAGTTTAAAAGCATGTTCTTGGGCTTTGCCCCACTCAAACTTTCTATCTTTCCTACTCAATTCAGTAAATGGTGCAACAATAGAAGAAAAATCTCGCACAAATCGACGATAAAAACCAGCTAATCCATGGAAAGATCTCACATCAGAACACGACTTAGGCGTGGGCTATTCCTCAATGGCTTACACCTTAGTCCTATCTACCTCAACACCACGACTACTCACAACAAATCCCAGAAAAACAACCTCATCCATGCAAAAGGAACACTTAGACAGGTTGGCATACAACTTAGCATCACGCAACAACTAAAAAACATGCCTAAGATGTCTAACATGCTCAGAAACACAAGTTCTATAGATAAGGATATCATCGAAGTAAACAACAACATACTTTCCAATAACATCACGCAACACATGATTTATCAAATGCATAAAAGTACTAGGAGCATTAGTAAGTCCAAAAGGCATTATAAGCCATTCATACAAACCATGCTTAGTCTTAAATGCAGTTCTTCACTCATCCCCTTCAGCCATTCTAACTTGAAAATAACCAGAACGCAAATTAATCTTAGAAAATACTGAAGCTCCAGACAACTCATCTAGCATATCATGTAACCTGGGAATGAGAAAACGATACTTTACCGTAATCTTATTGATAGCTCTGCAATCCATACACATACGCCATTCATTTGTCTTCTTTGGCACAAGAATAACAGGAACTACACATGGCGACATGCTCTCTCTGATTCGATTATTTTCCAACAATTCCCTAACTTGTCGGTCTATTTCTTTGGTCTCCTCAGGGCTCGTCCGGTAAGCTGGCCTGTTGGAAAGGATTGTACCCGACTGAAAGTCGATCTGGTGCTCAATTCCTCGAATTGACGGCGGACCACTGGGAATCTCTTCTGGGAACACATCCTTGAACTCCTCCATCAAAGGCTGCAAAACAGTAGGAATAATAGGGTCAGAAGTATCATAAGCCTTAAAAGTAACTAGAACGATAGGCTTACCAGCTTTGATGGCTTTTTGAACTCCTTCGCACGAATGAACTGATTTCTGTGCATTGGATCTGCACTGCCGGCACTTGAGCTCGGTGGACTCAAAATAGGAGTTGCTCTCTTTGAATTCTTGGGCACTGGAGGTGCGGACTTGGCCTTGGAGTGTTCGGCCATTTCATGCTTAGAGTTGGCGGCCTCAGCTTTGGTCTTTATTTTTCGTTCCTCCTTAAACTTCTCCTGCATTCTTACTTGATCCTCAACTACTTCCTTTGGGGACAATAGTTTCAATATGGTCGTCTTTCCTTCTCTTAGTATCGCATAAGTGTTCGCGTATCCATCATGGATTGTCTTTCTATCAAACTGCCATGGACGACCTAAAAAGATGTGTGCTGCCTCCATAGGAATAACATCACAAAGAATTGTGTCAGTAAATCTACCTATAGTAAATTGAACATTTACCTGACACACTACTCTAATCTCGCTTCTGTCTGTAAGCCATTGCAATTCGTATGGCTTTGGATGCTTGTGAGGCACGAGTGCGAGCTTGTCGACTGCATACTGACTAATGGCATTCACCACACTGCCACTGTCAATTATCACGGAGCATGTTTTGTCTTGAACAATGCAACGGGAGTAGAAGATGTTTTCCCGTTGATATGTCAGATCTTTTTCTTTCAGCATGCTCAAAGTCCGGATGGACACTAGACAACCATGTGCAAGAGAGGTTGTCTCCTCCTCAAGTTCGGCCATTGGTATGCTAACCCTCGGCTGATTTTCGGTCTCTATGGCTTCAGTATCATCTATCTCTTCTTCACTGGCTGATTCCACTTCATTCTGCTCGGTGATGAACATAACACGTTTGTTAGGGCACTGGGCCTGAAAGTGTCCCCAACCATGACAATTGTGACACTGAATGTCACGTGCTCTGCCTGATGTAGCATTCGGAGGCTGACTAGACTGCACTGGCTTATTCTATGAGCTTCTGTTTGGCGCACTGAAATCATTCCTACGACTAGCCTGTGGTGCAGACTGCTCGAAACGGCTGGCAGGCAGTGTGGACTGGATAGAAGGACGTGTAGGGAATGTCTTAGGCGTGGAAGAATCGCCTCGAACCCAAGGAGTCCTAGCAGGTATCGACTGAAAGGATCAACAACGTCCATCTTTGAGTTGCCGTTCTACAATAGATGCATAATGAACCATTGCTTCAACAGATTTAAAGTCCTTCAATTCGACTTCACAAGTAATATCAGGGTTCATTCCTTCAATGTACCTGTTGAGCGTAGAAAATAGTGTCTCTTCTTTTCCAACTCAGTTCAGGGCTGTCTCTAACTCCTTGTGATATTCCTCAATTGATCTAGACCCTTGACGAATCTGACTGAGCTTCTTTTCCGATTCTCTTTCATAGTGAACTGGGATAGACCTGCCTCTCATAACATCCTTTATCTCCTGCCAAGTATCAATAGGAGGATATCTCTGATTGCGTCGCCAAAATCGAATTGTTTCAACATTGTCTCAAGTGTACAAAGTACAAAACCCTAGTTCTTGGTAGGATTCGATTTTTGGCACCGCTGAATCTAAAAATCTATAGTTCGTTCATGATCTCGTGTGGGTCTCAAGTTAACTAAGCCGCTGGTGAATTGCTTATGTGATACGTGTTTCAATCGTTCGTCGATTCGGGGTCTGTATTGAGGTAGATCTCTGAATTGTCTTGTTTCTTATTCTCATTTTTCCATCCTCCATCTTCACCTTCGTTGTCTTATCACCATCCTACTTTGTTCATAATATATCAGTCCTTCCTCAACTTCATCGCATCACCAACAATCCTAAATTGAACCCAATTTGGGCACCGTGCATTTTTTGAGTTCTACTCGTGCGAATTTGCTGATTCTTGGATATGTTGTTCCTGACTTCAATTTATAATCTGTTTCTTGTTCAATTTTTGATTTAGATCAGTATATTAAGTGTCTTAAACTCTATTAGTCGTGTGTGTAATTAGATTGAATCAACCTTTCAGTTGAAGTGTGTTGGAGTCTTGCTTCCGCATGTTCTTTGGTAATGATTCATCTTGTGCAGTTAAAGGAATGGGTAGTGTGAAGTTCAGAATGTACGATGGATCTTATAAAATTCTTCTTGATGTGAGATTTATACCATCCTTGAAGAGAAATCTCATCTCTCTTGGAGAGCTGGAGGAGAAAGGGTATGATTGGTGTTCAATCCGAGGAGGAGTTATTGTCAAGAAAGAAGGAAGGATCATCATGAAGGGTAAGAGAAGGAATGATCTATATTACGTGATTGGAGATACCAATGCAGTAGCCATGGATGATTCAATACTTTGGCACAAGATATTGGGTTATGCAAGTGAGAAGAGTTTGAATCCATTAAGGAAACAAGGAATTATCATCAATGGTGGAGCATTCAGGCTTGTACTGTGTGAGCAATGTATTCTTGGCAAGAGTACTGCACAACCGTTTGGTGAAGGTAAACATACATCTCTTCAACCTCTGGATTATGCTTATTCTGACATGTGGAGACCAACAAGAACTGAGAGTATAGGCAAGAGAAGATTATCCATGTCTATAATGGATGATTACTCTAGAAAGTTATGGCTATTTATCATGAAAGATAAGACTGAAGCTGAGACTATGAGTAAGTTCATTAGTTGGTTGAATGAGGTTGAGACAGAAAAAGATGTGAAGCTGAAATGTCTTAGAACTGACAATGGTTTGGAGTTTGTATCTGGTGAGTAATGAAACAGAGTTCTAGGCAATGGTATAAGAAATTTGGTGAACATATGGTGAAGATTGGTTTTGTTAAGTCAGTCCATGACACTTGTGTGTTCCTAAAAATGAGAGGAGAGAGCACAATTGCTTATTTGTTGTTGTATGTAGATGATATGCTTATAGCAAGTAGGAGTAAGGTTGAAATAAGAAAGATTAAGGATGATTTAAGTAATTGCTTTGAGATGAAATATCTTGGAGAAACAAAGAAAATTCTGGGAATGGACATTGTGAGAGACAGATCTTCAAGGAGATTGTGGCTTGGTCAGCATGACTACATACTGAAGATGCTTGAAAGATTTAATATGCAAGAATCAAGGGTCTTGTCTACTCCATTAGCTATTCATCTTAAACTTTCAGATTCTGATAAACCTAAGACTTTTGAGGAAAGGAAAGAGTTGGAGAATATACCATGCATATTCCAGTTTATTGGGGAGCTTGATGTACACTATGGTTTGCACTAGGCCAGATATTGCTCATGGAGTTAGTGTAGCAAGCATATATATGGTGGATCCAAGGAAAGGTGCATTGGGAAGCTTTGAAGAAGATTCCTAGATATTTGAAGAAAACTTCAAATGTTGGAATTTTATTTTAGAGATGTGATGATGCAAAAGAAGCAACTCTCATTGGATATACTGATGCATACTATGCTACAAATTTAGACAATAGAAGATCTCAATCTGGCTATGTGTTCAAGTTGTTTGGATCTGCAGTGAGTTGGAAGTCCTCATTATAGCATGTAATGGCTTTGTCAACAACCGAGGCAGAATATATGACAGCAACAGAGGCAGTGAAGGAAGCTATTTGGTTGAGAGGTATGATATCAAATTTTGATACTCATCAAGATTCTGTTGTTGTGAGGTGTGATAGTCAGAGTGCTTTGTTTTTAATGAAGCATCAGACATTTCATGAAAGGTCCAAGCATATAGATGTTAGACTCCATTTTATTTGTGATGTTGTTGATAGAGGTGAGGTGGTTATGGAGAAGGTATCTACTGAGGAGAATGTTGTTGATATGCTAACCAAGGCATTGCCAACTTCTAAGTTTGAGCATTGTCTTGAGTTGGTGAGTGTTTTGCGAGGTGTTGGTAGTTGTTTCGACATAGAGGCAGTTTCGGAGGTGGGTGCTTGTGTTCGTTTGTTCAAATGTGTGTATGTTTCTGAAGATTAGGTGGAGATTTGTTGATTAGTGCATGCATGTTGGAGGAGAAGAAGGACTGGATTGCAAAAGGTCTAAACGAATGGCTGGGATTGAATCTGGGAAAAGTTAGTTATAACTTCTTGAACGAGCTCATCTTCTTCATTGAGAATTATTCGCCGTTAGAGCAATGAGGAGAAGTATGAGAGAGTTGAGATTCATGTAAATTCCTAGATCGCAGATGCAGTGAATTCATTCTTCTATTTTTCTCTTGTAATCGAAGATGTGTTCGTAAATAAAAGAAGCAAGCTCCTTGTCCCGTAGATGTAGATCACATTGACTGAACCACGTAAATCATGTGCAATTTGTTTTCAATTTTGTTTTGTTTTTCACGATTAATCCTAACAGCAACCTTGCAGGAGATTGAATTACCAGACATATGTTGAAAATTTCCCGCTACATGAACTATTATTTCAATTATTGTTATTTCAAATTCATTTATACGATTATATAATACTCCATCCGTATTACATATAAAGTCCCATTTCACACATTTCACATGTATTTTTTGAAAAATTCCATTTCACTTTATGGACTCATACACCCTCAAGAATCTCTCTTATTTACATTCATTTGTCATTGATGGGCCCACCTTCCAACAACTTTATCACTACCTTTTGTCAATACCACTATTTTTTTTGTCAATACCACTATCCCTACTTTATAACTTTTACCTCACTCAAAAACACTTTACTAGTTTTCTTAATACTCATGCTCATTTAAATTGGGACTTTATAACTAATAAGGAGGGAGTATTATCTTTTGAATTGTAACCATTATCATGCATCATATATATATATATATGATCGCAAATCTTGTGTGTATTTATGCATTGATATTGGTGTTATGATTATTTTCTAATTTAAATAGGTAATTAGTAGTAAAATAGTTATAAATCAATATCCCAGAAAATTCAACGACTTAACGGGAATTTTAACGATTGACATGGTGTACGTAACCAAAAAAATAATAATAAGGGATCCTTTGGCCATTTTTTTTATTTTTCCATTAGACTATGCACAACCCGTCTTGAGTGGGGGTGCTCGAGCGGGGATCGAGTACGGGGTGGCTCGAGCACCCCGCGTGGCAGGAGACGAGAGCTCGAGCGGTGCTCGAGCTCGGCGCGTGCTCGTCACGCGCTCCCCCTTCGACCAAAAATAAAAAATAAAAAATAAAAGGTGCGTGTGTCACATGCACCTAACGTTTAAAAATTTAAAATTTAGACCATTTTTCAACTGCTAATGCCGATTAATTTTTCTTTTATTTTATTTTTTATTTTCATCCACTATAAAATACATCTTCTTTATCTCTCAAATTCAACTACAAAAAAATGTCTTCATCTTCATTGAGTTTCATCTTCGTCGGTGGAATATGTCGAGGGCGGCACCGACGACGAGGTAATGGAGATGATGGCGGACGTGGATCGCTACATACGTGCACACCTAACGGTGCAAAAAAAGAAGAAGAAGAGGGCCCGGGGGTTCGTCGACCGCGACCGAGAAGCGGCGTGTGCGCTCCTACACGCCGACTACTTCGCCGACAACCCCACCTACGGCGAATACTTTTTCCGACGCCATTTCCGGATGCATAAGCATTTGTTCTTGCGCATCTGCAGCACGTTGGAGGAAAACGTCCACTTCTTCACACATCGACAAGATGCACTCGGGCGTTGGGGGCTGACGTCGGTGCAAAAATGCACGATGGCGGTGCGTCAACTGGCCATCGGTGGTGCTGCGGACGCCTTCGACGAGTACCTGAAGATTGGCGATAGCACGGGCCGACTTTGCCTCAAAAAAATTTGCCGGGCAATCATCGACCTCTTCGACGAGCGGTACTTGAGGAAGCCCAACGCTGCCGACACTGCACGTCTGCTCCAAATGCACGAGGAGCGGCATGAGTTTCCGGGGATGCTCGGGAGCCTGGATTGCATGCATTGGGCTTGGAGGAACTGCCCAAAAGGGTGGGCGGGTGTCCATACTCGCGGCGATCAAGGCGTGCCTACCTTAATCTTGGAGGCGGTGGCTTCGCAGGATTTGTGGATCTGGCATGCCTTTCTTGGGTGTGCCGGCTCCAACAACGACATCAACGTCCTCAATCAATCGTCCTTGTTCACTGACGTGCTTGAGGATAGAGCTCCGCCGTGCAAGTTCACCGTCAACGGAAACCGCTACGACAAGGGGTACTACTTGACCGACGGGATCTACCCTTCTTGGGCAACACCGATCAAAGCGCCGAGGGTTGAATCTGACGAAAAGACGACGAGGTTTAAGAGGATGCAGGAAGCGGCGAGACAGGACATAGAGCGGGCCTTTGGAGTGCTCCAAGCCCGATGGGGAATAATACGCGCTCCGGGTCGGTGCTGGTACAAAAAGCATCTCCGAAACATCATGTTCGTGTGCATTATTTTGCACAATATGATCATCGAAGACGAGCGGGAAGATGTGGAGAATTGGAGAGATGACTCCGAATCTCCGTCCACTAGGGGGGTATCCTTTCGGACCACTCCGATCGCCTTTAGGACCTATCTCGCTCGGGAAGCCGACTTGAGAGATCAACAAAAGCACACCCGACTTATCAATGATCTCATCGAGCACGTTTCCCAGAAATTTGGACCTCTACGGGAGTAGTCGAGCATTTTTAATTAGTGTAATTTTTTTTAAGTAATGTAATGTTTTTTATTTTGATTAATGTAAAATTTTATTTTATTTGAATTAATTTAATGTTTAATATTATTTTCTCATAAATGAAATTTTATGAATTAATTTAATAAATGAAAATAGGAAATTATTTAATATTGTGCTGGAGCACCTTTAGAGCACCCTTGGGATGCAGGGGTAGAGGTCTCTAAGGGTGCTCTAGTGCTAGAGCACCCCTTAAAGTACTCTTAGGGTTGTCTAAGGGATGCAGATAGCCTTATATTAAATAACCAACAGTGCATTAGGTGGTTAATTTATATAAGAAAATAATTTATTGTTATATATATTTAAAACATATTTATATTAACGATTGACATCAGTAACGCATGAACCTTTCTTATTTCCCTTACAAGTACATTTTTCTTATATTAATCAAAGAAAATTGAACTTAACCTTTCAAAAACAAAAAGAAAAAAGAAAAGAAAAAGGGACTTATATTCTCTTTTCATCAATCGATGCTCAATTTCTAGTGATTTAATCATTATTTTATTTTGTCACCTTAGGAAGTTAATTCCAATTAATTTTATCCCAAATTTCGTTTAAATTGCTTGAATTTTTGGGAAAATCGGACCGTTATTCAATTTCTAGGGCTTTTTCCATCGCCGAGCTGTTATTCCCGTTTTCTAGCGCTATTCACCAGTTGTTTTTTTTTTTAATTTCTGAGGTTGCTATGATATTGCGACTCTGTTGGTGGTGGTGGTGAGCCTCGCCATTGTTCGTCGGAGTTATTCCCGATATATATTTCCGGTTTGATGTTCGCGACTTAGTACTATTGGTACTAATAAGATTGCATTCGTACCAATTGTACCAACAACATCTTGGGACATATGGGACTAATGACTTTTTATACCAAATGTACCAATAGTACCACAATCCTAGTGACCCGACCCGCGTGTGTCTGACCTGACCCACGCAACCTTTATTAAAGATATTTTTGCCCCAAATTACAAATTAAAATTTATATTTTTGAAGAGAGTAGTCTAAATAGCATCTTTTAGTTTGCAGTATAACTATTTTAAAAGTTGACTCAAAAGTTAACATGATTGAATTACTCTTTGAATAAAGACATTCGGACAACAGTTGTCCGGACAACGGTGTAACATTCGTAATTAAATAGTCTTTTAATTTTTTTTAATAATTAACATAATTAGTGTTTTGTCTATAATACCCTTTTCCGACCTAATTATATGTTAATCTTTAAACTGAATTAATATTTCAAATTTTTAAAAATTTGTGCATGATATTAATTTATTTTAATTAATATTAGAAATTAGCATACAATTAAGTGAAAAAGGGTGTTAGACTATCCACATCGCGGCTCGAGCAAGGGTGCTCGAGCCGATTTCGAGCAGGGGGTGCTCGAGACCACTGCGTGGCGGAGGAGACGAGCTCGAGCACAGCTCGAGCACGCGCGTGCATTACATGCGCTTACGATTTTTTAAAAAATAAAAATAAAAAACGTCAGGCGCGTGCATTGCACGCGCCAACGTTAAAAAAAATTAAATATCCAACGGTTGGATTCGAAGCCGGCAACAGCTAGATAGATGCGATTTTTTTTTTCTTTTTACCACCTATAAATACTCTCTTCACCTCTCTTATTTTCACACCTCTCATTTTATTTTCATCTCTCAAAATCTTTCCTCTTCCACAATTCTTCAAGCAAACCTTCTCAAAAAATAATTATGGATCCCAACAACCCATATTCGTCGGCGTGGTATCCCGACATGTCCGACGACGTGAATTTCTTCACGGGGGCGGGGCTTGATTCAATCAACCTCAACACCGCCGCCTCCGCCGAATCCTACCCGTCGTTCTCCCCGGACTCCGACAGTCCGGCGACAAACACCGAGGATCGCATCATTTTGGCCCCGCCGCCGTCCCAGCCCGCTGCCAGAGGAAGGAAGAAGAAGGGGAAGGGCAAAGCCGTTGACACCTCTGCCGCCGAAGATGACGAGGAACTCGTCCGGTCCAAGCGACACAACTACACGGACGAACAAGCCACCTACATTGCACAGATTTGGGTGGAGGAGACCAACAACTCCATCGTCGGATGCGACCAGTCCGGCGAGAGATATTGGGGCGCTATCTAAGAGCGCTTCAACCGGAGGTTCAACTTGGCTCTCAACAAGAAAGCCGTGAGGAGCTTCTTCGGCCGCATCCACACCGCCGTGAAACACTGGATGTCGGCTTGGCAGCAGGCAAATGCTCGCCGGCCAAGCGGCGTCGATGACGAGTTTGTAAAAAACCAGGCCCAACAGATCTACTAGGCAAATGCTCAGGCGCCTGCCTTCCGCTATTTCACGGCGTGGGAGATCCTCAGGGAAAACCCCAAGTTCCACCTAGCCAATTTCCCAGACGTACAGTCCATGAAGAGGACGAAGACTACGACGGAGGGCAACTACACATCCTCTCAATCCCAGCCGTCGGCAGAGGAGGCCCAGTCCACCGAAGGAGAAAACGCGCCTTCCCGACCAGAGGGTCGAGATGCGACAAGGGCCAGGGCAAGAGGCAAAGGAAAGAAGCCGGTCGAAGGGTCGTCCCAGTACGATTCCGTCATGGATCGAGTTAGCTCCCGACTTAGCCAGTTCGCCGAGGCCAAGCATGAGATCGCGGTGGCGATGCGGGAATCAGCTCGGGCGAAGATGGAAAGTGCACGCCTCAAGTCCGAGTATCTTCAGCAGCGACGTGATCAGATGGACCTGGATATTGTCTCCAGGGACACGAGATTTATGACGCCGGAGCAGCAGGAAGTTCACCGGAAGATGGTGGAGGAGGTGAAGGCACGTCGGGGGTGGGCGTAGTTTTTTTAAGTAATTTTTTATTTTATGTATTATTTTTTTAATTATGTAGTGTTTTTTTTTTATTGTCAACGGCATGTAATTTTCCAATTTTCAAATATTAATGGAAAATTCGTATTATTTATTAATTAATGTATTTTAATTTATTTACAAATAGATGAATTAATTTAATAAATGAAAATGGGGAATTTTTTAATATTAAAGATAGAGCATCCTTAGAGCACCCTTGCATTGCAGGGGTAGAGTGCTCTAAGGGTGCTCTAATGCTAGAGCACCCTTTAGAGCACCCTAAGGGTGCTCTAAGGGTTGTGGATAGCCTTATAGACAAAATACTAATTATATTAATCATTAAAAAATTAAAAAACTATTTAATTATGAATATCACGCCGTTATCCGGACAACTGTTGTCCAAATATCAATATTCTTATTCTTTATAACTTGGTATTGTATTGTATGATTTGTATCTTAAACACATTTGACACGCTTCCACTATTTACTACTCTAGAAAAATTCTAGAAACTGCATGACCCCCTCCCCCTCCAACATACCCACCAATTAATTGCCACAAATTCAGCTACTTGTCACGTCCTTATACATACATACTAGTATTAATTTAGCAGCACCTGTTATGAGCGTAACACTATTTAATTGCCTCCTACGAAATTGAACATATTTCTTGAATTTTGCTGCTTTTTAGCTCTCATATATTCAACCCCCAACCATCTTTTCATTCTCAAAAAATTTAGCCACCGCTTCTCAACTCATGACCTTATTCAACAATTCACCCCTATATATTATCTTTATATAATATATCAAGTGAGCTTTATAGTCTTCTCTCCACGTTTCAGAAACTACATTTTTACCTAAGGTAAAAAAGCAAAAAAAGAAAGAAATTATGAGATCACTATTCGTTGCGTTTGCTGGGATTTTGCTCTTTCATGGCTTCTGCTCATCAGAGCGAGGTACATATATCATTCAACTCTAATATATTTTCTTCAATTTTATAATTTCCCATTATTCATATTCTGCATTTAATTTTTACTCATTGAATTGAATGAGGTCGGTTTCCAAGGTCTCAAAAATTACGGACCAGCAAATTAACAGCTAGCTGGGGAATTTATTAAAATTCTATATAAATATTTCACATCTGAAACCATGGAAAAATTTAACGTGCATGTTTTAGTCTCCATTTTGCACTTTGATTGCCATATTGTGTAAATATAACGCATGGAAAAATCTATATTGCATTTTATTACTTTAATTTGCCTGTGTATGTGTATGCTAATCAATCACAACTTCATAGTTTGGTTTGCATCTCCATTTTCGTCAAGAAATGTTCTTCAATGATGATAGTATTAGCATGCCCCTTTTTGAATAATTAATGTCACCGAGACTGGAATAATGATCTATCCAACTACTTCTTCCCCACAGAGCATTAATTATTTGCCCAATTGAAATCAATTTACTATTTAGCTTTTTAGACGAAAGTGTTATCATGTCAATCTACGGTCATAACTAATTGTGATTATTGAAAATATACCGTATAGTATTGTTTTGTCACAAAAAATGTCGCTCATACACGGTTTTAAATCATTATCATAGTGTTCATATTATTTTTTGTTTCTAAGATATATTCCGTAATTTTTTTTTAACAATATTACAAGTAAATTTAAATACCGCGTGATTGAGGACTCGAACCCGTAATCTTTGGCGCGGGCATTAACGTCACTACCACTAGGCTAACACACACACAATATATATTCCGTAATTTACATTCGTCTTGACGTTCAGGAAGGAATAGTAGGGTCTCAAAAATAGAAGTCATTATTTTTTTTGTTTATCATGTATTTATTGTGGCCTATGACATTTATATAGTCCCAAGATTACTTTTAGTAATAATTCATTTTCACGATCATTTACAAATTTGTTATAACCATTGATCAATAAGGATAATATAAGAAGTTTAATTAAAAAATTAATTTTCCCAAATAACTTAATCTATTCAAGAAACCGAAAGAGACGGGACGTGTTGTTAAAACTTTCCTTTTTTGAAACGAAATTTTATAATTAAATAACTTAAAGCATTGAAAAAGTTAATAATGTGGCTCATGAATTAGTTCAGTTTGCTAAAAATTGAGATTTAGCCATTATTTAACATAATAATTGGACTTTATAGCTTGAAAATATTGTTAATGATTCTTTCTGATTAATAAAAGTCGTTTGTTCCTTAAACAAAAGGAAGTAACCATTTTTTCCCTTTGAAAAGACGAAAAAAAACAATTTTTCTAGGCATTAATC
The DNA here is from genome assembly GCA_029490685.1 of Schizonepeta tenuifolia. NCBI lineage: Eukaryota > Viridiplantae > Streptophyta > Magnoliopsida > Lamiales > Lamiaceae > Schizonepeta > Schizonepeta tenuifolia. The sequence goes on along the minus strand of CM055957.1, from coordinate 91,758,830 downwards.
CAAAAATGGGCTGATCTATTAGTATATCTACAAACTTTATTGAAGCAATATTATAATTTCTTCTCTAACATAAAATATTTCTTGTGTGGTAAAATTTGTAGCTCCAAATTACAGTTTCATGCACCAAGCTACCTCAGCTCCACCACTCTCCTACTACGACTACATCATCATCGGAGGCGGCACCGCCGGCTGCCCCCTCTCCGCCACTCTCTCCCAAAACTCCACCGTGCTCCTCCTCGAGCGTGGCGGTTCGCCTTACGGCAACCCCAACATCACCGACCTCTCCGCCTTCGGGCGAGCTCTCTCCGACCTCTCTCCCTCCTCCCCGGCGCAGCGCTTCATATCCGAAGACGGCGTCATCAACGCCCGCGCCCGCGTGCTGGGTGGCGGCAGCTGCATCAACGCCGGCTTCTACTCACGCGCCGCCGCCGAGTACGTGAGCGCGGTGGGATGGGACAGTGATCTGGTGAAAGAGTCGTACGAGTGGGTGGAGAAGGTGGTGGCGTTCAAGCCACCAATAAAACAGTGGCAGACGGCGGTGAGGGATGGGTTGTTGGAGGCCGGAATCAATCCTGACAATGGCTTTACGTACGATCATTTGGTCGGGACGAAGATCGGCGGAACCATCTTTGACGGCGAGGGACGGCGGCACACGGCGGCGGATCTTTTGGAGTATGCCAACCCCAAGGGCATTACGGTCATGTTGCATGCTTCTGTCCATAAAATTCTCTTCAGAACAAGAGGTATAACTCCTTTTTTTTCTCCTTAATACCGTAAATTTTTTATAAAGGAATAAAATAAAGTATTCCTTTCTAGATGTACCAACTTAATTTATTTAAATTTTATAATAAAATAAAATTATGATTCTTAAGTTTTTTGTTTAACTTTCACGAGAATTTGTTAATCTGTTAACTTTATGTAGACTACTTCTGAAAAGCTCAGTAAATTTATTAAAGATTTGTAATAAAAATTGGAAGTATGTGTATACTTAACTAATTAATGAGTACGTGTAGTAAAAAACGGTTGGCGGCAAAAGTTTTTTCTATTTGATAGAAAATTACCATTTTTAGCATAATTATAAATATTTGACTACCTAATTATCCTAATTAGTAGAGCCTAGGGAAATAAAAAAAAGTGTTGGATCAAAATTAGCAAGAAGTATCAAGGACTATATTTAACCCTATATTTTCTACACATTCGTTCTATCCCAAACTTGGTATCCCACTACAATTTATATTTAAATAGATTTTTGTCATTTTTTTCCGTCAATTTTGATCTATTATATTTAGAATAATTTCACAAATATTGACTAGGGTCCATCCATCAAATTAGGGTTTATATATAAGTATATGTATTTAATTTGCATTTTTCTGATTTTTTAAATGATTAATAGGGTTCATTGTTCCAAAAATAAGATATACAAATTTTTAAAATTGTAATTTTTAATAATAAATATTAATTAAGGTTCATTATATATTACTAAAATTTTAATTTTGAATAAATACTTTTGAAATAGTAAAATTAAACAGTGGGACACAAAAGATGGAACAAAAATTGAGGATATATAGGAAGGATCTCAAAAATTAAACAGTGGGACACAAAAGCTGGCACAAATTATTCAGAGTAATATATAAATTAAATAATAACGATTTTATTGTGATAAAATAGGGAAGAAGAGGCCATTAGCTCATGGAGTGATATTTAGAGACAGTGAAGGGAAGAAGCACAAGGCATATTTGAAAGAAGGAAAAAAGAATGAGGTGATATTATCAGCTGGGGCTCTTGGAAGCCCGCAGCTGCTAATGCTGAGTGGGGTAGGCCCACTCGACCAACTTAAGGTCCATAACACAACACTGATTTTGAACCAGCCTTTGGTGGGCCAAGGTATGTCCGACAACCCGATGAACGCCATATTCGTTCCGTCGCCATCTCCGGTTGAGGTGTCGTTGATTCAGGTCGTCGGAATTACTCCTTTCGGGAGCTATATTGAAGCTGCCAGTGGAGAAAATTTCGCCGGCGCCTCCTCACAAGCTGACTTTGGAATGTTCTCTCCAAAGGTATCAAGTAATTCTCTCTACTGTATATATATTTCACATTATTATTATTATTATTATTATTATTATTAGAAGATGCATATGTAATATATTAAAAAAAATCTATTAGTTGGGTTGGGTGTCATGACACAAGAATAAAAATTCTAAAATATCTTCAATTTAATTAGACAATAATTAATTTTATAGCACCAACATCTTGCTAGTCACCGTCGAGATATGTCATGGGGCCACGTTACATATCTTACTACCACACACGAATTACTCCAAATCAATTCAACATTTTTTTTAAATAACAATGAATTCACAATTAATATTGAGATTATAATAATTAACATGTGTATAATTTGCTAGTCACCGAAAACTTGGATCTTGTTCTCGATGTATTTTATCATCTATTTCTTTCGTCAGATTTTTAATATTTAACGATTTGAAAATAATTATATATCTTATTTAGATGGAATAAACTTTTGTCAATGCTACATATTGTTTGAAAAAGTAAAGAATAAAATACAGAATGGAAGTAAGAATTCCCCACACAACACTCCACTGCACATTTAAATAAGATTTCTTAATTTTGTGGATGCAGATCGGTCAACTCTCACGAGTTCCACCAAAGCAAAGGACCCCAGAAGCCCTAGCTGAAGCAATCGCAGCCATGGAAGCCCTAAACCCTATAGACATAAGAGGTGGATTCATTCTTGAGAAAATAAGAGGCCCTCTCTCCCAAGGCCACCTCCACCTCATAAACAAGAACCCTAACGACAACCCTTCTGTCACATTCAATTATTTTCAACACCCTCAAGATCTTCAGAGATGCGTTGATGGCCTCAAAGTTATCGAGAGCGTCATCCAGTCGAGGCCCTTCGTCCCTTTTAGATTCGATACTCTTCCACTCCCCGTCCTCTTAAATATGAGCGCCAGCGCCCCCATCAACCTTCTTCCTCACCACACCAACGTCTCTACGTCGTTGGAGCAGTTCTGCAAGGACACTGTCATGACCATATGGCATTATCATGGAGGCTGCCAGGTCGGGAGGGTGGTCGATTCCGATTATAGGGTTATTGGAATCGATGCCTTGCGCGTTGTCGATGGATCCACCTTTCATGACTCTCCTGGAACTAACCCTCAAGCTACTGTTATGATGCTTGGAAGGTAAATATATATAACATTTTCTTTCATTTTTGGGCGTGCATGCATGCATGATTGTGTTTAGTATACATAGGGTGTTGACCTAATCGGTAATTCACAAAATACTGTTGGTTAATGCACAAATTACAGTAATTTAAGGAACAAATTATTAACTTACTTTTAATGCACAAACAACAGTAATATAATATGTCAATTAATCTGGACCGTTGATAACAAAACATCAACGGTCCAGATTAGTTCCTTGCTAAAGATGTGTTCATATATGATCATCTCCCTATATATATATATTAAGTATGTAAATGTGTTTTGATTTTATTTTGACGTAATGGTCGTGTGACAGGTATATGGGAGTGAAGATTCTAAAGGAGAGATTGACGACTTGATGGTTACTCTACGTTTGATTTTCCACACTATTGAACATAAAACAATGTATTTGGATGGATGAGTGATGGATATTGGTGATACTTTTTTTGGTTATGAATAATTAAATGCATGAATTCATAGTACGCTCTATTTTAAATTCTAAATCAAAAGCAAAACCTAATGCAGGTAGCGTTATTGTTCACTGAATTTATTTACTACGATTGACATACAATTACTCCACTATATATTTATTAATAATCTTGAGATCATGAAATTAATTATATTAATTTAAAGCGACGATACTAATACATCAATAAATTAATTGTTTTCTCTTCCGAAATATTATTTTAGCTAAATGTGTATACTTTTACATAGTGTAGGTCCCTTAGTTACCGCAATCTAAGACCATGTTGTACACTTACCCACAAAAGTGTTATAAGGTTTGGTTCGAACTCGTAATCGAACTGGTTAGGTTGCTTGGTACCCGCAAACCAAGTAGAACGTTTGATAAGCACGCGTAAGCTTATCAGTGTAGAAGGCTTCATAATTAGAAAAACCCCAATCCCGAAATCTCAGGTCTGTCTTTGAACCTGCAAGCAAAGATATTAAGTCCCTTAGAACCCACAATCTAAGATTAGGTCACTTAGAACCCGCAATCTAAGACTAGATACCTTAGTTACCGTAATCTAAGACTAGTCTGTACACTTGTCCGCAAAAGTGTTGTAAGGTTTGATTCGAACCCGTAATCGAACTGGTTAGGTTGCTTGGTACCCGCAAACTAAGTGGAACGTTTGATAAGCATGCGTAAGCTTATCTAGTGGATTACTTCCCCGAAAAGAAAGTCATGGATGTAGAAGGTCAATCTCTAAACCACGTAAAAATACCGTGTTGTTTATTTCCAGTATTTACATTTCTGTATTTACATTTCAGTTACCTAACCAAGTGACTTTGCATACAAACTGCACTAAGTTTTGGGAACCTGACCTTCCCCATTTTCATAAAGGTTTCAGTTTAAGTAACGAGCTTTAATTTTGCACCAACTTACGCATAACTTATCTCTTTGAAACTTCAGTCAAATTACACAGGTGACCCTCAGCCAAAGAAGTCAGTTGTGCATCAGACTGTGTGATCAGCTCCAACTTACTTTGTCAGTTGTTGAGCGAACTGACCTGAGCAGTTAACTCGGTGAAAAGATTTCAAAATCAAAAATTGCAACTGGTGTATTTCTCCCCCCCCCCCCCCCATACACCAAATACTCATTACCGAGACCATCAGATGCATACAAACATCAAAAGATGTTGAATGTGCAAATCTCATTATTTGATTGGGTCACAATTGATACTAACGTACTCTCTCTGTTTACGAAATGGTTGTCACTTTTGTTATTTAAGTCCATCCACGAAATGGTTGTCACTTAAATTTATAGTAGGTCCCACATAATATATTATATTTTGATGGTCCCGGTAATGAGTATCTGATGTATGGGAAAGGGGGGAATACACCAGTAGCAATTTTCTTTTGCTCAAATCTTTTCACTGAGTTGAACTACGTCAGTTGGCTTGACAACTGGAAAGACAGTTGGAGCAACTCTACAACTGAATTGTTCAGTTGGAGCTATTCACACAATTAGCAGTTCAGCTGGCTTCTATGCCTAAAGGTCAGCTGAATGCACCAACTGAAGTTTTAAATCAGTTTGACGATGCGGAAGATGGTGGCAATTAGACTCATTATAAAAACCTAAAATCTTTGTGAAAGGGGAAGGTCAAGTTTCCAAATTAGTGCAGTTGCAATGTGCATATGCTAGGTCAGTTGGTTAGGTAAACTGAATTTAAAATACTGAATGTAAAATGTAGAAAGTAAAGCACAATATTTTAATGTGTTTCAGAGATCAACCTCCTATGTCCACGACTTCCTTTTTTGGGAAGTAATCCACTAGATAAGCTTAAGCGATGCTTACCAAATGTTGCACTTAGATTACGAGTTCCAAGTAAACCTAATCAGTTTGATTCCGGGTTTGAACAAGACCTTACAACACTTTTTCGGGCAAGTGCATAGCATGTCTTAGATTTCGGGTTCTAAGGGACCTATCCTTGGATTGCGGGTTCCAATGGACCTGGTATTGGATTACGGGTTCCAAGGGACCTGGTGATGTTGATTTCGGGAGCAAAGTCAAACCTAAGGAATTGGATCTGGGGGGGAGAATCCAACAAGGAAGCCTTCAACACTGGGAAATAGTGGAGGCTTCTTCCAAATGCTCCAGATTCGATCTCTTGCAAGAGAACCTGGTCAGACACAAGACAAGCAAGAACCTATTTCTAGACTCAATCAGGAAGGAGAAATTTCTGAGAGGCTAGAGGGAAGAAAAGGAGGAGGGATGAACACTCCACTTCAACTAGACTTCACCAGAGGTCTTCTTGCTTGGAGAGAAAGAGGTGACAAGCTGCTGCCGCTTCACTCTTGATTTCTCTCTGGGAACTTCTTCTGTTCACACTTGTGTCTCTCTTTGAATCGTGGTGTGGAGACCTCTATTTATAGAACGAGTTCAAACTAGCCGTTGGAAAGGGTCGTTTGATCTCTGCCAAAAGTATGGCACTCAACCTACTTTTCTGGAAACTTTTCTAAAATAAAAACTGCGACCTTTGCTTTTTGCACGTCGTTGTTGTCAGTCCATTTATGGTAAGTTTTCCAGCTGACTTGTGCTTCCGAGTAGATTTGAATTCTTGACTGCAACTCCTCCGTCTTCAACGTCTTTGATGTCTTCTCTTCTCTGCTTCATGACACCTGACTTCAACACCATTTCTCTTCACGCTGGAACTGTATGCCTTCAGTTGCGTTGTTCAGTTGTGGAGTTAACTGAGCTGCTATCCAACTGAGTTCGTGCTTCAGTTGAGGTTGATGTCTCAACAGAACTTGAGTCTCAACTGAGTCTGGACCTTAGCTGATTTTGGGTCTCAGCTGAGTTTGGGCCTCAACTGAGTTCTTCACGAACTCCTTTCTTTAGTCCGACTGACTTCTTCTGCTTGACTCCTGTAAAGATAAAATCCCTACGCTCTAAACAGTGAGCTCAAGCTAAGAATAGACTAAAGGCAATCATCTACTCGATTGGGGTCAGTTGGGATTTTTGGAATCTTTCAAAACCTTTTACTAATTTTCCCAACAATTTCCCCTATTTTGATGATACCAAAACCTTAACTAACATCACCTAACTTTCTTAACTGATACCACATCCAGTACTAGTAAGACTAAAAGAAAAACTCAATTCTAGTTTAAGGAAAGAAAAAGTACAAGAAAAAACTTTGAATAGATTGATCAAAAAACCACTTCTTTTTATATTCAGATAATAAGATGGGAGATAGAACAAAAGCAAGGTTCATCAGTTGTAAGATTTTCTCTTCGCAACATCAATCCTTCCTCTCTTGAAACTTCAAGTTGTACTTCTCGTGGATGTGTTTTCTGATCTCCTGGAAGTTTTCATGTTCGTCGACTGAGTTGATCTTCAGTTTTGCAGCCAGAATCTCTGCCTCTTTTTCGATCATGTTGTCGGCAATGATATTGGTTCCAGGCACCATGGGAGGAGGGAAAGTTTTCCTTTTTGGAACTGCTGGAGGAAAGCACCCAGATTTCTTTAGCTTTGTCACAAAGAATCTACCAACTGCATCTTCCATGGCAAATGAGAGGATATGCAGCAACCATGCTTCTTTAGCAGGTGTCTTTCCATAAAATCCGTCGTAGTAGAATTCAAGAATGAATTCTTCTTTCAAATCTTCACAATGGTCATTTAGGATTTCTGGGATAAATTTGTCGATGTGAGGATGCAATCCTTGATTTCCCTGGCTCCTGATGAGTTGCAATCTTTTCTTCACGATTGCTTTCCATGCTCTTCTTCTTTTATCCGCATAATGTCATCTCTTGAGAAAGGAGACTTTTCTTGATCCTTCAGCAAAGTTGGATTCAAGACTCTTTGATGTCACGAGCTTGAATTTCTCAAGCTTGGCTAGCTGGATTCATTGAAATTCTTTCAACCATTTCCTGTTCTCTACATGATCGGTCATGGCTCCAGCAAGTTTGGCCAGAGTGATGATGTCGTTGGGTAAAGGTGAATCATCAGATCAATCTCCTCATTAACATCCTCAATCACAAAGTTTTGTGAAAGAAACCTTGCTTCCTCCACATCAAAAAGATCTTGGTAGGTCTTGACATCAAGATCTTTACCTTGATCAGCAACAATGACAGCAGTTACAGTATCAGTTTCCCTTGTTGACTCTCTTCATCCATTAAAGCCTCAACTTTCTTTGCTGGTTCAGTTGTTGATTCTTTATCTGCTTCTCTTGCAGGCATGACTGCTTCCTTTTCTAAATTCTCCCTTGCGAGCTCATCCTTTGTTGACTCAACTTCTTCAGTAGTTATCTCCACTGGAATAGTTTGCACACAGGTATTTTGAATACCTGGAAGATTTTTCTCTGCCTGTGTAAGTTTGTTATCTTCCCCCTTTTTGGCATCATTCAATTTAAGGAGACTATGACTTTTAGGTCTGAGAGCTCTGAATCCAGTTGGGAGTTCATTGCAGACAAGTCCTGGATGAGTTGACGGGAAGTCAGCTGGAGAGACTGCATTTCATGCTTTAGATTGTTGAGCTCCTTATCATGATTTTTTAGGTTTAGCTCATGCTCTTCAACAAGGTCGTCAATGGCAAAAATATCCTGTGCAATAGGCTCTAGATTTGTAAAGTGCAACTTGGCAATGAAGGCCTTCCGGTGTTGAGCAAGCTTTGTGTCCACTTCAGCGGAGATACTTTGTCTCATATTGACAAAATCGGTTGTCATCTTCTCTCCATACCGGTCAAGTTGAAACATGATTCGACCAATTTTCTCATGTGATTATGTGATGGAGTCACACTAATCATGAAGTTCCTATCTCAACTGAGTGGAGGAGGAGCTAAATTCTTTGTTCAACTAATCAAACTTATGACTCAATTGCAGCACCAACGCTGAGAGGTGACATGATGGATGGACAAAGGTGTAATTGTGATCAATGCTTGGCTTGGAGCGAGTTCTTCTTGGCTCATGTGAGGAAGGATCAACTCTTGTGCAGTAAGAGAAGCTTCCTTGCATGACGAGGCAAGGGCTAGGGAAAGTTCAAAGAAAGGAATCCAGCCGCAACGAGCAATCTGCTGTTGATAATGCTCAATTATTTCTTTATCGGTCTCCTCACATTTAGGAACTTTTCTTCTTAGCTCGGAGCAATGCGCTAGAAAAGTTCTGATCAGATGCTCTTGATTTTGAATTCATTCCAGTCTTGTTTTGAACTTGAAAGCTTTCATCATTTCTGCTTCAGAGATTTGCATTTTTTTTATGTCTTTGATTTGCAGAAAGTCTGCCAGAATGAAGTAATCACTTAGACTCACTGAGATGTACACATACAGTCTACCAAGATGTTGAGAGTGTTTAAATGATGTCTCAACTCTGGTGAAACAGTGAGAGCTTTCTTTTAAGCGTTGAGGTAGATCTTGTCAATCCGATTGGCAATTGCCTTGAGTTCTATTTCCTCTATGGTGAGCTAAGGGACCTTCTCATCATCCAAATTTTCCAGCAGGAGAGGGTTGAGTCCTTGAGTTACATCTTCTGCGGAGGGGACTTGCTTTTGTGGAGATTTGTTTGTTGCTTCATGAGAGGATGACTCTGGTTCAGTTCTCCCTAGATGAGATGACTAAGGCTCACTCTGAGTGTTTGGGTTTGTCATTTCATCTCTCGTTGAAGTATCTTCAGTTGGATGATTCTTCTCTATTTGTTCTGTTTCGTTCTCTAAATACTGATGCGGTGACAAACTGACTTTAGGTGAACCAGACGGTACTGGACTTTTCTGATAAAATGGGAGTTGAGCTCGACCTTTTTGTTCTTAGTTTTTTCTTCTCTAGAGTAGGAGATGGAGTTCTTTCAGATTCTGATCCATTTTTCTCCTTGGACCGAGACTTTTGATTCCTTTTGGATTTCCCTGCTCGACCTCTATTTTGTGACTTAGAGGTGCCTTTGAAGGTCATGGTAAGGACTATTGTGATCATTTCTTTAGTTTGCAGAAATCGTTATGCATCAGTTAAGAATTTCTTCTCTATCCGGTTCCAGTCGATCTCAGGTTCTTCTTATCCACAACAAGTTAAATAATGGAACTGACCTTGGCTCTATAGAGAAGCTTTCTTTTGCACATGAAGGGAGTCTTTAGGCGGTCGATTTTGTCAGCTTGAATCTGCAGGAGATCACTCACCACTGACAACCAATCAGTAGCAATTCTTTCATGAATAGCCATTGTTGGTCTCATCTTTGGTTTGCTTACTTCTGACTATGATCCAGACCGCAAATGAAAGCAGAAAACAACGATGTCATAAAGCAGACGCATTTGCAACACTAGCTTTGTTCTCATCGTTCCTCTTTCAAACTTTTTCTTTCCAATGGTATGATCTTGGATGAAGCTGCTAATCATGTTTTCATTGAGCGATGAGAGGGCTTCTTCTGTGTTGTGAATGCGGAATGAATCCTTGAAGAAGTGAGTGATGTCGATGGGGATTTCCTCCATGGAATAGCCTTCGTTAGATCCAGAGCATACTGGCAAGTGGATGACTGTTGATAGCTGATTGTTTTCATCTAGGCGCATGTTTGCATAAAATTCAGCAACGGCAGTGGGGAGGAGATACATGGGTTCGCGACAAATCCATTCCTTCAGTCTTGCATATGAAGCACTTCGATACATTGCTTCAGATTGGGATGATCTTCTTGCTCTAGAGACAGAACTGGTTCAAATACAACCCAGTTTCTCAAGTTTATCATTTCTTCTTCAATGGCCATGAGGGATCTTTTGAAGGATAACAATTCTCTAGTAAGAAAGAGTGAAGATGAGGAATGCAGAAATTTGCTGATTGAGTGAACTGATTTGTTAAGTCGATTAGGGATTTCACTCATTTAGTATCCTTCGCGAAGGGGATGATAATCCACGGTTGTCAGCGATACCCAACTCTTCGTGGAGACGTTTCGACTGCTTGGAACGTGGGTCCAACAGTGATGTGCACTCGCGTGTAAGACATGTAACATCTTCCATGTCAGCCCACTCGCAGTCTCAAAAGCTTAACCTATTGATTAGGTCTAGCTTTGCATTAAATACCACTGCGCGGCTAAACTCGAAATGATCATCATCGTCAGAGGATGTTTGAATTTATTTCAAAACACCTGCCTTAATTACTAACAGACGAAAAACGATTTTTAAATCTTCTTAATTGGTTGGATCCCAACTGAATCAGCATACACTCAATTGACTCAAGTTCACCTGTTCAGTTGAGGTTTGATCTTTATATCCTTAGTTGAGTTGTGTTGTCGTTGACCATTTCATTTCTCCCTCAAGTTAAGATTTTCCCTCAACTTATGATCTTCAATCTTCAAAACTTCAAGATTAGTATGAATTTTTCCAACAATACATACTGACCCTGCAGGATATTCTATTCTCAAATCATCATGTTCTTGTAGCCCGTAGGATGAACTTCTCATCCAACTCAGTTGGATTGATAATTGGAAGACACTGGAGCTTCCTTGACAACTCGAACTGAGTTATCAGTTCGAATCACCTTTCCTTCATTATCCACGCAGACTACTGACTGAAAATCCTTGGGTACGCACACAGTCCAGTTTTGTGGTGGATAACCTTGTGTCGGAGGAGCTCGGTTTCGACTTAGCTGAGTTGGTTGATTCTTCCTTGGTGAGAACTGTCTGGGTGAACGCCCAAACTGTCTTGCTCCTTGAACATGCCCGAACTGAGGATAACTAGGACCATTATACTGATCACCATAGTTTCCTCATTGTTAGTATGCTTGCAGGTAGTGAGGAGGCACTGGAAACGTCTGATCGAAGAAGTGATGATTATTCCAGTTTGGATGCCTCTAATGATGATGCTGAGCTGAATGATTTGGCATGTGTCTGGACTGATCCTGCCTTGGATATTGAGGTCCATTTCCTCGGTTCCCCTTAGCTCTGTGACTTCAGGGTCGTGACTTCCAAGAGGATCTTTCAGCATCCTTCGATGTACCAGCTTCATGCTCATGAGGTTTTTCAATTGGAACCTCCTTCCCTTTATTCTTCACAGGAGTCTCTACAGTCTGAGGGATGACTGAAGTCTCTTAAACTGTGACTTCGACTTAGTCAGGTTGAATCTGAGGTGCCTCAGTCTGTGACCCAATTGCCTTGACGAAGTGAGCTGACTGAGCTCCAGTGTCATTGGCTGGATCGTATCCTAGACCTTCAATACATTTGGAAGGTCTTTGCTGGTTGATCATGCTCTCCAGAGCTGAGCTCGAGGCATGAAGAGATATTATCTTCTCATTTGCAAACTTCAGCTCCATTTGTAACTGAGTGATGTATTTCGCCTGAGTCCTGGTCAAATGAATCAAGTGGATGACCTGACTGTTGGTAGACTGAGTAACTTTATTCATGGAGTCTAAGGTTTTCCTCCATGAGCCTTTCTACATCATGATCCCTCGTGATCAGTTTGTTGCTCAAGTTGTCACACTCAGCTTGCAGTTCCTTGCACTGTGCAGCTTGTCTGGTGTACAATCTGCTAAAGTGTTCAACCTCATCCCATGACGGCTATATGTCCTCGTCAAGTTTTCCTGCAGGTTACAGAAGAATCATTGTGGGAGAGATGGAAAGAAGAGTTTACCTCATTAGTTGACTCTTCCGGCAATGCCATAAAACATTGGTCGTTTGCTGCTGAGCTTGATGGTAAGTCAGTTTCTTCTCCTTCTAACTCAGTGAATACGTCGGTGTCATCGACGTCTTTCTCAACGATCATGGCCTTGGACTTCTTTTGTCCTTTCCTCGAAGGGCTTTCTTCTCCTTTAGGGAGAAGTCAGGACATTTGGCTTTGAAGTGTCCTGGCTTTCCACATTCAAAGTATCCTTTACTTTGATTCTTTGAGGAGGGATCAGTTGAGCTCCGCCTGATTCTGTTGATCCTCCTATACTTCTTGATTCTGGAGTTCATCTCCTCGAGTTGTTTGGTCATCTCATTAACCTTATTCTGGAGTTCGGACCTGCTCAATCGATCCCTAGCTGAGAAGTCAGCGGACCGTGAGGATCTGGCTAACTTAGATCTGCCCGATTCAGCTCGAAGTGCCACTGGCATGGTAGCTGAGCTCTGCTCAATCTGTTCTGACTTCTGAAGCTTGTTCTGCTTCAGTCGGAGGATATCATACTCATTTTTCTTGAGCATGGAGAACAACTTCTTAGTTGTCATCTAACTGAAGTCACTCCGATTATGGTGGACTACTCTGTAGACTGCCCAGTCATTTCTAAGTGCGGAAAGGACTTTCAAGTTTATCTCATGCTGAGAGTATTTCCCCTTTCTAATACTCAGCTCCTTCTTGTCCATAAGGACCTCTATGAATCTCAGCTCCTTCTTGTCGATGGACTCCCCGGTTTGCTGAGAGAAGTTTTCAAACTTATGACAGGCTAAGGTGAGCTTGTTCTCCTTAATCTCGTCAGAGCCTTCACAGAGTGCAGTTAAGGCTTCCCACATATCTTTTGTTGTGAAGCAATTAATAATCTTCGGCAGATAGGCTTTGCCGACTGTGGAAGAGATGATACTCTTGGCGATGTCATCTAGTTGCGCGATGTCTCTTTCTTCCTTTGTATACTGGTGGACGCCTTTAGGTTCATCCTCTATCAACATCTCTCTTTCCCCTGGAGTGGTTGAAGGGATTAGCACGGACTGAGTCACCTGGATGGGACAATTTTCAACAGTCTCCCACATCTTGTGATGTTGGCAGTCACTGCCATCTTCAAGCGAAACTTCCACGTGGGATAATAATCCACGGAGAACTCCGACAAGCTTCCAAGTAATGTCGGATTCATCTTTCCTGTACACCACACTATACAGGCAAATATGCAACAGAATGCACTAATTGATTTCAGAAAAGATCTGTTCAGTTGACCACTGAAAATTTTACTCGACTCACACCTAGTGAATCAGGAACAATAGTCTTTTGAACCACTGCTCTCTGATACCACTTGATGGTTCCAGTAACGAGTATCTGGTGTATGGGGGTGGAGGGATTACACCAGTAGCAATTTTCTTTTACTCAAATCTTTTTACTGAGTTGAACTGCTCAGGTCAATTCGCTCGACAACTGGAAAGACAGTTGAAGCAACTCTTCAATTGAATTGTTTAGTTGGAGCTGTTTACACAGTTGGCAGCTCAGCTGGCTTCTATGCCTGAAGGTCAGCTGAATGCACCAACTGAGGTTTTAAATCAGTTTTGTGATGCGGAAGATGGTGGCAATTAGACTCGTTACAAAAACTAAAACCTTTGTGAAATGGAAGGTCAAGTTCCCAAATTAGTGCAGTTGTAATGTGCATATGCTAGGTCAGTTGGTTAGGTAAATTGAATTTAAAATACTAAATGTAAAATGCAGAAAGTAAAGCACACAGTATTTTAACGTGGTTCAGAGATCAACCTCCTACATCCACGACTTTCTTTTTGGGGAAGTAATCCACTAGTTAAGCCTTCAACATTGAGGGAGAGTGGAGGTTTCTTCCAAAGGCTCCAGATTCGATCTCTTACGAGAGAACCTGGTCAGACACAAGACAAGTAAGAACCTGTTTCTAGACTCAAGCAGGAAGAAGAAATTTCTGTGAGGCTAGAGAGAAGAAAAGGAGGAGGGATGAACACTCCACTTCAACTGGACTTCACCAGAGGTCTTCTTGCTTGGAGAGAAAGATGTGACAAGCTGTTGCCGCTTCACTCTTGATTTTTCTCTGGGAACTTCTTCTGTTCACACTTGTGTCTCTCTTAAGCCATGGTGTGGAGACCTCTAATTATAGAGGGAGTTCAAACTAGCTGTTAGAAAGAGCCGTTTGATCTCTGCCAAAAGTATGGCACTCTACCTGCTTTTCTGGAAACTTTTCTAAAATGAAAACTGCGACCTTTGCTTTTTGCACGTTGCTGTTGTCTGTCCATTTATGGTAAGTTTTCCATCTGACTTGTGCTTCCGAGTAGATATGAATTCTAGACTGCAACTCCTCCGTCTTCAGCGTCTTCGATGTCTTCTCTTCTCCGCTTCACGATATCTGACTTCAACACCACTTCTCTTCACGCTGGAACTGTATGTCTTCAGTTGTGTGGTTCAGTTGTGGAGTCAAGTGAGCTGCTATCCAACTGAGTTTGTTCTTCAGTTGTGGTTGATGTCTCAACTAAACTTGAGTCTCAGCTGAGTCTGGACCTCAGCTAATTCTGGGTCTCAACTGAGTTTGGGCCTCAGCTGAGTTCTTCACGAACTCCCTTCTTTAATCCGGCTGACTTTTTCTGGTTGACTCTTATAAAGATAAAATCCCTACGGTCAAACAGTGAGCTCAAGCTAAGAACAGACTAAAGACAATCATCTACTCGGTTGAGGTCAATTGAAATTTTTTAATCTTTCGAAACCTTTTACTGATTTTTCCAACATATTTAACCTTATATTTCTCACTACTTCACTCACATTTATTGTGGGACCCTTAACTCCACTCACAATAATACCCATTATTATCCTCTAATACCTACTATTTTCTTAAAACTCGTGTCGTCCACAATGTGACAATCATTTCGTGGACTGAGGGAGTACAATTTTTCATACCAAAATTATGACAGTCAACTAAAAGTATGACTTGCAAATATATATATAATACATCCGGTCCCTAAGTTTCTTCCTATTTTTTCTTTTTTGGGGCGGTCCCCAAGTTTCTTCTTAGTTTTTTACTCTCTTACCCTTACTTTATCAACTTATTTACCTAAAATACCACATATGGTCCACCACTTTCTCAATTAATTAATATATCAATACCCTCAAATGTGGGACTCTTTCTCCACTTACAACAAATTCAATCACTTTTTCCTCACTCACAATCAACTCAACAACTTTTTCTTAATACCTGTGCCACTCTCTCCTAAGAAGAAACTTGGGGACCAGATATATATATATATATATATAGAGTAGTTCTAGTGAAACCTTCTTTAAAATGAGAAATAGAAATATATCTGGATCACTCATTTACAAATATTGTATGGTCCAGATTAGATCTATCAATTTTCACATAAGTTAAAAAAATAAGGGATGCAAGGCTATTTTGGGAACAAAATTCTCAGCTCTTTCGTTCCTCATGTTACAGAACCCACTTCTCTTTTCGTCTCTCTCTTTCCCCAACACCACCCTCCATCACTGCCACCACCACTATCTTCATCGTCACACACCATCATAGCCACCACCACCGTCGCCGTCGTTGAACGCAACCATAAATTATGAATTCGTTTTTTTTTCTCACCTACGATCTTTCTCTTTACCTCTTTCTTTTCTCTTTCTCTCTTCACCATCACCACTAAGCACCACGCCGCACTGCCATCGCAAATACTCTCGCCATCACCGTCACTTTCTTCTTTCAATTGTTACTCTTTTTTTTTTTTTTTCAATTCTCTCTCTCTCTTTCTCTCTCTCCTACGACCACTACAATTTTAAAAATTTGCCCAACATTTTGAAAGGGAAAGCCGAATTGATCTATTCGGAATTTCACATGTGAGTATTGGAGAGATTGAATAAATTAGCTATGTTGAACGAATTTAATATTAGCATACAGTTTGTAAAGTTCAGAGCATCTATTACTTAGCTTGTTTTAAGGAGCTTAATATTGAGTGTTATATTTAATTTGTGTATAAAATTTTAATGTATTTGTCTGACTTTGAGATATCATTATTTGAAGATATTGTATTGATCATCTAAACCCTTGTCTCGTTCATCATTGGATCATGTAAGTGGAAGAAAAGAGAAAAAAAAACACATGTGAATTGATTTCATGATATTGATAAATGCGTCAGGTTTACGAATGAATGAACCAACCGATTATTTGCAGTGAGTTGGTGCATCTGAAAATGCAGTGTGATGCATCTGAAAATGCATTGTGGTGCATCTGATTAATATAAGTGGTTATTTGTGTTGAATGTTTTTATCCCAATTAAAGAGAACTAAACAAAAGTGTGATATAAACCAAAATATGAAGAAAAATGAGGTTGTTAAAGATGATAATTTTAAAGAAAATATTGTGTTAACTATAGAAAAGTAACACTGATCTAGTGAAGAAATCAACAGTGAAGTGACAGATTCAGATGTTGAGAGTAAACAATTATGCATCAATTGTTAGTTGAAATAACAACACATAGCAAAAGAAAGTTAACTAAGAAAGAGATTATTATTATTCCCCTAATAAACAAGTCATGAAAGTTTTGCCTTGATTTGCTCTTGTTGTCAATATTCTTGCCATGAACACTGTTTATTTATTAGGTATATTTATGATGGTTTCTTGACTTTTGTCGTTTATGTTGATAGTTTTGATAGGTTATTTTTGAATCGATGCAATTGTTTTCTTTATATTAATAAAGATGCAGGCTCTCTCATGATGATTCTAAATTTTTCAACGCTTATTTATTTTAAAATGATCATATATTAAAGTATATTCATCACTTAATCAAACTTAACCTTATTCATTTTTTTTAGATAAACAACTTTATTCATTTTGAAAATGAGGTATGGTGCATTTGACTAGTCACTGTGGTGCATCTTAATAGTCTTTTTGATGCATCTAGAAAATCAATTGTGATGCATCTCACAATATGTATTCTTATGTTCATATATGGTGCATCTGACTAATCATTATGGTGCGTCTAATTAGTATTATAGTGCATCTCGATAGTTATTTTGATGCATCTAGCATTATACATGTGTTTATGTGTGGTGCATTTATGTGTTTCTATGTGATGCATCTAACTAGTCACTATGGTGCATCTAAGTAGTCATTATGATGCATCTCGATAGTCATTGTGGTGCATCTGATCATATACATTTATTTGTAGTAATCTACTGTGATGCATCTGTAAGTCGATGTCATGCATTTAATAAATTAGTGTGATCGATGCATCTGAACTAATCCAAAATTTTATTTTTGTAATATCAAAGAGAATTAAAAGAAACAACGATGGAAACAGACAATGAAATATTTGCAATGAGACACATGAAAATTCCGTGAATGGTCTAGAAATTGGAAGACTTATTTCGTGAAGAATTAACAACAGTAATGCAAGTTGTTGAAAATTAAGTATTGTGCATCAATTATTGGTTAGAAGAACAACAAACGAAAGTGAATGAAGAAACCGAGTACTACTACTAAACATAATCTTGTCGAGATCTTCGTTTGAATGTACATAAATTTTTGATTGCTTGAGTTAATTAGTGTCTGATAGGTGGAATAGAATGATATGCATGTTTTGAATAAATTGCATATGATACAAATTGTGTATGATATGAGAGAATAAAAAGTTATATATATGGTTATTATTTTATGTCTTGAACAAATTACATATGATACAAATTGTGTATGATATGAGAGAATAAAAAAATTATATATATGGTTGTAATTTGAAATTAGATTGTATACTCATCTATATTTTATGAACAATGACTATTTTAATTACTTAAATATTTCATAAGTATTTATTAAGAATTAATTATATTTGTAGTTAATAGTACAAAATATATAATAAGAAAAATTATGTGCATTGTGTAATGCATTCAGTGCATCTCGTATTTCTATGTGATGCATCTCGTAATGCTTTGTGGTGCATCTCGCAATGTTATGTGGTGCATGAGTTAGTTATTATTTTTCAGCTTTTTTTTACACTCTCTCTTGTGATACATCTTTTTTTTACACTCTCTCTTGTGATACATCTCATTTCACAGTGTGATGCATCTCATTATGCTATGTGGTGCATCTCATTATATATTGTAGTGCATCTCATTGTACCGTGTGGTGCATCTTATAAATATTATCAAAACATTTAACTACAAATAAATATAAAAACTAAAAATAAACTTATAAAAATGAATGTGAACTAACAATGAAACTATTTTCAGAGAACAATCAAAATAATTATATCTAAAACAAATATCAGTAATAAAAAATGGTTCTATATCACAATTTTGTGAATCGTGATTCGTCAATTCCTCGCAATTGTCCGTCAATGTAACTTTCATACAGTTTGTTGGATGTATTGTCATTTTTCTTCCACAAAACAATAAACCAATAAAAAGAGGGCAATCCGTTCAAGAATTGAGATGACAACAATATAAGTGAAACCTTTGAACACACTAAAGATGCAAAGATCAAGAACTTAAAATCCTATAATGGTACATATTTCATTACAGTCAAAATTTACGATCCCTTTTTCAACATCAATCGAAATGCAAATATCTACATTAACACCCAAATAAGCAACCACAACATATCATTATCTGCAAAAACTCAAGATCAAGGTGAAAAATATAGTTTAATGTGATAGATTAAACACCAAATCGCACAAAGATGAGCGTTGATACGATAATAATTCTGAAACACGCCCATCAATCACAAATCAAGATTAGTCAAAACTTATTTTTCGTCAAATATGCATATCCCCTCGATCAAAAACATACTACTATATATTAATAAAAACTTACTGTAACAAGTTAGTAACATACTAAAACACATAAAAAAATGCATAATTTGGGCATTCACAAATCAGAAAACACATACAATTGTAAAATCTTGTTGTCGCTAAATAGACATCCCCAAATTAATCGATTCATATCCTTAGCTTGCTTTAACATAATAACATCAACAAAAACTAGTGAAATTGTCAATCAAACTTATCAATCAAGGAATTTGTAAAATATATCTAATCTAATTTCGTAAATCCCTTTTCTCGACTAGGCTTTCTACATAAATAATCCAACAAGAAGTAAATAAAAAAATTAATAAACCATGTGCACACAATTCAATAGAGAAAAGAAAAGGATTAAAAACTACAATCTTCTTAAATCTCAAATTGTTGTTGATGGAAGCAATGTTTTACCCTTTCAAGAAATCAAGGTTGCTTTGTGCGTTCATATTTATTTATTGAACCTTATCAAACCTGCCGCCGGTGACAAAGGATTGACTTGCCAAATGTGGTGTAGCATCGTCTTCACCTTCTCCTGCCGCTAGATCCAGAAATCCGCCGACGACTCTTTCGCGAAAAATACCAGAAAAGTGGTGGAATCACGAAGAGAAATTGCGATAGAGAATCGCAATGAAGAAACACATACATATGAGAATTGCGATGAAGAATGATTATTCTGAGTTGGGGATCACATTTGTTGAATAGTGAGAGAATGATTTACTAAATTATTCTCTCCCTTCACGAAATGATGCCCCATTTGGTGTCCGGCACGAAGATTAAGAAAGCTGATAAAGTTGTTTTGAGTGTGGTAAAAGTTAGAAAGTAGGGAGTAGTGAGACAATAACAAAAAAATAGTGGTAATGACAAAAAAGAGGTGATATTGACCAAAAAGTAGGAATAAAGTTGTTGGGACGACAAAAAAATAGAAATAAAGTTGATGTGAAGTGGGGTCATCAATGACAAAGGGTAATGATTTTAATAAAGTAACGAGATGATGTTGGTAAAAATAATGAAATAGAGCATCATTTTGTGAACACAAATAGGGAATGAAACATGACATCATTTTTTGAATGGAGGGAGTACTAATTTAGCCTTCCTTAAAAAAGAGCGGCTCTTTTCTTAACTAATTAAAATCTGATTTCAGCCATAGATTTAGTAGAATTAAAGGTAGGGATTTATTCTTATTTCTTAGGTTAAGATCTATTTTTATATGATCTCTCCCCTATATATATACAGTATTTAGTTTTATAATATTGGAGTACATTAATTTAATAATAGCACTACCCTTAATTTAAATTCTATGTGAAGATTTAAGATATTTAATACGTATTAGATCCCAAGTGGGATTTTCTACTGTGCAATACATTTTTTGTATCCACCGATTTTTTTGATGCGTCAATTTTTTTATACTCTATTACTTAAAAGTTCTTAATTATTATATTATTATTTTTTCTGAATTATATTAAAAAAGTTTTAATACTCCCTCCGTTCACGAAAATTGTAAGAAGTTTTTTGTGGCACTAATTTTAATAAAAATGCGATAAATATTAAGTGAGTGGATAAAGGGATCCGCTATTGTGATTAGCAAAAAAGAGATAAAAGGAAAATAGTGGGTAGGGTTATGTCCTAAAGTGAAAAAAAAAAAAACAAATAATTAAAAACTAGCTACAATATTCGTGAACGGAGAAATTATATATTTTTTTTCTTTTAATTTTTCTTCATACGTGAATAGTAGATGTTGCTTAATATTGCAATAGAAATCCAATTGAATTAGACCACACAAGTAGAAATCCAATTGAATTAGACCACACAAGTAGGATAATCAAACAACATCAACAATTAGCCATCAACAACTGGAAATGTTTTCTTTAAACATGACGTAACAAAATATCTATCTTTTAAATTTATCCAAAAGATTAGATGAGTCCATTTTTCTAATAAAAAAAAGTCCAGACATACTTTTAACTTCGAAATTAACATTTTCAGCTCCAATAACAAAAATGCATATGTTCCTTTGTAGACAATTAATCTTGTAATAGATAGAATAAACCCAAACGCAACAACATTAGCCGTCCGAATCTAAGAAATAAGAATAAATATTGTTAGTAAATTTCAATAAATGAATTGTTAGAGCATTTACAACGGTGAAGAGATAAATTCCGGGTCTATCGTTGGGAAGTGTAATTTTGGTGGGTCTTAATGATTGGATAGATCTCGGTAAAAAATTTTGAAATGGTGGAGTTGAGTAAGACCCCGAGTCTATAATCATTGGCAATGATTAAATGAATTTTATTTTGTTATTTTTTTTTGTATTTTGTGATAAATAATTTTAATTTTAGTTGCAAATGAATATAATTATAGATTAATACTTAATTTTCAATTTTATTTTATTAATTTTAATTTTATTAATACTTAATTACAACATTATATTAAAAATTAAAAACCCACTACCCAAAGCCCACTACCCTATTAAACCCAAAATAAGCCGTGAAAGACTCAAAATAAAAAACCAACTACTCAAAGCCCACTACCCTACCCCCGTTGCTTCTTCTTCCCCCACTTCTTCTTCTTCTTCTTCTTCTTCTCACCTCCATCTGCAACCACCTGCAACTCAAAACAAAAAAATTAAAAAAAGAAAGAAAGAAAGAAATCAACCTCTTACCGCCGCGTGTCCCCTTCTTTGGCAAAGAAGGAGTCGAGCGAGGTGTCTAAATATCGACATACCCATCGACATTGGCGCTCGACCCCTTGGTGTCGAGGCCTTCACAACAGCGCTCGACCTCATAGTGTCGAGGGAGCGGTGTCGAGCGGGGATCGACACCGCCGCTCGACTTCCGTTGTAAATGCTCTTAGGGTGTGTTCACTTGGAAGTATAAATTTATACCTTTAAAAGGAGAGATAATATTATGAGGTATAAATTTATACTTCATTGTGAGGACCACAAATTTTATATCTTGTTTGGTTGGAAGGAAAATATATTTATTTCTACTCTCAAGGGGGGACCACAATGCTTATATCTTGTTCACTTGGGATGAAATATAATTGATGGATAAAGGAGGAAATATCTAAAACACGTGGAAGGTATAATATTATACTTCCATTTTGGAGATATAAATTTATACTCTAGGCAACGGAAAAGGTGCTACCTGAAACTTTTTACCTCTTGCCCTAATTTTTCTTAAATCGAACCCAAACAAAATATAAGAAAGTAAAATAATATTATATCTTATTTTAACTCGCTTTCACTCCAAGTGAATGCAACCTTATTACATAGATTCTCATGTTGTAGGATGTATTAACTGAATTGCTTATATTTATTCAGTATCATTTTAATGTATTATATACATTACTTTGATTAGTTCTAAAATATCTTACTCCGATAAATCTGTTAATCTAAACTGTAGATCGCACCATAATCAATTGTTCTGATCTATTCTTAATTATTTCTCACTTTAAGTTTTATTTGTATTTGATCTCTAACATAGGGTGAATTTGGTAGGAACTCATCCTTATATAAGAACGTAGAAACCAGCACAAATATCACTTATGCACAAAATACAATACGTTAATGCACAAACATGTTAATGCACAAATTACAATAACCTAATGCACAAATTATTTAACACACTTTTAATGCATAAAACGAGTTTGATGCATCAATTAATCTGGACCGTCAAACAAAAATCAATGGTCCAGATTAATTTCTATGTTTTAACTAGAAATGAACTATAAAAACTATTCCTCATGTAAAATTAGAAAGTAATTTAAATAGTTGATCTTCGTAAAATTTACTGTTGTCATTAATGGAGTCATGTAAAAAACACGAATTTATATGATTAAACATCATTCATCTATTTATTAAAATGCATGACTATATATGTGGAGTTGCATTTCTGCAGATTCCAAGTTCGCCTAAAAAAGTATAGATAGGTCAAGTTAAAAACATAAGTCTCAAGTTGATTGATTCATGGATTTCTCGCTGTGGAGATCACTTTTCCTTGCATTTTTCTTGATGCTCATTATCTTTCATA
Organism: Schizonepeta tenuifolia; assembly: GCA_029490685.1. Taxonomy (NCBI): domain Eukaryota; kingdom Viridiplantae; phylum Streptophyta; class Magnoliopsida; order Lamiales; family Lamiaceae; genus Schizonepeta; species Schizonepeta tenuifolia. The sequence continues at coordinate 91,735,703 of CM055957.1, read as the reverse complement.
GTTTTTGTTCTTCAGAAGAAGGTATCATCTCAACTCTCTCTCTCTCTCTCTCTCTCTCTCTCTCTCTCTCTCTCTCTCTCTCTCTCTCTCTCTCATATACATGTATGCTTAGCCCTATAATAATAATTACATCTCATTTTCTAAAACATATATTACGAATGTTATACATCTATTACTAGCAAAAGTATATTTATTGTGTTGAGTAGGTCCACGCGAAGGTTTCATGCACCAAGCAACCTCAGCACCGTCGATCTCCCACTACGACTACATCATAATCGGAGGCGGCACCGCCGGCTGCGCACTCGCCGCCACGCTCTCACAAGACGCCACCGTCCTCGTCCTCGAACGTGGCGGCTCACCTTACGGTAACCCCAACATTACCTATCTCTCCAACTTCGGTAAACCTCTCTTGGATCTCTCTCCTTCTTCCCCGGCTCAACTCTTCATATCCGAGGATGGTGTCGTCAACTCACGCGCCCGTGTGCTTGGCGGCGGCACCTGCATCAATGCCGGATTCTACTCACGCGCTCCCGCCAGCTACGTGGCTTCCGCGGGGTGGGACCACCGGCTGGTTGAGGAGTCGTACCGGTGGGTGGAGGAGGCGGTGGTGTTTGAACCGGTGGTGGAGCAGTGGCAGTCGGCGGTGAGGGATGGATTGTTGGAGGCTGGACTTGTTCCTTATAATGGTTTTACGTACGATCATTTGAATGGGACGAAGATCGGCGGCACCATTTTTGACAGCGACGAGCGGCGGCACACGGCGGCGGATCTGATTTTGAAGTATGGGAATCCGGAGAGACTTACCGTGTTGCTGCATGCTACGGTTCATAAAATTCTATTCAAGAGTCGAGGTATATATACATGGAGTACTTCATATACGTATAATCCTTAATATTGAAAATAAAAAATATGTGCACAAATTTGATGCATCTACTAATTTATGAAATGCATTAACTATGTGCACATAATGCATTCAAGTTTTTGTTTATTGTGCAATATGTCTTTTCTCTCTTTACCACCACAATTAACTCGCCGCCACCTATCATTTGTTGCCGCTGCGACTATTACCATTATATGCCACTATCGCAATCTATATTTGTTTGATGCATAGATTTGCACTATTCGATGCATGAAATTTAATCTTAACAAAAACTATCATGCTAAAGAAAAAGGTCAAACAGTGAGTATGACTTGAAAAAGGAATTTGACCATAAGATTAAATTATTTTCATTAGATTTTGTCGGATGATTTAAATCTATTCATATTTCTCACTTTAAAATTTATTCTCACATATGATTTGTTACCTGTATACACTTTATTTGACACTGAAGATAAATCTTCTATTTGTGTTAAATAGAAATAGAATAAATGTTTTTCAAGAATTAACTAATTAAAAATATTTAGTATCATAATAACAAGCTTGAAGCTTTCAAAAATATACTCCTTCTACCCACTCATATTGTCATTCTTTCTTTATTTAGGTGTCTCATTCATATTGTCATCTTTCAAATAGTTTTAACCCTTTAAAATCCTCCAAAAATAATGGGGCCTACTCAGTAACATGACAACTTCAGGAGGGAGTATTCATTTTCTCCAACCCATTCTTTGGAGACTTCTAATTTACCGAAGAATATCATATTTAAACTTTTGCGAGATCCAATCTTTAGTATTATGGGTATGAATCTATGACACAGTACAAAATGATAATATAATACTTAATTATTAAGTTTCTTTAGTTTAAGAATAAGCTATTATCAGTACCAGTTAGGCAGTTACACAAAGGATTAAGGAATTGAAAGCTTTCGAATTAAGCATAAATTGTAGACATGCTGCACCAATTAATTGCAACGTAAAATGATTAATTTCTTTTTTTCAATTTGATTAATAGGATATAAGTGTCCATTAGCTCATGGGGTGATATTCAAAGATGGTAATGGGAATTACCACAAAGCATACTTAAAAGAAGGACCCAATAATGAGGTGATAGTCTCAGCTGGGACCCTTGGAAGCCCACAACTACTAATGTTGAGTGGGATAGGCCCATCAAACCATCTCAAGGCCCATAAAATATCTTTAATTCTGGACCAGCCTTTAGTAGGCCAAGGCATGGGGGACAACCCAGCAAATGTTATATATGTCCCATCGCCAATTCCGGTGGAGGTTTCAGTGATTGAGGTCACCGGAATAACTCCATACAGCTATATTCAAGCCTTCAGCGGAAAGAACTTCACCGGCGGATATACCGAGCTCTCTCGTGATCAGGTATTTAGGTACACATGGGTGTAGCCAACGCACCAGTCATGTGATCGTCACCCCCAATGGGAGTTAGAGGCAATTTTCGGACCGTAACTATTTTATTTCTGAAAACACGAACATTTTTGTACAGGCCGGCGACCGTAACTTTTTTTTTTGTTGCAAATCTAAGTCAATTTTCTGTTCACATTCAACTTTTTAGGCTTTTTTGGGTTTGTGCCCAAATTCAATTTCATCAAATACCTTCCGTGCATCCAAAACACAAAAAAGGGCCCAAAAATTGAATTTCGGCAGAAAATTGGCTTAGAAATGCAACAAAAAGAATTTACGGTCCATTTATTATTGGTCTGTACAAAAATTCATTTTTCTCAAAAATAAAAAAGTTATGTTCCGAGAATTGCTTCTAGCTCATCAGCAGTAGCTAGTTATATTTTAATTCATCGATTAAAACTTAATTAGACTAAAACCAAATCCTAATTATTTATTACTACTAAATTTGAATTGTGAACTATCGAACCTTAATTATGAAACCTTTTGGGACGCGATTGCATTGCGATCATGGCGCGCAAGTCTTTGTCTATATGTGTAATTTTTTAATTTCCTTTTTCATGGTATAAATGTCAATTCTTAATGAGTACTTTTACATATTGGGCTCATTAAGCACATGAATCTTTTACGTACTCCTATCCCATTCTCTCTTTTTTATCTTTTTTTTTTCAAGAAGCATCTTAGGTTCATGCACAAAAAGAAAAAAAAAATCTGTATCCACGAAATGGTTGTCACTTCCATTTATAAGAGTAGGACCCACATACCTTATATTTCTCACTACTTCTCTCACATTATTGTGAGATCTTTATTCTACTCACAATAATATCCACTATTATCCACTACTACATACCATTTTCTTAAAATCCGTATCGTCCATAATGTGGCAGTCATTTCGTGGACGGAGGGAGTAAGTATTTTAGGTTTGATTAGTATTCATGTCATAGTCTAAGGTTTATTAATTTGAAACTATTCTAAGTAGCTCAAGAGTTAACTCACCTTAGTACACCCCTAGACACATATTAACCTAAAGTTGTTTTGACAAAAAGTGTTCCGGTGAAATTATTTGTTTATTTATTGGAACAAAAAAGGAATAACCCTAGATTTTGATTCTTTATACTGGAATGCTATACTTATACAAAAGGCATACCTAGGGGATATTTAACAGAGTGTTTTACATTGCATATTATTTCACACTATTAAGCATGTCTAGGCTAATATAATTGTTAAGAGAAAAGCAAAAATATTGCTCTATTGTTAAGAGAAAAGCAAAAATATTGCTCTCACACAAACAATTATGACAAGACGTACGGACATGATTAATTCCTAATTTCTTGAATGTAGATTGGGGAGATCTCAACACAAGCCCCAGACTCTAGAGCATTGAGAGGGGGCTTCATATATGAAAAAGTGGATGGCCCTCTCTCCAGAGGCTACTTAAGGCTCGTCACAACCAACCCTAGTGATAATCCTTGTGTAAGATTCAACTACTTCGAGAACCCCGAGGACTTGCAACGATGTGTTTATGGCCTAAGAGTGGTCGCAAACGCAGTCGAGTCGAGTGCATTTGCGCCCTTCAGGTACGATAATTTTTCACTACCATTCACCCCCAATGACACGATGTCGTTGGAGCAGTACTGCAAGCAAACTGTTAGGACACAATGGCATTACCATGGAGGTTGTCAAGTTGGAAGGGTGGTGGATTCTGATTATAGGGTTATTGGAGTTGATGCTTTGCGCGTTCTCGATAGCTCCACGTTTAACATCACTCCTGGAACTAACCCTCAAGCGACACTTATGATGCTTGGCAGGTATATATGTATTATTTCCTACGCCCTCACGTTATCAACCGGATCCTCTATTGCATCTCCATATGACATCTCCTATTGTTTAGTAAGGAGATGACATGTGGTCTATAACAAAATCTTGACACGTTACCGAACCTGAACCCTGATATCACATGAAGAGGGAATAGAGGATCCAATATGTATCTGCTCACTTTACCAAGGATGAGTTTTGGTAGGGATGTATATTTCTATTGTAGGAACGTAGGAAACATAATATAATATTATGTCTTTTATGATGCTTATTTTATGATGATCATTTTTTATACATTACAATAATGCATTTCATAGTAGTCGTGGATCATAGAAAGATCAGTGGTAAAATTTGATACTTAGTTCTTACACTAGAACTTACTATTGTAAATTTATATGAATCACAGGATAAATAAAACTTTTCCTCATGTAAAAATTGAAAAAAATTAATCCGGACTATTGAATCTTTCCATGATTATGGTTGTCACTAGGCTTACACAATTATAGTATTTACAATACATTATCATGAACTTTGGATGTCTATATATAAAGATGTATAGTTTTAGGTGTCTACACTAGAGTAGATATGATCTTTTTTTTATTATTTAATTCGTAGGGCATGATTGTTTACATTTTTATTTTCCTTTTTTCTATTTATAATTAAATGGCTTGCAGATACATGGGAGTGAAGATTCTGAATGCGAGATTTGATAGCTTGCATAGAAGTGGGAGCTGATTATATTTGTCGAGATACAAAAGTGGAAGTTGTCTTGCCCATATTTATTTTCATATATATTGTGTGTATTAATTGTTGTATATAATTAAGATTGTATGTTTGATGCTGTGCATTGCATATGTTTCATGCTACTAATAAATAAACAGCAATTTGCATTGTATTTAAATTGCTGCATAATTTTTTGATTAATGTTTAATTTGATGCGTTAAAATTGAAATTGAGCCAACGATTTTGATTGGAATTGCATAATTTTTAAAAGGACAAAAATATTAAACAATCTAATTATTTACCCATGTAAGCTTACAAGATTACACTTGCATGTTACCTAGTTAAAAATTTTAATTAGTAGAAGTAAAAAGAAAATGACAATCGTAACAAATAGACACTTTGCTTAGTAAAAAATAGAAGGGTTAAGCGTCAAAGAGCTCAACACCCAAATGCAAATACATTCCTAAAATAATGTTGAGGGGTTGTCGATCAGCACCCAACCTATGTTTAAGTAGAGCAAAAAGGTCCCTAGTTAGACAGTAATCTCACGCGTTTAAAACTACTGATTTTCGCATTTTTTTATTATGTGGGCCCCGCAGCATTCTTACGTGGGAGTTCAAAATTCATTACTCTCTTCTCATTTTTATTCACAAAGAGCAGAGAGAGATATTCATTCATTTTTATTTGTTGCAATTTATCTTATTTCCTTGTGAATGACTATAAGAATATTCATTCATTTTTATTTGTTCAGATTAGAGAGAGAGAGGCGGTTATTTTTTTATTGTATATATATTCAGGAGATTACTCATATTATAGTGAGTGATTTAGCCTTGTAGTTTGTAGGCATGAGAGAAATATAGATAGAGATTGAAAGGAGAAGAGTGTGACATTTCTCATGAGGATTATTTTTGTCCACCTCTGTAAATCTGTAGTTATAATTGTCATTGTTGTTAGTGAAGCTTTGTCATCAGCTATCTCCCGTGGATGTAAGTCTCAACACCGAACCACGTTAAATATTGTCTCTCATTTTGATTTCATTTTCGTTCCTTTATTTCTTCGATTGATCGTGGTGTTGTGATCTGAGAATTAGGGATCTAAATCCTAACACTAAATATACTCTTAATCTGTGTTCTTTCATCCCTGTGAACGACTATCAAAATATTTGTTTAAATATACGTGTTTAGTTTTTGTAAACTTTTTGAGTAAATAAAAATAATTATTGTTTTAATTGGCGTTGCACTGCACAATGTCTTGATTAGTGTTTCGATTTATAGTGCTATATGATAAGATTTTGAATTTTTGAAATTCTAGTTTAATCAATAGAAATAAAAAAAGAAAAACTTCAAGTAGAGCTTTGTGCATATGTTGTATGAAGTTCCCGAATAAGTAGCTCAAAAAGTAATAGGGCCTTGTACACATGTTATATGAAGTTTCTGAAAAAATAACCCAAAAAGTAGGATTGCATGGCATTTTGTGGCGGAATATTTGGTAAATTATTCTATTTTAATATAATATAGATACATGGTGTAAACACTGGCGGATCCAATACTCGGGCGACCACAGCACTCGCGTGGGTATATTTTTTTTATAATTATATTTTTGTTGAATTTTTTATTTTTTTTCTCCACTTTTATATGTAATTGAAGGTTCGTCAACCCAAATGTGTGACTAAATACATAAATTTTATCTCGTTCGGTCACATTCCAAATCCTAACTCCGCCCCTGTGTGTAAAGATGCAGTTTTATTTTCATTTCTGATTGAGAGTGGACTATAGATGTCGAAAATTTAATGAAATATTTTATTGATTTTAATATCTTATTTTACTATGGAATTTTATGATATCCATATTAAATTAAGTTATTTAATTAATAAATATACCTTATATGGTGATTACTTTGGCACCAAGTAAAAGATTTGCATCAAATATTCAAAAGCTAATAGAATTGTGTCATCTCAACCCTAAAGCCTATCTTGGAGCCCAAAAGCCCACCAAGTCCACCATATTTTTTCCTGTAAATAGAGGTCTTCACACAACTTCAAATCACACCTAAAAATCATCTTCAAGAGCTCATGAATTGAAGAGATAAATTCTCTAAGATTTCTCTCTCAATATACAAGGTGTCGACGAGATTCAATTCGAGGCGTTCTTCGTGGAAAGCAACGCGTTTTTCGGCGGAATCAACTCAAGTGGTGTTTGATCCCAAAACAAGACAAAATGCCTCCAAGTCAATGTTATAAAGCTCGATGTTCGGCGTTACTTCAGAAACAAGGTGAACGTCCTCTGTCTCAACACCATCGACCTCAAAGCTCAAGTCAATGTTATCAAGCATAAAGATCAAAGCTAAACGTTTAATTTGGAAACAAGACAAAAGCCCTCCTAGTCAACGTTATAAAGCTCGACGCTCAACGTTACTTCGGAAACAAGGAAAACATCCTTCGTATCAACACCATCAAGTCCAAAGCTCAAGTCAACGTCGTCAAGTTAAAGATCAAGTCAAAGCTCAACGTTTACTTCGGAAGCAAGACGAAAGTCATCATGTCAATGTTATAAAGCTTGAAGATAAAGTCCAAAGAGATCAATGAGGCATACTGTTGGGAAAATTAGTAGTAAAAGGTTTCGAACGATTTCAAAATCGGATGAAGAAAGCTCATGATGCATTAATCAAGGTTAAGAAGTTCGGACCAGGGCAACAGGTGTTGTTATACCAATCCAAGTTCAAACTTATGTCTGGAAAACTGTCTACTAAGTGGGTTGGCCCGTTCGAAGTACAAGCCACATATCCAAATGGGGCCGTGGAGGTAATGAATGCTAACACGGGCAAAATTTTCAAGGTCAATGGAGAGAGATTGAACGCTTTCTTTGGCTAAGTCCTGGATAAACCAAAGGAATATTTGAAATTCCTCTGTGACATGGAGCCCTAATTTGGGCAAGGAGGACGTCGTGCCCACGATGATAACTAGGGCACTGGCTAGGAGGCAACCTGGTATGTTTTTTTTTTTACCTCTGTTTATTTCGTTTTCTTTTTAAAAAAAAAGTGAAGGTAAGGATTAAAATACCCATAATTTTAATGTTTTCCATCAAATTTAGGCATATTTTTAATTCCGTTGTGGGTAAAAAATATCTAACCATAGGATAAGAGAAATTTTGCCTTGCATATGGTAGTGTGTTCGTGACCTGCAGAGAACAGGTATTGGGCGACATGAAGAAGGAGGATCTAACACTTTGCCTTGAGCAAAGTGTGTGCGTAGGAGGCAAGAGAGGCGCTCTAGGCTAAGAGATGGACTTGGGCAATAAAGCTGACGAGACAGTAACTGCCACACCATGTGGGATGTGACAACTGCACTCAAAACCTACCCCTAGCCCTATAACCGCCTGCCACCCTACCACGTCTATTCTCTCTAACCTTTCCACTTCCCCACGTAAACTATCAATTCAAAAACTACCATAATCCACTCTACTTCCGCAACTCCCCCAATTTCGGCCAAGACCGATTTCTTCCCCAAATTTAAACCCTAAATTCTCAACATGGTATCCAAACGCCCAAAGAACAAACTCAACAAAATCCTTCACAGAACCCGCATCGACCTTTCCGAACTAAAATTGCCACCGTCGGAAGTCCTTTTATCCGTAGCAGACCCAGCATCTTGGGTGGTACCATACCCCATTACAGCCGAGGTAGAGAAAATCATCAGCAAAGCTCTCGATGCAACGATGGTAGTATTAGAGGAGGTGAAAGCAGACGAAGCTTCTCCAATGGTTGGAACTTCTTCCACGCCAGTGAAAGCTACTGAGAAAGTAACGCTGGAGAACATAAAGTTTGACTGAATCGGGTGAGTAACGAAGAAGTTATGGCCAAAACAGTTTTTGCAACGGGTCCTGTTTTGCGTAGTTCCACTATTTTGGTCATAACTCCTAGGCTATTTGTCCGATTTGGCCGATTCAAGCGGCCACGGAAAGCTTATTCCAAGGGCTGCCTCCTAAGAAGCTCAAATCCAATTTTTGTATTTTTATTCTTCATGAGAACTTCATGAGAGTCCAAAATAAGTGAAACGTGCATATTTGGGGGCGTATTTGGCCGATTTACACGCGATCGGGGCCTCTGAACTAGGCATTCTCACTTTTGGAAGCCATAAATACATGTGTATGAGATTTGGTGCAAAAAATATTTGATTTTCGTACTGATGATTTTTGGGCCCGCGCTCTAGGGGTACCCCTAGGGCCGCCGTTCCAAAAATTGGAACTCTATGTTCGGCACAATGGATAGGAATTCCGATCATGAGGGGTTTTAACCCTTTGGATAAGAATTCTATGGACATAAAGTTGACTGAATCGGGCGAGTAACGAAGAAGTTATGGCTAAAACAGTTTTTGCAACGCGTCCCGTTTTGCGCAGTTCCACTATTTTGGCCATAACTCCTAGGCTATTTGTCCGATTTGGCCAATTCAAGGGCCACAGAAAGCTTATTCCAAGGGCTGCCTCCTAAGTAGCTCAAATCGAATTTTTGTATTTTTATTCTTCAGAAGAACTTCATGAGAGTTCAAAATAAGTGAAACGTACATATTTGGGAGCGTATTCAGCCGATTTACACGCTATCTGTTCCTCCGAACTAAGCATTCTCACTTTTGAAAGCCATAAATACATGTGTATAAGCTTCGGTGCAAAAAGATTTAATTTTTGTACCGTATGATTATTGGGCCCGCGCCCTAGGGGTACCCCTAGGGCCGCCGGCCCGAAAATTGGAACTCCATGTTTGGCACAATGGGAAGAAATTCCAATCATGATAGGATTTAGCCCTTCGGATAAGGATTATGTGGAAATAAAGTTTGACTGAATCGGGCGAGAAGCGAAGAAGTTATGGCTAAAACAGTTTTTGCAACGCGTCCCGTTTTACGCAGTTCCACTATTTTGGCAATAACTCCTAGCCAATTTGTCCAATTTTGCCGATTCAAGCAGCCACGGAAAACTTATTTTCCAAGGGCCACCTCCTAAGAAGGTCATCCATTTTTTGTATTTTTATTCTTCACAAGAACTTTGTGAGAGTCCAAAACAAATGAAACGTTACACGCGATCTGGGCCTCCGAACTAAGCATTCTCACTTTTGTAAGCCATAATACATGTGTATGAGCTTCGGTGCGAAAAGATTTGATTTTCGTTCCGGATGATTTTTGGGCCCATGCCCTAGGGGTACCCCTAGGACCGCCGGCCCAAAAATTGGAACTTTATGTTCGGCACAATGGGTAGGAATTCTGATTATGAGGGGTTTTAGCCTTTCGGATAAGGATTCTGTGGACATAAAGTTTGACTGAATCGGGTGAGTAACGAAGAAGTTATGGCTAAAACAGTTTTTGCAACGGGTCCTATTTTGCGTAGTTCCACTGTTTTGGCCATAACTCCTAGGCTATTTGTCCGATATGGCCGATTCAAGCGGCCACGGAAAGCTTATTCCAAGGGCTGCCTCCTAAGAAGCTCAAATCCAATTTTTGTATTTTTATTCTTCATGAGAACTTCGTGAGAGTCCAAAATAAGTGAAACGTGCATATTTGGAGGCATATTCGGCCGATTTACACGCGATTAGGGCCTCCGAACTAGGCATTCTCACTTTTGGAAGCAATAAATATAGGGTTTGGGCCCCTGGTCCTAAACATGGTAGGATTCCATGAGCTACCTTAGAATGCAAGTAATAACTTGATAAGCGCGACGCCCAACATGGCATGTCACATCTATCTTCAAGAGATCCCTTGCGGATCTTAAATCTAGCACGATAAGGAAAGATATTTAAGTTAGATCATCTTTTCTTTATCCTTCTAGACCCAGGAGAGAAACGTCGCCAGTTGCCCTTAGCACCTCATCATCTTGACCAATTCCGTCCTGCACTGCCTGTTTTCCATAAATACAGCTTTCCATCATTGTTTTGCCCATATTCCACCTACTAGGTCACAAACCACCTCTTGCCCAAGATATGTCCTCCTAAACACTAAAACTAAACAAAACACAAACAAAGACTTGATCTAAACTACCTAAAATAGACACAAAATAGACACAAAATATAGACACAATCTAGACCTAGAAAATATTTTGCTTTCTATTTCTCCATAGATCGTATGGAGTTTTTCCTTGTCTCTTCATGAGAAGGGAGTAGTTTTGTGTGTAGCACGTTGTGTTGACTACTCCAGCTCAAAATTGTTTTGGCAAGGCTGAGCTTGTAAGCATGCAGGTTGTTGTATCTTTCAGCATTCGATTTTGCCTTTTAGCTACTCCGTTCTGCTGTGGAGTTCTTGCAGCTGAGGTCTGATGCATTATGCTTTTCTTTTCGTAATACTCAATGATGGTCTCATTGAGGAACTCAATTCTGCTATCTGATCTGATGGAGACAATGGATTTTCCTTGTTGATTGGCAAGTCTATCCATCAGTTTCAGCAATTCTTCTCTCATCTCATTTTTGTGCGCTATGAAATTCACCCAGGTGTACCATGAGTAATCATCAGTGACTACGAGGGTGTACTTATTTCCACTCACACTTTCTAGGATGACCGGACCGAAAAGCTCCTTGTTGATCAATTGCAGAATACGATCCATGGAAGGCGTCATTTTAAGACGGAATGGTGCTCTAGCCAACTTTCTAAGTTGACATGCACTACAGTGATGCGTCGAACTGTGTTTCAAATCCGGTATTCCAACTGTGTGCTGTTGGCGAGCTAGCTTGTCTATGAGCTGCTCTTGGACACGAGGCACGTTTCTGGTGAGCTACTCGACCAGTCTGTGTAGTAGACTCTACCTGATGAAAATCATCCACTCGGCTAGCTTCTCAGTTGTTATCGAACTAAGGTCACTCCAATTTTGATGGATGACTCTGCAGACCGCCCAGTCTTCGCCTAGTACGGAGAGAACTTTCAAGTTCATCTCACACTGAGAGTATTTTCCTTTTCTAATACTCTCAATGTCCATTAAGACCTCTGTGAATCTCAGCTCCATCTTGTCAATGGACTCCCATGTTAGCTGAGAGAAATTCTTGTACTTCTGACAAGCTAAGGTGAACTTATTCTCCTTAATCTCGTCAGAGCCTTCACAGAGTGCAGCTAAGGCTTCCTACATATCTTTTGTTGTAGAGCAATTGATAATCTTTGGCAGGTAGGCTTTGCCGATGTTGGAAGAGATGACACTTTTGGCTATGTTATCTAGCTGTGCGATGTCTCTTTCTTCCTTAGTGTACTGGTGGACTTTTGGTTCGACCTTCATCATCATCTCTCCATCTGTTGGAGTGGTTGAAGTGCCCAAAACTGACCGAGTCACTTGGATGGGACCATTTTCTATGGTCTCCCACATCCTGTGATGCCTGGCAGTCGGGTATCTTCAGGCGAAACTTCCACGTGGGATAATCATCCACGAAAAACTTCGGTAAGCTTCCTAGCAACATCGGGGTTCATGTTTCCTGCACACCACAAGAGACAAACAAGAAAATATGCATCAGAAAGTACTAAAGGTTTTCAGAAATGATCTGTTCAGTTGACCACTGAAAAATCTACTCGACTCACACCTAGTGTATCAGGAACAATAGTCTTTTGAACCATTGTTCTAATACCACTTGATGGTCTCGGTAACGAGTATCTGGTGTATGGGGGGAGGGGAGAATACACCAGTAGCAATTTTTATTTTGTTCAAAAGACTTTTCACTGAGTTGAACTGCTCAGGTCAGTTGGCTCGACAACTGCAAAAGTCAGTTGGAGCTGATCACACAGTTGGCAGCACAAGTGTCTCTTATGCCTGAAGGTCAGCCATATGCACCAATCGAGGTTTAAACAGTTTTGCGTTGCGAAAGTTGGTGGAGTTTAGACTCGTTACAAAAACTGAAACCATTGTGAAAACGGGGAAGATTAAGTTCCCAAATTAGTGCAGTTTATAAATATGCAGTTTGTATGAAATATGCTTGGTCAGTTGGTTAGGTAAACTGAATGTAAATGCAGAAGGTAAAGTACACAGTATTTTAACGTGGTTCAAAGATCGAACTCCTATGTCCACAACTTCCTTTTTGTGGAAGTAATTCACTAGATTATGGGTTCCAAGCAAACCTAACCAGTTCGATTATGGGTTCGAACAAGACCTTACAACACTTTTCGGGAAAGTGCACAGCCTGGTCATAGATTCCGGGTTCTAAGGAACATAGTCTTGGATTCCGGGTTTCAAGGGACCTGGTCTTTGATTACGGGTTCAAAGGGACCTAGTGACTTTGATTCTAGGTTCAAAGTTGGTCCTAAGGGTTGGGGATTTGGGATTTTTCTAAATACGAAGCCTTCAACACTAAGGGAAGTGGAGGCTTCTTCCTAAGGCTCCAGACTCGATCTTTGGGAGAGAGTCCGGTCAGACACATTATAAGCAAGAACCTAATATTCTAGACTCAATCAAGAAGGGGTTTTCTAAGAGGCTAGAAGGAAGAATACAAGGAGGTGTGAACACTCGACTTCTACTGGCCTTCAACTGAGGTCTTCATGCTGGAGAGAGAGGTGGTCTGCTGCTGCTACTTCCTTCTTGATTTTGTCTCTCTTGGCAATTCTGCGTGCTTGTGTCTACCCTTAAGCTTACCCGCGAGCTTTGATGTGGAGACCTCTATTTATAGAGGGAGATCTATCTAGCCGTTGGAAAGAGCCTTTTGACCTCTGCCAAAATCATGGCACTCCACCTGCTTTTCTGGAAACTTTTCTAAAATGGAAACTGTGACCTTCGCTTTTTGCACGTTGCTGTTGTCGGCCCATTTATGGTAAGTTCTCCAGCTGACTTGTGTTTCCGAGTAGATTTGAATCTAGACTGCAACTCTTCTGCCTTCAACGTCTTCAAAGTCTTCTCTTCTCCACTTTGCAATTTCTGACTTCAACACAACTTCTCTTCACGTTGGAATTATATGCCTTCAGCTACGTGGGTTAGTTGAGGAGTCAACTGAGCTGCTGTCCAACTAAGTCCGTGCTTCAGTTGAAGTTGAGATCTCAACTGAATTTGAGGGTCATCTGAGTTTGGATCTCAATTGAATTTGGGTCTCAGCTGAGTTTGGGTCTCAGTTGAGTTCTTCACGAACTTCCTTCTTTAGTTCGGCTGACTTCTTCTGCTTGAAACCTGTAAAGATAAAATCCCTACGCTCAAACAAGAGCTCTAGCTAAGATCAGACTAAAGGCATTCATATACTCGGTTGGGGTCAGTTGGGCCTTTGTACAATACAGAACTATCATACAAATTGAGTCGGATTTCCTTGAGTTCCTGCAATTAAAGCTTCCTAGCTTGGCCAGCCTCATCCCAATTATAATTCATCTTCTGAACTGCCCAATACGCTCGATGTTCTATTTCCACGGGCAAGTGGCACATCTTGCCAAAAACCATTCTGTAAGGTGATATTCTAAACGGGGTTTTGAACGTTGTCCTGTATGCCCACAATGCATCCTCAAGACGCAAACTCCAATCCTTTCCTATTGGACTGACTGTCTTTCTCAAGACAGCCTTCACAATGCGATTAGACAATTCAGCCATATCTGCTCATTAACCCTTTCACAGCTCCATTGCAAAAGTGCGTTCCTTGATCACTAATGATTGCTCGGGGCACACCAAACCGGCAAAAGATATTGCCCTTGAGGAATTTCATAACTACCTTTGAGTCATTTGTTGATGTTGCCTTAGCCTCTACCCTTTTCGATACATAGTCAACTGCGAACAGTATGTATAGATTTCCTCTCGAGTTGGGCAATGGCCCCATGAAGTCCATCCTCCATATATCATATACTTCCACATGCATGACTGGGATCATGGGCATCTCATTCCTCTTACCGATGTTACCCTTTTATTGGCATTGAGCGCAGCGTTTGCACCGTTCGAAGCTGTCTTTGAACATATTGGGCCAATAAAACCCACAATCCAGTATCTTCCTTGGCGTCCTTTTTGGTCCAAAATGTCCCTCACACACCTTTGAATGACAATGTGCGAGGATACTTGCTTGTTCCTTTTCATCAACACATCTACAAATAACTTGGTCGGTACACATTTTTTACAAGTACGGTTCATCCCAGATGTAATATCGACTCTCCACCTTTAAATTGTTCTTTTGATATAGGCTAAGGTTTCCTGGAAGTTATCCCAAGACAATATAGTTACACAAGTCAGCATACCATGGATCTGGGTTGTCTTGGGCAAGAGCTAGATGTTCATTCGAGAAGGTCTCCTTGATCGGCTCAGCCTCTTCTTGTTGGATGATGTGACTCAAATGATCAGCCACTAGATTCTGAGCTCCAGCCTTATCCTTGATCTCCACATCGAATTCCTGAAGTAATAAAATCCACCTTATCTATCTGGGTTTGGTCTTCTTCTTGGCCATGAGGAACTTCAGGGCGGAGTGATCAGTGTAGACTATGGTCTTGCCCCCGAGTAGGTATGATTGAAATTTTTTGAAGGCAAACACCACAGCTAGTAATTCTTTCTCTGTGGTGGAATAATTGCATTGGGCAGGATTGAGAGTTCTCGATGCATAGTATATGATATGATTCACTTTTCGTCTTTTCTGCCCAAGAACAGCTCCCACAGCATAGTCACTCGCATCGTACATCACCTCAAATGGCATCCCCCAATCCGATGGTTGAATGATAGGTGCTGAAACCAAGATCTTCTTTAGTGTATGGAATGCCTTCTTGCAGTCTTCATCGAAGTTCCATTCCACTTCTCCTTGTCATAACCTGGTCATAGGCTGCGATCTTAACAAAGTCTTTAACAAACCTCCTATAAAATTTTGCGTGCCCAAGGAAACCACGCAGCTGCTTCATGTTGCTCGGGTAGGGCAACTTGGCTATGATATCGATCTTGGACTTGTCAACCTCTATCCCTCGTTCTGATATAACATGCCCAAGGACTATGCCTTCCTTGACCATGAAGTGGCATTTCTTATAGTTTAGCACCAAACTCTTATCTACACATCTTTTCAGCACCATTTCCAAGTTGCTTAAGCATTTGTCGAAATCTGATCCACAGACAGTAAAGTTGTCCATGAACACCTCTATGCATGTTTCAAGCAAATATGAGAATATGTTCATCATACATCTTTGGAATGTACCAGGGGCGTTGCATAGACCAAAAGGCATCTTTCTATACACAAACATACCAAATGGGCAAGTGAAAGTAGTCTTGCCCTGGTCTTCCTCTACGACCCAGATCTGCATATAGCCCTAGTAACCATCGAGAAAACAGAAGTACTTGTTGCCTGCTAACCTTTCGAGCATCTCATCAATGAAAGGCAACGGAAAACGGTCCTTTTTGGTCTTCTGATTCAGCTTCCTGTAATCAATGCATACTCGCCATCCTGTTTGTAACCTTGTGGCCACTATTTCTCTCTGCTCGTTTTCTACCACTTGAATACCGGACTTTTTGGGCACGACATGCACTGGACTAACCTATCTACTGTCAGAAACTGGGTAGATAATCCCCAGATCCAACAACTTCAGGATTTCTTTCATCACTACCTCCTTCATTGCTGGATTCAACCTTCTTTGAGGATCTCTAATGGGCACGGCATCCTCCTCGAGCAAGATGTGATGTCTGCACTCAGTGGGGTTAATGCCCTTTATATCGGCCAGTTTCCATTCGATGGCTAGCTTATACTCCATCAAGACTTCTTTTACTTGTTCTTTTTCCTCAATAGACAACTCAACACTTATGATTACTGGTAGTGTTTCATTTTCTCCCAAGTAAATGTACTTCAAGTGGCTAGGCAGTGACTTTAATTCCAACTTAGGTGTTTTTTCTATCGATGGCATCAACCTGTCTTCCTATTTTAGTGTGGGAATCACCAATGGTTCTACCCTCTGCAATGGTTCTGCATCCGAACTTAGGTAATGCATTACTTCAATCAGCTCAACAGATCCATCTTGGGCAACAACCTCCGTTAGGCCAATTTGAAGAACTACATCCAACTTATCTTCAATTGTTATTTATGGCCATAACTCATCCACCATTTGCTCAATATGGTCAATGTCATGCACCAGTTCCATGTTACTAGGCTATTTCTGTTAGATCTAAACGTATACTTTATGCATATAAAGTTATTCGTGTTACTGAAAAACTTAGCACAGACAGTATAACAGAAACAATAAACTGTGCTGAAATAAAAGACACACGATATGGTAACCCAGTTCGGTTTTGCAACCTACGTCTGGGGGGCTTTTGCCCAAGAGAGAACCAATCCACTATTAGAAGAAATGGCTACAGAGGATCTTACACATACAGGTCACCACCTTATGCTACCCTTTCACTCACCCTCTTCCTAACGTCACGTGAATTCGTGATTGACGATCTACAATCATTCAACCTAATTCCGAACCGCCAGTTCAACCCTTAACTCTCTTTAGAAACTAATTTATCAAAGATAATCTCTCACAATAATTTGTGCTCTCACAATACAATACTCTCAAGAAAGTATAAGCACTCAAACAATAAAACATGGACGGCATGTCGAATATATATAGGCGAAACCCTAGATCTCTTCTCCATCATGTACATCTATTTAGATCTTCTTTCCTTATTAGGATAAGGCTTGGGGAACACGTCTCTTATCTGCTTGATATGTATCTTGTCCGCATCTATCATAAACTTGAAAAAGATCCCGCAAAATCCGCGCCGATAAGGTAAGTCTCTGCCAGATTGTTCCAGGTTCCCTTAGCACAGACTGAAGCACACATAACAGAGATTGTTCTATGCAGCAGCTTCGACACTTCAGCTGTACTTTTTGGCTACATAAACTTTGCCAACATCTTCGAGCAGTATCACCTCTTGAGCAGCAACACCTCAAATCCAACAATCTCCCCCTTTGGCATGTATGTAGACAAAACTAATCATCAAGAAAATAATCAACCATAAGCATCTTCATACCTCCAAATCCTCCAAGTTCGAACTTGTATGAAGTATGCCAAAGCTCCCCCTTCAACTAGCAATTGGAGAAATCTGTGTTGAAACTCCCCCTTAAGCAAGGCATGGAGTAAACCGATCACCAAGTAATTCTTCAATCATTGAGCGGATGATTTTCAATACAGCACCAATGAACACCATTAAAACCATAAGTAATAAACTGGGAGCTTATAATATATATCCAACAAAAACATCAAGGAGTAGAGAGAATAACTCCTTGGAACCAAAAACTAAGTCTGTGCAAAAACTGGCACAGACACTAGAACACCAACAAAACAACCAGAAAACCAAAATAAATACAAAAAAACTTCAAATTTTCTTCTACTCCCCCTTTTTGTCTGGCAGAAATGACAAAGTAGGGGGGTCTTCCATCCAATCTTCAGAAAGACTGGGAGCCTTCCTTCTTCGCAGCTTGAGCTGAGGCTTGGAGGTCTTCTTCATCCTCATCAGTTTGGGTATCTTCATCA
The DNA here is from genome assembly GCA_029490685.1 of Schizonepeta tenuifolia. Lineage (NCBI taxonomy): Eukaryota > Viridiplantae > Streptophyta > Magnoliopsida > Lamiales > Lamiaceae > Schizonepeta > Schizonepeta tenuifolia. The sequence goes on along the minus strand of CM055957.1, from coordinate 91,717,471 downwards.
CCCAAGTCCTCTTCAGCATCCTCAGCCTCATCACCATCATCAGTTGCATCTTCATCCACTGCATCATCATCTTCAACATCATCATCATTTTCTGGCACAGACTCTGCATCACGTGCCGCCAATCCAGATGGCACAGCTTCTCCTCCAGCAAAGACTACTTTGGCATCATTGAGTAATGCAGCAATCTCATTCTTGCGCATGCGAAGCTTCTTCATCTGGAACAGAATAGAGTTGTACTCCCTTTCCAGCTCTCGCAGCATCCTTGTAGAAATAGCCCTGAGGTTAGGCTCACTCAGCACAGGCGCTGGCACAGATGATGTTGGCTTCTTCCTTTCCACAATACGGACATAGGGACCCTCGATGTCCTTGGGATGAACAGCCTCGTTGAATAGCTTGTCATGGATGACAATGCTCTCTCTTTGGAGTGCGCTCAAACTGCTCTCCCACCTGCATCACATCAGGAAATTGCAAAGAGATAATACCAAAGATTAAACCAGGATAGCCTAGAGCCTTAGGCTTCGTCAGATTTCCAGCATGTTGAGTGACGTGGTCGAAGACCAAACGTCCAAAGTCGAAGGGCTTGAAGCGCCCTATCCCTTACAACACCCTTGCTATTTCTTGGCTTACTGTGGTGGTGTGTGAGGTGGGGCACCAATTTCTGACTGCAATCTTATGCAAGATCGCATACTTCTGTGACAACATAGAAGAACTGATGGACATGTTTTTCCTCCACGTTCGATACACCCCGTGCGTGATCTCGCATGCAATTGTGTCCAAAGACACATCCTCCTCTTGCACTCCATGATCATCACGCCCAAAAAATGCAGAGATAACAGCAGAAGAGAAATTAATGTACCTTCCTCGAATGTATGATTCGAAGTGATAGCGAGATAAAGGATCAGTAATACTCTTGGACATGTTGCAGTAGAATTCCAGCATAACCGCTCGTAAATATCGTCTAACAGGGTAGACAGTCTGATCCCACTTGGCATCCTTGAGCAGCTTGTCCAGGCCGATTCCCTCCAGATCTTCCTTCTTCATAGGTTGTGACACGCACCCGTCGTATGGTACGATCAAAATACTTATGTATGCCCCAGGCGGACAATACACGTTCCTATGCCCACTACCGGACTGGTTAGTCTTAGCAGTAAGCTAGGGTCGATCTCACGGAGAGTGATGAACCACATTACTCTTCAGTGTACAAATCGAGTTGTCACGGTCTCAATCTGTATATCTGCACAACAAACTAAACGGAAATCAAATATTAAAGGGGGGTAAGATTTGGGGTAGGTTATGATCATTGTTGATATGTTAATTCGATCATGGGCACACTGAAGATCCATCCATGCTTCATATAAACTCAAGGCGTGGCCCAAAGACATTGGGGCGTTTCAAGAGTTCATACTCCACACTTGGGATGGTTGAATCCCTTGTTGTCGTCTTGGTCCAAAGGTCACGCTTCACCCCGGTCACAAGGTCGTGCTTCACTCCTCCTTAGATAGTAGTCATACCCGATCTCTCCAAGTATGACCCTCACCAACCTTCTCTTCCAAACTTCCCATGTCCGCACCTACAGAGTAGACATAACGCGGGATATCCATTTCCGGTACTACGTCCAACCGGTCATCGATATGTCTACGATACGCAAGATGAGTCCTTCGGTCAATAACCATGGCTTGATACCTCGTCACAGTTGATGGATGATTGTTAGAGAAGCCCAAGATTGAAGAAGGACGCAGTATCCCCTTGTCCATTCCTCACCATCCAGATCTACAGCACCATGTCAGGTGCTGCTTAGCTACTCGGTCATGGGCACATCGAACGTTGCCGTCTGTATTGCCCTGCCTTTGCTTGACATGGTACAGCTCCAACCGAGCGGTGATCACCCATTAAGTCAGGACTGCCCATGAGTTCTGCTCCAGTCCTTCCAGAACTACTGGACTCAACCGATGGCACAAGTGCCTCACGAATGTTTCACATATCAACAGTCAATCATTTCCAATGCCCAAATCTCACCAAGTAGATTACTCACACATAATTAAATATATAATGATAAGCGAAAGAGAACACATGAATGAAAAGAAATACGAAATACTTGAATTAAAAGTACCTAAGGCAAACAGCCTTGGATTTGTTCTTCACAACGGGATGTAAATCAAAGCAGATAAATTATTTTGAACAGAAAATATAGAACTGAGAGTAAAAGTGTTTTCTTCGGACTAAGAACTAGAGAATGATAGATTAACCAACATTGTGCCAGCCGCTCCGGCTGGACTTTTATAGTAGCAATGGCAGCGAGCAAAACCCTAAGCGGGTAGACTGAATCGGCATGATTGGCACTTTCCATGTTGAGCGAGATTCTGATTATCTGTGATTGAATGGATTGATGATTGGCAATCTCTGATTGATTGATTATTTAGGGTAATGTGCTGACCTCCAAATCCTTCCTTCCATAGATGTTTGGCAGATATTGTGCGAATCTTCTTCCACGTGGCTTTCCTTCTTGAGCTCTAGTGACTGACTGGCAATTTCTGTAGTGGTCAAACTGGTTGCATGTTTCATAATTTGATTCTTCGTAGGCAAGGCAGTTGCAAGATCTTCTTTGTTGTTGGGTGCATTGCGTTAATACCACGAATGCGAATGATGAACAGCAACTTAGCTTCAGGGTTCACATGTAATCCTCCTTTCAACCTCGTCTCTTGTTTCAATTCATCTCCTGCGCTGCATACTTCTTTGCGTAGTCCTTGCAACCGACTGAATTCACTCCAGTTCTGCTCATTCTGACTACCTTTCTTCTGTTTGACTCGGACTGAGCTTTCTTCCTTCGAACAATAGTTTCCTTCCCCTGGACAGACACTAATGACACAAAAAGACATGAAAAATAGGGCCAAATGGCCCAAAAGTCGAAGACGCATCACACCTACACACTTAAACCATACTTGCCCTCAAGTATGTTGGTGGATTCACAAAGACACCAAGAAGAGAGATGAATGAAAAAGAAATAAAAACTTCAAGACACGAAAATGCGCAAACAAATGGATCAGTTCGTGCATGCATGTATCCACCAAATTATCATTCCACAAACCCATTGAGCAAATACATCACATGATTACATTAGCAGTCTTCCTCACACACTCAAGTGTATGGCTAGTGTTTACTCTCATTTCATGCTGCATTAGCTTTCCTATTAGCTTGTTCAAGGATTTATGGCTATTGGTTCATCTGGTGCAGATTATCAAAGGGTCTTAATTTGGCTGTAATGGGGCATACGGAGCAGGGTAAGGATTTCTGGATAATGGGTTAAAACTTGATTCCAGTCATATTGACTACTCTTTCAATGTCGGTGCTCCCACTACTCCTCATACTCTTTTCTTTCCTTGGGGTTTATCTCTTTCTTAGGCATATATTGTTCTTTGATCACACTTAGAATTTCCATTCCTTTTATTTATGCCTTCTTCTTAAATACTGACTACCCCTTTTGTTACCCCTCTTTTTTACTTGTGTTTTTCTTCTTAGAGCATCTATGTACCCCTTCTTATCTTGTATGGCGTGGAAGACACACTCTTAATCAAATATCATTACAAGGGCTTATGAAAGAAAAAGTGTTTCGGCTCAAAGTGGTTAGCAATGGTTTATCATGCTCAGCTAGATAATTTTGGGGCTTCTAATCATGAATAAACTGCCCTTATCCTTTAATCTACACCACCAGCTAAAATCCACTAACAAGTCTAGAATTACTAAGCAGCATGAACACACAGAAGATAGAAATAAATAGGCTCAACTCTCACAGGTATGGACTTCTGTATTCCCTCTACTGCTATACATGCAATGCTGCTCAGCATACCATTCAAACCAGTCAAACCAAACAACATGCACACATTCCCCTAATCCATATATCATGCGCACACACAGATTCACAGACTTACTTTACACTAGACTCCAGCTGACACAAAACGTAAAAGTTAGGAATGAAAAGAACAAAAAAGAAAAATAAAATCTAAACTACAGATAGGGGAAAGGAAACTTATTCATTCTGGTCGGAGGCATCCTCCTCCTCTCCGTCTGCTTTTGCCATCAACGCCTCAAAGCCTTTCTTCATGCTGGTATTGATTGCCGTCATCTCTGCCCTCAGTATTGCTACTTCTGCACGTAGCTCTTTCAGTTCTGCCTGTACAGCCACCATCTCGCTGTTTGAGCAGCGCGGAACCGCCTGCTCATTCGCCTTGCTCGGCTCTGCTCTACCTGCTGTGCCTTCTGGGTGGACCAGAGAGTAATTCCCATGGTCGTCCACCTCAACAATCCTCCATCTCACGAAGCGCCCTTGGTCCAGAAATCTTGTATCAGCAACTGCGAGATCATCTGGCTTCTCCAAGTCGAAATTGGTGAGATTCTTTGCAAGAATCGTCGCCAAAGGGCAGAGTGAGAGGTGTTTGTTGTGGTGGGTCACGCCGAACTAAAACTGTTGCGCTGCTATGAACCCAAAGTTCACTCGTCTCTTCTCCATCATGCACCATAAAATGAACAACTCCTGTTGAGTCACCACATTGGACCCCTCCAAACGCCCGTAGAGGTTGTAAGCCAGCCACCTGTGGCAAATCTGTAGCGCTGGATCTCTGATCTCATTGGACTTGTTGCTGTTCTTCACATAGCGATTCCTGGTGGAGATGATTGACCAGTAGTGGTCAATCTGAGACTTCCATTCATCTGAGGCCACCGTCTCTGCCTCCTTATACTCATCCTCATACACCTCCCATGGCTCGAGTACTCCGAGTTGAATGTTCAACTCATTGATGGAGAGAGGGAACATCCTGCCCTGCAGTTGAAAGCGCAGGGTGCCCGGAGTCTCGATACCGTATTTGCCGCGGGGTTTGAACTCCACTGTCCCCATGAATTCCTCCGACAGCTTCTTGAACGCAGGGTAGTTCCATTCCAAAACCTTTCCCCAGCCGATACCCTTGAAGTATCCCTCCACCTTCTCTTTGATTCCAAATGCTTCCAAGCTTTCTGTCAACAGGTAGTACCAAGGGAGGATCTCTCTGTTTTGCAGGATGGCATACCGCTGGCTGTCTCGCGGTATGGTTGCTCCAGATGATGCAGGTCGTAGTACGCCTTTCCTCTTGGTTCCTGATTTCGTGGTGGCGACACTGGGTGTAGACTTCACAGGCGCTTGAATCTCCCCCGAGTTAGAGTTGTCGATGATCTCCACTCTTTCTATTTCTTCCTCTTCGATTTCCTTTGCTTCTCCTTCTTTTTCTCCTTCCTTTGCCTTCTCTTTTTCCTCAGCTGTATCCCTCCTCGACGTGCTCGTAGTACCAACCTTGCCCCCTAATTTGCTTTGTTTGGACTTCTGCGATAAGGGGGGTTTCGAGGTTTCGAGCTTCCTCTTTGCTCCCACCCCTTTCTCCTTGCTTTGCGGGGTGATATCTTCCTGGGCCCGCACGGGAATACTTTTTCCTGTCTCCTCCTCTCCCACTAGCTCTCCCCCTAGCTCGGCTTCTTGTTCCTTCTCTTCGTGGTAAAAAGTGGTCAGACCACCCTCCTTTGATTGAGATTGGGAGCGGGAAGAACTGGGGTCTGGAGTAGGCTACTTTGGTGGAGGACTAGCTGCTTTCTTTCCGATGGTCTTCTTCTTCGCTGCTGCTACGGTAGTGGTGTCCTTGACCGCAAGCTTCTTCTTCTCTTTCTTCCTAGGCGGTTGAACATCTGGTTCTTCCTCGACCTGTACTTGCTCTTGGTCACCCGCAGCGTCTCCTTCTCCGGTGGGTTGCTTCTCCGGCGAGGGAATCTTCTCCTGTTCCTCTTCTTCCACACCCCGAGTAGGTGTGGTCTTTTCTGAACTGTGCATAGGAGTTTCCTCAGAAGTGGTGCTGCGCGTTCTTCTCTTCTCCCCACCGGTACAGATTTTGTAGCGGATGGGCCTTTGGTTTGAGTACTGCCGGAGGCGGCGACACTTTTGTTCGTTCTTTTGTGCGCGGCTTTCTTGATTCTGACCATGGTGATGGTTGGAACTTTGGGGTTTTCAGAAAGACAGCGAAGGCTAGTGAAGGTATGTGGAGTGAGAACTGGGTCTGCGTGTTTAAATGGCAGATTTGTGGACGACGGTTATGGCGAAGTGGAGAAAGTGGCTGAGTGCATGGCGGTTATGGAGGCTGTGAGGGTTAATGGAGGAGGGTTTTCTCCTTTTAACTGATGGAGTGGTGAGGTGACAGTTATGGGAAGTCGAAACAATCAAGGGAATAAAATCATTACCAAATTTGAAATTCAAATTTCGTGCGAAATCCCAAGCGCCGCAGTTATATCCAGCCGTCCTTGTCAGATGCGCCTCCACGTCATTTCCTGGTTAGACCGTCCCCATTCCACACACCGGTTTGCCACCTACACACTTTGCATCGCAAAGTGGGTTCACAATTCACCCTGGACCTCCACCTACACACTTTGCATCGCAAAGTGGGTTCGAATCTCAAAATAGACTCTAAAAACACCTTGGCCCACATTCTCCAACTCTGACTTAGTCCAATACTCACTTAACTCAAAACAATTCTTTAATAACTAATCAAGGGAAAGTGGTTGTGGTCTTACCGACGACCACTCCTAGGTTGCCTCTCAGTCAGCGCTCTTGTTTAATGTCTTGAGCTTGACTTCCAGCTTTGGCTCTTACTGATAAATAGGATCCAGTAAAGAACATTTCTCCTTGGTCTTCTTCAACTCTGAATAATCGAAGTACGGTTTCAAGCGATGACTGTTCACCACAAAAGTATCCTTTCCATTCAAATCATAAACTTCGACACTTCCATTTGGGAATAACTTCTTCACGATGTAAGGTCCTCCCCATTTTGATCTAAGCTTCCCACTCATCAACTTAAATCGAGAGTTGAATAACAAAACCTTTTGGCCAGACCAAAATTCCTTCTTCCTAAGCTTTGCATCGTGGATTCTCCTCGTTCTTTCCTTGTACAAAACTGCATTGTCATATGACTCCAACCGAAGTTCCTCCAATTCATTCATTTGAAACTTCCTTTCTTCTCCGGCCCTAGTCATACTGAAGTTGATTCTCTTGATCGCCCAGTAAGCTTTGTGTTCCACTTCTACTGGTAAATGGCATCTTTTTCTGAACACAAGCCTGAATGGTGACATGCCAATTGGAGTCTTATAGGCAGTGCGGTATGCCCATAACGCATCTCCCAGGTAATTGCTCCAATCTTTACGATTGGGATGAACCACCTTCTCCAATATGCCCTTGATCTCCCTATTAGAAATTTCAGCTTGCCCATTGGCCTGAGGGTGATATACAGTCGTGACTTTATGTTTCACCCCCATTCTTTTGGTGAGTGCTCTAATGGTGGCATTGCAGAAATGAGATCCTTGGTCGCTGATGAGGATTTTTGGAACTCCAAATCTATTAAACACCTGCTCTCTCAAAAATTCTGCCACCGTATGAGCATCATTACTGGTTGTAGCCTTTGCCTCACCCATTTGGATACGTAATCGACTGCCACCAAAATGTATTCATAATTTCCTGACTTAGGGAGTGGTCCCATAAAGTCGATTCCCCATACATCGAAGATTTCCACAGGCATAATAGGCATTTGAGGCATTTCATCTCTTGCGGTGATACCTCCTACCATCTGACACTTCAGGCAGCCATGTACCCATTTCTTGGCATCAGCAAAGATTGTAGGCCAATAGAATCCACTATCCAATATTCTTTGCGCTGTTCTTCTTCCACCGAAATGGCCACTGCATGTTGTGCTATGGCACATCTCCAATATCTGAGCATGTTAAATCTCTGGAACGCACCTCCATATGATTTGATCTGTGCCAATCTTCCATAAATGCGGTGCTTCCCAAAAATAAGAGTGAGCCTGTGTTACCAATTTCTGTCTCTCGAACTTGGTCTTCCCTGGTGGCACTTCCTTAGTGACAAGATAATTTGCTATGTCTGCAAACCAGGGCTCCTTCTCGGTTAGGGCATACAAAGTCTCCATCTCCATATGATCTCGTACGGCGTACAGCCTCTCATCCGGAAAAGCGTCTTCTATTGGTTCGCCATCATCCTTTCCCATTTGTAGCCTGCTTAGATGATCAGCTACTAGGTTGGCTGCTCCCTTCTTATCTCTTATTTCTAAGTCAAACTCTTGGAGCAGCAATATCCACCGGATAAGTCGTGGTTTTGATTCTTTCTTCGCCATGAGGTATTTCAAAGCAGCGTGATCGGTGTAAATGATCGCTTTTGTGCCCAGAAGGTATGATCTGAATTTCTCAATTGCGAAAACTACTGCCAACAATTCCTTCTCAGTTGTGGTGTAGCTACACTGAGCTGGATTCAAAGTCTTCGAGGCATAGTATATAACGTGGCTTTCCTTACCTTTCTTCTGTCCCAGTACTGCTCCAACCGTGTAATTGTTGGCATCACACATGGTTTCGAATGGTATCTCCCAATCTGGTGGTTGAATAATAGGAGCTGATACCAATCTGTCCCGTAGATTCAGAAATGCCTCCTTACAGTCGTCATCAAAGTCGAACTGTACATCTTGTTGTAACAAACGGGTCATGGGTTGAGCAACCTTTGCGAAATCCTTTATGAATCTGCGGTAGAATCCTACGTGGCCAAAGAATGCCCGTATGTGCTTGACCGTAGTTGGATACGGCAACTTGGCGATGGAATCAATTTTTACCTTGTCCACTTCGATCCCCCTCTCCGATATGACATGGCCCAGTACGATGCCTTCCTTCACCATAAAATGGCATTTTTCATAATTGAGTACCAGGCTTTTCTCCCGCATCTTTTCAATACTAGCTCCAAATGATTAAGGCATGTGTCGAACGAATCACCATACACCGTGAAATCATCCATAAACACCTCTATGCAATATTCTAATAAATCTGAAAAAATGCTCATCATGCACCGTTGGAAGGTTCCAGGTGCATTACAAAGACCAAATGGCATTCTTCGGTATGCGAAAGTCCCGTACACGCAAGTGAACGTGGTCTTTTCTTGATCTTCTTGAGCCACGAATATTTGCATATATCCTGAATATCCATCCAGGAAACAGTAATAAGCATTACCAGCTAGCCGTTCCAGCATTTGGTCGATAAAGGGTAATGGAAAATGGTCCTTCCGTGTGACCATATTCAGCTTCCGGTAGTCTATACAGACTCTCCACCCAATTTGTAGCCTTGTTGGAACAAGCTCGCCTTTGTCATTCTCCACAACCTGTATTCCAGATTTCTTCGGTACGACGTGAACCGGGCTGACCCATTGGCTATCGGATATAGGGTAAATTATGCCCAACTCCAAAAGCTTTAGGATCTCCTTAAGTACCACCTCTTTCATGACAGGATTCATTTTCCTCTGCGAATCCCGTACTGGTCGTGCTCCTTCTTCCAAGTATATATGGTGCATACACTCTGTTGGACTGATACCCTTTATATCTGCCAGGGTCCAACCAATAGCTTCCTTGTTCTCTCTTAATACTCTGACTAGTCTTTCTTCCCGCACCATGGTTAGATCAGAACTGATAATCACTGGAAGAGTTTCCTCCGGTCTCAAGTAAGTATATTGCAAGTGTTTTGGCAGCTTTTTTAACTCTAAGACTGGGGCTTTCACAATCGAGGGCATCAGTTTCTCGTGTTACCCATACTGAGAGAACAACTCCGGTTTGCCCTGTCCTGATCCTCCGATGGAGTACACTTCCAAGATAATATCTTTAATCTTCCTGTCAACCTCCACTGCTGCTTCTAAAGTGCTTTCCTTTAAAGAGTACAATTCCATGATGGCCTCCTTCATCTCGAGGTCCTCTGTTTGCACGGCATCTCGATCGGTCAGTCCGGCTTGTATCACCCTTTCTGTAGTGTCGCTTGAGCTGAATTCCAGGTTTTGCTCTTGTACCAATGGTTCGAATATGTCAATCATTTCTACAGACTCTAGTTCAGGTTTCCTTCTCATGGCTTCATAAATGTTGAATTCTTCCACCACGCCATCGAATTCACACGATAGAATTCCAGTCTTCATGTCCATTTTAGTCCCTGCAGACATCATGAATGGTCTGCCCAGCAGGATGGAGTTCTCCTTTGCTTCTGAACCGGTATCTAGCACGTAGAAGTCAGCAGGAAAAATCAGCTCTCCTACTTTGATCAGCACATCTTCGATAACACTTTCTGGATACGCATTTGACCTGTCTGCTAATTGTATGACAACTCGGGTGTTCCGTAGTTCCCCCAAGTTGAGCCTGTTGAAGACTGCTAGGGGCATAACGTTTATAGATGCCCCCAAGTCCATCATGGCTTTGTCCATGTTCCTGCCCGCGATGTTGCAAGGGATAGTGAACATCACCGGATCTTTCTTCTTTGGTGGCAGTTTCTGTTGTATAATGGCTAACACACTCTCTCTCATAATATATCGAACATCTTCATCAATCTTCACCTTCCTCGAGCAAAGATCTTTAAGGAACTTGGCATACTTTGGAATTTGCTTAATCGCGTCCAGTAGGGGTAGGCTAAGTTCCAATTTTCGAAAGATCTTCATCATATCATTGGCTTCTTTCTCTCTGGCTTTCTATCGAAGTCTACCCGGATAAGGGGGTTTAGTCTGCTCATCACCATCTATTTGTCCTGTAATTTTGTTGCTGGTTCCCTCCTCTCTTTGCCGGTTAACTTCTGCCTCCGCCAAAATTTTTTCAGCTTGATCATCATCCACCTCTATGATTATCACTTGTGCCTGTTCTTTGTGGTTGATCCCTTGAGGTGGGAGCTTCCCTGTATTCTCTTCTACTTTTGCCAGCGCCTTCGCCAAATGACCAATCTGCACGTTGGTTTGATTCATACCAGCTCGGATTTCATTGCGGAACTTCTCACTTTCCTTAGCCATACTCTCCATGGCCTCTTCCCATGGTGCTCTCCTCTGATGAGGCGGTTGATACACCTGCTGCTGCTGTGGTTGGTAGTGTTGTTGTTGTGGTGGGCCTCCCTGATATTGTCCTTGTTGTTGGTGTTGGGCAAATGATTGAGATGATCCCGGTAGACCTGTACCGTTCTGTTGTGGTTGACCATCCTGTTTCCATCTAAAGTTAGGATGATCACTCCACCCTCTGTTGTACGTATTTGAAAACGGGTCATGCTTCCTCTGCAATCCTTCATTTCCCCCCATGGCATTTACGTCCATTATATCTTCACCAAAGTTGGGGCAATTTTCAGATTGATGCCCCACTGCATCGCATAGGCCACACTGTCTAACCTTCTTCTGCATGGTCAGACCACTCAGCAGTGTCTTTATTTCCTTCATCTCCTTTTCCAAATTTGTCGGTTTATCTTTTTCCTCTCCTCTCTCTGGTATCTCTCTGCTTCTTTCATGTCCATCATCTCTGGATTCTTCTGCCATTGTTCCCAAGAGTTTGAAAATCTCTTGAGGTGTTTTGCTCAGCAACGATCCATTGCATGCAGCCAATACCAGTCCTCGATCACTCCTCTGCATGCCCTTTACGAAGCTTTCCACTTGATCTTTTGGAGTGATCTGGTGATGAGGACAGTTGCTTAACAACTGTTTGAAGCGAGTCCAGTACTCATAAAAAGTCTCCAGCCCATCCTGTTTAATGTTTCGGATGTCCCATCGCATCCTTTCAACTCTTGTGGCTGGGAAAAACTCTTCCAAGAAACTCTGCTGCATTTCTGCCCAAGTGGTAACGCTTCCTTGAGGTAGATTGTACAGCCATCTCCTTGCTCTGTCCACCAATGAGAATGGAAAAAGAACCAGTTTCACATATTCTTGCTGATTCTCATTGGACTGATACATCACTGTCATTTTGAAGTCTTGGAGATGGGTATGCGGGTCGTCTCCTGGATATCCATTAAATTTCGGTAAGACTTGTATTAATGCAGGTTTCAAGTCAAACCGTTCAGGTGCAAAGGGATTCGTTGGTAAGGTGATCCCGTTTGGCCTGAGATTCAGATTAGTTGGGTAAGCCAACTGCTTAAGGGTCTGTGGCGGCTGTGGTTGTTCACCCATAGCGTTGTGTCTCGCTATTCGTGCAAGTACGGTAGTCGTCGTTTAGTTCGTTCAATATCTGGATCAAAGGTTAATGCTCTCTGTACTCAACGAGTTCCACGCATACACTAGTAGTGGAAGATGGAATGAGAAGAGTAAAATTGTTGCGCGTCACTCCCCGGCAACGGCGCCAATTTTGACACGCACCCGTCGTATGGTACGATCAAAATACTTGTGTATGCCCCAGGCGGATAGTACACGTTTCTATACCCACTACCGGACTGGTTAGTCTTAGCGGTAAGCTAGGGTCGATCCCACGGAGAGTGATGAACCACCTTACTCTTCAGTGTACAAATCGAGTTGTCACGGTCTCAATCTGTATATCTGCACAATAAACTAAACGGAAATCAAATATTAAAAGGGGGTAAGATTTGGGGTAGGTTATGATCATTGTTGATATGTTAATTCGGTCATGGGCACACTGAAGATCCGTCCATGCTTCATATAAACTCAAGGCGTGGCCCAAAGACATTGGGGCGTTTCAAGAGTTTATACTCCACACTTGGAATGGTTGAATCCCTTGTTGTCGTCTTGGTCCGAAGGTCACGCTTCACCCCAGTCACAAGGCCGTGCTTCACTCCTCCTTAGATAGTAGTCATACCCGATCTCTCCAAGTATGACCCTCACCAACCTTCTCTTCCAAACTTCCTATGTCCGCACCTACAGAGTATACATAACTCGCGGGATATCCATTTCCGGTACTACGTCCAACCGGTCATCGATATGTTTATGATACGCGAGATGAGTCTTTTGGTTGATAACCATGGCTTGATGCCTCGTCACAGTTGATGGGTGATTGTTAGAGAAGCCCAAGACTAAAGAAGGACGCAGTATCCCCTTGTCCATTCCTCACCATCCAGATCTACAGCACCATGTCAGGTGCTGCTTAGCTACTCGGTCATGGGCACATCGAGCGTTGCCGTCTGTATTGCCCTGCCTTTGCTTGACATGGTACAGCTCCAACCGAGCGGTGATCACCCATTAAGTCAGGACTGCCCATGAGTTCTGCTCCAGTCCTTCCAGAACTACTGGACTCAACCGATGGCACAAGTGCCTCACGAATGTTTCACATATCAACTGTCAATCATTTCCCATACCCAAATCTCACCAAGTAGATTACTCACACATAATTAAATATATAATGATAAGCGAAAGAGAACACATGAATGAAAAGAAATACGAAATGCTTGAATTAAAAGTACCTGAGGCAAACAGCCTTGGATTTGTTCTTCACAACGGGATGTAAATCAAAGCAGATAAATTGTTTTGAACAGAAAATATAGAACTGAGAGTAAAAGTGTTTTCTTCGGAATAAGAATTGGAGAATGCTAGATTAACCAACATTGTGCCAGCCGCTCCGGCTGGACTTTTATAGTAGCAATGGCAGCGAGCAAAACCCTAATCGGGTAGACTGAATCGGCATGATTGGCACTTTCCATGTTGAGCGAGATTCTGATTATCTGTGATTGAATGGATTGATGATTGGCAATCTCCGATTGATTGATTATTTAGGGTAATGTGCTGACCTCTAAATCCTTCCTTCCATAGATGCTTGGCAGATATTGTGCTAATCTTCTTCCACGCGGCTTTCCTTCTTGAGCTCTGGTGACTGACTAGCAATTTCTGTAGTGGTCAAACTGGTTGCATGTTTCATGATTTGATTCTTCGTAGGCAAGGCAGTTGCAATATCTTCTTTGTTGTTGGGTGCATTGCGTTAATACCACGAATGCGAATGATGAATAGCAACTTAGCTTCAGGGTTCACATGGAATCCTCCTTTCAACCTTGTCTCTTGTTTCAATTCATCTCCTGCGCTGCATACTCCTTTGCGTAGTCCTTGCAACCGACTGAATTCACTCCAGTTCTGCTCATTCTGACTACCTTTCTTCTGTTTGACTCGGACTGAGCTTTCTTCCTTCGAACAATAGTTTCCTTCCCCTGGACAGACACTAATGACACAAAAAGACATGAAAAATAGGGCCAAATGGCCCAAAAGTCGAAGACGCATCAGGTTGCTCATAGACCAGCTTCCTGTGGATCATATTATTCCACGCTTCAGCTTGCTCATCAGATTTGAATCTGAGAGCATCCAGCACAGCCTTTGATCTCTGAATGACCTCAGCTGTTGATCTTCTGACTGGAGTAGCAGATGATGCACCCTGATGAGATACTTCGTGCTCAGAATTTCCAGCATCACTCTCCAACACATGATCAGGCCCAGACTCAACTTCAATGGGCTGATTGGGATCTACACCTTTCTTTGGCTTAGAGATAGCCTTCTTCTTCTTCTTGGAAGATTCATCAACCTTCCCTTTACCCTTGGCTTCACAGGTAGCAGCAATCTTCTTAACAAGTTGACCCCTAGTTCGAGTAGCGGGGGTCGCAACAGTTTCCTTGATGGTTAGAGGAGTTTTCTCAATTCTGACTTTCTTTCTTGGAGGGTCAGAGAGTTTGCGAAGACATCTCTTGGAAGGTCTTTGCTTCTTTGCTGCTGGCACAGACTCCTCAACAGGATTTTCTTCAAGTTCAGCCACAAACTCATCAAGTGCTGCTTCATCAATATCAGCCTCCTTATTAACTGTCGTGGCTTCCTTCTCAGTGTGTTGGAACACAATTATCACAGGAAGAATAATAGCTTGATCAGGAACAAATTGAGAGCCACCGGTAGAAGATGCAGGTTGCCAGAGAATTGATCTCGAGGAAGAAGACTTGGATGGAGTTGTCTTCTTCTTCATGGTGGCAACATGAACATGGGCTTGTTCCTTCTCACTAGATTCCATCTCAGATGCGGAGTCTTCTATGGCTTGTTTCTCCAGAGGGGGAAAGTGCTTTGACGGTGACTCAGAGGCTGTCTTCGCCGGCGAGAAAGACTTCGATGGAGTAGGCTTCTCTTTTGGAGGAGCGGTAGGGGGATCCTTCTCTCCGGAGTCTGATTCGGAGTTGGGGTAGTCAACGATTCCCGTGGCTCGAAGTTGGGGTAGACCTCTTTTCTTCTTCTTGCCACTGGCAGAGTAGAGACGGGAGATCAGAACATTATCATCGCCGAAATCATCAGAGAGATGTTGGGTTGAACGGCTTCCATCCGACATGGTGAATACCAACCAGTAAATTACGGACACAATTAGGATTTTTGAGAGAGAGTAAGAACTTCGAAACTAATCAAGAGATGTGATGAATCTTAATGCCGAAGCAACAATATATAAACGACCAAAGGCGGTGAACTTCTCTCTCCAAATAGATAAGTAAGGAAATAAATCCCTATAAAGTAGGAGATGATATATATATATATATATATATATATATATATATATATATATATATATCAAGATTTGAAGTGATCTTATCTCCAACGTTCAAATTTGAACGTAAAACAGCCGTTGCCTACACTTGGAAGTTGCAGAGTTCAACACAGAAAGTAGCCGTTGAAAGGCTATAGAGATGACGGCAGCCCTTGTCTGCTCCAGCATACTACGTGTGCCATTGGTGGTGCCCAAAATTCCTGGCACAGAAACACACAGAAAAACGAGAAACACCAAGAAAACCAAAAAAATACATATACATTGTGCTTGTTCAGAAGACCACAAGCACGAGGTCTCTATAGAGAGTTTAGAGCGAGCAAACACCCAATGAAGCTCGAAGAGATTCGAACCTCGCTGCTTCCAATGCCTTAGTGAACAAGTCTGCCAATTGCTTCTCCGTAGGCATAAACTCCATGTTGAGTATCTTCTCTTCAATCAGCTTCCTTATGAAGTGATGGCGAATGTCAATGTGTTTGGACTTAGAGTGGTGCACAGGATTCTTCGAGATATCAATAGCACTCTTGTTATCACAATAAAGGGTAAATGGCTCGAAGGGCACTCCATAATCTTCAAGCATTTGGCTCATCCACATGAGTTGAGTGCAAGCTGATCCTGTAGCAATATATTCAGCTTCAGTTGAGGACAGAGACACGCTCACCTGTTTCTTGCTGTGTCAGGATACTAGATTGTTTCCAGTGAAGAAACAAGCTCCAGATGTGCTCTTCCTATCATCTGGGCTACCTGCCCAATCCGCATCACTGTACTCCACTAAGGATGTGGTGTTGTCCTTAGTCATCCAAATACCAAAATCACTGGTTCCTCGAAAGAACATACTTGATAATATTCTTCACAGCTAGAAGATGACTCTCCTTAGGATCCGCCTTGAACCTGGCACAAACTCCGACTCTGTGGCTAATGTCTGGTCTACTGGCCGTCAAGTAGAGTAAACTTCCAATCATACTTGTGTATAGAGACTGATTAACAGAAGCACCTTCTGTGTCCTTGCTAAGCTTGATTGAAGTTGACATAGGTGTGCGACGCACCTTGGCATTTTCTAGTCCAAATTTCTTCACTAAGCTCCTAGCATACTTTGATTGAGTCACAAATATCCCCTCCTCGGATTGCTTGATTTGTAGTCCCAGAAAATAATGCAATTCGAAAAAAAGACTCATATCAAACTCCTTTGTCATGTGTCCCACAAATTCATAGATCAGATCCTGAGACACAAAGCCAAAAATTATATCATCAACATAAATCTGAATAATGATGATACCTTCCGAATTACTCTTATAGAAAAGAGTTTTGTCAGATCCTCCACGAACATATCTTTTGGAGATGAGATACTTGGACAGCGTATCATACCAAGCACGAGGTGCTTGCTTCAAACCATAAAGCGCCTTGTTCAAAATACTTGTGTATGCCCCAGGCGGATAGTACACGTTTCTATACCCACTACCGGACTAGTTAGTCTTAGCGGTAAGCTAGGGTCGATCCCACGGAGAGTGATGAACCACCTTACTCTTCAGTGTACAAATCGAGTTGTCACGGTCTCAATCTGTATATCTGCACAATAAACTAAACGGAAATCAAATATTAAAAGGGGGTAAGATTTGGGGTAGGTTATGATCATTGTTGATATGTTAATTCGGTCATGGGCACACTGAAGATCCGTCCATGCTTCATATAAACTCAAGGCGTGGCCCAAAGACATTGGGGCGTTTCAAGAGTTTATACTCCACACTTGGAATGGTTGAATCCCTTGTTGTCGTCTTAGTCCGAAGGTCACGCTTCACCCCGGTCACAAGGCCGTGCTTCACTCCTCCTTAGATAGTAGTCATACCCGATCTCTCCAAGTATGACCCTCACCAACCTTCTCTTCCAAACTTCCTATGTCCGCACCTACAGAGTAGACATAACTCGCGGGATATCCATTTCCGGTACTACGTCTAACCGGTCATCAATATGTCTATGATACGCGAGATGAGTCTTTTGGTTGATAACCATGGCTTGATGCCTCGTCACATAGAGAAGCCCAAGACTAAAGAAGGACGCAGTATCCCCTTGTCCATTCC
Source organism: Schizonepeta tenuifolia (assembly GCA_029490685.1). Classification (NCBI taxonomy): domain Eukaryota; kingdom Viridiplantae; phylum Streptophyta; class Magnoliopsida; order Lamiales; family Lamiaceae; genus Schizonepeta; species Schizonepeta tenuifolia. The sequence continues at coordinate 91,700,061 of CM055957.1, read as the reverse complement.
TCACCATCCAGATCTACAGCACCATGTCAGGTGCTGCTTAGCTACTCAGTCATGGGCACATCGAGCGTTGCCGTCTGTATTGCCCTGCCTTTGCTTGACATGGTACAGCTCCAACCGAGCGGTGATCACCCATTAAGTCAGGACTGCCCATGAGTTCTGCTCCAGTCCTTCCAGAACTACTGGACTCAACCGATGGCACAAGTGCCTCACGAATGTTTCACATATCAACTGTCAATCATTTCCCATACCCAAATCTCACCAAGTAGATTACTCACACATAATTAAATATATAATGATAAGCGAAAGAGAACACATGAATGAAAAGAAATACGAAATACTTGAATTAAAAGTACCTGAGGCAAACAGCCTTGGATTTGTTCTTCACAACGGGATGTAAATCAAAACAGATAAATTGTTTTGAACAGAAAATATAGAACTGAGAGTAAAAGTGTTTTCTTCGGACTAAGAACTGGAGAATGCTAGATTAACCAACATTGTGCCAGCCGCTCCGGCTGGACTTTTATAGTAGCAATGGCAGCGAGCAAAACCCTAAGCGGGTAGACTGAATCGGCATGATTGGTACTTTCCATGTTGAGCGAGATTCTGATTATCTGTGATTGAATGGATTGATGATTGGCAATCTCCGATTGATTGATTATTTAGGGTAATGTGCTGACCTCTAAATCCTTCCTTCCATAGATGCTTGGCAGATATTGTGCTAATCTTCTTCCACGCGGCTTTCCTTCTTGAGCTCTGGTGACTGACTAGCAATTTCTGTAGTGGTCAAACTGGTTGCATGTTTCATGATTTGATTCTTCGTAGGCAAGGCAGTTGCAATATCTTCTTTGTTGTTGGGTGCATTGCGTTAATACCACGAATGCGAATGATGAATAGCAACTTAGCTTCAGGGTTCACATGGAATCCTCCTTTCAACCTCGTCTCTTGTTTCAATTCATCTCCTGCGCTGCATACTCCTTTGCGTAATCCTTGCAACCGACTGAATTCACTCCAGTTCTGCTCATTCTGACTACCTTTCTTCTGTTTGACTCGGACTGAGCTTTCTTCCTTCGAACAATAGTTTCCTTCCCCTGGACAGACACTAATGACACAAAAAGACATGAAAAATAGGGCCAAATGGCCCAAAAGTCGAAGACGCATCAGGTTTCTCATAGACCAGCTTCCTGTGGATCATATTATTCCACGCTTCAGCTTGCTCATCAGATTTGAATCTGAGAGCATCCAGCACAGCCTTTGATCTCTGAATGACCTCAGCTGTTGATCTTCTGACTGGAGTAGCAGATGATGCACCCTGATGAGATACTTCGTGCTCAGAATTTCCAGCATCACTCTCCAACACATGATCGGGCCCAGACTCAACTTCAATGGGCTGATTGGGATCTACACCTTTCTTTGGCTTAGAGATAGCCTTCTTCTTCTTCTTGGAAGATTCATCAACCTTCCCTTTACCCTTGGCTTCACAGGTAGCAGCAATCTTCTTAACAAGTTGACCCCTAGTTCGAGTAGCGGGGGTCGCAACAGGTTCCTTGATGGTTAGAGGAGTTTTCTCAATTCTGACTTTCTTTCTTGGAGGGTCAGAGAGTTTGCGAAGACATCTCTTGGAAGGTCTTTGCTTCTTTGCTGCTGGCACAGACTCCTCAACAGGATTTTCTTCAAGTTCAGCCACAAACTCATCAAGTGCTGCTTCATCAATATCAGCCTCCTTATTAACTGTCGTGGCTTCCTTCTCAGCGTGTTGGAACACAATTATCACAGGAAGAATAATAGCTTGATCAGGAACAAATTGAGAGCCACCGGTAGAAGATGCAGGTTGCCGGAGAATTGATCTCGAGGAAGAAGACTTGGATGGAGTTGTCTTCTTCTTCATGGTGGCAACATGAACATGGGCTTGTTCCTTCTCACTAGATTCCATCTCAGATGCGGAGTCTTCTATGGCTTGTTTCTCCAGAGGGGGAGAGTGCTTTGACGGTGACTCAGAGGCTGTCTTCGCCGGCGAGAAAGACTTCGATGGAGTAGGCTTCTCTTTTGGAGGAGCGGTAGGGGGATCCTTCTCTCCGGAGTCTGATTCGGAGTTGGGGTAGTCAACGATTCCCGTGGCTCGAAGTTGGGGTAGACCTCTTTTCTTCTTCTTGCCACTGGCAGAGTAGAGACGGGAGATCAGAACATTATCATCGCCGAAATCATCAGAGAGATGCTGGGTTGAACGGCTTCCATCCGACATGGTGAATAGCAACCAGTAAATTACGGACACAATTAGGATTTTTGAAAGAGAGTAAGAACTTCGAAACTAATCAAGAGATGTGATGAATCTTAATGCCGAAGCAACAATATATAAACGACCAAAGGCGGTGAACTTCTCTCTCCAAATAGATAAGTAAGGAAATAAATCCCTATAAAGTAGGAGATGATATATATATATATATATATATATATATATATATATATATATATATATATATATCAAGATTTGAAGTGATCTTATCTCCAACGTTCAAATTTGAACGTAAAACAGCCGGTTCCTACACTTGGAAGTTGCAGAGTTCAACACAGAAAGTAGCCGTTGAAAGGCTATAGAGATGACGGCAGCCCTTGTCTGCTCCAGCATACTACGTGTGCCATTGGTGGTGCCCAAAATTCCTGGCACAGAAACACACAGAAAAACGAGAAACACCAAGAAAACCAAAAAAATACATATACATTGTGCTTGTTCAGAAGACCACAAGCACGAGGTCTCTATAGAGAGTTTAGAGCGAGCAAACACCCAATGAAGCTCGAAGAGATTCGAACCTCGCTGCTTCCAATGCCTTAGTGAACAAGTCTGCCAATTGCTTCTCCGTAGGCATAAACTCCATGTTGAGTATCTTCTCTTCAATCAGCTTCCTTATGAAGTGATGGCGAATGTCAATGTGTTTGGACTTAGAGTGGTGCACAGGATTCTTCGAGATATCAATAGCACTCTTGTTATCACAATAAAGGGTAAATGGCTCGAAGGGCACTCCATAATCTTCAAGCATTTGGCTCATCCACATGAGTTGAGTGCAAGCTGATCCTGTAGCAATATATTCAGCTTCAGTTGAGGACAGAGACACGCTCACCTGTTTCTTGCTGTGTCAGGATACTAGATTGTTTCCAGTGAAGAAACAAGCTCCAGATGTGCTCTTCCTATCATCTGGGCTACCTGCCCAATCCGCATCACTGTACTCCACTAAGGATGTGGTGTTGTCCTTAGTCATCCAAATACCAAAATCACTGGTTCCTCGAAAGAACATACTTGATAATATTCTTCACAGCTAGAAGATGACTCTCCTTAGGATCCGCCTTGAACCTGGCACAAACTCCGACTCTGTGGCTAATGTCTGGTCTACTGGCCGTCAAGTAGAGTAAACTTCCAATCATACTTGTGTATAGAGACTGATTAACAGAAGCACCTTCTGTGTCCTTGCTAAGCTTGATTGAAGTTGACATAGGTGTGCGACGCACCTTGGCATTTTCTAGTCCAAATTTCTTCACTAAGCTCCTAGCATACTTTGATTGAGTCACAAATATCCCCTCCTCGGATTGCTTGATTTGTAGTCCCAGAAAATAATGCAATTTTAAAAAAAGACTCATATCAAACTCCTTTGTCATGTGTCCCACAAATTCATGGATCAGATCCTGAGACACAGAGCCAAAAATTATATCATCAACATAAATCTGAATAATGATGATACCTTCCGAATTACTCTTATAGAAAAGAGTTTTGTCAGATCCTCCACGAACATATCTTTTGGAGATGAGATACTTGGACAGCGTATCATACCAAGCACGAGGTGCTTGCTTCAAACCATAAAGCGCCTTGTTCAACTTGCAGACATGATTGGGAAATTCTGGATCGACAAAGCCTGGGGGTTGTTCCACGTACACATCTTCTTGAAGAGTACCATTGAGAAAGGCACTCTTAACATCCATTTGGTATAGCTTGAAGTTCATACAGCAGGTCATTCCAAGAAGTAATCGAACTACTTCTAGGCGAGTGACCGGAGCAAAAGTCTCTTCATAATCAATATCTTCCTCTTGAGAATATCCTTGAGCTACTAGTCTTGACTTGTTACGAATAATCTCCTCCATCTCATCTGTTTTGTTGCGAAAAATCCATTTCGTCCCAATCACATGCACATCAATAGGACGTGGCACAAGATACCAAACATTGCAATGGACAAACTGGAGCAATTCTTCTTGCATGGAGGCAATCCAATCTTCAATCAATAAGGCCTCCTTGACATTCTTTAGAAGAACTTTAGAGACATAGCACATGAATGCAATGTTTGCCACCATATGTTTGTAGTCTCTTGCTACGTTTCTAGTTAATCTTCCTATGGTGACATCTCCAATGACATTTGTTAGTGAATGATACTTAGATAGTCTTCTGGATGGACCTGGAGTAGTAGGGGCTAATTCGCCTGAGGTGGAGTCAGATGGAGCTTTAACTTCAACTGAATCCGTGGTCGTGTCAGTGGATCCGGTCTGAGTACTTGAGGATGTTGGCACAGACTCTGGCACAGGTAATAGCAGTTGTGCCTCCTCTTCTGCTTCTGCGTCTGTAGAATCAGTGAAGACCACATTGATAGACTCCATGATAGTCTTGTTTGCCTTGACGTAGACTCTGAATGCTCTCCTGTCACGAGCATATCCCATAAATATAGCTTCAAGACCTCGATCATCAAGCTTTTGAGTGTATTTTCTGTCATTCAGAACATAACACACTGTCCCAAACACATGAAGATGTTTGAGGTTGGGTTTCCTTCCCTTCCATATTTCATAAGAAGTTTGATTTGTCTTTGGACGGAGATAGACTCGATTCACAATATAGCATGTCATATTCATCACCTCAGCCCAAAATCTGTCAACTACATCATGCGCCTTGAGCATGGTCCTCATCATTTCTTGTAGTGTCCTGTTCTTTCTCTCAACAACTCCATTTTGTTGAGGTGTCTTCGGGCTGAAAACTCGTGTGCTATCCCCTTTTCAGCACAGAAAGTGATAAAATCTTCACTTTGAAATTTTCCACCATGATCGCTCCTTATTCTTCTCAAGGGAAGATCCTTCTCCAGCTCTACACGACTGCACAAGTCCTTAAAGCTCTTGAAAGCTTCTGATTTGTGTCGGAGAAATTCTACCCAAGTGAACCTTGAATAGTCATCAACACATACAAGAATGAACTCCTTCTTGGCTATACTTTGAGTAGGCATCGGTCCTACTAAATCCATATGCATCAATTCAAGAATGCTAGAGGTAGTGATACTTCGAACCTTCTTGTGTCCCACTTCAATTTGTTTCCCCAATTGACAGGGTCCACACACTACCTTATCATCAATCTCCAACTTGGGAACTCCACGAACAGCATCTGCATTCAGAAGTTTCTTCATGCTCCTCAAACTTGCATGTCCCAATTTCTGATGCCAGGTTTCTGTCATTCCAGCACTAACTTGCATACAGACATGGGCGGGTGTGACAAGATAACACTTGTCATGAGATCTGTGACCAGTCATAAACTCAGCTCCATTCTTCACTACTTGACACGTACTTTCGTCGAATATCACTTTGTATCCTTCATCGCATATTTGACCAACACTGAGAAGATTGGCCTTAAGTCCATCAACCAAATACACATTCCGTAGAGGCGGCATTCCAGGTATCTTTAGAATTCCTTTCCCAATCACTGTGGCTTGATTTCCATCTCCAAAAGTAACGTGATCATCGAAGACATCAACAATATTGGTCAAGAAATTAGGATTTCCTGTCATGTGCTTGGAGCAAGCACTGTCCACTCGTGCCCAAAGAGATATTAGAGCAACATATGCAGTGTAGTTGTTTCTGGATTGAAACATTCTTCTTCTGTCACCAAGATAATATCTGCAGTGTGGCCTTATGTGTCTAGGGAGATCGCAATAATGACAGACTGGTCTGAACAGCTCTTCTTGTTGTGGTGGTTGTCCCCTCCTGAACTGATGATTCTGATTTCTTGGAACACTCCTTGACATGTGGGTCTGCATCTGTGTCTGCTTCTGAGGATTTCTTTGGGGATTTCTCGTTTGCCTCTTATTGTTGAAAGTATTTGACTTGGGAGCAAGATTCCCTTGAGATTTCTGGTTTTGAGGAACAAACTTCACCTTCTTCCCTTGTTTTCGATAGCCACCCACTGCTTTCCTTGGAAGCCTAAACTAGATTTGCTGGTTGAGCTCTCTCCAGCTTCAATAATTTTATCAAGCTTGGAAGTTGCATCACCATTCATCATCATAACAAACTTATCCATCTGATCCATCTTGTGAAAAAGCATGTTGGTTTGATCAAGCAGAGACATATTTAGCACTTTCAGATTGTGTCTTTCCTTCGTCACTTCCTCAATTTGGGCATTGAGGGTTAAGTTGATTCTTCCAACTTCATCACACTTAATGATCAGGTATTCATACTTCTTAATTATTGACTCCTCATCCACGCTGTCTGCATCACTTTCTTCATCCACTGGATTGATCTTGCTAGTGGGCACAGACTCAAGCACAGAAATGGATGGTTGTACCACAGATATTGCAACATGAGCAACCTTTTCATCAGTGTCACTCTCACTATCATCTGTGTCCTCGTCACTGTGGGTGGCAACATATGACTTGCCTTGCCTCTGCATTGTATTGATGCATTTACGCTTGAAGTATCCATAACCATGACACTCATGACATTGAGGTCCAGTCTTTGGAGTGGACTGGGAGTCTTTGTAATACCCAGCGTTTTCTTCCGACGAGAAATAAAATTTTCTAATTAATTAAGGCTTTGTACGCCTAAGTTAAGGATTTTTAATTCTAAGACTAACAGTGAAATTCGTTTTTGAAAATAAATTCCAGAAGTCGGTTGAACGACTACTGTATAAGGGTTTTCACGTCCGATAAAATTGTCGCCCGAAAACTCAAATCGAGAAACCGTCTGATTTTACATTCACTCTTTTTGCGAGACGAGTAAGTTAGTAAAAATCTGTTTTTATTATTTTTCCGGATAAAATTTGGACTGTGATGTCCCGACTTTTTATCGGATTTTGAAAAATGAATTAGGTTTTCCGAGTACGTGATTTATTTCTAATCTAACAGACAAATTAGATTTCGTCGAATACGTAACCACCCAAGAAAATATTTCTCGACTTTTATATCGTCATTTAAGACTCGGAAACAAGATATTTCCGACAAATAAAACGCAACCAAACGCACCCTTAACGAGTCATCATCCTTTGTAGGATATTTTCTTACTTTATACTATAGTATTAACCTTGTCATCACCTCCCTTCCTCAACACACATTACCGCCCCCTCCACCCTCATTGTCTCTCATTTCTCTCTCAAATTTCCTCCATTGAAGAGTTCATCCAAGCTCTCTCAAGAGCATCAAGTCTCCCGTCTACGGATTAAATCCATTTCCGAGTTCATAATCCGCAAGGTAAGAACATCTTCTACGATATGAACCGAACAAAAACTTTATTCTTTCATTTTCATTTTTTTCGAAACATAGGAGGAGAAGAAGCATGTTGATTCTTGTTAGATTCATGTTCTAGTATGCTTAGGAATTGATTCTACGGATCGAATCATGAAGAAAATCGTTCCCCCTTGAACCTATGTAATTGCCGAAATTTTTAGTAGTTTTAGGGGTTTTTCGTAGCTCGATTTTCTTGATGTTTAATTGATGGATTAGTGTTCTACATGATGATAGATGAATGCATGAATTAAATTAGAATTTTCTAAAAATAAAAGTAGAAATATAAGAGAAGAACAAGTGAGGATTTGATGAAGAAGATGATATGATATGCATGATTTGTTAATGGAAATGAGATGTAGTATGTATGTGGATGAATATATAATTAATTGGAATTTTTCTAAAAATAAATTGAAAAACGTAAGGGACGGGAATCCATCGATAAGTTGAAGCTCGATAATATTTTTAGAATATGGTTTACATATTAGTGATGCTAGATAGATAATGATCGTTGTTGTAAAATTTGAACGAAAACGGAGAACGTTGGAATTTTGTTAAGAGACGAAGAATCGTCGATAAGTCGAGAATGAATAATGATTTAGGTTTGTGATTCAAACCTATGTTAATCTTGATAGTTAATGATCGTAACCAAAATATTTGATCGAATTCTAAGAAGGTTCAAGTTTTGATAAGAGACGGAGAATCGAGTTTAAAAGCCGATAGAAAAGTCGAATAAGGAAAAATAATTTGATATTAATGATTGTTATTTATAAAAGAACGATATTGTAGTTGACGATATTTCCATCCGAGATACGAGATGTTATGAGTTATAGTTAATAAACGAGGAGTTGATAAACGAAAATGAAATAGAAATTGTTTTGAATCGGAAATTGGTTTAGTAATTGGTTAGTTGAAAATGACGAGGAAATGCTCGTCGTTTGTTTAATCAAAAGACGTGATTGTGAACCCGATTAAGGGATATTGCGTGTTAACTGACTTGAGATGGAAATTTTGTAAGAATAAAAGTGGAATAGCATAAATCGAACCTAGAAAGTCGTGCGTCGAGTTAACAAGCACTAGGGTTCCACGCGGACTGTTTTGCGATGCGTTACGGAAACTGTCATAACTTTTAACTCGCTTAACGAAATCGAGATCCATAAATTGGAGAGTAAACTAGACATTCGTGGCTTTCTTTTTGGTACAGGGAACATCCCCTGTTTTGAAGTACCCTGTTCTGTATGAACTTACTGACCTGTGCAGAAATTTCCAAAACTTAAATTCTTAAGTTGAATTCTTTTCAACTTCTTTCCTTGTGAACTTCAAAGTCGTTATAAGTTATCGACATCCTTTATCTACTGACCTAAGTGTCGAGTATTAAGCCAAGTCAGTTTGTATACGAGAAGTGTTCGAGTCTCGTTTCTTGTAATCAAAAGAATATAGTTAAAGTGCAAAGGCCTAAAAGACTTAACCGATTCCGAATTTCTGTTTTCTTTTTAACGTCTCGACCAAATACTAAAAGTGTGATTATTTGTGTTCAAAGAAGGAGGACGTCGAGATTAGAAGAAAGGACGGAAGACAGAAGGTTAAAGTTTGTTCCGTAAACGATTGAGGTGGGCTTTTCTATATACGAACTAAAATGAGCGTTGCTCGAAAGTGTTTACTTGTTGGTTTAATAAGTATGTATTAAAGTAACTATCAGTGCATGATGAATTATTATATGTGAATTTTCTTGTGCCTCTCTGAGTTAGCCCACAGAGTGCTATCCAGAGTTTGAATTCTGAGTTAGCCCACAGAGTGCTATCCAGAGATTCCAACTAAACGATCAGATTCTGAGATAGCCCACAGAGTGCTATCTAGAGGGACAGATTTTGAGTTAGCCCACAGAGTGCTAACCAGACAATCGGATTCTAAGTTAATTTTCAGGGTGTTATCCAGAATTAAGTGTACATCAGTTTAAGTCTTACGAGTATTTATGAAAAGATGCATGATTAATCTATACTCTTGTGAGTTGTTTTCGGCAATGTGCCCACTAAGTGTTTTATGTACTTAGTCCTACATGTTTGCTTTTAAATGTGTAGGTTGAGTGACGGGAGCGGCGGTGGTTGATGTTGAGTTAAGAAGTCGTATTAGAATAAAGAACTTGTATCAATGTTTTACGCTTTCCGCTGCCAATCTTTTTGAAGTCAATATATATCTATCTGTTGGGTCTAAGCCCGTACAATGAACTCAGTTCCTTTTTGAACAACTTGTTGAGTGATCCTACGAGATCAATTCTTTCTTTTAAATGAAGTCTTGTTCATAGAAGTTATTCTATTATTAACGTTTGTTTATTCGTTCATTCTTATTCATCCCTCTTCTTCCCCGCCTCTTCAGTCCAACCCCTAGTCACACCCCAACTTGGCCGTCCCTCGGGATTTGGGGCTGTGACAGAATGGTATCATAGCAATCATTTTTGCTCTGCATACAAGTTTCTTTCGAGTAGTAAGATAGAGTATTTGTATATACTCCACACTTGAGTCTTCTTTCAAATAAAGTTAAATCGTAACACTAAGTTTAAGAGTGTAGACGACAACTCAACCTCCCGCTATGTCGACTCAACCAAAGAAGGAAAGTAAGGAAAGAATTTCAGAAGTATGATTTCTTCTAAGAAGAAATTTTTTATTATGTATGCAAGAATTTATGAATAAAGTATGCAAGCATGTCGAGAACAAATAGTGCCAAGTATGAATTGATTGAAGTATGAGATATACTTTTGTTAAGTACCGAGTATGAATTAATTGAAGTATGATAGTTATACTTTTACTGAGTAAAAGTATGAACTGATTAAAGTATGATTGTTATACCTTTGTAAAAGTATGTGAAATTATTTGAGCTATAATTTCTGTTATTTTGAGAAGTATGTTGGTTTGAGAACCTAGACTACTTGAACTATGATTCTTTCCGATTCATTGAGAACATAGACGTTTTAAGAAGCGTTGGTTTCGAAAATAAGCAAAAGACAATCGGAACGGGAAGGACAGAATAAAGGGAATCAAAACGAATAAGAGACGAATGTTACTTTCGTATAAGTAACATGAACAAAGTAGAGTCGTTACTTTGTTTTTATTGATTAAAAAAAGAACTGATTAAAAGTTTTCTTCAAGAAAAACTAAGAAGTCTAATTTAAGATAATTAAGGTAAGATGAGATGGTTAAGGTAAGCTAAGAACCGTTAAGAGTTTGGCTGCAATTTGAGAAATTGTTAAGATGATTAAGATAAGTTAATTCCTTATTGAATGGGTGACTGCTTAAAGCATGGAGTTAATGAGAATTCTTGATTCCTTTAGTTTCAAAATGCCGCTAAGAGTAGCGAATAACAGAAGAAGAGGACTCGGTAGGCCTAGAGGACCGGAAAGAGGTCATAGACAACATGAGAGGGAGGAAGATCAAGGACGTCAGGAAACCCCTCCATCTCCACCACCACTACGTCGTGACATAGAGGATATGTTCCTTAAAAGAAATTCACCTGTCTTTAATGGATCAGGAAACCCGAGCGATGCTGAGCTTTGGGTAAGAGCTACAGAAAGAATTTTTAAACTTCTCAAATGTACTAATGAGGAGCGTCTCTTGTGTATTGCGTTTCAACTCACTGGACCAGCTGGTGGGAAACTAGGCAGAAGGTTATTTCGACAGAGCATCTGGCTCAGTTTACTTGGGATGAGTTTAAGGAAGCATTTTACGACAAGTACATCCCTAAAACCTATAGAGCAAAGAAGGAAGCAGAGTTCTACAGTCTGAAACAAGGGAAGATGACAGTGACTGAATACGATGCAACCTTTTGTGAATGGTCAAGGTATGCACCCGAGTAGGTAGATACCGACGAGAAGATAGCAAAGAAGTTCCGTGGGGGACTTAGACATGAACTAGGAATAGCATTAGCCAGCCATAGAGGACTGAGCTATACAGACATACTAGGACGAGCCTTAGACATGGAGACAGTTATGCCGGATGAACAAAAGATTGTAGCACCCGTACCAGCACCAACCCAGGCTCCAACTCAAGACTAGTCCAACAACAATAACAGCGGCCTTAAAGGAAAAAAGAAATGGGAAGGAGGAAATCAAGGTGGAAATTAGCGTGGCTTTCAATAGCCGAATCGAAATAATCCAATGAGCTCATCCAGTTTCATGCTAGCAAGATCTCTTACTTCTTCAATTGCAGCCACTTTGTACTCGAATCTGTTGGGAAGAGATCTTAATACCTTTCTGACAAGATATTCATCAGTGTACTTGTTCCCAAGGGCCACACTTTCGTTGATAATTTTCAACAGCTTTGCATGAAAGTCACTGATTGACTCATGCTCTTCCATCCTCAGTAACTCGAATTGGGTTGCTAGTTGTTGAAGACGTTGCCCTTTCACACGATCATTTCCTTTAAAGGAGGTCTCTAGAATATCCCATGCTTGCTTTGCTGAATCGCATGTGGAAATAAGGGAGAATATTTCCATAGTAACAGATGCTTGAATGGCATTCAGTGCAACCTGATTCATCCCCAATTCTTTCTTTTCAGCTTCCGACCAATCTTTCATGTCTTTGACTTTGCCAGCATTGGGTTGGCCCGTGGCTATGATGGGAGGTTTGAATTCTGACTTTATCGTCTCCCACGCCTCTTCATTGATGGCTCTAATGTGTGCTATCAAACGAATCTTCCAATATCCATAGTTGGATCCATCAAGAATTGGTGGTTTCGTCATCGAACTGCCACCTGTGGAAGTCATTGTGTCTTATCACGAATGCAGCAACACGTTTAGATGTCTGTCCCAAGATCAACACCTGTAAGATCGGTGTATCGCTCTGATACCAATTGTTAGATCTAAACGTATACTTTATGCATATAAAGTTATTCGCGTTACTGAAAAACTTAGCACAGACAGTATAACAGAAACAATAAACTGTGCTGAAATAAAAGACACACGATATGGTAACCCAGTTCGGTTTTGCAACCTACGTCTGGGGGGCCTTTGCCCAAGAGAGAACCAATCCACTATTAGAAGAAATGGCTACAGAGGATCTTACACATACAGGTCACCACCTTATGCTACCCTTTCGCTCACCCTCTTCCTAACGTCACGTGAATTCGTGATTGACGATCTACAATCGTTAAACCTAAGTCCGAACTGCCAGTTCGACCCTTAACTCTCTTTAGAAACTAATTTATCAAAGATAATCTCTCACAATAATTCGTGCTCTCACAATACAATACTCTCAAGAAAGTATAAGCACTCAAACAATAAAACATGGATGGCGTCTTCCTCACAATATAGATGTCGAATATATATAAGCGAAACCCTAGATCTCTTCTCCATCATGTACATCTATTTAGATCTTCTTTCCTTGTGAAGATAAGGCTTGGGGAACACGTCTCTTATCTGCTTGATATGTATCTTGTCCGCATCTATCATAAACTTGGAAAAGATCCCGCAAAATCCGCACCGATAAGGTAAGTCTCTGCCAGACTGTTCCAGGTTCCCTTAGCACAGACTGAAGCACACATAACAGAGATTGTTCTACGCAGTGGCTTCGACACTTCAGCTGTACTTTTTGGCTACATAAACTTTGCCAACATCTTCGAGCAGTATCACCTCTTGAGCAGCAACACCTCAAATCCAATAATTTCATTGTGTTGTAGATGTCGAATGACACTACTTCTCCTTCGAACTCACACGTTAGATTTCCCGTATCACAATTAATCCTTGTGCGAGTGGTCTTCAAAAATGGCCTGCCCAACAACATTATTGGTGGCTTGTGTGAAGATCTCCCCATGTCTAGAATATAGAAATCCGCTGGAAAAATTAGGTCCCTTATCCTGACCAAGACGTCCTCCAAAATCCCTTCAGGCCATATAGTCGATCTATCAGCCATTTGAATAGCCATCCTTGTAGGTTTGAGTGGCCCCATCCTTAGATCATCATACATCGACTTGGGCATGACATTAATTGATGCTCCGAGTCTAGCATAGCCTTTTCAATCTTCATATCTCCAATGATGCAGGAAATATAGAACATCCCTGGGTCAGTGCACTTGGTCGGCATGGGGGTGTCTTACAACACTGCAGATACATTATCACTAACTTAAAACCTTGCATCATTTGTGTACTTGATCTTTCTTGTACATAATTCCTTTAAAAACTTAGCACACTTGGGCATAGACTGTAAGGCAGTCAAGAGGGGTATGTTGACCTCGACCTTTTGAAATATTTTGATCAGTTCCTTCATCTCTTGAGCTTCCTTATCCTTTGCAAATCATCCTGTGTAAGGAGCTTTTGGCTCATAAGGTTTTGACTTAGTCACATTCTCAGCCTCTTTCATTGCTTTAGCTCTAATTTCAGCAGCATCGAGTTCAGCTTTCCTTCTTATGTCTGCCGCTTCTCTTTTAACGTGTGCCATTTTCTCATCTGACAATTCTTGTCATAGCTCCTCAACATCACCTGAACCCATAGGTGCCTCTTCATACTTTTCTGGTTCAACCTCATCTTCTTGTTCAATATCAGCATCGTGCCCAAGAGACTGTTGTTTCCCAGATACAGCTCCTTGAGATACATAATGGTTAGGCACATTTTACTTCAGGCAACTTGGCTCCACTGCGCAATATAATAGCATTCACTTGAGCCTTCTTTATCTCAACTTGAGATGGTAGTTCTCCCTTCCCTCCATTTAGCATTGACTTAATCTGAGAGATTGATTCTACCAAATGGCTCAAGGTTCCATTAATATCTCTCATGCCTCCCCTTATTTCCATACGAAAACTGTCCAACTCTTGATACCCCTTTCTTTGTTCAGCTGCTAGTCTCTCCACTTCACTCCTCAGGGTATCTCTTATTGATCTCTATTATGTAGAAGTACATAGGGCTGATGTGGTAGTTGCCCTTGTTGAGGTGCATTCAGATTATTGTTATTTCCGTATCTTAAATTGTCATTGGGCCTCCAAGGTCCGTTGTTAAAGTTCCTTCGCTGCCCAACATCTCCTTGCTGGTACGGTTTCCCAATGACATTAATTTCTTCATCTTTGTACAGTGATGGGCACCTATCAGTGGGATGAGTGTTGGTAGCACAAAGTTCTCACTTCATCACTTTTTTCTTCATGATGGGATTGGAATTTTCATCCCCAACAACATTATTTTTGTTCTGGTTCATCATTTCCTTCATCATAGATAACAAGATATCGAATTTGGGATCGCTGCTGGTCGGCTCATGCGTCCTGGGCACTATGGTCTTATTTTGGTTCATTTTCCTATCTGCCATCTCAGCAAAGAGTTTGAATATTTCACTTGGTGATTTGTTGATAACGTTACCACCATAGGCTGCATCTATCCAATCTCGTTCAGACTGCCTGAATCCATTCATGAAGGCAGTGATTAAATCTTTAACTCCTAAACCATGCTGAGGACACCTTGCAATTAGCTTCATATACCTAGAGTGGTAATCATAGATGGATTCACCATTGCCCATTTTTATTTTCTGAATTGCCGCTCTTGCGTTCTAGATCTGGGCAAAGGGGTAATATTGCTCAAGAAACTTCTGCTACATCTATTGCCAAGATGTGACGCTGCCCTGAGGTAGTTGGTACAGCCATTCCCTTGCTCCATCTTGTAGTGAAAATGGAAACGTCAGGAGGGGAATATATTCCCTTAGTGTGTTTTATGCAGCGGTGGTGTGTATAGTACGCATTGCTATCTCAAAGTCCTGCAAGTTGCGTTGCGGATCCTCTCCAGGCAAATCACTGAACTTGGGCAAGATCTGTATCAGAGAATGTTTTAGCTCCCAACTGATAGTGATAGCAGGCAAAGTGATGCCTGCTGGGTTCAAGTTGACATCTGTTGGAAACATGATTTCCTTCAGAGTCTTCTCAGTATCATCTTGTTGTTGCACCATCTCCTTTTCTTCGGACTGTTCGCAATCTAACGTTTGTGGTGGAGACATCTACTCGTCACTCGCCAGTTCCTCCTCTCGTGCTCGTTTTTCAGCTTCCCTCTTTAGTTTCTTCTGCTCCTTGATGTACTTCTCTGGTTAAAAATGATACTTCAATTCACCGTCGATCCAAATAGGGTCGGAGCAAAACATGTACAGGGTCTCTCCCTCAAGAGACAGTTACAAAATCAGCTCCCCGGCAACGACGCCAATTTTGACGAGGCTGTCATTTGCTCTCTCAAAATGAATTTGTAGCCTATCCTCACAACAATATAGTTAGTAATTAAGTACAGGGTCGATCCACAAGGAGTTGACTATCACTATCTCTTGAAACCTCATCCACATGTAAAGAAAGTTTGGTTTTGCTATCTTGGTCACCAGGCTTCTCTTGCCCAATTCGAGAACTTAAATGAATGCTGAAAAGAAAATAGATAACTTGATCAATAATAAAAATGACTTGATCTGGACAATTGTTAATTGAAAACCCTAGCTTGGTCATTAGTGCAAATATATTCATTACATGCATGCATCATTGGTTATAGGACTTAAATGCTGAGATCCCTTTTTACTCGTCACGCTCTCAACAAACCCTTCCCTGACCTATCCTTACTTAGTTGGCGATGCACTGCCGGCTCCATACTTTGGGCAATACCTCTGTCGGAGTCATCGTTCAGTTTCTTACCCAAGGAGCATTAATCACTAGAAAGGCCCAACAAGGAATCATCACGTCTAGCCCAATAGGGTAAACACCTTCCTCTAATATTAATCGATATTAATTGAGATAAGTTATGGAAAACACTCATACTTCCCAATTGATTAGTGATTTAATATGTCCTAAGTGATTAACGGCCTATTAACCTCTTAGTTGTATTACATTATATTGGAATAAGTTCATTAACATATTGGAAACACATGCATGCAATTATCTCACACAAATTAGACCTCTCAAGCTTAAGTAATCACCTAACTATCTTGCCCAAATCAAGTATAAAAACTTAGTTAGACATACAAGTAAAACTACGAACACAATAAATAGAGGAACTCATAATAAGAACTATATAAAACTTACGTAGTACGTGAAAGCAAATACGGCCAAAAGTGCTGATGAAAACAGTATGAACTAAAATATAAATAAAATGTTGCCCGTATGACTTGTTTTTCTCCTCACGATCTCTCAAATAATAAAAGGGAATGAAAGCATAAAGTCGGCGTCCTCTTGGAGCAGCTAGGCTTCAATATATATAGGCGAGCACTTAGGATTTGGGCCCCCGGTCCTTAACATGGAAGGAATCCACGAGCTGATAGTAGGCGGTGGAGTGCTAGAGAGTTAAATTTATATTTTATCTCGGTGTAGTTCGTATATGCTTTGTTTAATTAATTATAGAGTCATTAGTTGTTGGGTCGTCTTATGGACCTTAGTTCATGGGCCTTAGTTATTAGGGTTAGACAATTACTTGATTCTCAAATTAAGTATTTAAATATTTTAATAGGGTTTAGGAGTGGCTATCGTGTGATCAATAGGATTTGCGGCTTAAAGCTGTGGCTGCAGGATTTATTTCCTATGAACCTCTCTTGAGGTGTTTATCGTTTTCCCTATCGTAGTTCTTTTCCTTTCTTCTCATCTTCACTCTATCAAATTGGTCCGACCTTACCTTGGTATGCAAGTAATACTTGATAAGCACTACCCCAATATGGCAAGTCACATCTATCTCCAAGAGATCCTTAGCGGATCTTAAATCTAGTCGGATAAGAAAAGATATTTAAGTTAGATCATCTTTTTCTTATCCTTCTAGACCTAGGAGAGAAACTCACCAGCTCACCAAAGCATTCCGCCTATCTTGACCAATCACGCTCTACCTAAGTTGCTTCCAGAAATAAAGCTTTCCTTCCCCATATTGCCCAATTTCCACCTGCAAGGCAACAGACCACCTCCTGCCCAAAATATGTCCTTCAAGACACTAAAACTAAACAAAGCACACACAAAGACTCAATCTAAACTACCTAAAACAGACACTAAAAAGACATAAAATATGGACTCATCAGTAATGTATTAAATTACACACTATTATCAATAAATTAAATACATAACTGTTCCTTCCATCCTCGAAATATATATCATGTCCATTTTTTGATATACACCACCAACTTTCTCATACTCCCTCCGTCTACGAACAGTTTGCACACTTTTTCTTTTTTGTCCGTCCACCAAAAGTCTGCACTTTCTAGTTTTAAAAACCATACCCCCACCACATATTCTTGTTTGTCCTTATTTCATCATATTTCATCTATTTTACTAAACATGACCCACCACAATATCCACTACTGCACTTTTTATCTAGTTATTACCCTTTCTTTACTCACAATACACACTACTACAATTTCTTAAAACTTCCATCATGGTTAAATGTGCAAACTATTCATGGACAGAGGGAGTATTTTACCTGACAACAATTCAAAAGTGGTGGGTGGATCCTTTTTCACTGAACAAATAATGTATCAAATGTCTTTTAAAACTCGTGCCATGAAAGTTGGATATATATATTTTGTGGACGGAAGAAGTATTATATTATATAATAGAAATAGTAATTTTGCAAAATAAAACTCTTTTAATATAAGTATGGATTGAACTTTTTAACTCATAGTAGGAGAGAATAAGAGTTGCTCTCGCTCATGTCTACCGGTGTAAAACAAATGGCAAGGTTCGACAAATGAGTCCAAAATCAGACGGGCTTCATCTATATAAAGAAAAAAGACAATTTAATTGAAATTTAGCTCGACACGACATGTACTTAAGGCCAATATTAAATTAGATTACTCGGGCTCAACCCACTTCAATTATTTTATATTGGAACTAGTATTAAAGGTTGAGCTATGTCATTTTCATGGCATGACTTATCTTTAGGCCGGCCCTACCTAGTCTTACATGATTGATGCCGGTGGCCCTAAGTAAGTCGTAGGGCCAGTCCTAAGGGTGTGCGAGCCTGAGCGACGGCCTAGGGCCCCAAAATTTTAGTTCTTACAATCTCAAGTAAAATGAGTATATAAGTAGTTTTTTAAGCTCAGTTGGCAAACTCCTCCATCTCGGGTGGAGTCGTTATGACCCTACCCGAGCTTTTTTATATTCTACTCATAATGTAAAACACAAAAAAAAATACCAATTGATAATCTCTCTTATGCATAATTAGGTAAAAACATAACGGCTTTCAGGCAGACAGTCTTCACTAAACTCTAGCTAAAAGGGTGGTTTTTTCTCCTTGTGTAGCAAAAGGGCTCAAACGAATGTGAGGTGCTATACCGAATCCCCTGCTCATTCCAGTGGCTCAACTAGTAACCAATGGCGAAAACTAAAAAATCCATGGTTTCCCAATAGAACCCTCTTTCACCTTTAGTTTGCCTCCACGAACGCGCCACCCTATTTGGCCTCGCCCAACCTCCACTGCCTAACAATCTTAGGGGTGGTTCGGTATACCATACGAGGATTTTTTGGTCATACCGATACCATACCGAAAATTTCGGTATGCATAATTTTGATATTGATACCATACCAAACTTTTCGGTATACCGAAGTTCGGTATACTAAAATTTCGGTATGGTTCAAAAGGCATACCGTTATCGTACCATATTTTCGGTATACCGTCTTATTTTCGGTATACCGTAAAAGTACGGTATACCAAAAATATTAATGAATTAATATAATGAATAATTCATTAATAATTTAATATATATACATATATAGTTATATAAATATATCAATTTATATATAATTATTTAGAATTTTCTGCATATACCAAATCTTCGGCATATACCGCGATTTCGGTATGTACCAAATATCGGTATTTATTGAAAATTTAGGTATACCAAAGTTTCGGTTCGGTACGGTATACCGCGGTATTTAAAATTCATATACCGTTACCATACCAAAACCTTTCGGTACGGTATCATACCATACTGAAAATACGGTATACCATAAATTCGGTAAAATACGGTATTTTTCGGTTTGGCTCGATCGGTATACTGATATTTCGGTATTTTAATCCACCCCTAAACAATCTTATAAAGGAAAGAAGGGCAAGGGTCCTTGATAAAAGGTATGCCATTGAAATAAAGTATGACAAGGAGAAAAACATGAATAAATATTTGCAAAAGATGGTCCCCCACAGTTGTATGTTGAGTTCAGTCATGCTAGGCTGGAAAGTGGTGGAGTGGGAGACATGCGATCAATTAATCACATAACTATTATTAATTAACTAGAGGTTTAAAATACACATGAAATATAATATATGTATACATAGGAGAACATCACCTTCATTAATCCAACCACGCCATTATCCTCACTTTCTCTTACCCCTTTTGACTTTATATATAGTAATCATTCTTAACCCCCACGCTCTTAAATCATTCCTTCCTCAGTATCAAAGCATCCTACGCCAACCACTGAAACAAAAATTTATGCAACATTAATTATCAAATAAATTACATTCTATTTCATCTAATAGTGTAATAATGTCAATTATAAATTATTGACTTATTACGTTATTAACAAGTACTATTTGATAAAATAAATATCAAAATATATTTCAGTGATCAATTTACGAATAGAATGATCGACTTAACATCACCCAATTATACGGGCTATTTTAAAGCTCTAGTTACGAATGGCACGACCATAACTTAATCCTGGAAGAAGAAGATTAGGTGAGAATGCTATCTTAGGTGAGAAATGAGAATGAATCTGTATCCTTAAACTTTTTTAATGAATGACTCAGATTTAACGATGCATTAAGTTACTGAAATTTATGCATTAAGTTATTATAGATTATGCATTAGAGTATGATAAAAATGCATTAAAATGCATTAAAATGTATTATTCTCATGTTCTCATGTAGAATTTATTCTCACCAGATCCCTACCCACTTAATCCATAACATGTTACACTACTTAATTCACATAATTAGTCCGAAGCTCGAAATCCTACTCTTGTGCTCTAGATATGGTTACACGATTCGGAGCTCGGCTCAAAAAAGGCTTGTTCGAAGTTGATTCATTTACTAAACGAGTCGAGCTCGAGCTTCAAACCGAGCTCGACATTTTTTTGAGTCGAAATTGAGCTTACCTATATTTGGCTCGTGAGGCTCGCAAACACGTTCAAGTTCGATGCTAAACAAGCTAGCTCGCGAACATGTTCGCGAATCTTCTAAACGAACACGTCAGCGAACATGTTCATGAATTTTTTAATACTTTTAATATGTATTTTTTTATTTAAAAATTTTAAATACCAATATTTATTTTATATATAAATTAATAAATTGATAATTTTTAGTTTATTGAGCCGAGCTCAAGCGCTCGAGCTCGAGCTCGATTCAAACAAATATAAAGTAAGTCAAGCTTAAATCGAGCTTGATTCAAACAAATATAAAGTGAGTCGAGCTCAAATCGAGCTCGAGCTTGGTTGTTACCCGTTGACCCGAGCTCGAGCTCAAAATACAAAGTTCGAATCGAGCTCGAGTTGAGCTCTGCCTTACAATTTTCTAACGAGCCGAGCTCGAGCCTGCCAGTCTTCAGCTCGGCTCGGCTCATATTACACCCATAGATCTAGAGCTTTAGGGTTTAGAAACTTAATAATTTGAACCTATGAGTGTGTTGGCTTATGTATTAATGTCATGCGATGTTCTAGAATAGAAAATATTCTATCTTTATCTCAATCAATAAATGATTGATTATTATTTAAAATTCATTAATTATATTCTCTTCTAAAATGATCATCAACTAACGAGTATTCGAATGGGTCATACGGACAAAATAATTACGTTTGAAGACATGCATGAGAAAGCCCCTAATTCACATCTGCCAAAAATAAAAATAAAAATCAAACTGGAAAATTTGAAAGAGCTTTCTTCTTCTACATCCCTTTCAAGCTAATGAAACAAAACTCCACAACTAGGCCCCTACACACTACCATGGAAAAAATGTCGATCGTCAAAATCGTCGTCACATCACTACGAGGTGGCAAATGTGCTTCGTCGTTATTGTTGAAGACTTTTGTGACGGATTAACTATAGCTTAGCAATGGATCAAACGAGAGTAATGACGAACTGCAAATTCGTCACTAATTAATTTGGTTATGGGGCGACAAATTTGTAGTCCACCGTGAGTTTCGTTCTTGTTTACCTATTTTTAATAGTATCTCTTTTTAGTGTACGTAGTTTAATGTCATGTACTCAAATAAAAATGATTTTATTCCTATCTCAATCAATAAATGATTGTATACTATTTCCAAATATTAATTATCTATCCTTGTAAAAATTATTCTAAATTTTTAAACAAAAATATGAATCTAATTAAAGAGTATTATATCAGATCATATGGACAAAATAATTACATGTCAACACATGCATATAGAAAGCCACTAATTCAGCTGAAAAAAAAAAATCCAATCAATACATCTTTAACAACAAAAAGAAAAAAAAAATCAAAGAGCTTTCGCTTTCCACATACTTTCAAACTAAAACAAAACTCTATGATTCTCAAAAGTCAGCCTCTACACAGCCACAACACAAACACTTTTTTATCAATATTGGCAAAACCTCAATTAAATAGAACTAATCAAGCTCCTATTTTCATGTCTGAAACAGAAATCACACATATTTCACAAAATCTTTAAATGGGCTCCCTCTTTTCTCTCACTCTGAATTCTCTCTCTCTCTCACTCACTCTCTCACTCCTAGTTTCCTCAAAAGCTGAAACTCTCGAGATCAAATCAGCCAAGATTCTTGATTCTATCATCCGAGACTACACATTGAGATCATACAATAACAACAGCTTCAAAACAGGTAAACTATACAACATTGATCTACCAACAAATCTCTCCGGCATAGACATCGACGCAACAAGATTACGGTGCGGCAGCCTTCAAAGATACGGTGCAAGCATAAAAGAATTCTCCTTAATCAGTGGCGTGAATGTTGTTCCCTGCATCGAGAGAGTGATCCTCGTACGACAAGTTGTCGGATCGAATTGGTCATCGATGTACTACAAAAGCTACGAGCTGTCCGGTTATCAGCTCGTTTCGCCTATATTAGGCCTACTAGCTTACAGTGTTGGTGGAAGCACCAACACTACCACCCCGACTGAGCTCAGTGCTCAGTCGGGTAAAAAACAGATAACGATAGATTTTAGCAACACAACGTTGCTCAACAAATCAAGGATGAGCCCGTTGTGTGCTAGCTTCAATCTTGATGGGAAGGTGAGTTTGTCTGACCAGGAGCGGCCTAATGTGTGTGTGGCGACGGGACAGGGCCACTTCGGGCTGGTGGTGGAGTCGCCATTGATGCCGTTGAAAGGGAAGGTGAGTAAGGCGAAGATAGTTGTGGTGAGCTCGATTGGAGCTGCCTTGGGGGCTTTTCTTCTGAGTTTACTAGTGATCGCAATGTTTGTGAACGCGAAGAAGAAGGCGAGGATGGATGAGTTGGAGAGACGCGCTTACGAAGAGGAGGCGTTGCAGGTTTCGATGGTTGGACATGTGAGGGCTGTTACAGCTTCCGGAACGAGGACTGCGCCCACCATCGAGCATCATCATGATTATCGAGTTCGACATTCTTGATTGAGGATTTTTGATTTCTGGTTAATTAATTTGTTTGGTCGCTAGCTTATTTTTTGTGTATGGTGGTTTATGATGATATATTATGAGTCTGTATGTTGTGTATTATATGGTAATTAAGAAGAAAGAATGAACTGAGTTTGCAGCATAGGATTCATACATGAGTTCTGCTCAAATCGAATTTCCTACTCATAGTTCTTGTTTCATTTTTTTACTCCTTCAATTGATTGAACGACATGTGATATTGAATAAAATTTATTTCATCCAAATAGGGTATATAATTATTTTCAAATCACAAAATGTCAAAAATCTGACAAATAAAATAGAGGATGATCAGATCCAAGTTGGAGGGGTGATCTAACTCATTTTTGGTTGTATTCATTGTTCTTCTATTCTTTATCTTATTCTAGTTTTGATTCTTGTGTTGATCCTCTTGGCTACGTCATATAACAACTTAAATTGTCACTATTTTTGGGTAGGAATGCTTATGTACTACAAAGAAAAAAGTGAATGTACCGACGGATCACTAAAGACAGGCAAATGATGGCTTTACAATAAATGAATAAGCATTTAACGACGGGTTTTCTAATAGAATAGTGACGGATTATGGCGCAAGGCAATTGAGTTGCGAATTGACAATGGTTCGGCAAAAAAATTCCAAAATCTGTCTTGTCGTAACCTTATCGTCTTTACCTTTCGTAAGAAGATTGGTTGGAGAACACAACCATCCATTGCTAACCGCGATGGAATATCTCATCCCTAATCGGCCAGTCACTATCGGCGATTGAGATAAACGACTGGATTTTTTGTTCGCAATGTGTTGCTAACTCATGGCAATGGATTATTTTCATCATAATTTTGCTCGGCTACAAGGAAATCGACATTGGTTTGCATGTATCGACAATTTGTCGTATGCTAAAACTTGCGACGAATTGGCAACAAAATATTTTGTTTTGCGCTTTTTAAATTTGCAGTGATATTCGAGTTATGCTGTTGTTTGAATAAAACTAAAATAATCCAGACACTCAACAAAAGTTTTACTCAAGTCCTTAGAAATTATGTATCAAAAAATATATATATATTTTGTTTATGAAAGATTATAATTGTCGGAAGTGGAGGGGACCACATAGTAATTTTGAAACATAGTTGTAGTTCCACTTTAATTTCTGTTGGGAAAATTAGTAAAAGGTTTCGATTGATATCAAAATCTAACTGACCCCAACCGAGTAGATGAAAGCCATCAATTTGAACTTAGTTAGAGCTTACTGTTTGAGTGTAGGGATTTTATCTTTACATATTTCAAACAGAAGAAGGCAGCCGAACTGAAGAAAGCAGTTCGTGAAGAACTAAGCAGAGACCCAAACTCAGTTGACCCTCAAACTCAATTGAGACCCAAAGCTCAGCTGAACCACAGACTCAGTTGGACAACAATTCAGTTAACTCCTCAACTGACCCATGCAGCCCAAGTGTGAAAAGAACTTGTGTTGAAGTCAGACGTCGCAAAGCGCGAAAGTCCTTCGCGTCAACGTTATAAAGCTCAAAGCTCGACGTTTACTTCAGAAATAAGACGAAAGTCCTTCGCATCAACGCTATCAATCCCAAACCTCAAGTCAAGTACAACGTTTACTTTGGAAGCAATGCAAAAGTCATCCACGTCAACGTTATAAAGCTTGAAGACCAAGTCCAAAGAGATCAAGGAGACATCGGCACCCACACTGTATTCAATATTGCAATGCAGTACTTTTAAAATTGTAATACAAATATATAATCATAATCCAATCAGAACCTTTCTCAAATTAGGTTAGACAAGTAATATCATAAAATCAGGGATCGTTCTAGAAAAGAACTCAATATCCTTCATCCCAACGTTGATGTCCCGTTTATTCCACAGTTCATATTTAATTAGATTTTTGCCATTTTTTCTTCAATTACAATCTATAACGTTTTAGTATAATTTTTTGGTTATAATTAGGATTCATCTATTCGGATAAGGTTTATACATATATATTTTATACTACCTTCGGTCTCTAAGTCTCTTTCTAGAAGGAAGTGACAAGTGTATTAAGGAAAAAGTTGTTGAATTAGTTGTGAGTAGATAAAAAGTGATTGAATTTGTTGTGAGTAGAGAAAGGATCTCATATTAAGGATAGTGATATATTAATTAATTGAGATAGTGGTGGGTCATACGTGATATTTTAGTTAAATAAGTTGATAAAGTAAGGAAAAGAGATAATAATTTGTTATGGGGTAGTGTCTAAAAGTAGTTAGGAAGAAACTTGGGGACCGTCCCACAAAGAAAAGATAGGAAGAAACTTGGGAGCTAGGGGTAGTATTTAATTTGCATTATTAATTTTTAATTGATTATAAGAGTTCAAAAATTAGGATTTTCTTTTTTTATAAATTCTACTCTCTCCATCAACAATAAGTGTGACCTTATTTCCTTAGTAAGTGCGACTTTTCTCACAATATAAAAAAGAAATAACTATCCATTTTATTATTACCACACATATCAACACTAAATAGGGATTTTAAGAATTTCCCAGAAAAGTTTTCAAAAAAAAAAAAGAATTTCTCAAAAAAAGTACTATCGATTAATTAAATCTATTAAAAAAAAACACTACCCACTCCTTCCACCATATGCGAGGACTTATTTCCTCTTTAAGCCATCCACAATAAGTGTGGTTTGTCCATAAATAAAAATGACGTCACTTAATATATTACACATTTACATTCCGCATTCTAACTCACACTCCTTTATTCTACTAAAGTTAGCACTTATCTACTAAAGTCAACACATCTACCTTATCTACTCTCACCCACGCTTCTTCATTCTTCAAACTCGTGTCATTCCCTCTCAACCACACTTATCTTGGATTAATGGAGTTGTATATATCTCATTAACATATTTGGATCACTACAAGTTAGGAGGAGGGGATAGCACAACCTTCCAACTAGTTTGTTTCGTTGTGGTGTTGATGCAACATTTTTTGGTGGAGCGAATGCAATTGAAATCAGGATTATTCTTCAGAATGCGATGGGTGCTTTTGTGGGAGCCAAAGTTGTTTTGATGCATGGGAGTTTGCATGTGGAGGTAGGAGAAGCGATGGGATTGAAGGAGACTCTTTCTTGGATAAAACACAGAGGTTTGAGTCAAGTGGAGTTTAGGCCGGATAGTAAGATTATTGGTGATATAGTAAACTCACATCAGGTTGATAAATTCTAAATTTGGGGCCATAGTTGAGAATTGTCTATTCATCTTAGATTCATCAGAAAGTTTTCGTATTCAGCATGTGAGGCACGATGCTAATAGTGTGGCACATATATTAGCAAAGATGTCTACTAATTTTCCATTATCTTTTTTTTCTGGGATGAACCTCATGGAGGATCTTGTTAGTCCATGCGAATTTTGAATAAGGAATAAAATACTATTTTCTAAAAAAAGCTAGCATTACCTAAAAGAGACAGGTTATTTACCTAAAAAAAAGTAAAAAGAATAGCCATGTTACTTTTTCGTAAACATAAAATTAAAGTGAAGTTCAAGCTAAAAAACACTCAAATGCGGACAATGAAATTAAAAACCACAAGTATTCTATGTACTCCGTCCTTTATTCACGAAGATTGTAATTAGTTTATTATTTATTTATTTTTCCTTCGGTTCATGAAGATTCTAGCTAGTTTGCCCTTTTTTTGCTTTAGTATATGGTCTTACTCAATATCTTACTTTTTATCTCTTTCTCTACTCACAATGTTGAGTCTATTTTTTCACTCACTTAAAGTCTACTATATTATCTAAACTATCGTTAAAACCCGTACCACAAAAAACCTTCATACAATTTTTGTGAAAAAAGGGAGTATATAATTGGATTCAAATTACCAAAATTTAATCCCAATATTACTTTTTCCTTTTTAAAATCCATCCCATAGTTTTTCCTTTTTAAATCCTTCACATATATTGGTATGATTTTTTATTCAGAGTTTGACCAATCTTATATTATTAAATATTAATATGAAAATAAAATAGTTTATATATAATCTACATATATAATCTCCCGCAGTAAATCTTACTCTCGCCCGTAAAATTCCCGGGAAATCCAACGAATTTCATTTACATCATACCCGATCCACCGCCGCCGCCGCCGTCGCCGCCGCGCACCTGCAAAGGGCGCCTCAGCTTCCGAAACAGCAATCGTGGAGCATATGGAAACCCCCAGTACGAGCACGTTCTCCCCCGAGACGAAAACTCCGGCGCCGAAGCTTATCGGCTCCTCCTACCGCCGCCCCTCTTCCTCGCGCACAATTTACGGCGATCGCTTCATCCCCAGCCGCTCCTCCTCCAATTTTGCCCTCTTCAATCTCCCTAATTCGAGCTCCAACGCCTCATCGGATGATCCGAATTCGGCTTACACCAATCTGTTGAAGTCGGCCCTTTTCGGGCCCGAGTGCGTCAGCGGGGGGTTTCAGCCATTGACGCCGGAGAAATCTGTTTCCGGCGGAAGATCTTTTGGTCGGAGTAACAGTAACGGTAGCATTTTCCAAGTTAGGCCGCCGAATTGCAATATCTTCAAGTACAAGACGGAAACGAGGAAATCTCTGCATTCGCTGTCTCCGTTTGGGTTTGATGATCAGCTCCCTGGGGTTTCTCACAGTCCTGTTAAGGCCCCTCGGAAAGTTTGTAGGTCTCCTTACAAGGTTGTTTTTATTTTATTTTTATTTTTTTTTACTTCTATTGTTTTAAGCTTTTGAAGCTCATTTCTTTCTATTTTCTCTGATTTCTGATTAGTTTAGTTTTCTACACCGGACTTGGGAAATTGGATATGATCCCTCGTTGTGTTTGGATTTTATGGTTCCTAAGTTTTGACCTTTATGTAAACTTTTGCTTCTTTATTTGATGTTAAGATTGTTTTCATACATTTGGGGGTTGTTATTTGGTTTTCTTGAATAATTTGGTTTTCCATAGGTAGTGCATTTGGTTCTCAGTATTGAATTAGGATTATGGTTATTGTTGATTAGATTTCTTACCTCAGTGTTTGTGGACAACTATAATGGTATTTGGAATTTGAACTGCTTGAATTAATCGCTGTATTGCATAGGTTCTGGACGCACCTGCTTTGCAAGATGATTTTTATCTTAACCTCGTCGATTGGTCTTCCCACAATGTGCTGGCCGTGGGGCTGGGAAACTGTGTTTATTTGTGGCATGCGTCCAGCAGCAAGGTAAACATATACTAGTTCTTTTGTTGTATTTGAGTTGGGATTGCCTTCATGAATGATGAGGTTGGTCTTTTTGCCTGTTTATGCAGGTAGTGAAGTTGTGTGATTTAGGATCTGATGATAGTGTCTGCTCTGTCGGCTGGGCACAACGCAATACACATCTTGCTGTCGGAACTAGCAATGGAAAAGTCCAAGTATGTTTCGAAATTTTTGCTGGCATGTTATATTTTTGCAAAACGTGTAAATTCTCCTTCAATGCCATTTCTCGAAGTACTTTATAATGTTCTTGTCCACATAGAGTTGTATAATGTATATGTTGCAATAACACTTTTGGTGCAACAATGCATTACCTTAAGGTCAAAATATAAGTCGAGTTTTTGTTTAATTTGGGACTATTCTGGCTGCGTCTTAAACTTTTACTCCTTTGTGTTCCAAATTTTCTTCCTCTGATGAGTACTATACCTGAAAGTAAAGCTCTGCCGGTATTGGTTGTTTGGTACTGGTGTAACTAAAATTCAAATAATGCATGTTGATTCTCTGAGTTATACAGCGAATAAACTTTCTATCCACCTTTAATTGTTAGTGGGGTTTTCTTAAACTTAGGATGGCAAAGTTCTGCTTTTGGACTGTATCTTAATGTTGAGAAATTGCATGTTTCTATTATTTAAAGAAAGCGAAGTGGGGTGCATCTTGGCAGACATGAACTGATCTGCGGTTTTACTTTCTGAGCAGAATCTTAATTTTTGGCTAAGTGTTTGATTGTGAATTCTCATGATTGAAGTTGAATCATATGGCATGCAGTTGTGGGATGCCTCTCGGTGCAAGAGGATAAGAACGATGGAGGGACATCGGCTGCGAGTTGGAGCCCTAGCCTGGAGTTCGTCTACGTTGTCGTCAGGAAGCCGTGACAAAACTATTCTTCAGCGCGATATACGAGCTCAGGAAGACTATGTTAGCAAGTTAAGTGGACATAAATCAGAGGTAAGGCTCCGTATGAATTTTGCTTCAGGGCAGTAGCTCACATTACAATATTCCGATTACTGTCCTCCTTTGGATCTTGGGGGATTTGTGTTTTCCGATTCCTGAGAATTGTGGTTTAGGTTTGTGGATTGAAGTGGTCATATGACAATCGAGAATTGGCATCAGGTGGAAATGATAATAGGGTAAGTAGTTACTAGTTATTTTTTCTTGATATGCTTTCAAGTTTCTTTTTTTTTTTTTTTCCCAGAAGAACTGTATATTTTTGTCATAACTCAATCATACTTTAAATTTCTTCTTATTGTAGCTCTTTGTATGGAACCAACATTCAACCCAGCCCGTGCTAAAATATTGTGAACACACTGCTGCTGTAAAAGCAATTGCATGGTCGCCCCATCTTCACGGACTCCTTGCTTCTGGAGGTGGCACTGCTGACCGTTGCATCCGTTTCTTGAATACAACTACCAATACACCCCTAAGTTGCATGGATACTGGAAGTCAGGTAACTTGCTTGTCCTTCTTATGAAGACTTAAATTCTGTTATTTGTATGCTGATAGTCATCGCTTGTTAGTAAATCCTCATAGATCTTAAAAAAACGGATTGACCTTTTGTTTTTTGTCAATTCAAGAAATGGATTCATTTACTTTCATTGTCCTTTGTGCTGTCTGTGCTGGTTTGAATGTGTTTTTAACTCTCAAGTAAATGACTCAAATCAAAAAATTTAGTCGAGCAATGGCTTTAGTTATCCTACTTCAAGAAAGAAAGTATTACACACTTTTTAAGGAAAATGAAGGAGGCTTTTAAAACAACCGAATCACTTACCTAAAGAAATACACACCTAACTCGAAGCATTTCTAATGCAAGGTGTGCAATCTTGTGTGGTCAAAGAATGTCAACGAACTCGTGAGCACCCATGGCTACTCCCAAAACCAAATTATAGTGTGGAGATATCCTTCAATGTCGAAGGTAATATAATCAAGCATGACATAAAAAACAATATTCGTGCTTGTCAATTCTCTAGTCATTTCATGCAATCATCTAATATATTCACTTTCAATGCAGTTGGCTACTCTAACCGGTCATACTTACAGGGTACTCTACCTTGCCATTTCACCGGATGGGCAGGTATGTCGAGGAGAATCAGCAGTTTCTTTTTTATATCATTGATTCTCCATTAACCAATTGAAGATGACTCATTCATCATTAACGATGCTCGTTTCTTGTGCTGTACAGACAATCGTAACCGGAGCTGGAGATGAAACACTTCGGTTCTGGAATGTTTTTCCTTCACCTAAATCTCAGGTGAGTATCCTGATTTTAGTTCGACTTATATCCTGTCTGATAGCTGATGGTGTTCTAAGATTTGCGATAAACTATCATTCTGTAGAACACTGAAAGTGAAATCGGGGCTTCTTCGCTTGGAAGATCGCAAATTCGCTGATCCTCTGGGGAGTGTCACGCAACGCGTTGTCGCCCTATTTATTGTTTTCGCTCTGCTCACAACGAATATGACGACTCCTAATGTAGTAAGGCGAAGCAGGGAAGTTTGTCGGACGACACAGTGCTGTTGAAAACTTGCAGGTGGTTAGAAAACTCAGCTGATTGTTCTCGCAATCGAGCAAAATTGGTATATATATGTTTCTAATATTGTAGAAACATGAACAAAGTGTACAGGAGCTGTTATATGTTACTTAGTGACATTTAATTAAAGTTGAGAGAGAGAGACTACAATGTCTAAGCATAAGATGCTTCCGGCTCCCTATTTATTTTCTTGCAAATAATTTTTCTTCACAATTGAGAAGATCGTTTGTTTGAGAAATACTAAGCTGGAGCTATAAAGTTAAGTTTAAACTTTTTCATCAAAATTAATAGATACAAGTGCAGTCAAAAGTGATTTTTTGTAGGGACAACCGTTATGGAAATCAACAATCTTTGACCCAATTTTGTAATTTTGGCTAGGCTATAAATGAGTAGAGTTGTTGCGAGCTACTCGATGATCGACTCGAAAAAAGTTCGTCGACCCGATAACTAATTGAATCGAGTTTAAGCTTAAAATCGAGCTCGATGATTTTATCTAGCCGAGTTCGAGCATTGTGTTGCTTGACTGGACAGTAGGGGTGAGCATCGGGTCTGACCCGGTAGAACCGATGACCCGGAACTTTTTAAAAAAATGGACCGACCCGGACCGCATCTTTTCAGTTACATCAGGAGAAGATATCACAATCTGTTTCCCCTTCAATGACTTGCTCTTCACCATTGTTTGAATTCTAAAACAGTAACAAAATGAATAATAAATACGTTGTTCAAACTATACTTTTCAACACACGAATATTAGTTCGTAATAAAAGCAATCAGAGAACATGATGCAAACCACATGATCATTACTCCAAAGTTTCACTTCCTTGTAACAGACCTATACTTGACTTCATACAAAAGTTCACTTTTATTATGTATAAATATTACTCTTCATAGTAAACATTCACTGAAATCCAATATAGAACATAGAAATATCACAGAACAATTGTACTTTTAACTACAGAAAGGTTTACTAATAGTGAACAAGAACAAGTATATAGATGACACAACAACTACAGGAAAGTTTACTTTTGCCTATCAATACCAGATCATGAATACTCCCCAAAAAACATACATATCAAAGAAGAAGAAAGAACAAGAAGAGAAGAACAAGAACAAAAATAGAGACTAGACATTCACGAATGAAGAAAACCCTAATAGAAAAACCTAAACAGATAAAAACAAACTAAAATAAAAAAACTAACCAACCCAACAGCAGTAAATGAAGTAGAATAGCTGAGGAAGAAAGATTCAAAGGCCAGATCTATCATTCAAAGATCTACGACAATATCCAGATATGCAAAACCAAAAGGAAAACGATAATAAACTATCAAAGAAACACATAAAAAGAAGAAAATCTAGAAATCATATAGATCGCAAAAGCGAGAAACCAGAAATACGAATGAACCTAGGGTTTGCAAACGAATCGAGGAATCGAGCAAAACGACCTTTTCCAAACACCTCCGACGACGGCAAGGACCTCCGTGAACCAGTAGCAACGGCCAAACAACGCCGAGAAGACAGCAAAACAAGGGCGAAGAAGCGGTGATGGCGAATCGAGAAGAAGAGAGAAGGAGACTTCGGAGGAATCGAGAGAGAGCAGAAGGTGAGAGAGAGATAATGATTTTTTTTTTTTAATAAAAAAATCTTATATATTTTATAAGCGACCGGATTTGGATCCGGGTAGGGTAAGTGGGTGTAACCGGTTGTATCCCATACAACGGTCACACCCAAGTTTTTGCCAAAAAAATTACTACTAGCAATAAGCGCCGAAATCAGGTACAACCAAATTATATGCTTTAAATCCCGTGATTGTTGGGGAATTAAACATTTCTTTCAATGCAATTTCCGCATCACTCCTAAATTCAATAGTTGTAAGTGAAGAGACAGTAAATCAACGGGACCACACACTCCAAAATTAAATAGTTCGGCACACCTAAATACCTAAAACAACTCTGCTGCAAAAACAAAACATCACCACGCAAATTATAGATTTATTAATAAATATTACAGCCAATTTTCTAATTTTTCTTCATTTCTTGGCACCGACATACAAAAAACGAAAATAAAACATAACTAGCACGGCCTAACCTAAGGTACAATTTTCTTTTCGTACCCCAACATTTTACGCTATTTATATACCACTATAGAGAAACAATCTTGTACATTAATCTAATACTACAACATCACAAATAATAAGAATAATGATAATATACATTGGGCCTCTAGTCTAGAGGTGCAATTTGTATATATATGTGTATATATTTTCAATTCCTTCAATTAAACTGTCATGACAATTTTTTGTAGATCATATGTGAGCCACCGTTATCAAGAAGGGCCCGACATATAAGTTTGAGAGGCATCTAGTGATTTCGAAGAGGCAGAATCATTGTCAACGTGCTGAGGCCATGGAATCAAGCTCATTGGTGGAAAGCAGCACGAGCAGTCCTCTGGGCACGGCTGTAGAGTATCTAAACCCGACCCGTTATTACCATCTTCAAGGAGATCAGCATCGCTGTTGACCTCCTTGAGGGTCCCGCTCGAGGGGGCTGAGGCGTCCTTGAGTGGGCCCCAACACTCGACCTTGTTGAATTCCGGAATGTTGGAGTGGAAATACACCCAAACTAAAGCATTCTCCAGCTCTGGGTAGTTGTTGAACAAGTCCCCATCCCCATGCACAAAAGCCTTCAACACCTGATCATTTTTTATTTTTTTTTTACCAATATGCTACTTCGTAAGCTAAAATAAATTGGAATTAAATGAATTAATGTTAGTTTATCGCCATCAATCAATTTGCCTATTAATTGCTTCATTTTTGACGGATCATGTGCAAAATTGTGAAGTCATGTATACATGTGCATTACACATGTTACGTCCAAGCTTTTCTCACAATTATTAGTTAAGTAAACGGCAATGTAAGAATTGAACATTAATTCAGCCTTTTTTTTATTTGGCAAAACATGGCCCAAGACGCAACTCTAAAATAATGATCAATCAAAATAATTATGAACAATTTAATGAAAAAATCGTGACATATTTATTTTTTTTAATTTACAAACGCACACATAACTCGATCCCCCGACTTCTTAGTTATATTTATTATTCCCTCCGTCCACAAAGAGTAGTCTCATGTTCGTCTAACAAGAGTAGTCGTAATCCATTTATGAACACTATCCAACTAAAATTCTTCTAATTATGAACCTCACTATACTGATATAAAACACACAAAATACCACTATTAGACTCACCAATATATATATTCATTATCTAACACAACATTACAAATAATATGAGATATTTTCAATATTCATAAAACAGTCCACCAAAATTGTTAAAACCTTGCCACCCACCAATAAAATTATTTTTTGTAGGCTGAGGGAGTATTTGAAGACAAATTAAAAGATTGAGGGTAAATAGATAATTACGTACCACAGGAAGTTCTTTGCAGAAAATGAAATATCTGAGCCTGGCGAAGAGGTCTAAGAGGAAGTGACCGCCACTAATGTGACAATGGACGTGGAGTGACATTTTCCCTTTTATTTTCTTCCACTCCGCCACCACTTCATCTCTCTGCAACTTGTTGTACCATCCTTGCAACTGCATGCACCATCCACATTTCATTTTTCAATTAATTCCAATAATACACACATACTGTATCAATTATACATAAATATACATTTTATTTTACTTATATGTAAAATTATAAATATATTTAGAATTGATATAATGTCACTCAATATTTATAGTGTTATGTATATAATCTATACATAATTGATATACATTGATGAGGAACATATATTAGTGACTTACACCTTTCAGTTTGAACCGTGCCCAAAGTGTTACATAAGTTAAAATAGGAATTACTCGTATCGTCGTATTGATAATATTCCCTATTTTTTGGCATGGTTTTTAAAAAATAAAAATAAAAAAATAAAATTGATAGTTTCCATTACTTTTTAAGAGTTAAATATTTTCATTTATGAAACAAAGAAAGGGACATCATTAGTGGAGCAGAGTGGGAGAGTGGGACATAAAGAGTAGTATAAGAGGGATACCAAGTGAAACCTTATTCTAGTA
Organism: Schizonepeta tenuifolia; assembly: GCA_029490685.1. NCBI lineage: Eukaryota > Viridiplantae > Streptophyta > Magnoliopsida > Lamiales > Lamiaceae > Schizonepeta > Schizonepeta tenuifolia. The sequence continues at coordinate 91,665,171 of CM055957.1, read as the reverse complement.
CTCCCTCCGTCCACCAAGTTATGTCATATTTGGTGGGTGGCACGGAAATTAGATAAAGTTGTTTTGAGTGAAAAAAAGTTAAAAAATAGGAGTAATGAGATAATAACAAAAAAATAATGATAATGATAAAAAAGAGGTAGTATTAACCAAAAAGTAGGAATAAAATTGTTGGAAAGATAAAAAATAGAAATAAAGTTAATGTAAGGTAGAGTCAACAATGACAAAGAATAGTAATTTACATAAAGTAAAAAGGGTATGTTGGTAAAAAAAAATGAAACAGGACATTACTTAATGAAAACAAAAAAAAAAGGTGAAACAAGGCATAACTTGATGAACGGAGAAAGTACTTTACAACATCTTCTACGTCAATCATAGCTTTTCTATTCAAGACAAGTGAGACTAATATTTCAATGACAATAATTTTAACTTCATTTCACTATTTTCACTCACAATTAATTGAACCTTTATTCTACTCAAGTGAAACCTTAATTTCACTAATAACTCCACCTATTTTTTTAATCTTCGTGCCTAATATGCAATGAGACTTTATATTATGGAAAGAGGAATTAAATTCTTTTCTCTCAAAAAAAAAAATAGGTATATTAATTCCCATATTAACCAGCCCATGGGCAGACTTTTATTACTTAGCTTCTTGAAGATTCTTAAATTTGACAACTCAGCAAGAAAACGACACAGTGATCATCTCTCCGAAGAGGGATCGAACCGTACGCCCAAAATCTTTACCCTAAAATAAGATTAGATTTAAAAAATTAAATACCTGGGAATTGTTTATGGTTTGAGAGATGGCTAGAGTGAGCTTGGAAGTGATATCACTGTGTGTAAGTGTGTATGTTCTTGGATATTTTCCAGGATGCTTTCTCTCTGCTCCTAAAAACAGAACTTTCAGCTTTGATGCCTCAAATATTGCAGGCCCAAATAATCTTGCAACCTGATCAACCGAATAATATTACTTAATAAATCTTTTTAAATTTTAACAATTCCCATGATTTAATTAAAAAACAAAAAGTATAAAGAAAAAGGAAAGACTTACAGGGAAGATGGACTGATTCTTTCTGGGTCTCCTTCTTGTTCTGTGCAGAAAGAGAGAGTCTTTTTCTTCTGAAAACATATTTAGTTTTGATGGGAGGAGTAACGCTGCAGTCATACTTCCCATCTTAGATCAATAAATTCTTGAAAAGTGGTCTCCTAATTTCTTTTCTAATTTCTCTCTGCTCTACAATTTTGATGGTGGTTTGCGTTTCTATAACTGAGAGAATAAAGAAAGGCCTAATAATCTGGCAGTTGCTTTTTCTGGATTGTTAGCCAAAGACTTTTTTGCTTTATGATTCGGTGGTTTTAGCTTTTGCTTGGATGCCTAAATGTTTGGAAAACTTGGAAGTTTGGCATTCATACGCCGCGTGTAGTAGCAAACTGTGGAGAGAGAGAGTGGAAAAGGAGAGGTATCGGGCGAAAAAGTTGCGTGTCAAAATAGGATGTAAGCGGTTGGGTTGCTTCAAATTTCGAACTTCTTGTTTATTCACTCTTAAACAATATTTTGCATGGTTACTACTTAACCACGTTCTGCTTAATATTGACGTCACATTTCTCATTTGTATCCCATTATTTATATTTTAATAAGTTTTTTGTTAAATATTTAATTTTTCCCGTTCACCAAATGGTTGCCACGTTTACAACTTAAATTTCTCTACGAAATGGTTGTCACTTTTGCCACTCCACTCACATATATTGTGAGACCCTTACTCCACTCATAACAATACTCATTATAATTCACAATCACCTACCATTTTTTTAAAACCCGTGTCGTCCACAATGTGTCAACCATTTCGTGGTTGGAGGGAGTATTTGATTTCATTCTCTTATGTTTCACTATAATTTTACAGTTACTGACTAGGTTCATTACTTCTTAATGAATTGAGAAATTCTTGTATAGGAGTACATATATTACACCCAACCTCACATAATAATATTTTAATAATATAAATTATTATATTAAAATATTATCATGTAAAGGGTGAGTGTAAGTAGTACACCCACACACACACAAATTAGGTTCATTAATCCGATTATATTTGATACTCCCTTCGTCCACGAAATGATTGTCACATTCTTGTCAACACGGGTTTTAAAAAAAATAGTAAATAGTAGTGAATTATAATGAGTATTATTGTGAGTGGAGTAAGGGCCACACAATGAATGTAGGTGGAGTAGCAAAAGTGTCAATCATTTCATGGACAAACTTAAATGACAAAAGTGACAACTATTTCGTGGACGGAGGAAGTATTAATTTTATAAATATAATTCGACTTGTTATTTATTAATGTTTGTCCCAAGAGTATTCAATTTAAAATAAATAATAATAAGTTCTTGAAAGATATCTTCAACTCTTATAATATTTTATATTTTATTCTATTCTTTCTTCAAAACTATTACTATTTTGAACAATTGCGTAATTGGTTGAAGAGATCTAATAAATATTGTCACGAACCGAAACTTGAGCTCCTCGAAGTTTCCTCGCTCGTGCGGTTCTAGACTAGTTCGCCTCGAGACTGGCTAGGCAACCTCTCCACCAAGTCACTTGGCTAAGAACACAAGAAGGTATAAAGAGAGAACTCTTGGAGAATGCTAAAGAACTTGTATTGCTTGAATGCTTTGGATTCTTGGATGGTTGCAAATGAATGGCCAAGAGGCCTATTTATACAAGTGTGGGGAGGATCTAGATCCTTCCATGCTTCTAGGGAATTCTACATCCTACAAGGTTCTAGAGAATTTCTACAAGTATCCACATGATTCTAGAGAACTCTACAAGGATCTACAACTATCTATAAGGATCCACTATCTTCTAGAGTTTTCTACCATAATGTGGATCTTTCAAGACAATTCTAGAGAATCCTAGTTAACCTCACAGTGTTGGACGAGCTAGCGTGCGGGACGTAACATTCTCCCCCACCTAAGTCGAAGCCGTCCTCGGCGCGACCTAGGCTTGGTATGCTTCAATCTGGTCCCGAAATTGCCACAAGTGCTCTTCGTGCTCCCAACTACTCTCATTATCCGGAAGTCCCTTCCATCTCACAAAGTATTCCGTGTAAGGTGAAACACCTCTCCTTCGAATCACTCGGTGTGAGATGATCTCTTCAACTTCTTTGTCGAACGAGGTTATCATGGCCGTTGGTGCTCGCTTCGACGTCCCTCGTGTTGGATCCTCTGTGTCTTCATGGTATGGCTTGAGTTGGCTCACATGGAACACTGGGTGAATTTTCAACTTCGCCGGCAACTCCAAGCGATAGGACACATTCCCAACACGTCGCTCGATCTTGAAAGGACCTTCATATCTCCGGATAAGTCCCTTATGCACGGATCGGAAGGCCTTGAATTGTTGAGGGAGAAACTTCACCATCACTCGATCTCCCTCGTTGAACTCGACCGCTCGTCTCTTAAGGTCTGCCCACTTCTTCATCTTTTTGGCGGCCTTGTCCAAAGAAGCTCGTGCTAAGTCCGTCTCTTCGTGAAGTGTCTTGGCAAAAGTGTATGCCGACGGGACTTTGCCCCGAATACCCCGTTGTTAGGCTTAATGGAGTCGTCGGTTGCCTCCCTGTTGCTAACTCGAACTGACTCCTTCCAGTCGACTCGCTCTTTTGGAGGTTGTACGAGAATTGCGCCGTGTCGAGAAGCCTTGCCCAATCCTTTTGATTTGCGCTCACAAAGTGCCTCAGGTACAACTCCAATAGGGCGTTGACTCGCTCCGTTTATCCATCCGTTTGCGGATGGAAGCTCGTCGAGTATGCCAAGCTTGACCCCAATAGCTTGAACAGCTCGGACCAAAACTTCCCGATGAAGCGCGGGTCTCTATCGCTCACGATCGTCTTCGGGATACCCCAATACTTGACCACATGCTACACGAACAACTTGGCCGTGTCTAAGGCCGTCACATCGGGTGGTGCAGGGATGAAAGTGGCATACTTGGAGAATCGATCCACCACCACGATAATCGACCCCCATCCTTCGGACTTGGGAAGGCATGTGATGAAGTCCATTGACACACTCTCGAACGGGTGCTCCGGGATCGGCAAGGGTTGGAGCAATCCGCCCGGTTGTTGTTGCTCGATCTTGTCTTGTTGACACACAAGACACGTCCGCACATACGCCTCCACATCCTCCCGCATCCTAGGCCAAAAGTAAGAATTTTCCATGAGTGCCATTGTACGATGCATACCTGGGTGACCGGCCCACGTCGAGTCATGACACTCTTTGAGGATGTCTCTCCTCAAGCTTCCCCACTTTGGCACGAACAAGCAATCCCCTTTGGTGAAGAGCAACCAGTCTCGCACCCAGAATCGCCGAGTCTTGCCTTCCTTGGCAAACTCCATGATGTTCCGTGCCATCGGGTCCTTGTCCAAGCCTTCCTTTATACGCCATTTGATGTCGGTCTCGGCTTGGCTAATTGCGGCAAGCTCCGCCTTCCTGCTCAAGGCATCGGCTACACGATTCGTCACCCCCGGCTTGTACTCGAGCGTGTAGTCGAACTCCGCCAGGAACTCTTGCCATCGCGCTTGCTTTGGCGTCAACTTCTTTTGAGTTTAGAAGTAACTCGTGGCTACGTTGTCTGTTCGGACCACGAACTTACTCCCGAGTAAGTAGTGCCTCCACGTCCGCAAGCAATGCACTACCGCCGTCATCTCCTTCTCATGGACCGTGTATCGCTGCTCCGCCTCGTTGAGTTTCCGACTCTCGTACGCCACGGGATGCCCCTCTTGCATGAGCACACCTCCAATTGCGTAGTCGGAGGCATCCGTGTGCACTTCATACTCCTTCGTGTGATCGGGTAGGGCGAGGACCGACTCAGATGTCACTGCGGCCTTGAGTCGCTCGAAGGCGTCTTGACACGCCTCGCTCCATGACCACCTTTGAGCCTTCTTCAACAACTCTGTCAATGGGGCGGCGGATTGGGAGTACCCTTTGATGAACTTCCGGTAGTAGTTGACGAGACCCAAGAATGATCGGAGTTGGGGCACGTCTTTGGGTGGCTCCCAATCTTGGATGGCTTTCACCTTGGCCTTGTCCATCATGATCCGTCCCTCTCCAATACGATGGCCAAGGAACGACACCTCGCTTTGAGCAAACGAGCACTTCTCTAACTTCGCATAGAGCTCGTTATCCCTTAAGGCCTGAAACACCATCCGCAAATGCTCCACGTGCTTTTGCAGCGTGGGTGAGTACACAACAATATCATCGAGATAGACCACAACGAACTTATCAAGATACGGTTGGAATACCTTGTTCATCAAGGTGCAAAATGTGTCCGGTGCATTAGTGAGGCCAAAAGGCATGACAAGGAATTCGTATGACCCATACCTCGTCACCATGGCGGTCTTTGGTTCATCTCCCTTGGCAATACGCACTTGCCAATATCCCGACCGCAAGTCTATCTTCGAAAACCACTTGGCTCCTCCAAGTTGGTCGAATAGCTCCCCGATGAGTGGAATGGGGTACTTGTTACGCACCGTCAACTTGTTGAGCGCCCGGTAGTCCACGCACATCCGTAACGACCCGTCATGTTTCTTTTGGAACAACACCGGCGCGCCATAGGGGGATTTGGACGGTTGGATCATCCCCGCTTCGAGCAACTCCTTCAATTGTCTTTGTAGCTCCTTCAACTCCGGCGGGGCCACCTATATGGCGTGCGGGATGGTGGCATCGAGTCGGTCACCAACTCGATCCGATGATCCACGTCTCTTCTTGGTGGTAATCTCTTTGGGAGTTCGTTGGGCATCACGTCCTTGAACTCCTCTAACACGACTTTGATCTCCTTCGGGACCTCGTCTTTTCCCTCGGATTCGCCCTCGCTCTCGTCCGCTACACAAAAAGCGGCAAAGGTCTCCTCACCATGTTGGAGTCCCCGTTTAAACTCCATGGCGGAGAGAAGTCTCGACTTCAACGCCTCTCTTTTCGCCTTGATGGTACTTGTGGTCCCTTCATTACAAATAATTAGGGAATCCGAATATGGGACAATGAAAGCCCGTACCTGATCGAACCATTGGAGTCCGAGTACTATGTCGTAATCATCCATCGGGATCACCGTGAACGTGACCGCGCCATGCCAATCTCCAATTTGTACTCGGACCTCTTTCGCCTCCCCGGCCACCGGCTTGGCGGAAGTGTTTACGGACTTGATCGATCCTTTGCTAGGGACGACGTTCAACCGCAACGCCTTGGCCACACCTTCTCACATAAAGTTGTGAATCGCCCCCGTATCCACTAACGCTCTAATCTTCGAGTTCCCGATCAAGGCTTCCACGAACATCGACCCTTTTCTCGGCTCCTTTATTGGCTCTACTCAGGTCTTGACCGCGTTTAGTAGCTGCAGCGATCCCACATGCGGGTTCTCCCCTTCGGAACTCGACTCCTCCGACCCTTGGACCGCGGCTACCTTCTTTTCTCGAAACGGGCAATTGAACTTCAAATGGTTAGTGGCACCACAAATATGACAAGCTCTCTTACCCAAATCATCAGTGTGTTTCGTCGAGCTCGGACTCCTCGTCTTCGTCTTGTGTGGGCGGTCTTCCCCACCTTTTCCCTTGTCCTCTCTTCGGAACTTAGGTTTGTTGTTCGACACCTTCAACTCCACCAACCTTTCGGCCACCATGATGGCTTCCGTCACGTTTTGTGCATTGGACCGTTGGATCTCAAGCTTTGCCCACGGCTTGAGCCCAACGCGAACAACGCCTCTTGGTCGGTGAGGTTTGGCAACTCAAGCATGATCTCTTGGAACTCTTTCACATACTCCTTGATCGTCCTTGAGTGTGTGAGTTGCTTGAGCCTCGACCGTGCCATGAACTCCACATTCTCCGGGTAGAATTGGCGCTTGAACTCGGCCTTGAAGTCTTCCCACGTTGTCATCTGACACGTGCCTCGTTCAATGTCCGCCTCCCGGCGTCTCCACCATAGCAACGCCACGTCCGCTAGGTAGGATGGTGCCGTTTGCAACTTTGTTGCATCATCCCTCACGTTGGCGGCACTAAAGTATCGCTCCATACTCCATAGGAAGTCTTCCACTTCTCGAGCATTTCTTGAACCCTTGAAAGCCGGCGGCTTGGGGACGTCAATCCGAGGTGGTGCCGCACCGCCTCGCTCCCTGTTTGCCATAGCCCGCTCGAACAAGATCATCCTTCCCTCCATGGCTTCGAATTCGGCCTTCATTTCCTCCAAGGCTTCCATCGTAGCCATCATACCATCAAATGTCGCCCTCATGTCGTCTCGGAGTGCTGCACGCAATTCCTCCCGCAGGCTCCGATTCATCTCGTTGAGGGACACCGACACTTGGTTCTCGAACTCCTCATGCGCACCTTCGAGAGTCTCGACCCGTTCAACCAATCTTTCTCCGAGGTACTCGTCCAGGATGCCCTCGACCCGGGACACTCAAGACTCCACGGTGGCACTCTTGTCCACGGACTTGTCCCTCCTTCTCCTCTCGGTGATGTTGGACATGTTAACTTGATTCTCCATCTCTCCTTGCACACTCACTGACCTTCTTACTTGCGGAAGCACAACAGAACCACAAACCTGGCTCTGATACCACTTGTCACGAACCGAAACTTGAGCCCCTCGAAGTTTCCTCGCTCGTACGGTCCTAGACTAGTTCGCCTCGAGACTAGCTAGGCAACCTCTCCACCAAGTCACTTGGCTAAGAACACAAGAAGGTATAGAGAGAGAACTCTTGGAGAATGCTAAAGAGCTTGTATTGCTTGAATGCTTTGGATTCTTGGATGGTCAAATGAATGGCCAAGAGGCCTATTTATACAAGTGTGGGGAGGATCTAGATCCTTCCATGCTTCTAGGGAATTCTACATCCTACAAGGTTCTAGAGAATTTCTACAAGTATCCACATGATTCTAGAGAACTCTACAAGGATCTACAACTATCTATAAGGATCCACTATCTTCTAGAGTTTTCTACCATAATGTGGATCTTCCAAGATAATTCTAGAGAATCCTAGTTAACCTCACAGTGTTGGACGAGCTAGCGTGCGGGACGTAACAATATGCTCTCTTGGCTAGTTCACAAATTAATGAAGAATAAATAGTAGATTCAACTACAAACTAGTGCATGGAGCTAGTGAGAGTGAGTTGACTTTGTCAATAAATTCTATGCAAAAACTTTCCTACAATCGGTTACATATAATGTAATCGGTTTTAACCCGCATTATAACCGGACTCGGATCCGCACTCGCATGTTTAAAATAAAAAACTGCCGCAATATATCTTATACTACTATATTATTATCTGTAAGTATTAATAAGTTTGATGAGTTGGTCGAGTGGCTGGAGGCGGCACTATAGAGCTTAGCTCTCTTGGAGGCCCACGTTCGAGTCGTGGAGCTGCAAACTCTTTATTTTATTTTATTTTATTTTTAAATATTTGACCTATTGGAACATTTTGAAGTGTCCCAATTACCTGTTTCTAAATACATAATTTATTGAGACATTTTTTTTTAATATGTTATTTTAATTTTTCATTTGTTTTTTTAAATTATTTGATAAAATAATATTTGTTAATATACAATTATAATTTTTTTTATTTTTAAATATATATATATTTTTTAACTTAACTAAAAATAAGAGTTGTGATGACTAAAAGTACATGTTATCATAAATAAAGTAACAATCGTTATAGAAAAAAGTAATATTTGTGAAATATTACCTTTCTTAATATCAATAATTACATTTCATCATGACAATAAGTACTTGACTAAATCATTAAAAGTACACGTTATCGTGTCAACTGAGCTATTGTCCAACTGAGGTCGTGCCTCAGTGGAGGTTGAAATCTCAACTGAGTTTGGGAGTCAGCTGAGTCTGGGTCTCAACTGACTTTGCGTCTCAGCTGAGTTTGGGCCTCAGTTGAGTTCTTCACGAACTTCATTCTTCAGTTCGGCTGACTTCTTCTACTTGAAACCTGTAAATAAATAAAAAAAACCCTACGCTCAAACTGTGAGCTCTAGCTAAGATCAGACTAAAGTCATTCATCTACTCGGTTGGGTTCAATTGGGGTTTCGGAATCGTTGGTAATATGGCACAAAATTATCAGACCGAGACCTAGACCGAGACCTGGAAAAGGGATCGCACACAGAAAGTATGAAAATATAAATGCAACTGGCCTCAGTTAGAGACCTGAGAAAGAAACAATTCACTACGATACAGAGAAATAGCTTAATATACTTGTTTAGAGACCTAGCTAGCATCAGGTAGCGAGAGAGACCTGATCAGGTCTCCCGTGTCCTTCCTGCCAATTCTGACATCACTTTTAGGTGAGTCAATAGGATTTCGCCACGTGGAAAGTTGGCTGCTAAAGACCTTTGGATCTACTGCTTAATCTTTAAGCAACACTCATTTCCATATAAATAAGGGAGTTGGTCATTTCTTTACATACAATATTCTCTACACAAACACTCACGCATTCTACAATATTATCTTCTAAAATGAATGAATCTGACTTAAGCTTCGAAGGGTGTTCGCCGGAACCCACCCCCAGCGTTCATTCTTTTGCGGGCTAATGTATATCGACGTGACGTTGGAGCATCTCTCGCTGACCTCCGGCCTCCGACTCACAGCGAGCAAACAACGATTTTCTCTTTTCCTTGTGTGCAGAATGTTCTTGATGATGTTGGGTTGATTTCGATATCATTACTTGGAAACCTTTTACTAATTTTCCCAACATAACCCTAAAATGATTAACAAATAATAATTATCTTAATCTATCACTTATCGGTACTATATAACAATTTTATTAATTTTAATAAATATAATTTCCCGTCGATTTTCGACGGATTGTACGCTAGTTATATGTAAAAGTAAAATATATAAGAGATGAGGAGTGATATAGCCAAATGTCCCCTTAGATTACAATGTTTGTCATGCAACATAATATGGTAAAATTCTAGCCAAATTCATGACTTTTGGACAATTATACCCTTACTCATCCAAAAATATAAAACCCATTTTACTTACCATTTTGATTTTATTTCTTTTTCTCTACTCATTTTAGGTTCGAGATCTTCCCTACTCTCTTTCTCGATTTTATTTCTTTTTCTCTATCTTTCTCTCTCTAGAACCCCACCACCGCCTCCTCCGCCGTCGTCGTTGCTGCTACCCCTCCTCTCCCAAACCACCATGGAGCTCGTAATATTCTCGACAGAACCAAGGATTGAGATCTTCCATACTCTCTTTCGCGATTTTATTTCTCTTTCTCCATCTTTCTCTCTCTAGAAAAATCCTAGATCTAGCTGGAAATAATGCTATTTTTGTATTTGTTATTGATGATTTACAAGTGTTCATATGATTCCCGGTGATTCGTGGTATATGTGGGGTGATTCCGGTCGATTTGGATGTATTGGTGTTTTACGATTTTTTCTCAAATCTGTTACCCATGTTACGAAATTTGAATTTTGTATTGAATATTCTGTTACTATTTTATATTTTCGTAACATATTTGTAGTGATTTGAAATTTTCGTGTTGAAAATTTGGTATTATACATATTACGAATTTCGTAATTCGTATTGAATATTTGGTATTCATGTTACGATTTTTCATCATTCGTATCATCATGTGATGCTTGTTATGTTTCTTTGTGAGATTTAGTTACACTGTAAATTCTGCTGTTACGAATTTCGTAGCTGGTGTTACGAATTTTGTAATTCGTAACTAACTCTGCAATGTGAGAAGTATATATTAAATTACAAAATTTGAATTTCGTAACATATTTGTGTCGATTCAAAAATTTCGTATTGAAGATATGCTATTCATGTTACGATTTTCATCATTCATATCATCATGTGATGCTTGTTGTGTTTCTTTGTGAGATTTAGTTGCACTGTAAATTCTGCGGTTACGAATTTGGTAGTTGGTGTTACAAATTTTGTAATTCGTAACTAACTTTGCAATGTGAGAAGTGTATATTAAATTTCGTAACATATTTGTGCCGATTTAAAATTTTTATATTGAAGATATGCTATTCATGTTTCAATTTTTCTTCATTCGTATCGTTATGTGATGCTTGTTATGTTTATTTGTGAGATTTAGTTACACTATAAATTCTGTTGTTACAAATTTCATAATTTCGTAACACTTGTGAGTTGTACACCTTTTATATGTGTTATAACACCTATTAAAAATTATAATTTTGTACCGTTGTTTGCAATTTTGTAACATGGGTTACATATTCTGAATTATTGATTTGGTTTTATTGTTTGTTTATTGTAGAACAAATGGATTATTAAAAGAAAGAATCTTGCATCTGTCGCCGCAGAAAGAGAACGGAGGAAGAAGAGGAAAAATGAGAAACAAATAGCAGCAGAAGAAGAAGAAGAGGAAGAAGAAGAACATGTTGAAGAAGAAGAATCGTCGAGGAAGAAGAAATCAGAGGAAAAAAGTGACGTCGGCGCTTCTGAAGACAGTGCCACCACTGACGTCGGCGAAACGAACAAGGAAGAAGATACTATTTGTGGTTGAATTGATAGGTGAATTAATACGAATCTTGTTATAGTTGCCTGATTTTTTCTCAGATTTGTTCCCCATGTTATGAAAATAGGAATTGCATATTGAACATTTTGTTATGATTTTATATTTTTGTAATGAGATTTTCATAATAAAGTTATAACTATGTTACGATTTTAGATTTTCGTATTGGAAATTTTCTATCCATGTTACGAATTTCATAATTTGTATCGTCATTTAGTAACACCGTTTATTCTGCTGTTATGAATTTCGTAATTCGTAACATTTGTCACGAATTTCGTAACAGTTCTTACGAATTTTGTAATTTATAACTAATTCTGTTGTGCGAGATGTGAATATGAAGTTACGAATTGTGAATTTTGTAACATGTTTATTACGATTTTAGATTTTTATATTTGGCGATTTTGTATCCATGTTACGAATTTCATAATTCGTATCGTTATTTGATGCTTCTTGCATTTAGTAATACCGTTTATTCTGCTGTTACGAATTTCGTAACACGTTTGTCCGTTGTTCATATTAAGTTACGATTTCTAATTTCGTAACATTTTGTTGGTTGTATACCTTTTATATGTGTTATAATCCTTGTTACGAATTATAATTTCGTAACATTATTTCGTATTACTATGACTTAATTCCGTGTTAAGATATTATCATTTTGTATTACTATGCCTTGATTCCCTGTTACGATTTTGGCATTTCGCATCACTATGCCTTGACTTCTTGTTAAGATTTTGGCATTTCGTTTATGTATGCCTTGATTCTCTGTTACGATTTTGTCATTTCGTATCACTATGCCTTGATTTTTTGTTAAGATTTTATCATTTCGTATCAGTATGCCTTGATTCCTTATTACAATTTTGTCATTTTGTATCAGTAGGTCTTGTTTCCATGTTAAGATTTTGTCATTTCGTATTACTATGCCTTGATTCCCTGTTACGATTTTGGCATTTCGTATTGAGTTTTCAAAATTTGTATTTCGTAACACATCTGTGTTCTATATGTATTTATGTCTTGTTGTAAACTTGTTAAGAAATATAATTTCGTGACACATATTGCTGATACGAATTTCAATTTCGTAACATTATGCTCATTTTGCTTTTGTTGTGAACTTTTGTTACATCGTAAATAATTATGTTGTTTGATATGCGGTATCAGTGTTACAAAATTATAAAATCGTAACAGATTGTGATTTGTAACCTGGTTACGATTTCTAATTTCGTAACAATATGTGGATTGTATACTCTGTTACGATTTTCGTAAATTCGTTACTAATTCAACTATTTGAAATGTGGTTATTTAGTTACAAAAATTGTATTTCGTAACACACCTGTGTTCTATATATATATTTTGGTCCTGTTGTAAACCTGTTAAGAATTATCATTTCGTACTGAAACAAATAAAATCGTAACAACTATAAAATCGTAATACTCCACTAATGGTAACGCAATTACGAATACCATAAATCGTAACAACTACAAAACCATAACAAAGTATAATAGTTGCCAAAAATCTCAACGCAAAACTCAGCAACAAATTAAATTTGTACGGTGTTACCCCACATAATATGGTAACTCAAATACGAAATATTAAATTCATATTGTGTTACCACATACAAAAATTCGCAACATAGTTACGAAAATATTAAATTCGTAGTGCACACTAGACATAGTATGGTAACACAGTTACGAAATATTAAATTCGTACTGAAACTAATAAAATCGCAACAACTATAAAATCGTAACACCGCACCAAAAGGTAACGCAATTACGAAGACCATAAATTGTAACAACTATAAATTCATAACAAAGTATAACAGATACGAAAAACCTCAACGCAAAACTCCACGAAATTCTCAAAATATCAGTGAAAAATAAGATCTCAAATATTTGCTGCAATCTAACAATCAATTGAAGACATAAAAAGCTATACAATACAGAAAACTACCTCCCATGATAATAACCGAAATAAAAAAGAATTCAAATTGCTGCTGTCGATTCTCTCCCCGTAGTCGATATTGCTATCACAGTAGAAAGAGACAAGCGAAATCGGAAAAGGAAAGCTGAAATAAGATGAAGAAGATAAATGAAGAAAAAATATGGTGGCAGAAATAGGAGAAGAAAAGAAAACAATAACCCAGCTAAAAAGGAAAAAAAGAAACAAAGAAAGAAAAAAGAGAGAGAGAGAGATGAGCAGTATGGGAAAAGAGAAAGAAGAAAAATGAAAGATTAAAATGAAAACGTGAAGTAAGCAAAAAGAGAAAAGAAGGAGAGAGAAAAGAGACAAAATGGGTAGCTTTTGTAAAAAAGTAAGAGTAAATGGGTCTAAAAAACTTTTACTGTGACTAGAATTTGACAATATTAAGTTCATTGCCAGCTATTATACTCCACATGATCAAAGTGGTTATATAGATATATTATTTCAATATATAACTATATTTTATGAGTTTTAATATATATTTATGATGATTTTTATTTTATTAGTTACAAATTTTAGAAATTTTAATACTTACGCCCTCCGACCCATTGATAATGTCCATTTCCTTTTCCGTCCGTCTCATTGATAATGTTCATTTATTATGAGTGGAATATTTAACCCTTTAAAACCTACCATTTTCTCTCTTTTAATTCTTGCTTCTTAATAACCGTATCGGTAAAGTAGAAGATATTATTAATGGGTCAGAAGAAGTATTATTTATTTTACCTAAAAAATATATTACTCATCATTTATTTATTATTTAATATTTTTATTTTTTATTGAACGGTTTGATTAAATAGTTCTATCATGATTAAACTCATTGAATTGATTGAATTATGATCCGAAAGCCTCACCGATTAAATCTAGTATCCGATTTTTAAAACATTGATAGATTTTACTATTTCAGTTCCCGGGAGTAGAGCAGCCCCTCTATTTTTCTGGGAATTCGACATTTTTTTTTTTTTTTTTTTGAACAACATTGCAAGAAAATTTAAATATCACGTAACGGAGGACTCGAACCCGTGACTTTTGGCCCGGACATTAACCTCACTACCAGCTAAGGGAATTCGACATTTGTTTTTCTTACACATACCTCAGTGTGTAATGAGGTGATTTCCCCAACAAAAAACTTGCTCTCTTTGACATCTTCAACATTCACAACCATGGATTCTTCTTCCACATCGCCGCCTTCGGGCTCCGGCACGCCGCCGCCGCCGGAGGAGGAGATTGTGTACAAGACGAAAGTGATTGATTTCTTCGGCCAAACAACTCCCATCATTCTCCAAAACAACAATGGGCCCTGCCCTCTCCTCTCCATATGTACCTCCCCTTCTCTCTCTATCTAGGGCTTTCACTCTTGATGCTTATGCATGTCTTGATCAATGCTGCCGAATTATTCTCCTTTTTTTGTGAGTTTCCTAGAAGTAATCGAAATTTGACGCTAAAAATACAAATCTGAGGTTGTGAATTTGTTTCTGATGTAATGTGATTGATGCCAGAAGGAAATGAACAGAGAATTACAAGTTTCATGTGAAATGGAATGCTTTTAGTGTAGACATTGTTCTTCAATATCACGTTGGAGATAGAGATATAAATAGTATCAATAACTGGGGAAGGATTCTAAAATTTCAAGCCATAGTGTAATTATTTTGTAGTAAAATTGGATAGGGCATATAGAGGGAACAAGTTCGGTTTTTGCAGCTGCATAGTCGCTGATTTCAACCTGCATTAAAGTTTCTTATCGAGTTCTAGCATATATACTGTTTGATTGGGTTCTTTGGAAAAAAATGGTGATGCTCAATGACAAAAGTTCTGATATTTATTCATTGACACCTTGGCTTAACTTAATTGCTGTACTTTTGTAATAGGTAATGTGCTCTCGTTAAAGAACAGTTTGAGTTTGAGTTCGGATATGGCAGAGGTCTCACAGGAAAAGTTGCTTTCACTTGTTGCCGAGCGCTTGATTGATTCAAACAATAAAATTGATGTAATTGCTTTCTATGCGCTCCTTTCAATTAATAAAGCCCTTCAGATTGGTCATAAAAAAAAAAGATCTTACTTTGCATATGTTCCCATCTTTCTACCAAACCTTTTCTCATAACTTGAGTTTGTTGATATGATGGCAGAACAAAAATGTTGTGTTTGTTGAAAATCAACATCAAAATATTGCTGATGCTATTGATTTGCTTCCCAGACTCACAACTGGCATTGATGTGAATATAAAATTCAGAAGGTTGATTTGGTTTCTTGTAAAAGTTTTCCTGGTTTTATTTTTCAGATGTCAAACGGTTAAAATTACTAATCTATATTACAAGATATATTCTGATAAATTTACTATCTGAATTTTTCAGAATAGATGATTTTGAGTTCACTCCAGATTGTGCAATATTTGATGTACTGGATATCCCACTCTACCATGGATGGATTGTTGATCCACAGGTGCCAAATTTTTGCCTTACCATTGCAAGAAATTTCATTTTCTAGTGTTTTGTTGGGAACTGTTTATATGGAATTTGTATTTGTGGTCGTGCCATAGTAAATTGGTGGGATTCTAGTGGTGCAGTGGTGCTCAAATGACATGTTACCGAAGCATAAGCGAGAGGGTATCTTAAAAGAGTGAAATTTATTCCAGAATAAGAGAACATTATGTATATTGAAGAAAAGTTTTTCTTTATCACATGCAGACACCCATATTTTATGTATGGTTGTGGAAATGCTTATTCATATGTTTATGCTGCGATATAAAAATAGATGGATGCATTTACTAATTTGTTTTCTAACTATCTTATCAACAAAAAGGTAAATCTAGTGTTATTGTGGATATTAGTGAAACGCACATGACTAGAAATGATCATTAATGAATCATACTTTCAGCTTGGGCCAATATCTCGTGATGTTCTTGTACTCCCATTACTGCAATGTTCCCTTCAGTACAGAAGCTCTCCAAACTTTCATCTCCGTCAGCTCATGTTTTACGATTTTTAGTCCGATCTTTCTTATTGAAAATACTTGATCTATGTTCATATTGACGGAACCAGTTTTGGGTTACTCCTTTTCTCCATTTTTTGGATTGAACACAATCCTGCAACGATTGTCAGCTTCAAGAACCATTACTTCCCTGTTTTTAATTTGCCACTGAGTAGCTTACTCCCAAACATAAATATAATTTTTGCCAAGTCTTTCTCCACTTTTCAATCTCAAACAATGTGACCTTGAACACTTCTCTCGTCAGGTTATCTGATTGTTGATCTTCCCCATACCAGGAGGACTATGAAGGTCTTAATAGGCTATATTATTTTATGATTTGCTTTGGACATTTGAAACCTCCATGTGGTGTACAGTTTCTAGTATCCATGATAACATTTCTCAAAGACACCTTTTTTTGATCTAAGTTTACTTCTAGTGTTACATCTTGCTATTTAAATTATATTTTGCATGAAATTATACAAAACTAGAGATTCTTGTGTATGAAAATCTATTGATACTCAACTACTTGTTTCCTGATAGAGTGAAGGGTGAACAGAAAAGGGAATATGAACAAACATATATGAACTCAGAAGATTAACTTAAAGATTGAATGAAAAATACAATGAATTCCTCAGGCTGCAAACTGCCTAAGTGCAATTCTTCCTCCCTAAGGAAAAAAAAAAAAAAGGTAGACAACCTTCCAATCAACTCTAACCATGAAACTCTAACATGCCCTGGCCATGCATTTCTATCATGATATTCTTTTTTCATGCTTTTTTTTTCTTGATGTAGCATATATATTTTCCTTCTAGTTCGATGACCATTAATTTTGAAGAATACCTTAAGATCTACTTATGTTTTTCAATTGTTCTCTTCACATATGTGTTTCAGGACATTGAAACTGCTGATGCCATTGGTTCAAAATCATATAACTCTCTCATGGGGGAGCTTGTTTTGTTGGAAACACAAGCTATGGAGTATGAACAGAATAATAATCTAGAAGAGGATAGTGTAGATTTTGTGGCTGCAACAACTGCGATTCTTGGAGTTCCTTCTCCTAGTCTTTCAAGAAGCCAATCCTTCACCGATTCACCTCAAAGCACGAAAAAGGGGGATATGGAAGAAGAAGCAGAAGTCTTGAGAGTCTTGAAATTATCAGAGGCTGAAAGGCCTAGTTCAGAAGCAGCTGGGGTCATTGCAGACACTGAAAGTGCACATTTGGCGAAGTCTGAACTGTTGGTATGTTCAGAACCAGTGGAAAATCATGCTTCTGGTGAAGATGTAAAGGCTGGGGCTTTAATTTCTGATGAGAGCAATGCTTTGAATAATCTTAGTGAAGATAAAAGAATTCCTGGGGAGTTCACCCAAGAAGCTACTTGTTCACTCCCAAAGTCTGATCCAAAGGACAATTATGTAAACCAAGCCGGCGAAGACTCTAAAAGATCTTGTGAAAGTGTAGATGAAAATTCCAGATGTGTTCTGCAAATTCAAAATGAAAAACCTCTCTCTTCAGAAGAAGTTCCTTCATCTTCTAGTCACTTCCTTGATGAGTCCAGGAATAGTGAACATGTTGAAAATGGATTCACTTCAACTACACACATGGATGAACAAAGTAATCTCACAAATGACTGTAAATCTGGAGATTCAGCAAGCTTGTTGACTGCGTCTACGACAGATTTAGGTTCATCAAATGGCCTAGTATGTAACGATGATAGTCCTGAAGTCCTGAATTCAAGTATTAATGTCAGTGAACCCATATATGAAGGGGAAGAGTGTATAATGAAATCGGGAACTGCTGTTTATCAAAATCAAGAGCCTATTTATGAAGGAGAGGTGGTTCTTGCGGAACAAGTGGATAGAGGTTGTGTTAATGATAATGCGACCGAGAGAATATCCGTCAAACAAGGTTAAGTCTCCAAATGAATGACTGTCATATGCTCATTGATTAATTATTTAATTGTTTTCATCTAAAATAAAGTTCGTCTCTTCCTTGTTAATTTGTTGAATTTGTTTTCTATGCAGAGTACCTTCTTGCTAATGAGTTTTATTTACCTTTATTGATTCTGATTAGGAGAACTAATCAGGATTTTTATGAAGAACAGCGCTAGTCAGTTGACTATTTATGGGTATGTTATATGATATTCTGCAGTGTGGTTCAGTACATTAGCTTTTCTGTTCAGAAGGATTGAGCGTTGGTTGTCTCTGCAGCCTATTTTGCTTACTAGATAAAGTGAAGGAACGTGAGCTTTGTGTGTTTTTCAGAAATAATCATTTCAACACTATGTTTAAGGTTAGTATGTAATGTAAACTATGGCATGTACATGTTTATATTGGCAATTGTACTGGCATCTCTTAGGAGTTGGGAATGGTTTTACTACTTACTGATCACTCTGCGTGGAAGATTTGTGGAAAACAAGATGTTGTTGGTTTATCTTTTTAGCCAATTTCAAACTCCTTTTGAATTAAAATCATATACTTGTTTACTGATGGCACTTAGGCCTTATATTTTTGAGGAAAGCACTTAGGCCATGTTGTGCTTAGCCTATTACTGCAAATAAGAAGCTCTTAACCTAGACACTTCGTTCTTTATTCATTCTATATAGTCAGAACACAAAATAGCAATTGATCTTAGTTTCAAGCATTGACCCCACTGACGTTATCGTCTATAATATTCATTTTAGTATGCAGATCATCTGGTGCTTTTAGTAAATAATCTAGTGCTTTGTATAAAAATTCTGCTATGCTCTTTTTAGAGATTAATACAAGTCATGAGCATCTTCTTGTATTTTTTATCTATTTTCTTAACAATGACAATTAGTCTTGCTACTAATAAGAGGTTTTTTGCAGTATGAAGGTGACTTGTATATTTTAGCAACAGACCAAGGTTTTATAAATCAGCCAAATTTAGTATGGGAAAAGCTGAATGAGGTAAGATGCTACTACAGTGGTGTTTATTTTATGTAATTTTTCAAAGTTGATAATCTAGTTTCAGTGGATAATAAATGCTGATTCCCAGATTCTAGGATATAAAGCAATTAAAAAGTTATTATGCTTCGGCCAATTAAAGATCCCTAAGAAGATAATCTGTTGACGGAAAAAAATGACTTCTCCACATTGCTAATTTAGCATCATGGTTATGATTCGGAAGCATCTTGTTTTAAATATTTCATGCAATTTTTTAAATGACCTAACATTTTGGTGCTCTTTTATGAGTTCTCCAGAATATATTAATGTTTGCTACAATGACATGTAGATATAGCTGTTTCAAGTATATAGATTATCTATGTAGTTGAAACAGCTATATCTAAAACATGTCATTTTAACAGACAGGAAGAGCATAGATAAAATCTATCAATTTAATTTATTCAGTTATGTCAGACATCTAATATTTAGAGTTTCATGACTATCTAGTAGTGAGTTAATTCCTTCTGCAATAGGACGACAAATTGATGTTCATTATAGATTGCAATCAGAGTCTATTATGGTAATGTAGCGATTCAGAGGGTGGTTTGAGCTTTTCCTCCCTCTCTCTAATGTAATGTAGTCACAAGAAATATAATCAAAGACATGTAAGCATGTTCTGGTTATTTGAATGGGCTTGGTTCTTGTATAGAGAATATCATTTTGTTCTAATGTCTATTTTAAGAATAATGGTGATATTTTTTTGTGTTTATATCTTGTTTATTCTTTCGTTTGATTAGGTGAATGGTGATACTGTGTATGTGATGGGAAACTTTAAGGATTTCAAGATGGATGATCCTTCCAACGTCGCCTGGGATGACCAGAATGTCGTGGCTAATACGGCTGTATGTAGTTGTCCAGATTCCCTGGGTTTTAAAATGCATGACTACTAAATTTAGCCTCAATTTTGCTTTGCAGGACTATATAGCTAGCATTAATAGTGTAGCTCAATCAGATTCCAATATCAAGTAATTTTCTCACCTCTGTGGCAGCTGTATTCTTATCCTGTTCAACTTATTGATAGGAACACTCAACACTGGGATAATCTGACTAATATACATCAGATATAAAATAGTATTTAGTTACAGCAGCCGTACTTGAGAATCGGGTGGCTTCTGGTGTGAAAGTGTTTTCTTCTCACATATAATTTGTATGATTATCCTTGTGGGTATTTATTCCTGGATAAATTCATCTGAATATTTTCTGTTGGTGTGTAATTTTATTGTTGTTTGAAATTCATCTTAATACATGTGCCTTGGCTCACCTTCAACTTGATAGAATTTTGTTATTTTCTTGTGTATGTATCCGTTTACTTATATGCATCATCTTATTATGCTATTGCTGATATTGAGCAACCTCAGTAGTTCTTTGAAACTAATGGCTTTTATGCGTTTTTCCTTTGGCAGTTCCGATTTGCAGTTGGCTATAGCTCTTCAACAAAAGGAATTTGATCAACAACAACCACATCGATCACCACAATCAACTGTTGCTAGTGGTTCAGGGCTGATCACTGGTCCACAGGTAGTTATTTTGAAGCAATCCACATGGTTATGTTATTCACATATTTCTATTGGTTTTATATAGGAATAGGAATGTTGCTTCGTTGCAGTTTTCTTAATATATGGCTTATTTATGATCCATTTATTGTTAGATGGCTATTGCTGTGCGATAATACTGTGGAAGTCCATTCACAATCATAGTTTGAAGTTGCAAGATTCTTTCCCGTCGTAAATAGTTCCTTTTCTTAGTTTTGAATTATGTGATATGGGAACAACTATGGGTGAACAACTGTGTCGAAAAAACGTAGACAACTTAGGGAGTTAATTTTTTGTATATTCATCTAGTAGATGTACATGTATGTGTTCAAAATAAGCTAATCTATTCTAGTATGGAAAAAACTTTAGTTAAGCATATACGCTTCCTAAGATATATCTGTGTCTCCAACAATCTCCCTTAGGATGGAGCATAAATATCAATCATCCTTATGTTGGTGTAAGGATAATGAATCCTAACCCATTGAGAGCCTTTGTGGAAATATGGTCTTCAGTTCTCTAAAATTCTGTAGAAATTAATCCTTGATGAATCTTTTCACAAACAAAGCAAAAATGAAGCTATATAGATGAACTGTGAAGTGCAACTTTTTTTTTTTTGAACAGATGAAGTGCAACTTGATAATCTCATCTCTAGTATTTTGACCTTCAAACCCACTTCATTGAGAAATTGATGTATCAATACTGTTCCCACACAGATTAATATAGGGAAAGCTCTATATTCTGACTCTCCACTAGAACTTGAATTCACATTTTGTTTCTTACTTTTCCACAAACTCAAAATACCTCGTCTTTAATGTTCTTTCAACCATTACCCAATCCAATCACCATCTAAGAAGCATTTGATTATATATCATGGTCATGGTGATTATACATAATTCCACAACAAGGTGCTCCTTAAATAACACAAAATCTGGTCTACTACCTTCCGGTGATCAACCGAGGTTGAAGACATATACTGACTTACCTAATTTACAATATAAGTAATACTAGGACATGCACCCGAAGATATTTTAACTTCTCAAGCATTCGTCTATAGCTGTCAGAACCATTGAACAAATCACCGGCTTTCATAAGTTGTATATTGGGAACCATTGAAGTTACTACACAGTTTAGTCCCCAACTCTTCAATTTTCAAAGAGTAAATTAAACACTTAAAGATCTAGGATATAGTTTTGTAACTTAGGGCCAAACATTCCAAACAAATCAGGTACACCAAAAATTCGTAGGTCAATAGGGAACAGCCACTTAGAAGGAAAGAGAGCATGAAAGGAGTCTAGCAAGGAACCAAGGAAGGCATGCGATTGATAAGAAAAGCGGTAAGGGACAACTCTATCCGAATGTGCTTCCAAGAATCATGAGAAGACTTTTTTGTTGTTCCTCTAAGCTGGTGGAGTATTAACAAACCTAGATGTCTAAGGTTATTGCTTTTGCATTGAGGAATGCCATGTGCTTTCTTGGATTTAGGAAAAAACTCTGGGGGCCCTCTTGAACTCTGCAAAAGCTGGGAATTTTGTGTAGATAAAGTGGAAAAGGTGGTGAAATAATGCTAAATTCTATGTTGTTTTCGGATTGCAGAACAGAATTTGTTTGATATCAAGTTAGATGAGGACAAGTAAGGTTGTAAATTTATCAAATGAGAGTAATGATTCAAGAATTCAACGAGGTCATAACTTTTGAGTCTGCTTTCTCTTTACTCTTTTAGCAAAGTCGGAACTATAATGTTTCTCAAATGCAGCATGCAGTTTTCTGGTCCCTTATGTGCTTGTCTTTTGTAGCATTTCCCCCTAAATTTTGGCCTTTATGCTACCGATATTCTGTTGCAGGTTTCACACAATAGCGGGAAACACGCGCCTTCCTTAACTAAGCAGGAGTCCAAATTGAAAGAGAAGTGTACCATCATGTGAGAACTTGAAGCTGGTGTTCTGCATCGTGAAGGCAACACTTATCTCTTTGCCTCTGCAATTCATACGGTTCATTGCATCATGTTCGTAAAGCTAATTAAGATTACCATTTTTGTAAATCTCTGCTGTTAAGTTTGAGCTCATAATTTGCAGCCGTTGATTTTCTCAGTTTAGTCATAAAGATCCATCTGCTGATGGATTTCGAAGTAGGTGGTTTTTGAATGCCAGTTTCTGTATATTTCAGATATACATACAGTCATAATATCGTTCAATAAGAACTGCTTCATCCTATGATCAAAGTTTTGGTGGCTTCTCTTTCTGTTATCGACTTGTATAGTGGTTAAATCTTGTTTGATAAACTGGATATTCTTGTTGAAAGATGAGAAGGAATTGAATTACAACATATACTTCTCGACAAGGGGAAACAAAATCTGCTTTTCATCACACGTTACAAAAGAAACGGTTTATATCGCTCTATCAATCCGACCCTGTAGTTCTGTTAAGATCTTTTATCGTGTTTCATCTTCTATTCTAATGCTAGTAATGCTCATTCATTAGATAAAATTATATTTTACAAGATATTCGAAATGCTTGAGATCGTGTTTTCAGAAACTAGGCTCATCGGGCTTAAAGAGTTTTGGAATTGGGGACTCTGGAGCCTCAATAAACCTAATCTTTTCTCTTATCCTTCTCCTTGCATTTGCAGCTAATCTCTTAGCTAGTAGAGCAGTCGTTAGTGCATTGCTCCCTCTCGAAGCAGTGTCGTCTTCTTCTTCTTCGTCCTCCTCTAGTTGCAGGTACTGCATGCTCTCATGCCTTGTCAGTTCCTCAGCAAGCTTCCTTCTCCTACGTCGCCGCCAAGCTGCTTGTACAATGCAAGCTCCCCAAGTCCTCCACTGGTGAGAATGGTAGCGAAACGAGTGCTGCAGCTTCTTGCTATGCAGCCGTTTGAACTGACTCGCGAAGAATTTGAGGTCATCTGCACGAAGGGCGAAGGCTTCAACTTCAGTAATGCATTTCACTGTTCGTGTGGAAGCCGGGAGGTTGAGGTGTGAACTGCTCATGAGAGCCCATGTTAGCAGTTCTTCGCCACAGAAATCACCGAGCTTGAGGGTGATGGAATTGTAGAATCCGGACCGTCCACCACCCGTTGTCGAACTCTCTAGCTGCCCTCGGATTATGAAGAGCATCTCGTTAACTGGGTCACCTTCGCGTACAATGTACGTGCCTTTTGTGTTTAAAGATGACACCAGACGTTGGCATATTGCATCCAGAAGTAGGGCATCCATTTTTGAGAAGAAAGGGACCTATAATTGAAATCATATATAATTTGGTGATCAAACTGTTTGACTAGTCAAGAAGATCTGTCACATAGTACTCATATCCAGACCCAAGCTCATATCATATCTGGTAGCATATTTTCTTCGAAGGACGTTTACTAAGCAAGATAAGCCGGATAAATAAAAATAATATAGGCTAATCAAACATTTACTTTTAAGGATTAAATTCATGGATATCTCATAGCACATGATCATTGTTCATATTTGGAACTACACATGTAGGATTGAAGTAATCATGAGATTAAAATAGTCAATCCTATCCTATTTAGTAAATGCCCCATCGGTGTTTTTGGATCAGGATAAGAATATCCTATCAGATGATTTGACTCTAGACAAGATTCTTCCTGATTGAAAATAAGATACACTTACTCGACGAACAAGATCCAAACAAAGATGCTTCTGAACCTCGCGACGTATGTCTAATGGTAGATCTTGGAGAATCTCTTCTTCTTTGACACCTCTCGTAGAGAGCCAGTTGTATTGAACGAATCGTCTAACGCGTTCTTGGAGGTTTGGAGGTAGTTGGCGATGCCTCATCCATTCCTCGGTATCTCTTCGTTTCACTCTCCATTCTTCCAGTCTTGCTGTTGAAGATTGTAGATACGTCTAATATCAAATCCACAACAACAAATATGTGACTCCAAAAATTTAGTTACTCTCTTCAACTTATTATAGTGGGAAATCTAAATAAAACTACCAAGCTAAGTCACACAAAATATACATTATCCTGTTTGTGCACCATATTATCATATATTCTAATTCAAATAAAATCATACTCCTTATATCCGGCTATTAATAACTTGTTTTACTTTTTGGGTTGTCATACTATTAGTGTTCTTAATCAAAATAACAAGAATTAGCCCTTTAAAATAAATCCAACCAATTATTTTATCTTTTACACGTTCTTTTTAGTTTTCATGCTCAAAGAGTATATACGAGCCACTAATAGCGGGACGAATGAAGTAAATTTTGAGAGTATATGTGCACGTCTTTACCTGGACGTTGCCTATGAGAAGCGAGAAGAAGAGTAAGCCCATAATACATACAAGAATACCAAAAACGGTTTCCGATGGATAAGTACTCGCCTCCAAACTTTGTCCGTACGAGCTGCAAAAGATATAGAATGACTCGAAATACTCAGTTCTCGGCTCGACAGAAGCTCCTTCATTTAGGGAACATACAAGAGCTAGCGCTAGTGGGGCAATTGTAACTTTTTTTTTCTTTTTTTTTTAATTATCTATATTTTGCCCCACAAAAAATTACCCCTTGCGACTGGCCACTGGCTAGAGAGCAATGTAAATATGTAAGACTAATTACCTCAAACTTTTTAAGCCAAACCATAGACAATAGAAGTATCTATCGAAAAAATTGGCTGTAGCAACATCCTCATGCAAAGCTATCGCAAACATTCCAAAATTAAAATCACCGGTTTTGCCATCACATTTCTGGAAGACGGACGTGACATTGAGCCAAGCATCTCGCTTAGGGCCTGTTGTTAGGCAATCAAAATAAGCACTTCGACAAAATGTTTGTTTACTTTCATGCCTGCATGCCTGCGTCCAGCACCTAAATTTTCGAGTTACAGACATCAAATACCATACTGCTCCTAATACCTGCACACGTAACACAACAGATTTAGATGCATAACGGTATGTGATGATACAATCGACACCGAATCATGCCCTAATAGCACGGGGGTCTAACACTTATCATAACCTTATAATTTGTAAAAGACAATTAAAAAAAATATAAATGAATAACTACAGATCAAATTACTAAATCACAACGTTAAAATAACAAGTTAGCTTTCATAATTACAAACTACAACCTTTGAAAGTAGAGAATCAATTAGTAGCTTTGTCACGCAATGTTGTTTTGACTAGAATAAAATAAATTTCACAATATTTAGAAATATAAATCAATTGCTCAAAATATTGAAGAAATTATAAAAACACTAATAGTGTTGATCCTTGCAAAATAGTATAAGTTTTTAGAATTTATTTCCCCCAATATTCAGCCAAGCTTTTCAAAAACAAGATGATTGAATCAAAATTACAAATTCACTTCATAATTACATTTTTCTTTTCTAATTTAATAAAAATTACACACACACACACATATATATATATATATATATATATATATATATTTCTGCTATTTTCACAAATTGGTGGGGGGTCGAAGGATCCTATGCCCCATGCTCCCTCCGTCACTGCTTAATAGCAACTTAATTGAGATAGTGAAAAACATTTTAATTTCATCACTTAATTCTATCCTTCACTAAAAGAAAAATTATAACTGTTACCCCTTCAAAAATTAATCATCTTCCTGTCTCCCCACGTGGACGGCATGTCATTGTCATCTTTTCGGCTGCTGGAAAATTTAGGAATGTCTCAATTGCAGAAATTACAAAGTTCGTGAATTAATTTGTTAAGACTTAAAAGTTAGGCCACAATTCAAAAAGTTTCACAAGTTGGTGAATTAATTAATTTGCCAAAACCCTGAAAAATACCCTACTAATCCTTTTGTTCCTTGTTCCCCTTTTTTTTTGTTACAAAAACACAAATTTACTGCAACAAACTTAACCTATAGTGACATAAAGTATTTCCGACATTAATTATAGGTACAGTAATTTGTGACGATGTGCGTCATTTTGATATTGTATCACAGTTTTATGACATGCGACACTGATATTTATTTCGCAATATGTGAATTGGTGGTCATGAATAAAAAGTTTTTCATTATAAATCAAAATTGTTAAAAAAAGAAAAGAAAAACTGATCCATCTAAGAAGAAAAGGATCGGATAGAGTCGGTGGTGGACGGAGCATGGGGCATGCGGTCCTTGGATCTCCCATCAATTTGTAAAAATAGTAGAGATATATATACAATTTTAATTAAAATAGAAAAGAAAAATATAATTATGGAATGAATTTGTTATTTTGATTCAAATCATCTCATTTATGAGAAGCTTCACTGTGTATTGGGGGAAATAAATTCTAAAGATTTGATAGTATTTTGCAAGGATCAACACACATTGTTAGTGTTTTTATAATTTGTTCGGCATTCTGAGTATTTGGTTTGGATTGATTGCTAATTATTGTGTAATTCATTTTATTCAAACCAAAACAACTTTACGTGAGAAAGCTACTGATTGATTCTACTTTCAAAGGTTGTAGCTTGTAATTATCGAAGCTAACTTGTTATTTTAAGGTTGTGATTTAGTATATTCAAATTGTACTTATTCATTTCTATTTTTTTTTAATTTTTCTTACAAATTATAAAATTATGATAAGTTGGACCCCCACTGCAAATTAAAAAGTCTAGCTCGGCCACTGGATAGAATATACATGAATAAACATGGATCCATGTGATTAATAGATAGGAGGTTAATTAGTTAAGATATACTTACATGACTTGCTAACAAGTAAAGAATGAGATTGTATGCTGCCCCTGTCCAAGCAGTTTTAGCTACAACGCCCGTGTTTTTGATTATTCGCCAATTCAGAGGAAAGATTATTATGAGTCTTGGGATATATTGAAGGATTATTAGAAAAGAAATCGCATGATTTACATGATTGCTAGTTCTAGATTGTGCCATAGGCATTATACCCCAAACCACACACTGCATCCAAATAAAACAATATAGTTAATTTTAATGAGTTAATTCCTATATACTAACCCAAGGTCTAGGGTTAGAGTATAGTATAGTAAAAATATAAATGCAAATCTCTCACATAAAAAGATAAATATAAGATTTCTATACTTTTATACCTCTCCTTCAGTTTCTCCTTTTATTTTACAGATGTGCGTATTCATAATATCATTCACAAAAAAAGTATGAATTAACTTATTATAATATATTTTTATGAGTTGACGAAATTTATTCAGTAATATCACTAAAAAAAATGTGACTTATGTGTATTCAAAAAAAATTATTCGTAATACCACTCAAAATTAAAGAAAAAAGGGAGGGGTATAATTGTTACAAAGAGCTAGTGTTTATCTTTTTTATGTGCAGGGCTATAACTTATTTTTACTATAGTAAAATGGTTAGGAATCACCTTTTAATTTGCCCAGTGAAGTTATATATGTGCTATATGAATCCAACCTTTGAAACATAGAAATTTTGTCAGCTAAGCTTACTGATTCTTTGTGATTGAGAGACGTATCTAATTTATGTGCGAGATTGGAATTAATATATAGTACCCATGTGACTTGGAATTTAAAAATTGATAGGGAGATTTTTGAAGCTCATGGTCTGGATTGTCTTCTCGTATTGTCAATTTCATCGTCCAACGTCCGACATTGAAGTGGTTGAATTGAGACAAAGTCTTAACAACTCCAAATCTAATTATTCCACCGTTGGACGCATGGCGATAAAATTGACAACGACGAGCACAATCCATACAGCGAGCTTCAAAAGTCCTTAGTCAATTTTGAGTTGCGATGTCACACGGATATAAAAGTCTCAACTTCTTCAATCCCCTACAAAATATTGAGTGGGGCGAATTCGCAAAGAATCATTCTTAATTATTTCGTTCCAAAAGGTGGGTCTGAATTAAAATTAAGAATAAATTCAATGGAATCAAGAAACTAATAATGGGAAGAAAAAAAGAATGAAGAATGTACTTGGGGGAGGGGGAGAGCCGCAGTAAGATCAATGATAAAATTGCCTTTCAAATAGCGAAGAGCGATGAGGTCGGGGTCGGTAACCAAATCACCTCTGCCGAAAACCGTGGAGTTTGGCGCCACGTAGGCGGTACGGAATTTGATGAGGATGTGGAGCGTGGAGAAGAGGTCAACGATGCTGCGCGTGATGACGAGGACGCCGGCCAAGTGGTATTCCATCGTCAGGCAATTCCGGCCGGGCATGAACCGGAGCAGGTAGAAGAAGAGTGGGTCCACGAACAGCGCGATCAGACATACTGCGAAGAATATCCGGTTCCATTTGTTCACCGTTTCGCCGCTCGGATCCAGGATTTGCCGCCACCATTCTTGATGCCGCGAGCTAGGTCCCACCCGGGATTTGTTCATGTCCGGATCGAATAGAGAGAGAGAGAGAGAGGAGAGAGAGAGTGAGGGGGAGAGATAGAGAGAGATAAAAGAAGCGACTGTTGTAACTTGGCCGTTATGTTCGTTAAAAGAGCGCCGAATGGGAGACTCATCTCCATTGCATTTTGGATGTTTATAAATAGAGTTAATACCTGAAAATATCCCTTAAAAATAAATTATACCCCATAATTTATAAAAAATAAATAACACTCCATACATGGTTAATATACATGAAAAAACATACATGATTTGTTTCGTATATATTGCTCATGTATATATGATGAGCACTCATGTATATATATGTTGCGATAGTCATCATGTATGCTAATCATGTAGGATTTGCATGTATGTCATCGTCATGTATGATAATCATATATGATATTCATGTATGAGGTATTATATATTTAGGAGTATTATTTATTTTGAGGGGGTCTTGCATGCGACCTGCCGCAAGTGACATGCGACCGGGTCGGATCGGGTTGACCCGATCAATTTGTTTTTTCAATTTTTTTTTATTTCATTTTTTTTTCCGGCTCCACCTTTGCTCTGATTACTAATATAAGGATAATCGGCGGGCAACAATTTGGACTTTTTCGGCTCGCTCCGAGACCTTCGGCTCCCTTCGCTCGAATCTTGACCAAAGAAGAAGCAACAAACAAAAAAACGAAGAGGCAAACAAAAAAAAAGGTGGAATTTTTCAAAAAAATTGAAATAAAAGCTGAAAATTAAAAAAAAAAAAGGTTTTCAGAAAACAGGAATTAAAAAAAAACGAAAAAAAGAAATCGGAAAAAAAAGTAGACAGGCGCGTGCACCCCACGTGCCCTACGTGCGGTCACATGAGGTGCAACAGATCTTATACAAGTTTTGGTGATTTATTTTTATTTTTAAAGAAAGAGTATTTTAACTTTTCACTTGTATAATTATATATCCCGCTTTAGACTTGCAATTTATCAATTTACTTTCAATTTTCATAAATGCTGTCATTTTACTCTAATCTACGATATATACGATGATTATGTAAGCTTATGAAGGACCTCTTATATTATAAACAGTGGGTAACTTAATTTAGTTTAACAAAAACTTGAATGCGACATGCTGCACCCCATGCGACAGTGTGTGGGGAGCACGCACCTTTCTTTTCAGATTTTTTTTTTCGAATTTTAGATTTTTTCTTTTTTTTTTTGTTTGCCTCTTCGTTTTTTTGTTTGTCACTTCTTCTTTGATTAAGAGATCGAGCGAGGGGAGCCGAAGGTCTCAGAGCGAGCCGAACGATCCAAATTGTTTATGCTAAGATTATCTTTATATTAGTAATCAAAACCAAGGCGGAGCCGTAAAATTGGAGCTGAAGACAGAGTCGAAAAAAAAAACTGAACTTTAAAAAAAATTGAAAAAAATTAATTTTGACCGGATTGACCTAGCTTGACTGGGTCGACTCAACTCGGATCCGGTCTCATGGGAAGCGACCGGTTGCACAGGTGACATCCTCATTTAGTTTCTTACATTGCATTTTAATTTGATGGGATAGAGTCACTCGAGCTAGGATTTTTAGAATGACCAAACGAAATTATCACAGTGGCTAGAACAAGGTGAACGAATTTGTTTCAGCCAATTAATTTTGTCCAAAATCTGGGCCCGAGATGAATTTTTTTTCTAATATGGATAGAAGAACCAACCACCAGAGAAAACACCACATGAGAAGATGTGGAGGATTTTCATAGGGATTAGTGGCGTAGCTAGAAAAATTCCTTGGCAGGGGTTAATATTATTTTTTCATTGCGGTTCCTGTTTCCACAGTTTGTATTGAGTTGCCTATATACCCCTTTGGTGTCTAGGGTTCGGTTCATAATACAAGCAAGTTCTTGACAATTTTTTCTTTCCTTCATTTGTTTTAGGCTCTTTTTCTTTTTCTTCTTTTCTTTTCTTGCCTATTTCCTTTTCTTTTTCCATCGTGTTTGCCTATTTCATTTTTTTTTTTTTTTTTATCTCTAAGTTTTGCTTGCCTTTTTTCTTCCCTTCATTTGTGTTTTCTCTATATGTGGAATTATTTAACGAAGCTCTTTCAATTTTCTTCTCTCATTTGCCCCTCCTTTATGAGATATTTTCAACAAAAAATTCTTAAGGGATAAAATATTTTACTTTAATAGTGGTGACGTTATTACACCTTGAGTTGAATTTTAGATTTCAAATTTTTATTATATTGAGATCGAGTCTACTCATATTTTGTTCATTAACTCGACATCTTCGAATATGCAATTTATTTAAGTCGCCTTTGAAAACTTCTTGTTTCATGTTTTTTTTTTTTTAGTGTTGTAATGTAATAACGTCATTATGATTGTGTTATATTTGACATTAATAATTTATAAAATTCTTCATATGTATGTATAAAATTATAATTAGTTGGACCCCTAAGTCGAAAATCTGGTTTCGTCACTGCCCTCAACTTCACCTTGAGACAAGAAGACTGCTGACACAAAGCCCAGAGATTTGGATATTAAGCTGCAACCAAGAACCCAACACGAAGCCCACCCTTGATCTTCCACAAAGGAAAAGTCTACACGAATTATCAAACTCCCCAGCAAGCTCAAAGACTTTGCAACATTAAGAAAAAAATCTTAGTTGTACCCAAATAAAGAGAAGTGATTGCATCGTTCTGTCTCTGATTAGGGATGGCAATCGGGTACGGTGGGCACGGATAGTGGATATCCATACCCATACCCGCGATGGGTAGTTTCCTCCACCCATACCCGCTACCCGCGGATACCTGCCACCCGTCGGGTACCCGCCTACCCGCCACCCGCGGGTATCCATTAATCCGCCATCCGCGGATATCCACTAACCCGCCACCCGTTGGGTACCCGCCACCCGCGAACCAGAATTTAATCAAATAAATTACAATTTAACACAAATAAAAGATTAACCACCAAAGTTCAAATCCATAAAACATAAAATTCAAATCTACAAAGTTCAAATCCATACCAATATCCAAATTCATCAACTAAAATTTAAAGTCCAAATTTAAAATAAAAAGTTACATTATTCCAACTCAACGGTTGAAATAGAGCAATCTTCCTTCAACTCTTCTTCTTCGTCTTCAAGACATGTCCAAAAACTTTCATTCATTCCTTGACCTACGAACAAACAATTATTTACATTAGAAATTGAATATTACAAAAAAATAAGATTAATAGTAATTATAAATTTACCGGTGATAGGGATAAAAATATCCAGGTCTTTAAGAGACCTGAGTACCCTGTGCACGTGTTGTGAGTACTCAGCTAGAAAAGCGACATAATGATGGAGTTGAGGTCTCCCGGAGAGATCTCCTTTCAGAGACCTGCCTGGAGGTCCCCCGTTAGAGATCTGCCCTGAGATCCCCCCTTCAGAACTCTTCTTCGGTTGTATACCTGACGAACAAAGATACTTTAATTAATGCCTGTAAGGTACCGTCAGAAGGTACATCGTGCCTCAGCCAATAGGGTAACAACGCGTGTAAAGGTGGTTCGCCGGGAAACATCCCCGGCCCTCTTTTTTCTTGCAGAGTTGCGAGAGAGCACTATAGCTGGAGATGATTCTGACCACCGGAGAAGGAAGAGAAGTGTGGTCTTGGTAGGTGCTGGTGTTCGCTCATCTCTCTGTTCTGATTTTGTATGATGTACTTTTTCTGGTTACATTAACCGGGTAGTAGTCGGGTATAATCGGGTAGTAGTCGGGTATTTCGTGGATATTTCGCGAGTATTTTTAGCGGGTAAATGGGTATCGCGGGTACAGATAGTAACTATCCATACCCATACCCGCGAACTAAATGGATAGTATTTTCTAACCATGAAGCTATTCATGGATATCAAATGCCTCTCAAACCCGCACCTTTTAGGGTCGGGTACCTGCGGGTATCGGGTACCCGCGGGTAAATTGCCATCCCTATCTCTGATAGACACAAGAAGGCTGATGGCTATAAATAGGGTACCACCCTAGTGTTATCATATGGGTGGATCAGTACAATATACCGAAATTTTTGCATCATACCTTATACTCCTTCCGACCTATTGATAATGTTCTCTACTTTATGGGCACAATTATTATTTATTAAGGAGCAAGAGTAAAAGGAGAGAAAATGGTAGGCCCCATCCATTTTGAAGGGTTAAATATTTTCACTTATGGTAAGAGGACATTATCAATGGGACGAACGGAAAAGGAAAGAGGGACATTAGCAATGGGTCGGAGGGAGTACCTTACTTAAAATAATGGTATTTCAAAATTTCATATTGTTATCTCATCTGCGTATCATTCCTTATATTGTTTCTCAGTATACCACAATTTCAATATGGAACAAACCGCATATCGATATCGCACCATATTTTTGGTTTACCGAGCTCACTGTAAAATCAGGATTGTAACTTTCGCACTTTTGGCCATTAGTACTTTTTTTACGGGCCTGGAAATTAGGACTACAACTTCTATTAATCTCATTCGTAGGAAAATTTCGGGCTTTTTAGCATGTTTTTCTCACATGACTTGACACGTAGAGCCTGATGATGACATGAATGTCACGCCTCACACGAGTCACCAAAAAATAATAAAAATCAATTAATATTAAAAAAAGGAAAAATAATTAAAATTAATTAAAATAGAAAAGAAAAGGTAAAGAAATGAAATGTTTTTTCTCTCTCCCAAACCCGTCTCGCCCTACCTCACCCTCTTTCTCTCTCCCAATAGCCAACCACCACCATAGCCCCGCCCCCACCGCCCCTAAACCCTAAACCCTAAAGTATAGGGATAAGGTGCTCATACCCTCTCACGGTCTTACACATTTTTTTTTATTACATCTCCAACGTTTGATTTTGGGCATTCGCTCCCTCAACGTTTTAAAATAGGTACAATTAGACCCTTCAAGTTGCAAATTATTTTTTTTTTATCTTTTATTTCTATTTTTTTTTGGGGGGAAATGAGAATAATGCAAATGTGAGGCCAAAATAGAGCAAATTCCATGGTGTACCGTTTCATGCCATTCCAATATACTGTTAATGTTGAAATTTCGCAGTATTCCAAAAAATGTATCCTATATCTTGGTTTCAATTTATCATCATCACCGTTTTTTACCATGAAAGCAACACAACCTAAGAGTAAGACTCTCAGATTGTATGACCATACACATGAAGAGGCTTATAAGAAAACATAGATTCAAGACATTTACCTTGTAACGACATAGAGAAAGATCACCTATATAATCATGTGAGGTATTGATATTTTGTTGCATCCATCATTCTTAAATCAGGAGATTTGATATTAATTCAAATACCCTCTGATGCAATGATATCAATCAATCAAAAGCTGTGCCCTATTTAATAGGCCATACTTTAAGACCGTGAATAGGCTGACATTGCGTGATTATTGATTTCCACGTGCGCGCGTGATCCTT
Source organism: Schizonepeta tenuifolia (assembly GCA_029490685.1). Classification (NCBI taxonomy): domain Eukaryota; kingdom Viridiplantae; phylum Streptophyta; class Magnoliopsida; order Lamiales; family Lamiaceae; genus Schizonepeta; species Schizonepeta tenuifolia. The sequence continues at coordinate 91,630,474 of CM055957.1, read as the reverse complement.
ATCGCGTCATTGGTAATCTAAGTACAATTAATTTGGCATGATTTTTTGGTAAAACCGCCACGTGATCTTCGCCGTATAATCCAATATGGCAGGATTAAATCTCATCCGTTGAAATCGATCTTCTCCGTGGATAAATAGGGTTGCTCCTTCTCGTGCAAATTCATAGTTTCATCTTCAACTAACACATTTGACTTAAAGTTTTTCTCTCTGCTTTAGGGTTTTCATTCTTCATATTAAAAAAATGTTTTTCCAGAAATCCTCCCATCTCACCATCTTTACTCCAATGTCCTCTCTGTTGAGTCAAGAAACCCTTGTTCGAGATACCATGTATCGCAGAGCCATCACAACAAGGATGATAGAGTGGATTGTTCGAGTTACTCTTCCTCCAATCCAGATGGACAGACATGAGAGACTTAGCTGGTTTTGAAGGCCACACTTCGATACTCATGCGGGTTACATGACCGAGTATTGCTGGCCCTCAACCATCAACCCGACGTCATGTAAACAAGTCATCTGTAACTTGTGTAGAATGCGTCCTGTACGGACTTAGGCCCTTCCTGAGCCTACTCCGTACAAGGATATCCTTTGTTAATAAGTTCCTCTCAGTTGAGCATTATTCCACCAAGGTTGCCTCATCTGCAGAAGCAGAAACTTTAGGAGTCAGCAGATGGTAAAGAAGACATAGATTTCCGCTCTCAAGCGAATCTATTCTGAAATGCCTTCTGCGAAGCTTCTCCCTCCTCTTCTTTTTGTTGATGCCAAAAAAGGCGGAAGAAGTGGAAAAAGGTACCTTTAGAGTGTTGCTCAGATAAATTCTCTAGTTTGATTCCACCTCAGGTGACCTGCATGTAGGGTTAAAGAAGATTAAGGCAGAAGAAGGAAAGACGGACAGGAAGTCAGTTGCCTTGCCATGTTGCTTGAGGCAGGTATTCAGTTGAGTCGAGGAGAATACCTTCAACTAATGTCAGCCATCCGCCATTAGCCTTGATGAAGACCAGCCTTGAAGAAGAGCTGAAGATGAAGATCAAGACGAAGATGAAGACCCTAGAGTAAGTTAGAATGTTAGGACTGTAGTAATAGATACTCAGTTGTAACTGTAATCACTCCTCATCTTGTTATCTATAATGATAAGTCGCTAGTTTAAAAAGGGTATTAATTAACTTCACTTGATGACCACTATCTCATTGTCCAAGTTTGGAGTTAATTTTAATATATATCTTGCGCTAACCCTCTGCTTCCTATAGACTAAAACTCAGTTCATTTGTAAAGTAGATGATGTCAGTCTAGGGTTTTGGCATCTTAAAAAGGGGAAATTATCGGGAAAATTAGTAAAGGTTTAGATTTATCCCAAAATCTAACTGGCCCCAACCGAGTAGATGAAGTCATCAGTCTAAACTTAGATAGAGCTCATTGTTTGAGCTTAAAATTTTTATCTTTATAGGTTTGAAGCACAAGACCTTAGTTAGACTAAGAAGGCGAATATGGCCAGTTCAACCCAAGAAGAAGTTTTGGCCAAGTTCAACTCTACACAAGTTGATACTCAGAAGCATGAAGACAAGTTGGAAACTTTCCATAAATGGACTGACCAAGAGGACTTGCATAAAGCAAGGGTAGAAGTTACCATTTTAGGAAATGTTGCAAAAAAGCAGGTGGAGTGCTATACTTTTGGCAGAGGTCAAACGGCAACTTCCAATGGCTAGTTTACCTCCCTCTATATAAATAGAGATCTCCACATTTACAAGAAGAGAGAGAGAGAGAGAGCACACATACAAAAGAGCTATCAAGCAAATTCAGAGCAAATTCTCTCTCGAGCAAGAACAAGAAGAAGGAACCGTAGAAGTAGAGTGTGCAACCATTCTCCAGTTCCTTAGTCTAGCCTCTCAGAAAAAGCCCTTTCTTGATTGAGTCTAGAATAGATAGTTCTTGCTTCTCTAAACAAATTCTCTGTAATAGATCAAGACTCTAAGCCTTAGATTGTTTCCTCCACTGTTCTTAGTGTTGAAGGCAACTTAGTTGGAAAAACCCCCAACCCACCCTTAGGTTTCTTTGAAACATAATCAAAGAGCTAGGTCTCTTAGAACCCGTAATCTAAAGATAGGTTGTGCACTTGCCCATAAAAGTATTGTAAACGTTGTTCTTGCCCGGAAAAGAACTGGTTGTGCACTTGCCCATAAAAGAGTTGTAAGGTTTAGTTCGAACTCATAATCGAACTGGTTAGGTTGCTTGGTACACGTAAACCAAGTGGAACGTTTGATAAGCACGCCTAAGCTTATCTAGTGGATTGCTTCCCCGAAAAGAAGTCATGGACGTAGGAGGTTGATCTCCAAACCACCTTAAAATATTGTGTCTCTTTACTTTCAGTATTTTATATTTCACTATCTAACCAAGTGACTTGCATACAAACGTTTAACTTTCACCAAAACAGTTTTAGGAAACTTGACCTTCCCTCACAAAGGTTTTCAGTTATGTAACGAGGTTAAACCACCAAATTCCTCAAAGCATTAACTCTTATTTAAAACCTTAGTTGGTGTTACACAGCTGACCCTCAGCCAAAAAAGTCAGTTGTGTACCCAACTGTGTGAATCCTCCAACTGTTTTTTACAGTTGTCGAGTCAATTGAACTGCATAGTTCTTGAAGAATCATTAACTTGATTTTTGATTGCTTTTAAAAATCCCTACTGGTATATCCCCCCATACACCAGTTACTCGTTACTGGAACCATAAATAGAGGTCTCCTCATTGAAGAACCAAGAGAGTTTACATGCGCGAAGCAACAGACAAACAATTCAAGCAGAATCTCTCTTCCCAAGAAAGAACAAGCAAATTGAAGAATAAGTCGAAGTAGAGTGTTCAATCCTTCTCCTATTTTTCTATCTAGTCTCTCAGAATCCCATTCTTTAATTGAGTCTAGATCTGTGTTAGGTTTTTGCATAGCTTCTAAGCAGACTCTCTGTAGCAGAATTGAGTCTCTAAGCATTAGGAAGAATTCTCCACTTTTCTAAGTGTAGAAGGCTTCATCATTGGAAAAACCCCCAACCCCAAATCCCCAGGCATTTTTTTGAATCCGCAATCAAAGAAACTAGATCCCTTAGAACCCGCAATCTAAGTTATGTTGTATACTTGCCTGCAAAAGTGTTGTAAGGTTTTGTTCAAGCCTATAATCGAACTGGTTAGGTTGTTTGTATTAGATCTAAAAGAACACTTTATGCATATAAAGTTATTGTGTTACTAGAAAACTTAGCACAGTCAGTATAACAGAAATAATAAACTGTGCTGAAATAAAAGACACACAATATGGTAACCCAGTTCGGTTTTGCAACCTATGTCTGGGGGGGCCTTTGCCCAGGTCGACACCTTATGCTACCCTCTCGCTCACCCTTTTCCTAATTTTACATGAATTCGTGATTGACCGATCTACAATCGTTCAACCTAAGCTCGAACCTCCAGTCCGACCCTTAACTCTCTTACAAACTTAATTTATCAAAGATATACTCTCAATATTTCGTGCTCTTAAAATACAATACTCTCAAGAAAGTATAAACACTCAAACAATAAAACAAAAACGACGCCTTCTCACAATGTTGATGTCGAATATATATAGATTCGAAACCCTAGATCTCTTCGCCATCATGTATATCTTCTTAGATCTTCTTTCTTTATAAGGATAAGGCTTGGGGAACACGTCTAATATCTGCTTGATAAGTATCTTTTCCGCATTTATCACAATCATGGAAAAGATCCCACAAAATCCGCGCAGATAAGGAAAGTCTCTGCCAGACTGTTCCAGGTTCCCTTGGCACAGACTTAAGCACACATAACAGAGTTTGTTCTACGCAGCAACTTCAACACTTCAGTTGTACTTTTGGTTACATAAACTTTGCCAACATCTTTGAGTAGCATTACCTTTTGAGCAGCAATGCCTCAAATCCAACAATCTCCCTCTTTGGCATTTATGTAGACAAAAACCAATCATTAAGAAAACAAACAATCATAAACATCTTCATACCTCCAAATCCTCCAAGTCCGAACTTGTATGAAGTATGCCAAAACTACCCCTCCAACTAGCAATTGGAGAAATTGTGAAACTGTGTTGAACTCCCCCTTAAACAAAGCATGGAGTAAAATTACCACCAAATAAATCTTCAATCATCGAGAAGATGATCTTCAACACAACAACAAAGTAAACCATCAAAATAATAGGTCATAAACCGGGAAGCTTAAATATATGTCCATCAAAAATCATTAAGGAGTAGAGAGAGATTAACTTCTTGGAACCAAAACTAAGTCTGTGCAAATATGGCCACAGACAATAGAACACCAACCAAAAACCATAAAAATAGAAAACCAAAAAAACCAAAGAAAATCCAGAAAAACCACAAAAACTATAACTTTTCTTCTGCTCCTCCTTTTTGTCTGGCAGAAATGACAGAGTAGGGGGGGTCTTCCATCCAATCTTCAGAAAGATTGGGATCATTTCTTCTTCACAGCTTGAGCAGACGCTTGAGGATCATCTTCATCCTCCTCAGTTTGGGTATCTTCATCCTCCTCAGTTTGGGTATCTTCATCACCCAAGTCTTCTTCAGCATCCTCAACATCATCCTCACCTGCTTCTTCATCACCATCGTCATCAACAACATCATCATCATCATCATCTCCTGGCACAGACCCTTCAACCTGTGGCGCTGATCCAGATGGCACAAGTTTTCCTCCAGCAAAGATTGCTTTGGCATCATTGAGTAATGTCGCAATCTCATTCTTGCACATACAAAGCCTCTTCATCTGGAACAAGATAGAATTGTACTCACCCTCCAGCTCACGCAACATCCTTGTAGAAATAGCCTGAAGATTTGGCTCACTCAGCACAGGCACTGGCACAGATGATGTTAGCTTCTTCCTTTCCACTATACAGACAGAGGGACCCTCAATGTCCTTAGGATGAACAACTTTATTGAAGAGTTTGTCATGGATGACAATACTTTTCGAAGTGCGCTCGAACTGCTCTCCTATATACACCACTTCAGGAAACTGCGATGAGATGATTTCAAAAATCAGACCAGGATAGCCTAATGCCTTAGGCTTCTTCAGATTTGCAGCATGTTAAGTGACGTGGTCGAAGACCAAACGTCCAAAGTCGAAGGGCTTGAATCACCCTATTCTATACAACACCCTTGCTATTTCTTGGCTTACTGTGGCAGTGTGTGTGGTAGGGCACCAATTTCTAACTGCAATTTTGTGCAAGATTGCGTACTTCTGGGACAGCATTGAGGAACTGATGGACATGTTCCTCTTCCAATTCTGGTACACTCCATGGGTAATTTCCCTGGCGATCGTGTCCAAATACACATCCTCCTCTTCTACACCAAAATCATTCCGACCAACAAAAGCAGAGATAACAGCAAGAGAGAAATTGATATACCTTCCTGGAATGTAAGTCTTGAAGTGGTTACGGGAGAAAGAGTCAGCAATACTCTTGGACATGTTGCAGTAGAATTCCAGCACAACTGCTCGAACTTATCGTCGAACAGGATAGATAGTCTGATCCTACTTGGCATCTTCCAAAAGTTTGTCCAGGCCGGTTCCCTCCAAATCTTGCTTCTTCACAGGTTGCTCATAGACCAGCTTCCTGTGGATGACATTATCCCAAGCCTCAGCATGTTCATCAGACTTGAACCTGAGAGCATCTTGCACAACCTTTGTTCTTTGTTTGGGATCAGTTGAGAATAGTTGTCTTCTTGAGGGTGTGATAGACGATCCACCATGGTGAGCAGCAGAAGAAGCTTCTTGATGAGAGGCTTCATGCTCAGAGTTCCTTGCATCACTTTTCAAGGCACGTTCAGGCCCAGACTCTACTTCGATGGGCTGATTGGGATCCACACCTTCACAGACTTTGCTGCAGCCTTCTTCCTCTTCTTGGAAGATTCACCAACCTTCTCTTTGCCCTTGACATCACGGGCAGACACAGCAGCAAATTTCTTGGCAAGTTGACCCCTTGTTCGAGTAGCAGGGGTCTCAACATGTTCTTTGATGGTTAAAGCAGCTTCTTCACTCCTGACTCGCTTTTTAGGCAAGTTAGAAATCTTGCGAAGATGTATTTTGGAAGACTTTTTCTTCTCAGTTGGCACAGACTCTGGCACGTCGAAGTCTGTGGCTACCTCCTCAATAGCGGCTTAATCAATTCCATATTCCTCACCAATATTTTGCTCCTTTTCTATTTCTTCGAAAACTAAAATCACCGGTGGGATGGGAGCTTGATATCTAGAAGCTTGAGATCTACCGGCAGAAGATGCAGATCGTCGGAGGATAGAACGAGAGATTGAAGACTTTGATGGAGTAGTCTTCTTCTTGAAAGCAGCAACGGGAACAATGATTTGTTCCTTCTGACTTGACTCCGTGTCAGATTCGGAGTCTTCAATAGTTTGCTTTTCTGGTGGAGAAGAATGCTTCGTCGGTGACTCAGAGGTTGTCTTCACTGGAGAAAAAGACTTTGATCGAGTGGGTTGCTCCTTCATTGCAGCAGTAGGTGGAATTTTCTCTCCAAAGTCGGATTCAGAGTCTGGATAATCAACAATACCCAAGCTTTCCTTCTTCTTTTTATCATCGGCTGGGTATAAACGAGAGATTACATCCTCATCTTCGCTAGATTCATCAAAGAACCTTTAAGTGGAGCGGCTTCCTTCAGACATGATGAATATCAAATAGCAACACAAAAACACAGAAGGAATCTTTAGAGAGAGAGAGCGCTTCGAAACTAAGCAAAAGATGTGAGAAATCTTAATGTAGAAGCAACAATATATATAAGATACATCAAAGGCGGTGAACTTCTCTCTCCAAATAGATAAGTATGGAAATAAATTCCTATAAAATAGGAGATGATATATATTTCAAGATTTGAATTGATCCTTATCTCCAACGTTCGATTTTGAACGTAAAACAATCGTTGCAAACCCTTGGTAGTCGCAGAGTTTAGCACAGAAAGTAGCCGTTGAAAGGCTGCAGAGATGACATCAGCCCTTGTCTGCTCCAGCATACTACGTTTGCCATCAGTTGTGCCCAGAAATCCTGGCATAGAAAGACACAGAAAAACAAGAAATACCAAGAAGACCAAAAACCAATAATGTACATATACATTGTGCTTGTTTAGAAGACCACAAGCACGAGATCTCTCTAAAGAATTTAGAGAGAGAAAACACCCAACGAAGCTCAAAGTGATTCGAACCTCGCAACATCCAAGGCCTTAGTGAACAAGTCCGCCAACTGCTTCTTTGTATGCATGAACTCCATGTTGAGTATCTTTTCTTTGATCAGCTCCCTTATGAAGTGGTGGCGAATGTCGATGTGTTTCGACTTATAGTGGTGCACTGGATTCTTCGAAATATCAATAGCACTCTTGTTGTCATAGTAGAAGGTGAATGGCTCGAACGATACTCCATAATCTTCAAGCATTTGGCTCATCCACATGAGTTCTGTGCACGCTGACCCTGCAGCAATGTATTCAGCTTCTGTTGAGGATAGAGACACCCTCACCCTACTTCTTACTGTGCCAGAATACCAAATTGTTGCCAAGGAAGAAACATGCTCTTCCTATCATCTGGTCTACCAACCCAATCCACATCGCTGTATCTCACTAAGGATGTGGTGCTGTCTTTAGTCATCCAAATACCAAAATCAATTGTTCCTCGAACATATTTGATAATATTCTTCACAGCTAGAAGATGACTCTCCTTAGGATCCGCCTAGAACCTGGCACAAACTCCGACACTGTGACTAATTTCTGGTCTACTGGCCGTCAAGTAGAGCAAACTTCCAATCATACTTTGACGCAATCATCGTTTAAGCTGCAACAAAATACAATTTGTATTTCACTCCTATGCCTACCCCTAGGAACAGCTAGTTGGCAAGTATAGGATCAATCCCACAGGGAGTTGTTCGCGATAATCTCTGGTTGTTGCACAAAAAGGTTATGTTGAGTATCTATCTACTATAGCCTTGGGCAACTGTCACTATTTCCTTTGGCAAACTGCTGAAAGTAAATAACTGAAACTAGACAAGCAAAAAGATCAGTAATAAAAACGATCCAGATATAGGGTTCGAATCAATGAGTATAACTTTAACTCGATCATTGGTTCAAAGATATTTGTTGCGTAAGTGTGTCAGTGGTTATAGGCTAAAACTATGCAGGGTCCCCATTGTCACGTCGCCACGTACGCTACATAGCCTGCAGCTCCATCCTTATGTTTAAGTCTTGACAGGGACACCCTAGACAATCCTCTTGCTTGCCCAAAAGTCCCGGGCATAACACCTTATCGAGCACATGTTGGTCAAGTAGCTTTTGGTTCTAGATGGGCCTACTCCAGCATAATGAGATAACGAGGATCTCTCTCCGACATTCACCAGCATTGACACTTCTTTGCAGGTCTAGGCCAAGGCTAACAACTCATTCTTGCCGCTCTCAAGGAACGTAAGGCAAGCATGAGCACTTCTTGATAACCCTCCTACGATGTAGAAATCCGTATATGCCCAGGGCTCGTTGGCCTTCCGAGTTACCTATGACCACCGAACTTCTTTGGAATCGTTGCCCAATGCCTTGGGAACACACTTATATAAAACTATCAAGAACACTTAGACCTTACGAGATTTACAAGTTATACATCATATCATCTACCATAAACCTGAATTTAAAGGCTTAGCTAGACATAAAGTAAATAATGAAAGCAAAAGAGATAAAGAAAAACATACTTGAATTAATAACGATAAGCAAAAGATGTTCACTCTATTGGGACTTAGCAATAAACGTAAATTGTATCTAAGAACATAAACGTAATTGTTTGTTGCAAAAACTAAAGAAGTAAAAGCTGTAAAAAGTTGTCTCTTGCGTCTTGCATGCATGCATATATATAGAGTACAAAAACTAGGGCAAACCCACAAATGGGCCTTCTAAAGAATGGGCCGGCTGCTTCCATGTAAGGATCCACGGATAAGGTTGGAAAGATCTCCTGCCTTATCGCTAAAATCGTGTTGCTGTTGTAGTAGGAAACTTTGATCTCAATCTTGTGCCGCAAGGAATTTGTTTCCTTGTGGGACTCTAACAACTGCATCTTTTACGCACCAGCGCCATTGCCCAAGCTCTGCACTCTGCTTTCCCCAATCTCTCTGCCATCTCTTGCCCACGACCAGCCTGCACCTTGCTTTCTGGAGCCAAACACATAATCGTCTAGATTGACCATACCACTGAAAGTGGAGCAGCTCTTCATCTTGATTTGGACTTATGCCCTTAGTAGCTTGAGCCACGAGCATGGCTACTATGGTCTTTGCATTGTATCCAGTTCCTTCTCTTTTTGCATGTTTTGGCTCCAGTCCTCCCCAACTCCTCCCTTTCCTTTCCCTGCCAACTCAAGTGTCCTCCCATACACAAAACTGACACAAAAGACACTAAATAGACTCGATCTAGACCTAAAACACACATGACAAGAGCATAAAATATGGGCTCGTCATACCCACACACTTAAAGTCATGCCTGTCCTCAGGCATGTTGTATAGCTTGCCCAAACAAAAGAAAAGACTTAAAAGACTTGACTCAAAACATAAATAGAGGTCAGCACAACATGGGATAAAGAAATAAGATAGAGCATAATCCAGTTCACATACGACTGAAGCAAATAATCTAGTCCAAGCAAATCATCAAATAGGACAAAAATGAACAAGTGAGCATTTTCAAGGATATTCCTCACCAAGACTCTCACTCTTGTGCATGGGGTAGTGTTTACGCTCAAAATATGCCATTCTTAACCACACCATAGGCTTGCCTGCCTGCTACTCTCTCCACCTCTTAGACTAGATTCGAAGGACTTATCCTTAGGTCTTTTATTTGATTGTAACTTGGCTTTGGCAAGGATATGAAGTATTTGGAACTAGGCTTGGGTCATTTGGACTTAGGTTGGCCAAGCGGAGCGGCCAACCTTAGCTTCTTTTCCTTCGCCTTTTCTTCTTGCGGGCCTTAGCACAACTTATTTAGGACTTCTTTTTTTTATATTTTCTTTTTTTTTTCTAAGTCCTTTATTAACTAGTCTTTATATTTCTTTTAAAGGCTCAACTGCTTCTCCCCTTCTCCCTTCATCTTATGCACCTAAGTCCTTATTGATCGGGTAGGATATAGTGTATAGGCTGCATATATCTGATCAAAGAAATTATAAAAGCTCAAAGGGGCTTAACAAGGGAAATTTAGTTGGGCAGGCTCTTTGGCTCAATTGGGCTCACAAAAGAAAGAACGTGCCCAATTCATCTAAGTTCTTCTAGCCTAAGTCAATGAAGTCTCAAGGAGTAGACAGACAAGTTCTAGGTAGCATCCAAATAAACATATCATAAAATTACACAAGAAAGAAACTGCTTGGTCAATAACATGTAGTGTAAAGCTCAAATCCTCACAACGACATGCTCACAAATTAGTTTGTCATCCCTATCTACATACGATCATGGTTGAATTAGAATACAAAAGTGCTCTCATCATATAACTCAGAATAAAATTATGCTCATTTATTATCTAATCATCCTAAGCATGCTTGACTTCTAGAACGCACACAAAAGACGCTCTTCCCACCCACACACTTTGCTTGGGCAAAGTGGGTGGAAGGCACAGACCAACACTAAACTAAAATTTATAAAAACAGACGCTCTACCCCTCATACCCACACACTTTGCCTTTGGCAAAGTGAGTGAAAATAAAAGTAGATCACAAACTCAGACTCTAAACAAAAACTTTAAAAACATTTAGACTCAAACAAATTACAAAAAAATGCAAAACAAATAATAAAAACCTAAACTACTAAAAACTGGGAGGACAAAATCATTGGGCAGGGTTAGATCCTGACCTGGTCGGGTCAATCTTCAAGGCACTCATGATCTCGACAAGAGCTTGTTTGTTCTCCAGTCCAAGTTGCTCCAGTCTGGCATTGCTTTCCTTCAGCTTGGTCAAGCGCTCCATCATCCCTGCTATGTCTTAGGCAGGCAACACCGGAGTACTGGGCACTCCACCTCCAACTGACTGAAGAGGAGTGTCAGCAACTTGGGCAGGCTCATCCGGTGGAATCACAAACACTAACGTTCCTTCATCATCCCTTCCACACACGCCCATGGCAGTCAAACAAGCGAGGTCCAGGCACTCCTCTTGCATTGCTTGTAGCTGCATAGTGGCTTCGTCAAATCTGTGCATCCCTATGGCATAACGAGTCACCAGGGGCAAGGGAAAATCTCTGATTGCGAGAGTTTATGATATCCTTGAAATGGTGCATAACATAAGCCCCAAAGTTGAGCCTCTTCTTGTGTACCATGCTTGACAGTATAAAGATGTCTTGGCGAGTGACTGAGTTGCTGCTATCCTTCTTCCAGAAAAAGTTGTAGACAAGGATTCGGTGACACACTCTCAAGGCATCATCCTTCATCATATGCCCCTTTGTCGTGCCAGCCTTGAAGAAAGGGTCATCACTGAACTCCGCCCATTTCCTTGCCCACTCATCAGCATCAAGTTGAGAAATGTACCTCAACGCTTCCTTGTACTTCTAGCTCCTTATCGTGCGAAAATCCTCAATGCCCAATGCCTGGTTCAAATTATTCACCGACAGCTCCTCGCTTGCCCCCATGAACTTAAACTACATGCACTTTGTATTGTGATTCCCCACCGTAGGACTCCTCACTTGCAAACACTGATAAAATTCATACACCAGCTCCGGATACAACCTCTCTTGCCATTCCAAAAATTTCTCCCAACCTATCACTGCAAAATACCCATGCACTTCTTCCCAAACCCCCAACTCCTCCAATGTGCTCCGATCAACCTATTTGGGGAGAATGATTCCCCTCCTTAGCATCTTTCATATTCCACGATTAGAGGCTTTGCCAGAAACTGAAATGCGCCGCTTGGGTGGAGTAGAAACCACCTCTTTGCCCTTGGCAACAGACCCTGGTCCTTTAGCCTTCTTGGTTGAGGGTTCCTCCAATTCTTTCTTAACTTGTTCATCCTCCGTTGCCTCTGAATCATGCTGCTCCACTATAGCCAGATCTCCTTCGCCATCTCCAGTGGGTACATTATCCTCCTGCTCCGGTTCCTTGCCAAACGAACCACCTGCCTCCAATGCAGCAGTTTCCTCCTGATTGAGTGAGGGAGCAGGTTTGTCCACGAACATCCGTGTGACATCATCTTCTTCCTCCATGTACGAAGAAGAACCAGCCATGGGTGATTATTTGGGTAAAGTTTTTCCAGTTACTTTGGTGGGAGTGGAAATATTGGTAGAAGGTTTAGGTGACTTAGAATTTTTGGCCGCCTTTTTATTGAGTGTCTTGCTGCTGCATGTGTTCTTCATTGTGAGAGTGGTGAGAGGAGTTTTGTTTCTGTAAAAGTAGAGAGGGAGAGAAAATCGAAGAGTTCCGGTTTAAATTTAGACAATGAATGAAATTTGTGAGAGAGAGGAGTGTAGTAGTAGGCTAGAAAGAAGGGTATAAGTGTATGACTTGGCAGTTACAGCAACTGCCAGTGGATGTGACGTGCTGACATCATCCATGTTTTCCTGCTTCGCTTGCCTCGCGTTCACCTGGTTTAACCTCTCCTCGACCAACATAAACTCTTCGCTTGTCTATCGTCTCTGCGTACCTGCCCTGGACACATAGACACAAAATGCACTTCCAAAACAAAAACTACTATCCTATGATTAGAAAATAAAAACTAAAATAAAATTACGAAAAGGAAAATATGAAAAAAAAAAAAGCTCACTAGGTTGCCTCCTAGCCAGTGCCCCAGTTTACATCGTAGGCACGACGTATTCATGCTTGCCCCTAGATGGGCATCATCACATGGACTTCCTCTTGTCCATAACTTCATCCTTCTTGTGTCAATAGAAAAGCTTCAGTCTCTGACCATTGACCCTAAAATACTTGAAAGACTTTGGGCAATAGATCTCCACAGACCCATTAGAAAATTGGGTCACCATTTCATATGGTCCAATCCACTTCGACTTAAGCTTGCCTTGCATAAACTTGAACCTTGAATAATATAGCAGAACTGCTTGCCCAGACTCAAATTTCTTTGCCTTGATCAACTGGTCATGAGCCTTTTTCATCCTTGTCTTGTATAAAGTAGCATTATCATAAGCCTCAATTCGAATCTCTTCTAACTCTTGTAACTGCAACTTCTTTTCCTTGTCAATATCACTCCAATCATAGTTGAACTTCTTTACTGCCCAATATGATTTATGCTCTAACTCTACAGGCACGTGACATGGCTTCCCAAAAACCAACCGGTACGGTGATATGCCCAAAGGTGTCTTGAAAGTTGTAAAATATGCCAAAAGTGCATCGTCCAAGTGCACACTCCATTCCTTTCCATTTTGCCCAACTGCCTTCCTCAATATGGTCTTGATAATTCTATTCGTCAGCTCTACTTGCCCATTGGCTTGTGGATGGTAGGCAATGGTAACTCGATGATGGACTCCATATTTTTTGAACAACTTGTCAATGGTAGCATTGCAGAAATGCGACCCTTGATCACTTATAATTGCTCTAGGAACTCCATATCAATTGAAAATATTCCCCTTAAGAAAAGTAGTAACCACATGAGCTTCATTTGTTGGTGTAGCCTTTGCCTCTGCCCACTTCGACACATAGTCAATTGCCAATGTGATATACTAATTTCCTCTTGAGCTGGGCAAAGGTCCCATGAAATCCATTCCCCATATGTCAAAGATCTCAACCGGCATGATTGGGGTCATGGGCATCTCATCCCTTCTAGTTGCATTCCCTTCTTGTTGACACTTGAAACACTTCTTGCACCATTCATAAGCATCCCTAAAAATCGTAGGCCAAAAGAACCCACAATCAAAAACCTTCTGCAGTTCTTCGGTGCCAAAAATGACCTCCACATTCCCTGTTGTAGCAATACTTCAAAATACTCTTAGTCTCCCAGTCGGGCACGCACCTCCTTAGTCCTTGGCAAGCACACTTCTTCCACAAGTAGGGATCATCACAAACATACTTTTGACTTTCCTTAAGAATTTTCTGCCTTTGGTTGTATGAAAGATCGTTTGGAACCTCTCCCGTACTCTTAAAATTGGCAATGTCAGCGTACCAAGGTTCTCCATGAAATTGGGCTTCAATCATATAGATATGCTCGTGAGGAAAAGTCTCCATAATGGGCATAGAGTCTTCTTCTTTGACTATCCTACTCAAGTGATCCGCCACCAAATTCTGAGCTCCACTTTTATCTTTGATCTCCACATCGAACTCGTGCAAAAAAGAAAAATCCAATGAATAAGCCTTGGCTTCAACTCCTTCTTATTCATGAGGTATCTCAGTGCTGCATGGTCAGTGTAAACAATTGTCTTGCCCCCGAGTAGATAAGATCTGAACTTTTCAAAGGCAAACACAACCGCCAAAAGCTCTTTCTCCGTGGTGGTATAATTGATTTGCGTTGCATTAAGAGTTTTAGAGGCATAATATATAACATGGCTTTCCTTACCCCTCCTTTGACCAAGCACTGCTTCCACGGCATACCCACTTGCATCACATATCAACTCAAATGGCATACCCTAATCAGGGGGTTGTATCACAGGTGTCGTGACCAAGTATTCCTTCAACACGTTAAACACCTTTTGACAATCTGCATTAAATTCCCACTCTACTTCATTTGGGAGCAATCTCGTCATTGGTTGGGCAATCTTAGCAAAATCCTTCACCAATATCCTGTAGAATCCAGCATGTCCCAAGAATCCTCTTAATTACTTGACGTTGCTTGGATAGGGCAACTTGGAGATGACATCAATCTTCGCCTTGTCAACCTGTATCCCTCTTTCTGAAATCACGTGCCCAAGCACGATGCCTTCTCATACCATGAAGTGACACTTCTCATAGTTCAACACCAAACTCTTTTCCACGCATCTGCTCAAAACCCACTCCAAATGCCCAAGACAAGCCTCAAATGATTTTCCATAGACGGTAAAATTGTCCATGAACACCTCGATGAAATTCTCCAATAAATCTGAAAGTATGCTCATCATGCACCGTTAAAATGTGCACCCGGGGTGTTGCATAGACCAAAAGGCATGTGGTGATATGCAAACGTCACGACTGGGCAAGTAAATATTGTCTTATCGTGGTCTTCTTGGGCAACCAATATCTGCATGTATCTAGAGTATCCATCCAAGAAGCAAAAGTACTTGTTCCCTGCCAACCTTTTCAGCATCTCGTCAATGAACGGTAAAGGAAAGTGATCCTTTGTCTTTGCCTTGATAAGCTTCTTATAGTCAATACACATCCGTCATCTCGTTTGGAGTCTTGTAGGCACAAGCTCATTCTTCTCATTCTTGACCACTTGTATTCCTGACTTCTTGGGCACCATGTGTACCGGACTTACCCACTTATTATCTGGAACTGAGTGGATAATGTGCCCAAGTCCAACAGCTTGAGTAACTCCTTCATAACAACTTCCTTCATGGCTGGGTTAACTTCCTTTGTGGATCTCTAGTCGGTTTAGCATCATCTTCCATCAAGATATGGTGGGTGCAAAGAGATGGACTAATGCCTTTGATGTCGGCAAGGGTCCAACCAATTACATCTTTGTAGCGTATAAGGACATCTCGAACTCCATCTTCTTCTTTTTTGCTCAACTCCGAACTTATAATCACTGGCAATGTATCATTCTCTCCCAAAAATATGTACTTTAAATGGACGGGAAGAGATTTAAGTTTCAATTTAGGTGCTCGAATAAGTGAAGGCACCAATTTATCTTCATCTCTGATCTTGGGCAAGGCATATGGGGACAGTTGGGGTCCATCCACTTCCTCTGCTCCTAAGTATTTTAAAGCTCGACTAACCTGAAAAGAATTATCCAGCTCTCTTCAACTCCTCCTTGAATGACAGCATTCAATGGATCTTGACTTCCAAGAAGAGGAACTGCCTCTTCTACTACTTGATCAACGTGGTCAATGTACTCGACCATCTCCGTATCTTGGGGGTGCTCCATCACCTTAAATAAATTAAATGTAACTGACTCCCCATCAAATTCATATGTTAGTTGCCCTGAGTTGCAATCAATTCTAGTCTTGGCAATCTTCATGAATGGCCTTCCCAATAGCATGACCGATGCTTTAGCTCCTGTCTTGCCCATGTCAAGGACATAAAAATCAGCTGGGAAAATTATGTCCTCCACTTTGACTAGCACATCTTCCGGTATGCCTTCAGGGTACACATTAGACCTGTCCGCCAATTGGATAACCACCCTTGTAGGCTTGAGTGGTCTCATAATATCTTCATCGTACATGGACAATGGCATCACATTGATTGATGCACCTAAGTCAAGCATGGCAAGTTCAGTCTTTATATCACCAATTACGCAGGGAATGGCAAACATCCCTGGATCTCCACACTTCTTAGGCAAGTCTCACTTCAGGACTGCTGAAACACTCTCTCCTAAGAAAACCTTAGACTCATCCACGCTCTTCACCTTCTTTGAGCAAAGCTCCTTCAGGAATCTTGCACACTTGGGCATGTTGCATAGTGCCACGAGGAGGGGCAGGTTGATCTCCACTTTTTGAAAGATCATGAACATCTTAGACAACTCTTCATCCTTCTTATTTCTTCTCAATCTAGTAGGAAAAGAAGCACGAACAACAGGGTTAGGTTTGACATAAACAGATTTTGGAATTTCTTCCTCGCCATCCTTCTCCTCATCTACTTCCTTCTCCTTCTCTACCTCTTTCTCTTTTTCCTTGGGCAACACAGTGTTAGAATCCAGCATCTGCACTCTGTTGGGCAACATCTTTCCTCCTCTCTGCGTGACTGCATTTACTTGGGCCTTAGGGGGCACTTCACTTTGCCTTTTCTCAAATCTGGACATAGTATAGACCAAGTTAGTCAGTTGGTTGGTCATGCTCTGAATGGGTCCCCTTATCTCCGTCCTAAAATTCTCAAGCTCCTGCTGTACTCTAATATTATCCTTGGCCAAGGAAGTTACTTGGTCTGTTAGGCTTGACCTATTCTGATCTCTATGAGGATATTGTTGTTGTTATTGTTGCGGTTGAACTTGCTGTTGTTGCCCAAACCCTTGTTAGTTATTGTTTTCATACCTCAAGTTCTCATGATTTCTCTATCCTGGTTTATAGAATTGTGAGTTCGGATCATACGGCCTCCCTTGGATGTTATTATTGAACCCAATTGCATTGACCTCCTATTCCAAGCTTGGGCATTGATCCGTAGCATGCGTGATAGCCATACAAATTCCACAAGCTCTCACTGTCTTCTTATTGTTGCCTGATAAAACGGTTACCGGAGTATCCATGTTGTTGAACATCTGGTCAAGCTTATCCTCCATACCAGTTGAACTCGGTGGGGCTTTTGGCTGCAATTGTTGTTAGCTTGGGCAATTCTCCTATCACAGCCCCAAATCCCGAGGGACGGCAGAAGCCGGGGTGCGACTGGGGTTGGATTAAAGAAGCGGGGAAGAAGGGGGCTAATTGACTAAACATACATGAAAAACATCGATAAACCATGAATAAGACTTGAATATAAATAAGAAAGAGTTAATCCCTAAGGATTACTCGACAAAAGTACAAAAAGAAACTAAGTTCATATTTACAGACTTAGACTACAGAGTATTGTTCAAAAGTACATCTCAAAAAGAAATACAGAGTTTGGCAGCGGAAGGGTTCTAACTAAGCATTCTATCCTTTAGCTCAACATCAACCGTCGCCGCTGACCGTCGCTTCAACCTGCACATTTAGAAAACAATGCAGGGCTAAGTACAAACGTACTTAGTGGGCACGATGCCGAAATCATATAAATATAGATAAATATGGCATTTTATAAACGTAGCACATCGGAGTTTTATTGAAAGAATCCGTGTCTACTAAACATTTTCTGACTTTTTCTTATAAATCACTCGCGCGAGCATTTTCTGACTAATGTTACGTTCAATCTTGACCAATTCTAATTCACCGTGGCTGGTATCCCTCAACAGGATATCACATACACCACAGGTTACAAAGTGCACTAACTCTGGAAAGCACTTAGCAGCTAACTCAGAGCCGATCGTTAGTTAATCTAAAATAGACTAACTCTAAATCTGGAAAACATGAATGTTAACTCAGATAGGTACAAGAGAACTCACATAAAACATAAAACAGTTCATGCCATAATATCACTTTGAAAACACAGATATAAAAGCGATAAAGAAAGATTTTCCGAGCATTGCTCGTTTTATTTTGTATATAAAAGCCCACCTTAATTTACAGAACTTAAAACAAAAGCTTCCAACTTTGGATCTTTCATCCTTTCTCTACAGTTGGCTTCCTCCTTCATCGTAAAATAAACATACTTAAAAACGGGCTGTAAAAGATAATCGATTAACGAGAATCGAAGCAAGTTTTAGTTGTTTCATTCTTTAGGCATTTGCACGCTTACGAGATTCGTTTTACTTAAACGGGAAACGAGACTCGTACCAATCTCATTTAGAACTCGGAAGATCTCATACTCGACTCTCGGGTCAGTAGAGAAGGTAGTCGATATCTTAATACGATTTTAAAGATTAAAAGAAACTAAGTTGGAAAGAGTCAACTTAGGCGATTTACGTTTTAGTTCATTAAACGCTTTATGAAATTTCTCGTCTATTACTTCTTTAATGAAAGGATAAGATATAAGATCTCGACTGGTTTTCATCACTCAAGGTCATGTATTTGACTCTAGGGTCAGTAGGGAGATGTTCGTTAGAATAAAAGGCTTAAACAAACGAAAGAAACTAAGTTGTGAACTAAACAACTTAGAAAACAAGAAACTGAATTTTCACTGCACAGTCCAGTAACTCTGGAGGCTGTCCAGTACAGAGAATTTGGAAACAGGGGGTGAGCCCTGTACCATTAGAAATCTTAGGAAGTCTAGTTCGCGCTCCACTTTACGGATCAAAAATCCGATAAACGAGCTGGAAGTTATTACAGTTTCCGGCGAGGGTCGCAAAACTGCCTCGAAAACCCTAATTGCTTGATAGGTTCGACGTATAACGTCTTAGGTTCGTTCTAAGCTCTCGTATTCATTTTTTTAGAAACTGGACTCTCAAGGCAGTCATCACGTACTTCCGTACGTGACAAAATCCTTCTCAAAACTCGCTCAAAAGCACGACGTTCTAAACGTCGGATTTCAACTAACAATTACTAAACCAACAAAAAATTTCAAACGCGTTCTAGTTCTCGACTATACTATAGTCCACATTATATCAACTCGAAAGCTTAAGACGTCAACTAGAAAGTTGTTCTAAATTTCATCATAAACAATAATATCAAATTAGAATTTCCATCCGACTTCTGGATTATTAGCTACGACTAAAGGTTCGTCTCTTACGCGATTTTTTTCAAAGTTGTCGGATTCTATTCAAATTTTACGACGTTAAACTACGTCTAACGTGAAACACTTTCATGCATGCAAACATATCATAACATCATTATAACTCAACTTATAAGGTGATCTTTATCTCTTATGTTTCATTAAACATTTTTAGAAAATTCTCAATTAAATTCTATAATCAACTAACATTATTTGCAACTATATTCCATTAAGAATTCATCACTTAACATCAATACATGAAAACCCCTAATCACTTAATAAATTTCTGTTTTTATACATATGTTAAGGGGATGATTTTCTTCCCCAATTAACTACATTTATTTACTAATCAATCTCTTATAACAACTATTAATCACTTACAAAACAATTATCAACTAACATGCATAAAAACCCCTAAATTCATAATTCAAACCCTAATTGACTTTCATAAAAACATAGGGCTTTCAATTCTTTTTCATTCTAATCACTAATTAAACATCATTTAAACAAGAATCAACCATCAAATGAAGAGAATTAAAAATCCTACAATTTCCCTAAAAATCTCGGCATTAACATAGGATTTAGGGTTCTTATTTTTTTTGTTCAATTTTAATCCCTAATTATCATATCTAATACTTCTAATTTCATTATTTCAAGATCACAACATCTATATCACCACTTCTAAAAATTTCGATCAAATGGAATATAAAAAGAAAAAGGGTTTTGGATGGATAGAATTAAAGAGGAGTTGAATACCTTAAGATTTAACAAAGGATGTAATAGGTTTTGTTGGATGAAAGGACTTGTGTGGTTTCTTCTTCAAGAACTTCAAGTGTCTTCAATGGAGGTGAAGAAAAGAAGGTGAAGAAGATGAAGATTGAGAGAGTGTGTGTGTGTGTGTGTGTGCAGCCGAGAGAGTGAGAGAGATGGAAGAAAAAGATTTTGTTTAATTGTTGAAGACATGATGAATTGGTTGAAATTGTGTAAAGTGTAGGTTAAGGTGTCATTAAATTAAACAAGGTCAACATGCATGTCTTCCACCAATAAGGTGATGTGTCGGCTGCATGTAAGAATTTTAGAAGGGTTACGGGCTTTTCCGGCGCGATCCGACGTTACGAAAAAACGAACGACGAAAAACGTTGCTCGGTACAAAATCGTCGCGATTCGATTTGACTTAAAAAAAATCTAACGTATGAACTTAATTGGAAAATAAATTTACAAAATTTATTTTAACAAAAACTCGGGACGACACAGTCCGAGTTTCGTCCGGAAAAATATAAATACGAACTTTCTCGGGCGTGTTCGTATCGCAATTTCGTAAACGTAAAAATTAGACGGTTTTCCGTTCTGAGATTACGAACTAAAAACTTTTCGTACGCGCTAACCCTAAATACAGTAGTCGTCTAGCTGACTTCTGTAATTTATTTTCAATAACGGATTTGATCGTTAGTCTTAGAATTCAAAAATTGTAAACTTAGGCGTGCAAAGCCATTTATTTGATTAACTTTAAATTTTAAGAACGTAAGAAATTTACGGGGCATTACATCTCCCCCATCGTCCCTCAGCTCATCCGCCATCTCAGCAATCATCTTGAACACAACACTTGGTTGTTTTCTCATAACTGACCCTCTACAAGCTGCGTTGACCAATGCCCTTTTACTCGTTCTTAGTCCAGCTATGAAACATTGGATCAAATCATGTTCCGCAATTTGATAATGTGGGCATTTTGCTAGCATCTGCTTGAATCTGTGGAAGTACGAGTTAAAATCCTCTCCATTGCCCATCTTAATGCATGTAATCATCTTCCTCATCTTCTGAATTCGGGCGGTTGGAAAGTATTTTTCCAAGAATTTCTGCTGCAGCTCTTGCCAAGTGGTAACACATCCTGTGGGCAATGAATAAAGCCACTCCCTTGCATTGTCTTGCAAAGAGAATGGAAAAGCAATGAGCTTTACATATTCGCTCAGTTTTGCATCAATATGGATGGTTCCACAAACCATCTCGAAATCTTGCAAGTGTCTTTGAGGATCTTCGCCTGAGTGATCGCTGAACTTGGGCAGGATCTGAATAAAGTGGGACTTTAGTTCCCATCATTCACGTCATCTATAACCTATTGGGTGCGTAATAGACGACGGGCATTTTCCATCGTCTATAAGGCATATAGGCGACGGGAAATTCCCGCTGTCTATATGCCTTATAGACGACGGTAAATCACCTATAAAGACGACGGTGAATTCCCGTAGTCCATATAGCTTATAGACAACGGTATATCCCCGTCGTCTATAACCAAATTTCTCGTTGTCATTTATATATTATAGACTAAAGTTTTTCAAATATAGACAACGCTATTTTCCCGTCGTCTATAATGTTAATAGATATAGGCTTTTTTGTGTTGTCTATTGTATTACTATGTCCTGTTGTCTATTAAAATACATTAATATTTTCCAATCAAATGATAATATCATAAACATCACAAATCATAAAATCAAATATATTGTTTTAAACATACAATCACTTTCATTACATGTTCTAAAACTAGCCTTAAAACAATAACAATGTCTCCAAATAGTCTTAAATACAAAAATATAAATATTTATATTGTCTTACTCTCTAAAACAATAACAATGTCTCCAAGAATTCCATTGTAAACTCAACCAAGCCATCCATCCATTCATGCATCCAAGTGTCTTCCATCTACATGATCTAAATGAAAATTACTACTTCATTTTCATATCTCTAAATTTCATAAAAGATGAAAATGATTAAAAAAGTAAAAGGCTAAGAAAATTACCATCATCACTCGGTATATTCGTTAACAAAATCAGCCTACTCTATACGCACTTCATCAATTTCATTTCTTGAATAAAATCCTTTGTTAAACTAGAAATAAATAAAAATAAAAATAAAATTAGATCATAAATAAAATTGAACCTTGAAAGTAAAATAAACTTACAAGTATGGGGGAGTTAGATCCTTCATTTTCAATGATATCTTTCATGTAGAGCATTACATAGAATACCTAACTTGTTTTGTCAACAGACCGTGGATGGCCACATGAAGCAATTGTTGCATTAAAGTGTGACAATCATGTGATTTAAGGCCAACAAGTTTGGAATCATTTGTCAACAAAAGACGAGACACATTTGATGAATAACCTGTTGGCACTTTCACTCTACCAAAAAAGGCACATACTTGTTGCTTCTCTTTTTTGCTTAGAGTATATATAGCAGGTGGCAAATATGTTTTTTTTTTCACCAACCTTTGGTGCCAACTCTTCCCTTAGCTTCATATCAACAAGATCTAATCTTGCTTTCACTCCATCCTTTGTTTTACCTGGAATGTTAAGCAATGTGCCGAACAAGCTTTCACATATATTCTTTTCAATGTGCATCACATCGAGACAATGTCGTACGTCCAAATACTTCCAATACTCCAACTCAAAAAATATTGATTTCTTCTTCCAAGGGAACCTCTTATCATCTTCATTTGATTGAGATCTCTTTCTCTTTTTACCCCGCACACAATTCAGTCTCTCCACTTTTTTGAAGACTTCGATGCCACTTAATATTTTGGGTGCATGTTTCTCCTCAGTATCACCATTAAAGGCTCTCTTCTGTCTTCGATAAGGATGATCATCTGGTAGGTATCTCCGATGTACTCTATATAACATTTTTCTGCTTTTTGGCAAATGTTCTGCACAAGTTTGGTCAGCACAAACAGGGCACGCGACATACCTTTCACTTTATTCCCTGATAAATTGCCAATGCAGGGAAATCATTGATTGTCCAGAGAAGAACAGCCTTGAGCATAAATTTTTCTTCACGGTACGCATCAAATATCTCCACACCTACTTCCCACAATTGTTTCAAGTCATCAATCAAAAGTGCCAAGTAAACATCGATGTCATTCCCAGGTTGGTGTGGACCAGAAACTAATAAAGTGAGCATCATATGTCTTCTTTTCATGCAAAACCATGGAGGAAGGTTGTATGTTACGAGTATAATGGGCCAACAACTATACTTAGAAGACATGACACTATGAGGATTGATGCCATCAACTGAAAGTGCCAATCTAAGATTTCTTGATTCATTCCCAAAATTCTGCTATTGTTGATCCACTTATGGCCAAGTAGGTGAATCTGCAGGATGACGAAGATGACCATCACGAACCCTTTTCTCAGTATGCCATGTTATATTCTTAGCCATCTCTTTGTTGCCAAACATTCGCTGAAATCTCGGAATAGGTGGAAAGTACCATAAAACTTTTGCTGGAACCCCTTTATTGATCTTGTCATTCTTAACCACCTTCCACCTTGAATCTCCAAAAGTAGGGCAACTCATCAAATTTGCATGCTCATTTCGATACAAAATACAATCATTCGGACAAGCGTGAATCTTCTCATATCCCAAACCAACACAGATATGCTTCTTCTCGCATCGTACAAAGAATGTGGAAGTACATTATCCTTCGAAAACATCTCTTTAATCAACAAAAGTAGCTCGGTAAAAGAAGTATCGCTCCACCCATATTTTGTCTTCAAGTTATACAATTTAACAATTGCAGATAACTTCGTGAATTGAGCACATTTAGGGTATAATGGCATCTCAGCTTCCTCGAGCACTTTATGAAATTGATTTGGATTGTCAATATATGCAGCATGAACCATATCCACTGTTTGATCGTGTGAATAAAAATCACTATCTAGGGTGTTGCATTTATCTTCATCACTAGTGGCAGATGTATATCTCTCTCCATGCATAATCGAAACCCGGTACAGTTGGTCAATTCCATTATACGTTAGATGCACTCTTATGGTCTCGCTGTCATAATCACGTAGCTTACCACACTTTACACAGGGACAAGACATAGCATTGGGATCCTTCCCATTTGAAATGGCAAAATTCACAAAAAAAAACTTCAACCTCTTCTTCGTACTCTTTCGATAATCTGCTTTTGGACATCCAACCTTTATCCATTCTTGCTACTATATTCTAACATGAATTCATCAAATAATGTTATGCAACAAATTTTAACTAAAAATAGTATACTCTACCATAAACATGAGCAAATTTACAAATATTATAACATTATCATGTAACAAATTTGCAAATATTATAACATTATGATGCAGCAAATTTACAAATTAATCATCCATAGCATAAAAATCACATAAGTTATAAAATTACTTCATTTTATAATCTACTCTACTATATATGATTCATAAAAATACACAAATCAAGAGAAGATTTTGTACCTATTTTGAGCAGCAAGGTTGTGACGGGTCCGGGCAGCAGCTTGCGGCGATGGACAGTGGCACAACTTGATCAAATCTATCACGATCCCCAGTCGAATTAGATCAAATTTATAGTATCTCTATATTTACAGTTGTGCCATATCTTGCAATTAATATGCTGGAAGCAATCTGTAAAGTGCACACCACAGACATATAAATTTCTTACTTTTTTGTAACAGTAAATTTTCATACTTGATCATTCTAATTGATCCACAAGTTCCTTTTCACTTATAATACTAACATAATTGTGATTTTATGCTGAGATAACAAGAATTTTGTATTATTTGGTTTAAGAATTAAAATTGAGCAGACTAGTACGATGCATGAATAGACAAGATTGGCCACATTTATTCATTTATATACATGCATATTTATTTCTACATAGTGTATCTTTGTCGTTGAATGAAGTTGCCTTCCACCAACCACTACCATTACCTTTAATTTATTCTTCCATGCCCCTACTCCATTTCCTCCTTCTACATTAATTAGTTAACTAATTCTACCACTTTTTAATTTCATCAATCCTTATACCATTCCCTTCATTCATCCATATTCATATCCTATCTAATTAACATTCTACCATGCTTACCAAGCAAGCACTTGGACGGAAATTCGGGCAAGGTTCCATTTAAATTATTCAAAAGTAAGTAAACAACGCTGAAATTCGGAAGGGAAAACAATTCACGTGGAATTTAACCATCCAACAAATTATCATCCAATCTGAGAGATATAAGACTTTTGCATTGGCCTACCTCAGGTGGGATGGTGCCAGTTAGTTGGTTGCCACCCAAGTCGAGTCGTCGAAGCTACGCCGGTTTGAAAATGACGGATGGAATGGGCCTCGACAGGCTAGTGTTATAGAGAAAAACTTCTGTGAGGCGACTGCAGTTGCGAAGCACAGCAGGAACTCTACCACCGAGAGTGTTGCCGTTGAGATCAAGAGTGAAAATAGGGACGCGAACCTTCAGAAATGCGAATGGAGATCGAGATTAGCAAGAAATTTTTGCTAGCCGTTCATATAGCAGGTGGGCTAAAAGATATTGGGCCAAATAGGCATTTGCTGGTGGTGGCGGATGAGAGACAGGCTGGTGGTGGAGATGAGGTCGGCGGCGACGGGGTTATCGAACTAGAGGTAGGGAGAAGAGGAGGAGAGGGTGCGCGACGGAGCGAGAACACTTCCTGAGACGACGATGGTGGCGGGAGGTGGCGGTGCTGACGGGAGGCGGCGGTGGCATGCGGTCTGCCTGAGGAAGAAGAAGAAAGACGAGCAGAGTTGAAGAAGAGGCGACCGAGCGGGAGTTGGAATTAGGGATTTGGTTTTCAATTTTTTCAGTAAAAAAAAATTACTAAGTGGTTAAACGACGTCGTACGATTTATATATATATATATATATATATATATATATATATATATATATATTTTAAGTGCTGTAATAGACGACGGCCCTCGAAACCGCGTCGTCTATAACTGAGATAAAGTAGACAACGGGAAATGTACCATCGTCTATTATATAAAAAGATGACGGGAAATCTGTCGCGTCGTCTATAACCGTATGAAAGAGGTAATAGACGATGAAAAATCTGTCTCGTCGTCTATTTAACTGCTTACACACGACGTCATATGCATCTCCCGTCGTTTATTTTCTTATAGAAAACGCGAATAAATTGCCCGTCGTCTATAACGCGTAGTCTATTACCGTGTTTCTTGTTGTGCATGTACCACCTGTTGTCAGCTCGTGCCCAAAGAGAAGTTAAACATAAGCATTGTAGTTGTTTCTGGATTGAAAAATTCTTCTCCTGTCGTCGAGAAAGTATCTGCAGTGTGGCCTTATATGTCCAGGAAGATCGTAGTAATGACAGACTGGCCTAAAAAGCTTCTCTTGTTGTGGTGGTTGTCTCCTTCTGAATTGATGATTCTGCGTTGGTGGAACACTCCGTGCCATCTGTTGGTGCTTATGTGTCTGCCTCTGCGAGTTTGCTCGAGAAATTCTCTTTCGTTTCCCATTATTGGGACAATTTGTCTTGGGAGCTGGATTTCCCTGAGGTTTCTCCTGTTGAGGAACAAACTTTATCTTCTTCTCTTTGTCCTTGACAGCCACCCACTGCTTTTGTTGGAAGCCCAAACCAGATTTATTGGTTGAGCTTTGTCCAGCTTCAAGAATTTTGTCAAGTGTTTTAGTTCCTTCACTATTCATCATCTTAATAAACTTATCCATCTGATCCATCTTGTGGAGAAGCATGTTATTTTGATCGAGCAGAGACATATTCAAGACCTTCAAATTGTCTCTTTCCTTAGATACTTCTTCAATTTGAGCATTGAGAGTCAGATTAGTTTTTCCAACTTCATCACACTTGATGATCAGATATTCATACTTTTTGATCATTGACTCTTCATCCACGCTGTCTGCATCACTTTCTTCATCAACTGGATTGTCCTTGCTAGTTGGCACATCCGTAGGCACATGAGTGGACAGTTGTACTACAGAGATTGCAACATGAGCAACTTTTTCTTCAGTCTCACTTTTACTATCATCAGTATCCTCGTCACTGTGGGTAGCGACATATGACTTGACTTGCCTTCATATTGTGATAATGCAGTCACGCTTGAAATGTCTATAACCATGACACACATGACATTGCGGCCCAGTCTTTGGAGTGGACCGGTAGTCTTCCTTATCCAGTTGGTTTGACTCAGTTTTGTTTCCTTTCTTCTTGTCAAGTCCTCGTTTGGAAAACTTCTTGAATTCCTTCTTGAATGATTTTGTGATTAAGGCAATTGCTTTAGCAGCTGGTAATTCTCCTTTTGGCACGAATGACTCCTCAGGATGCCAGTTGTGAGCTTAAAAGGCAACTCCCTTCCTTTCAGCACTTTCACTCTTCTTCCCCATCTCAAAGGTTCTTAAAGATCCAATGAGCTCATCTAGTTTCATGCTAGAGAGATCTCTTGCTTCTTCAATTGCCACCACTTTGTACTCGAACCTATTGGAGAGAGATCTTAATACCTTTCTGACAAGATATTCGTCATTGAACTTATTCCTAAGTGCCACACTTTCATTAATGATTTTCAACAGCTTTGCATGAAAGTCACTGATTGACTCATGTTCTTCCATCCTCAGTAACTCGAACTGGGTTGCTAGTTGTTGTAGTCGTTACCCTTTCACACGATCATTTCTTTCAAAGGAAGTCTCCAGAATATCCCATGCTTGCTTTGCTGAGGTGCATGTGGAAATAAGAGAGAAAATTTCAACAGTTACAGACGCTTGAATGGCATTCAGTGCAACCTGATTCATCCCAGATTCTTTTCGTTCAGCTTCCGACCATTCTTTCCTGTCTTTGACTTTTCCAGCATTGGGTTCACCAGTGGCTACAATGGGAGGTTTGAATTATGACTTGATCGTCTCCCATGCCTCTTCATTGATGGCTCTGATATGTGCCATCAAACGAATCTTTCAATATCCATAGTTGGATCCATCAAGAATTGGTGGTTTGATCATCGAATTGCCACCTATGGAAGTCATTGTGTCTTATCACGAACGCAGCAACACGTTTAGATGTCTATCCCAAGATCAACACCTGTAAGATCGGTGTACCACTCTGGTACCAATTGTTAGATCTAAATGAACACTTTATGTATATAAAGTTATTGCGTTACTGGAAACTTAGCACAGTCAGTATAACAGAAATAATAAACTGTGCTGAAATAAAAGACACATAATATGGTAACCCAATTCGGTTTTGCAACCTACGTCTGGGGGCCTTTGCCCAAGAGAGAACCAATCCATTATTACAAGAAATGGCTACAGAGGATCTTACACATACAGGTCGACACCTTATGCTACCCTTTCGTTCACCCTCTTCCTAACTTCACGTGAATTCGTGATTGACTTATCTATAATCGTTTAACCTAAGCTCGAACCTCCAGTCTGACCCTTAACTCTCTTACAGAATTAATTTATCAAAGATATACTCTCAATATTTCGTGCTCTCAAAATAAAATACTCTCAAGAAAGTATAAGCACTCAAACAATAAAACAAAAACGGCGCCTTCTCACAATGTTGATGTCGAATATACATAGGTTTGAAACCCTAGATCTCTTCGCCATCATGTATATCTTCTTAGATCTTCTTTCCTTATGAGGATAAGGGTTGGGGAACACGTCTGATATCTGCTTGATAAGTATCTTTTCCGCATCTATCACAATCATGGAAAAAAATTTAGGGAACTTGACCTTCCCTCAAAAGATTTTTCAGTTTTGTAACGAGGCTTAAACCCACCAACTTCCGCAAAGTTAAAAACTCTATTTAAAACCTCAGTTAGCTTTGGTCCTGACTGAGTGAATCACTCCAACTGTCCTTTACAGTTGTTGAGGTAATTGAACTGAGAAGTTATTAAAGAGTTTAAAATCGATTTTTGTTTAAAAATCTCTACTAGTATATTTCCCATGATGGTCCCGGTAACGAATATCTGGTGTATGGAGAGGGGGGGGGGGAATACACCAGTGGCAATTTTCTTTTGCTTATATCTTTTCAGTGCGTTGAGCTGCTCATTTCAGTGAGCTCGACAACTGGAAAGATAGTTGGAGCAACTCTATAACTGAATTGTTCAGTTGGAGCTGATCACACAGTTGGCAGCTCAGCTGACTTCTATGCCTGAAGGTTAGCTGAATGCACCAGCTGAGGTTTTAAATCAATTTTGCGATGCAGAAGATGGTGGTAATTAGACTTGTTACAAAAGCTGAAACCTTTGTGAAACGGGAAGGTCAAGTTCCCAAATTTATGCAGTTGCAATGTGCATATGCTAGGTCAGTTGGTTAGGTAAACTAAATTTAAAATACTGAATGTAAAATGCAGAAAGTAAAGCACACAATATTTTAACGTGGTTCAGAGATTGACCTCCTACGTCCACGACTTTCTTTTTGGGGAAGTAATCCACTAGATAAGTTTAAGCGTGCTTACCAAACACCCCACTTGAATTACGGGTTCCAAGCAAACCTAACCAGTTCAATTCCGGGTTCGAACAAGACTTTATAACACTTTTCCGGGCAAGTGCACATCCTGTCTTAGATTCCGGGTTCTAAGGGACCTATACTTGAATTACAGGTTCCAAGGGACCTGGTATTCGATTACGGGTTCCAAGGGACCTAGTGACTTTGATTTTGGGTTCAAAGTCAAACCTAAAGAATTGGATAAAGATTACAACACTTTTCCGGGCAAGTGCACATCCTGTCTTAGATTTCGAGTTCTAAGGAACCTATCCTTGGATTGCGGGTTCCAAGGGACCTGGCATTGGATTATGGGTTCCAAGAGACCTAGTGACTTTGATTTTGGGTTCAAAGTTAGACCTAAGGAATTGGATCTAGGGGACAGAATCCAACAAGGAAGTCTTCAAGACGGTGGGAGAGTGCAGGCTTCATCCAAAGGCTCCAGATTCGATCTCTTGCGAGAGAACCTGGTAAGACACAAGACAAGCAAGAACCTGTTTCTAGACTAAATCAGGAAGGGAAAATTTTTGAGAGGCTAGAGGGAAGAACAGGAGGAGGGATGAACACTCCACTTCAACTCGACTTCACCAAAGCTCTTCTTGCTCGGAGAGAAAGAGGTGACAAGCTGCTGCTGCTTCACTCTTGATTTCTCTCTGGGAACTACTTCTGTTTGCACTTGTGTCTCTCTCTTGAGCAGTGGTGTGAAGACCTCTATTTATAGAGGGAGTTCAAACTAGCCATTGGAAAGAGCCGTTTGATCTCTGCCAAAAGTATGACACTCCACCTGCTTTTCTAAAAAATTTTCTAAAATGGAAACTGCGACCATTACTTTTTGCACATCGCTATTGTCAGTCCATTTATGGTAAGTTTTCCATTTGACTTGTGTTTCCGAGTAGATTTAAATTCTGGACTACAACTCCTCCGTCTTCAGCGTCTTCGATGTCCTCTCTTCTCCGTTTCATGACGTCTGACTTCAACACCACTTCTCTTCACGCTGGAATTGTATGCCTTCAGTTGCGTGGTTCAGTTTTGGATTCAACTAAGCTTCTATCCAACTGAGTTTGTGCTTCAGTTGAGGTTGATGTCTCAAATGAACTTGAGTCTCAACTGAGTCTGGACCTCAGCTGATTCTGGGTCTCAGCTGAGTTTGAGCCTCAGCTGTATTCTTCACGAACTCCCTTCTTTAGTCCGGCTGACTTCTCCTGCTTGAATCTTGTTAAGATAAAATTCCTACGCTTAAACAGTGAGCTCTAGCTAAGAACATACTAAAGGCAATCATCTACTCGGTTGGAGTCAGTTGGGTTTTGAAATCTTTCGAAATCTTTTACTAATTTTTCCAACAATTTCTCCCTTTTTGATGATATGCCAATCCTAACTTACATCACCTATCTTTCCTAACTGATACCACAAACCGGTACCAGTAAGACTAAAAGAAAAACTCAATTCTAGTCTAAGGAAAGAAAAAACACAAGACAAGAAACTAAAATAAAAAAAAGAAATTGACCTTAAACTTGGACAACAAGATGGTTGTCATCAAGTGAGATCAATAACCGAAGACCTTTTATAACCAGCAAATTGTTATAAAAGATAACAAATTGGGGAGTGATTACAGTTACAACTGAGTTCTTTCTAAACTACAGTCTTAACTTCTAACCTACTCTAGGTCTTCGTCTCCTCCACCTCCTTGAGGAGGGTCTTCAGCTTCTTCGACTCCTCCACCTCCTTGAGAAGGGTCTTCAGCTTCTTCATCTCCAAGGCTGGAGGCTGAGGTCATCCCGTCTCTGACTTTATCAGCCTTTCCTTTAACAGCCTTGGTAGCTGACGTCAGTTTAGGTGCCTTTTCAACATACACCGAAACTCCTATCTTGAACAGGAGGAGACAATTGAACCTTTGTCAGCTTTTTTCTTCAGCCTTTATCAACCTTCGGTCCTCCATGAAAGGTCATCGGATTTTTGCATCAAACTGGAGAAAACAGTCTGAGGAGCATCCTATCAGTGCCTTTTCCGCTTCTTCTCCCTTTTTGGCATCAATCAAAAATTTAAGGAGAGAGAGGGTTTTGTATGAGGCATTCCAGTATAGATTCGCTGGAGAGCGGAAATCTATATCTTCTCCACCGCCTGATGAAAACTACTCGACTGAGACTATTTTGGGAACAAGAGAAGCCCTTGCATGAAGTAGTCTCAGGAGGGAATGCCGAAGGCTGAGCACACAGTCCGACGAACAGGTTACTAATGACCTGTGAACGTGATATGGGATTGCAGATCTTCAACCTGATGTGTAATAGGACGAACACCTCAGGGAGCTGCATTAGCTGGTTGACACCATGAAGCACCCACATCATCAGTCGTCCTTTGAGGTGTTTATGTCTCATGTAGCCACGAACATACGTTCTTGTTGAACCGAGTGTTTCACAGATTTAGGGCTTGCGAAAGGAAAAAACCGCTTTGCAAAGTGGAAAGGCATTTTTTCGATCTGGGTAGGAGTTTCTAAAGAGGGAGATAACCCTAGCTAGAGAGAAACCAAAAATGTAAAAAAATTCATGAATGGAAGGCACTAAGTCTTGGAGTTGAGAAATCTGGTTGGATATGCAAAATGAATTGCAAGATCCCCAATTTCTGGGGGGATTGAGATCCAAATCAACTGATTAGATCAACTCGTGCAGTTTCTTTAGGATAAACGACAGATTTGATGCGCCGTTTCAGAAAAAGCTGCTATCAGGAATGACGGTGATGGAACACGTCATAGGGCGGTGAGGATAACTCGCGCACGTGAGAAGATTAGGTAACGCTATGTCATCCCAATCGCAATCTGTAAGCATAGTTTAAGGGACTAGACTCGTTTTCCAATGAATGTGACACTTGGCTAATTCAATGCGAATAACTTGTAACAGATGTTTGAATTAAATTCAAAACACTCGCCTTAGTAAAAAGGACAAGTTGACATATTACCACTCAATCGGTGTAGATATCGACTGTCTCCTTTAACTCAGCTTACACTCAACTAACTCAAGCTCGTCTGCTCAGTTGAGGTTTGATTCTATCAATCAACTGAACTGAATGGGAAGGTGTACTCGCTCAGTTCCCCCTCAACTTACGATCTCCATCTTCTTGGCTTTATTTTCGGTTGGGTTGAGCAATCCAAGAAGTTGACACAACATCTTAAATCGAGCTTCCACCAAAGGCTTTGTGAAAATATCAGCTCTCTAAATGTCAATGTGAATTTTCTCAACAATGACATCCTTCTATTCGACATGATCACGAATGAAGTGATGACAAATGTCGATGTGCTTGGTCTTGGAATGGTGAATTGGATTCATCGTGATGGCTATAGCACTTGAGCTATCACAGAAGATGGGTACTTGGCATGTCTCCACTTCGTAGTCTCTCAGCTGTTGTTTCAGCCAGAGAACTTGCATACAGCTGCTTCCAGCTGCCATGTACTCCGATTTAGTTGTGGAGGTGGCGACATAAACTTGCTTCTTAGAAAACCAGGAAACTAATTTGCTTTCCATGAACTGACAGTATCTGAGGTTGATTTCCTATCAACCCTGTCTCCGGCTGTTTGAATAGCCGGTCAGTTCAATGTTATCATCAGATGGGTATCACAGTCTGATATGAACTGATCCCTTAAGGTACTTGATGATATTTTGGTTGCGTGCAAGTGAGCTTTCCTAGGCTCAACTTGAAATCTTGCACAAACTCCAACTGCGTAGGACATGTCTGGTCGACTAGCAGTTAGATATAGCAGTGAGCTGATGATCCCTCTGTACATGTTGGCATCAATGAGCTTTCCTTTATTGTCGGGGTCAATCTTTCAATTGGTGTTTATTGGGATCTTTGTTGCTCGGCTTGAGTTCAGTCCATACTTGGAGATTAGCTCCTTTTTGTACTTGGACTGATTGATGAAAATTCCTTCTGGCAACTGCTTCACCTGCAGCACAAGCAAATAATTCATCTCTCTCATCATAGATATCTCGAACTTCTACTTCATGAGCTGGAAAACTTCTTGCACAACTCTTCGGATATGGATCCAAAGATGATGTCGTCGACATATATTAGCACCACCAAGATGTCTCCTCCAACTTTGATGGTGAAAAGGGTTTTGTCGACTGAGCATCGAATGAACTCTGATTCAAGTAGAAAGCCGCACAAGGTTTCGTACCATGCGCGCGGAGCCTATTTTAGTCCATATATGGCTTTCTTCAGTTGTAGACTCTGTCGTCACCTGTTTCGAAACCGGCAGGCTGTGCTACATAAAAATCTTCTTTGATGTCGCCATTGAGAAATACGGACTTCACGTCCATCTGATAGACCTTAAACTAGAAAAATCCAAATTACTTCCTGACGAGCAACTGTAGCAAAGGAGTCTTCAAAATCTATTCCTTCTTGCTGGCAGTAACCTTGAACTACCAGTCTAGCCTTATTTCTCACAACACACCCAATGGCGTTACGCTTATTCTTGAATATCCACTTCATGCCAATCACCTTGACTCCCTCAGTTCTTTCAACAAGTTCCCATACGCAGTTTCTGAGAAACTCATTGAGCTCTTCTTGCATGGCTTGAGTCCAGTGGATACATCCTAAAGCTTCCAAGATTTTTTTGGGTTCTGGCACATCTACTACAACGCATGCAATCTTGCTTACATCTCCTGCTTCCTCCAGCTTTCCTAGTATCCTGAGCTCGTCAGCATATTGCGCTTCCAAAGTTGGTTCATCATCAGCTGAGGTTCCTGACTAGTTAGAACACAGGCTGTGGGATCTACAACTTGAGTTGATCTTCTGGTTTGGACGTCGGCTTCCGGATTTCCTATTACAGGGTCATTGACGTGATCTTCATACCATCGTCTATGCTTCCTTGCTCGCTTTGTTGATTCGAACATTGTGATGGAGTACTCCGATCTTGGAGATGTTGAAGGTGCCGATCTTAGTGCTCTAACTTCTGGTGCAGTTCGATCCTCAGTTGGAGTTGAGAGTTGAACTTGGGAGTTGGCTAGTCTTGGACTGGAAGGTCCTGACTAGATCGTTGCTCAGTTGTTGATCCTCATTGAGCTTCAGCTGCGGTTGGCACTTGGTCAGATGACTTTAGAATTCCCCCTTGAACTGAGGTGGGATCATCAGTCTCTTCTTCAGAAGAATACACTTCTTCTTCTTCAGTTGACTAGAAAAGCAGCTCAACAAGATTCTTTAATCTTTGAGCTTGAGACCTTGTCTCAGCTAGCTGTGCCGGTTCATTTCCTTCAGCTGCCTGCAAATCAGCCTGTTCTCTGCACTCAAAAGTAGATTCATCAAACACAATATAAGATGTTACCTCCACAATTTTGGAGCTGAAGTTGAAAACTCTGTAAGCTTTTATCTTCGCAGCATATCCTAAGAATATGCCTTTGACAGCTTTTGGCTCGAAATTTTTTAACTGAGCTTTCCCATTGTTATGGATGTAACACTTAGAACCGAATACACGAAAGTAGGAAATACTTGTCTTTTTGTTTCTCCATAGCTCGTATGGAGTTTTTCCTTTTCTTTTCGTGAGGAGGGATCGGTTCTGTGTGAAACACGTTGTGTTGACGACTACAGCCCAAAATCTTTTTGGTAGGGCTAAGATGGTGAGCATACAAGTCACTGCAACTCCTCCGTCTTCAGCGTCTTCGATCGATGTCCTCTCTTCTCCGCTTCACGATGTCTGACTTCAACACCACTTCTCTTCACGTTGGAACTGTATGCCTTCAGTTGCGTGGTTCAGTTGTGGAGTCAACTGAGCTGCTATCCAACTAAGTTTGTGCTTCAGTTGAGGTTGATGTCTCAACTGAACTGGAGTCTCAACTGAGTCTGGACCTCAGCTGATTCTGGGTCTCAGCTGAGTTTGGGCCTCAACTGAGTTCTTCACGAACCCTCTTCTTTATTTCGGCTGACTTCTTCTGCTTGAATTTTGTAAACATTAAATCCCTACGCTCAAACAGTGAGCTTTAGCTAAGAACAAACTAAAGGCAATCATCTACTCGGTTGGGGTTAGTTGGAGTTATGAAATCTTTCAAAACCTTTTACTAATTTTCCCAACACATCCCCCCCCATACACCAGTTACTCATTACCGGGACTATCAAGAACAATACTAGTTTTTAATATAAGGGAGTTATTTCCATTTATGAAAAGATCACACTTTTTATGGATAGCGCAAATAAATAATAGGACCACAGTTTTCGTGAATGAAGACAATAACTAAGCTTCATTATATTATATAAATTTTGAAATAATTATTTGTGAAATCGTAAAATTAATCATGGAACACGAGGATGAAACTCAAATTGGGGGCATAGAATTCGATCCGATTAAAAGTATACGATATAAACATATATTCTTAAGGGTTGGACTTCCATGCACCATTGCATGGTTATGGTATGAGAGGGGTTGACCCGCCGGATCCGACCCCGATCCAGCCCAAACCGCCCCAGTAAAAAAAAAAAAAATAGTACTGCTGCTACCAATGGGTACCGAACCCAAGTCCTCTAGCTTTTCAAAGCTCTAAGTGAGAGCACTTTCCCACTGAGCTACCATGACTTTCTTTACTTCTTATTATGAAGAAATTTTTTTTTTATTTTACTATACAGTTTTAGTTCTTTCAGTAATTCGTTTTTATTCTTTTTTTTTACTTTTTCGTTTTTTTTTTAAAAAAAATTTTCATTGTGTTATGTGTCCTACCTATTATGCATTTTACTTTATTTTTACATTTTTTATTTTCTTATTTATTTTTAGTTTTTTATTTATTATGTTGTATCATATTATTCATTTTATTTATTTATTTTAGTTTTTTCAATTTTTTTAATGTAATATTTTTGAAACATTATCTTTATTTATATCAATAATTACTTGACCAAATTACTAAAAATACGCGTTTTGGTGAACAAAAATAAACATTTTCGTTAAAAAATGTAACAACTTTGAAATTTTACCTTCCTTCGTATCAATAATTATTTTTCATCACGATAATGATTACTTAACCAAATCACGTGAATAAAAATAACAATCGTCGTGAAGAAAAGTAATATTTTTAAAACATTGCTTTTCTTCATGTCAATGATTACTTTTTCTTACGACAATAATTACTTGATAAAATAATTAAAAGTATATGTTCTCGTGAATAAAAGTAATATTTTTTAAACATTACTTTTCTTCATGTCAATGATTACTTTTCGTTACGACAATAATTACTTGACCAAATAACTACAAGTATACGTTCTCATGAACAAAAGTAATAATCGTCGTCAAGAAAAGTAATATTTTTAAAACATTACATTTCTTCATGTCAATAATTACTTTTCCTTACGACAATAATTACTTGACCAAATAAGTAAAAGTACATATTGTCGTGAATAAAAGTAAACATTGTCGTTAAGAAAAGTAATATTTTTGAAACATTACTTTTCTTCATGTCAATGATTACTTTTTCTAACGACAATAATTACTTGACAAAATAATTAAAAGTATATGTTCTCGTGAATAAAAATAATATTCGTTTTGATGAAAAGTAATAATTTTGAAACATTACCTTTTTTCATGTCAATGATTACTTTTCATCATGACAATAATTACTTGAATATTTATAAATTTTTATTATGCTTCCGATTACATAAATTAACCAAATAACTAAAAGTACAAATTACATAAAAGTAACACTTGATGGTCCCGATACGAGTTCTGGTGTATTGGGGGGGGGAATACACGAGATAGGAATTTTAAAACTAACCCCCTGAAAATTACCACAACTGAGTAAGAGGACTCAGCTGGAATCACAACTGAGTAAGAAAACTCAGCTGGAAGAGTGGTGTTGTGCGGAAACTCGTATAAAACAACTCACGCTCAGATGCAAGGTCGGTCAACAACCAAATCAGTTGAAATGTAAAGATGCAGTTTCGAGTGCTGGTTAGTTGGTCAGTTGGATATACAAAAATTAACTGAACTGAAAACACAACACAAGGGAATTACGTGGTTCGGAGAGAACTCCTACGTCCACGGGGAGTTGTGAGTCCACACAACTCAGTCCAAATTCTTTAAGACAGCTACCACAAAGCTTACGCGGGCTTTGCAACCGTTCAGATAAGTTTGCGGGTACTTATCAACCTTACAGATAAGTTTGCGGGTACTTATCAACCTTTCTACTCAATTTCGGGAAGAGCAGGATCCTAACAACCTTTTTAGGGGTGTGTAAAAGGGTGGGTTTCCAACTACTAGTTCCAACAAAGAAGTGAGCTAGGATCTAAGCTTGAACAAATGAAGACTCAAACTAAGATCGAAAACACCAAGACAGATTCTACCACTCTATGAACTCTCAACTGGTGATGTTCTTAGAGTTTAATTGCAGTTTAGCTTGTGAGCAGTATATCGTCGTTCTTTTGCTCGTCTATCTCTTCTCTGTCTTCTGTCTTGATGAATGAATAAATGCCTCTATTTATAGGCGGTGATAATCAACTAGCCGTTGGAAGAGTCGTTGATCTCTGTTTTGTGAAAGCGATGGCTTGTCTCTCATCTCTGCAGATTTTCCCGATTTGACAACTGTGAACTTCTGCTTTCCTTCTGAGACAACCTTGTGTTGCGCTAAATGAGGTAATGACAGAACGTCAAACCTTCACGTGACTTCCTAATTGAAATTCAAATTTTAACCTTTGTCTTTCAACATTGGTTAGTCGGTTGAGAAGTTTGGTCTTCATCCGAGTGGCCTTCAGCTGATGTTCCATCTGATCGCTACCTTCATTTGACATTCTGTCTGAAGAGGAACAGTTGAACCCTCAGCTGCCTTGAACTTCATGTTGTTGATCTATCAGATTGAGTCCTGCAACTGATGTTCCATCTGAACAGTTGGCTTGAATGCTCAGTTGTCTTTCTTACATCTGAAGTTCCATGTCCGAGTTTCCATCTGAATTTCTATCCGAGTATAGCCATGTTGCCATCTTCAGCTGGAGTCCTGTAAAGATAAAATCTGAACATTGCTCAAACAGCGAGCCTAAATACTAACATTAGGATATGACAACATCTACTCGGTTGGGGTCAATTGGTTTTGGAATCAATCAAAACTTTACTAAATTTCCCAACAATTTCCCTCTTTTTGATGATGCCAAAACCCTACTGATCTAAACCCTACTGACCTATCTAAAATCTCAGCTGAAATTCTAGACAGTCCATAAGATAAAACATCAAAGGGTTAGCACAGTTATAACATGGTATTGAAATAACTTTGCAATTCAGAGCTTGGACAACTAGAGATTGTACGTCAAGGTGAATCGGATATATGATGAAAGTTTCATTACAACTGATGTTTACACAGAAATGCATAGAAATCAAATACATCAGTGGCTCAAAAACTCTATCTTCAGCTAATACTTCAGCCCATACTTGCCAAAAATCCTGACAAAAATATCTCTCTTGGCATCTGACTCCTTCGAGATATCTACTCCATGTTCTTGACATACTTTCCTGGCTTCAGCTGCAATCTTCGTCCTGTTAGGATTTCTTGTGTCTGGAATGAATGGAGGAAGATAAGTGACCTTCTGAGGGACAGGGACGGTGTTCATGTCCAGTTTCGCATCAATCATAGCTCACCTGAACTGGTTGAACATGCCCGGATCCCCAGAGTGTAGCTCAGTTAGGGCTTCTTTGAAAGCTCTTCTAGAATCCTCTGTCGCGTACACCTTCCTATAATAGAAATCATTCACAAACTCTTGTTTGAATGATTCCCAATCATCATTCCATTCTTCAGGCATCCATTTGTTAACATGCCTGAAGCGTCCCTGGAGCTTGATCTTTCCTCGCAATCTTTGTTGCTTCAATCTTGCTTCAGCCTTCACCTGATGTTTCTCAATTCGTCGTCGGCATCGAGAGGCAACATTTCTATCCAAGTTGTTGGTAACCTTGGCAAGCTCTTCCTCGAACTGGTTAACTCTCGTTGCTTGGTTGGCTGCGAACTTCTTCACCCATTCTGGATTCATATAATCCTTCTCCGGAACATCCATAGCTTTAGCAGCAGCAATACACTCTTCGGTTGTAATACCGTCGAGTTCAGCATCGAGCTCGGCTGCAATCTCGGCTATGGAGTTGTTGGAAAATCCATACTTCTTCGCCTGCTCCATGTCCTTATCCATTTCTTCTCCTCCGACAACAATAGATTTCAGTTGTTGTTTCTTTTCGGTTGGCTTCTTCTTCGGAGCGGACTTCTTCTTCGGAGCTGTCTTCTTCGGCTTGGTCTTCTTCAGCTGAGATTCCTTTCCAGCTGGTATCTCTTCTTCAGCTTCTTGCATCTCATCTTCCCGGGTCTCATCTTTCTGCATCTCATCTTCCTGCATCTCATCTTTCCCCTTTTTGGCATCAGCAACATGGCTTGCAACTGAGCCATCCAGAGAAGTGAGTTTATGTTCAGCTTGCTGAATCCGGTTGAAGAGTTCATCCACTGCGCATTCCACATCAACCTTCTTTGCCAGTTCCTTGTCATGGTGCTCTTCATCATCTTTCTTCATTGCAGCGAAGGTTTCAGTGACTTCAGTTTGGAAAGCGACGAACTCAGCCCATCATTGTTCGAACCGAGAATCCCATTCTTGGTCTTGAGTCTGTTGAGATGGACTTGAACACGTTCAGTTCTGACTTGATTCCAAGAACTGTGGTCTTCAGGTCATTGATATCCTTGCTGGTGGATGTTGAAAAGTCATCCAGCTTCATCTTCATCGCATCTTGTTCTTCCAGCAGCTTCCTGTGCTTCTCATCCTGAGCTTCCATCATCCTCAGTTGTTCTTCTCGGTTGAGCTGGATGTTGGCAAGCATGTCCTTCTTCAGCTGATTAACCCTCTCAGCGATCAGCTCGCAAATTTCATCTGAGGAGGGTGCTGGCTGTTCAGCTAGTGTTGGTTGCTCAACTGGTGCTGGCTGTTCAACAGTAACCATGGCTTGGCGATTGGCCAGGTACTGTTGAAGTTCTTCTTCTTCCTGCTTCGCTGCTGCTGCGGCTGCGTCAAGATCATCTACAAAATCAGCAGACTTGGTCAGCATGTTGTCAAGGAAGGTGACACAATCTTGTTCTGCTGTCTCCCTTGTGTCTCTTCCTTCTGCCTTGCTGACATCCAGACGGCGAGTCAGCAGTGCAATCTTGTTGTTGTACGCAACCTCAAGGTTGGTATAATTGAAGTACTCCCTTATACGCCACTCATCTGCCTTGAGCTGGTTCCAGCTATGTATCCGGATGGTATCTTCCTTGACATACCAGTGGCTGAATATGATATTGAATTGATACAACAGCTCAGTTCCGAGCGTGGCAAAGGTGGGCATGTCGCGCGCCTCAGGGAACATTTCAATCAGCTTCTGAAAGCAATAAACCAACTTGCCTTCATGTTCCAACGTGACAGCTCGACGATCAGCTTCTTCGTCGATGGGGGAGGGAGAGAGATTTTCGTAAGGAATCGGTTCAAGGGTTTCCTCAACATTGGCCAAAGAAGTGGTCGCAATGTTGGCATCGAGAGGGGAGCTCGGAATTTCTGACTGGGTGGTGGTGTTGGCATCGAGAGGTTCCTCAACATTGGCCAAAGAAGTGGTCTCAATGTTGGCATCGAGCGGGGAGCTCGGAATTTCTGACTGATGGTCGGTTGTGAGAACCTCTTTGTGTTGTACGGCATCAGCTCCTGCCGTGGGGGAGGTTGGAACATCTTCGGATTCCTTGGATGAAAAAGCGGCATCTGAGGACATATTCGGCTCGTCTTCCGGATCAGCTTCCACCCCTTCTATCTCATCTTTTCCACTTGCACGAGGAACAATCTCGAAGGCAGCCTCGTCAACTGAGTGACTCGACTCAGATGGTACCTCCTCAGCTGGTTTTGCAACTGACTTCTTGACACGAAGCCTCAACTTCTTCTTACGCGGCTCCTCCTCTTGATCCTTATCTGACTCATCTCTGAGTCGGCGTGCAGCTGTAGATTTTGAAGTGTGGCCGACAGCTGGAGGCAGCTCCTCAGCTGTATCTTTCTCCTCAGCTGATTTCACAGCTTCCCTCTTGTCTTTAGGAGTGTAGACACTCCTAATCACATCAAGAGCTTTCTTGGCTGTTGGGAATAGCATCTGCCTCTTGACTGGTGTCTCCTCACTATCTTCCCACACCATGTTCTGATCCTTTGTGGCAAGAAGGATCAGGGCAGATATTTTAACTCCAAAGTTGAGAGTTCCCTTGACATTCAACAACTTTTCCCCGGAATAAGTGATAGATTCTGAGATCTTCTGCTTCTCCATCGTCAACTGGTGTTCGAAGAACTTGAACCAGTTGATGTTGTGCTTGTGCTCCAAAGCAATCAGCTGCTTGAGCTTGGGTCGGCTGATATCTCCAAAGGCTCCGCTGTATCCAAAAATAACCTTGGATACAACATCGAACAGAAGTCGATGCTTGGGTTTCAACTTTGTTCGCTGCATGTTGCTCCTCAATCTTTCTGCAGTGATAAGAGCATCCTCAAGAAATTGATCGGCATCTGCATCTGTGATGTTCTCGACAGTGTCCGTGGCGGTCAGATTTGGTGGAATGATAGAGCATAGAATCTCGAAAACTGGTATGTGGAAGTTGACAGGCGGACGGTTCTGGCAGGAACGTCGCGCTGTCGACAGGAGATTTCTGACACGAGGCCTACTCCCTGCTCGTGTTGTAGATTCATGTAGAATTCCCCGACTTGACGCCTGAGCAAGTGGGTGGGAAAGAGCGTTGCCCACTCAAGAAGACCATTCTCCCTGAGAAGATCGGCGAGGGGGGATAACACCAGTGAGTCCAGGGCTTCCGTTGACAGAATCTGCTCGAAGTGGATTCTGGATATCATCATGTCGTAAGATTCCTCGTACGACGAAGGGACTAGAGCTGGTCTAGAAGATGCCATCTTCTTTCCTTGCGAAGAAGCTTTTGGTGCCATTTTGTGTTGCAGTGAAGTATATATATAGAGAGAAGAAAAGAAGAACTTAGCAGAAAATGGTGAGACAGAATCAGAGACGAAGATGATTAGTTACTCAGATAAACACTAGAATAGAAGGTAAGAAATCACTTCCTGATTTTCCGCCTTTTATAGGTTAGTGGGTTGTTTGAAATCGATGGCCAAGATTGAATGGCGTGAATCCATCAACGGCTGAAATCTCGCGACTGTTGACTAGCTTTGACTGACGTCAAATTCCGAGTTCCAATACGCGCGAGTGAGAAGGTGAACTGTTTTTAT
Source organism: Schizonepeta tenuifolia (assembly GCA_029490685.1). Classification (NCBI taxonomy): domain Eukaryota; kingdom Viridiplantae; phylum Streptophyta; class Magnoliopsida; order Lamiales; family Lamiaceae; genus Schizonepeta; species Schizonepeta tenuifolia. The sequence goes on along the minus strand of CM055957.1, from coordinate 91,587,641 downwards.
GTCAGCCCAGTCGCACTATAAAGTAAGGCTATTGATGTTCAGCCGTACTTTACATTAAATGCGCTATGATGGCTATTTCAATCTAACTGACATGCTCAGGAATGTTTGAATTTATTTCAAACATTCTCATTTAAGACACAAACACCTTCAGCCTTAAATGATACCTTGCGGCATACCATCAGCTGACTCGAGTTCGTCTGTTTAGCTGTCTGATATCTTCGGTTGGCGATCCGCATCTGAGATTCCCCCTTCATCTGAGCTTCCCCTTCAGATGGATATTTATTTCTTCACCTCGGCTGATTCCTCATCTGATGGATCCAACAATCCAAGTAGATCACACAACATCTTGAATCGTGCTTCGGCTAGAGGTTTGGTGAAGATATCGGCTCTCTGAATCTCAGTTGGAATCTTATCCAGAGATACATCCTTCTTCTCAATATGATCTCGGATAAAATGATGTCGGATGTCAATGTGCTTCGTCCGAGAATGGTGAACAGGATTCAAAGAGATAGCAATGGCACTTGAGCTATCACAATGGATGGGAACCTGTCCAGTTGCTACTTCATAATCTCTCAGCTGTTGCTTGAGCCACAACACTTGCATGCAACAACTACCGGCAGCCATATACTCTGACTCGGTTGTATAAGTGGCAACACATGCTTGTTTCTTGGAAAACCATGAGATTAGCTTGCTTCCCATGAACTGACAGTGTCCAGATGTGGACTTCCTGTCCAACTGATCTCTGGCTAGATCCGCATCTGAGTATCTGGACAGTTGGATATTGTCGTCAGTTGGGTACCACAACCCAACATTAACAGTACCCTTCAGATACTTAATGATGTTCTTTGCTGCCAACATGTGTGCTTCCCTCGGCTGAACTTGGAACCGAGCACACACTCCAACCACGTAAGATATATCTGGCCGACTGGCGGTTAGATATAGCAAAGAACCAACAATCCCTCTATACTTACTGGCATCCACGGGTTTTCCCTCAGATCCGGGTTCAATCTTCCAGTTAGTATTCATCGGGATCCTTGTGGTTTTACTTGTCTGCAAACCGAACTTTGCGATGAGCTCCTTTGTATATTTGGACTGATTAATAAAAATCCCTTTTGATGACTGCTTCACCTGTAGCCCAAGAAAATAGTTCATCTCACCCATCATCGACATCTCGAATTTCTCCTTTATGAGAGTTGAGAATTTCTCGCACAACTCCTCCGACTTGGAATCGAATATGATGTCGTCGACATAGATTTGCACAACAAGTATATCTTCTCCAACTTTGTCAACTGACCCTCGTTTGAACCCCGAGTTAAGAAGAAAACCACAGAGAGTGTCATACCAAGCCCTAGGTGCTTGCTTCAATCCATAGATTGCTTTCTTCAACTTATACACTCTTCCATCTCCAGTCTCAAAACCGGGAGGCTGTTCAACATAAACGTCTTCCTTAATATCACCGTTGAGGAAGGCACACTTCACATCCATCTGATAAAGCTTGAATTTGTGAAATGCGGCATAGACTAGAAATATTCTGATAGCTTCCAACCTTGCAACAGGCGTGAAAGAATCCTCGAAATCAATTCCTTCTTGTTAGCAATATCCCTGAGCTACCAACCTTGCCTTGTTTCTCACGATGAATCCAATGGCGTCTCTCTTGTTTTTGAAAATCCACTTTAATCCAATGATTTTAACACCATTTGGTCTTTCTACCAACTCACATACACAGTTGCGTAGAAATTCATTCAGCTCTTCTTGCATGACTGTTGTCCAATGAACACAGTTGAGAGCTTCCATAACATGCTTCGGTTCTGGCACATCAGCTACGAAACATGAAATCATGGCAACATCTCCGGCTTGCTCGAACTCCTCAAGAACTGCCAACTCCTCAGCATATTGGGCGTAAGTGCTGGAATCTTTCTCAGCTGAGTCTGGATTTGCAACACTGCTCCTAGTACGCACACCTTTGGCTGGATCTCCGATAATGTTGTCCTTGGAATGATCTTCATGCCATCTCTTGTTTCGTCTTTCTTCTTCTTCCAACAGTGGCGGTTCCGAGATCTGAGCCGTGGGAGATGCTGGGATCTTCAGAACTGGTGATTTATCTGCTGTTGAGTCTGGATTCTCAACATGGATAATATCTCGAACCGAGCTAGGTTGGGCTTCGGATGCTGATGCAGTTGGAGTGACATCAGCTGAAGTTCCCCCTAGAGATGAGCTAGGGTCCTCACATTCATCTTCAGAGGAACAAGGATCATCATCCTCGGTTGCCCATACCAATGGTTCAGCCAGATTTTTCTGCCTTAGAACCTGCGATCTGGTGAGAGCTGGTGGAACATGTGGATCTACTTGTTGTCCTTTAGCATGTTCCCTGCACTCAAAAGTAGATTCATCAAAACTAACATGACGTGTTATCTCCACAACACGAGAGCTGTTGTTAAAAACTCTATAAGCCTTGATCCGAGTGGCATATCCGAGAAATATGCCCTTCGTAGCCTTGGCGTCAAAAGTTTTTAACTGAGTCTTCCCATTGTTGTGAATGTAACACTTAGAACCAAAAACGCAAAAATATGAAATATCAGGCTTCCTGCGTCTCCATAGTTCATATGGAGTCTTTTCCAACCGCTTGGTCAGAAGAGATCGGTTCCGGGTGTAGCATGCTGTGTTGATTGCCTCAGCCCAAAATCTCTTTGGCAGAGCTGAGCTTGTCAACATGGATGTTGCAGCATCCTTCAGTGTTCGGTTTCTTCGCTCGGCTACTCCATTCTGTTGTGGAGTACGAGCAACCGATGTTTGCTGAGTGATTCCGTGCTTCTCACAGTATTCGATGATGGTTTCATTGAGAAACTCGGTTCCACGGTCTGATCGGATGGAAATGATTTTCATCTCTTGTTGGTTAGATATCCGATCCATCAGCTTGGGTAGCTCATCTCGGGTTTCACTCTTGTGACGCATGAAAATGGTCCACGTGTACCTAGAGAAATCATCAGTAACAACAAGTGTATATTCGTTACCATTCAAGCTCTTGGGAGTAACAGGCCCGAAGAGATCCATATGGATCAGCTGCAATACTCGGTCGGTTGAGGGAATCGTTTTCAACCGAAAGGAGGATCTAGCGAGCTTTCCCAGCTGACACGCACTGCAGATATGTGTTAGTAAAAACATACAGTTTGGAATACCCTTTGCATGTTCCTATCTCGCAAGGCGGTTCATTGTCTTGAAATTCAGATGGTTGAGCCTTTTGTGCCACAGCCAGCTCACATCTGAACTGCTCTTTGATAAAGGACAGGTGTCAGGAGGACTACTATTCCAATCTGCATAGTAGACATTCCCGGTTGGGGATCGATTTCCCAACTATATGACTTGCTTTGTTCTGACATTTTTGACCCTGCAGCCCTGCGCATCAAACTTGACAGAGAAACCATTATCACAGAATTGGCTGATGGAGAGCAAGTTATGCTTCAATCCATCAACATATGAAACATTAAAAATCGACACGTGATTGGTTTCAAGGGTACCGTAGCCTCTGGTGTGACCTTTTGAGTTGTCACCAAAGGTAACTAATGGTCCTTCTTTCTCAACGAAACTCCCAAGCAAATCCTTCAGATTTATCATGTGTTTCGAACATCCACTATCCATCACCCACATAGTTCGTGATGCTTTATTCTTCCTCAACTGTTTCTCCTGAACCTGCAAAGAGAAACTCGCTTAGGTCCCCAATTTTAGTTGGGTCCTGGAGGGTTAGAACCAGTTCCCCCTTGAACTGTGGGTCGCTTTTCCCTGTATACTCAGATAGATTTAGCATTCCAAATTATCTTTCCTTCTCCATCAACTATAACAACACCTCGATCATCTTTAGGCTTGTTGTTATTATTGATGTTCTGTTTCTTGGGAGGAGATTGATTTCTCCCATTGTGGGCTTTAGGAGAAGAGGTGTTCCCCCTGTTTTGTTGACGTTTCTGACCCTTTTGGTTTTGCAGATGAGGTCGGACGCCATTTTGGAATCTTTGTGGCTGAGTCTGATTCCATTTTCCTGGTTGTCGATGACAACTGTTCATGCCCTGCTGATGATTCATGTTCTAGCATGAATATCCACAGCTGTTGGAACTGTTCCACATTGATTGACTCTGATGGAACCTCTGGTTGTTCTGATGATGGAACTGATGTTGATTCTGTTGGTTGAATCCCGGTCGGTTCAGTTGATTCTATCCCTTCTGAGGTCAGTTCTGAGGTCGGTTCTGATTGTACTTCCAACGTCTCTGGTTTCTCTTCTGAGTCCTGGAACATTCCCCCTCAGTTGTTATCCCAATCGATGGATTCTTCAGTTCTCCAACCACAACTCTTTTTCCTTTCTCAGCTGCAGTTCCCTTAGCAGGTTGTGCTGTAGGTACTTGTTGTGATGTGGAGGTTGGATTAAGTTGGGGAGTTGCATACTCAACCGTATTTGGTTTGGCAACCGTGACATCCACAGCCTTGATAAAGGTTGCGGGTGGAATTCTAGTGTCCTTAACCATGTCGTATCCGAGTCCAGACACGTCATCCATTTGTCTTCGGTAACTGATGAGATTCTCGATGATTTTGGATGATTGATATAGCTTTATCGGGTTGTCCTTCTCAGTTCGTTTGACATCTTCATCAGCTGGTCGTTCTGTGCCTCTTGCTTGTTCAACTGCTCTTGCTGCTCCTTGATCTGCTCCTTCAAATCTTCATCGGTTGGAGCCTTAGTTTGGTTGGCCACATTTAGTTGACTATTGAGATAATCAATCTCTTCGGTTTGACTTTTAATCAGATCATCCTTTTCGGTTAAGGATTCTTCAAGTCTGGCGAACTGTTCTTGAATATTCTTAAACTCAACCGATTGCTGATGCAATTCCTCACTGAGTTCTAGGAAGTCACCCCAAGAGGGTTCCAACTCTTCCTCTACTGTTTCCTGCATGTTAGTGTCATTGAAAGAATTTAAATCAACTGGACTAGAATGTACCTCAGCATCATCCTGATCGGTTCCAAATGCCCTGAGACATTGATCTTGTCTAATAGCGTTGTTGGTGGAAGTCAGCTCGTCCTCATCTTCGGTGTCGGTGAAGATGTCCATGTCGTCAGCTACTTCTTCTGCAACCATGGCCTTGTTCTTTACATTTTGCTTGGCCCTCAACGCATCTCTATCTTTCTTAGAAAGATCTGGACAATCAACTTTGAAGTGTCCCTCTTTGCCGCATTCAAAGCAACTGTTGGTCACAGGCTTTGAGTTATCTCGAATTCGGTTGGATTTATAGAACCGCTTATATTTTCCGAACCGAGTATCCATGTCAGCCAGCTTCTTTGACATGGCGGTTATAGTCTGTTGCAGCTCTTCTCTGCTCGGCTCCTTCGCAGCTGTGTCCGCAGATCTTGTTGCCCTTGATGTTCGTGGCTTGGAATAGTCGGCTCGAAGTGCTACTGTCTTTGTTCCGAAACCAACATCCTCATGTCGACTCGTCTGCACCGAGGACTGAGTTGATCTTCGTTAGTTCACCTTGTACTCGTTTCCTTTCAGAATTGAGAACAGTCTGTCAGTTCCCATCTCTCCAAGATTAGCTTGGCTTTCATGAATGTTGGTGAAGGTGTCCCACTCAGCTGGTAGGGCTTGTAATACTTTGAGATTGATCTCTCTCAAGGTATATTTTCCTCGTCGGATAGACTGAATCCTTCGGATGATATCCATGAACCGAAGCTCCAACTGATCAATGGTTTCATCAACTCTTAGACAGAAGTTGTCAAAATCTTGACAAGCATGGGAGAACTTGTTCTCCTTGGTTTCGTCACTCCCTTCACTAAGAGATGCCAAAATGTCCCACATCTCCTTAGCTGTATTGCACTCTTCTATCCATAGAAGATAGTCTTGTCCAACTGTGGACATGATAGTGCTCTGAGCCCATATATCCAGCTGACTCACTTTAGCTTCCTCAGGAGTAAAATCTTCTGGCTTTTTCTCGACTAACACCTCAGTTGCATCCCTATCATTGGAATTTGTAGGAGTGCGAATGACTTTTTCCATGATGGTGATCGGTCCGGATGTAATCACTTGTTGCATTCGATGATGCTTGGACAGTAGAATCTTCTTCATCCGAGTTTTCCAGGATGTATAGTTAACAACCGAGAACATGACAACAATCTTGTCTTTAACATCCATCTGCACACAACAAACAGAAGACAAATGCAAGCAGAAATGCACTAGCGTGAAAAAGATCTATTCAGTTGACCACTGAAGAAAAAACACCTCGATTCACACCTCGTGAAACAGAGTCAGCAGTCTTTTGAACCACTACTCTGATACCACTTGATGGTCCCGATACGAGTTCTGGTGTATAGGGGGGGGAATACACCAGATAGGAATTTTAAAACCAACCCCCTGAAAATTACCACAACTGAGTAAGAGGACTTAACTGGAATCACAACTGAGTAAGAAACTCAGCTGGAAGAGTGGTGCTGTGCGGAATGTGGTGGAAATAACAATAACTCATATAAAACAGCACACGCTCAGATGCAAGGTCGGTCAACAACCAAATCAGTTGAAATGTAAAGATGCAGTTTTGAGTGCTGGTTAGTTGGTCAGTTGGATATGCAAAAATTAACTAAACTGAAAACACAACACAAGGGAATTACGTGGTTCGGAGAGAACTCCTACGTCCACGGGGAGTTGTGAGTCCACACAACTCAGTCTAAATTCTTTAGGACAGCTACCACAAAGCTTACGCGGGCTTTGCAACCGTTCAGATAAGTTTGCGGGTACTTATCAACCTTACAGATAAGTTTGCAGGTACTTATCAACCTTTCTACTCAATTTCGGGAAGAGCAGGATCCTAACAACCTTTTTAGGGGATGTGTAAAAGGGTGGGTTTCCAACTACTAGCTCCAACAAAGAAGTGAGCTAGGATCTAAGCTTGAACAAATGAAGACTCAAACTAAGATCGAAAACACCAAGACAGATTCTAACACTCTATGAACTCTCAACTGGTGATGTTCTTAGAGATTAATTGCAGTTTAGCTTGTGAGCAGTATATCGTCGTTCTTTCGCTCGTCTATCTCTTCTCTGTCTTCTGTCTTGATGAATGAATGAATGCCTCTATTTATAGGCGGTGAGAATCAACTAGCCGTTGGAAGAGCCGTTGATCTCTGTTCTGTGAAAGCGATGGCTTGTCTCTCATCTCTGCAGATTTTCCCGATTTGACAACTGTGAACTTCTGCTTTCCTTTTGAGACAACCTTATGTTGGGCTAAATGAGGTAATGACAGAATGTCAAACCTTCACGTGACTTCCTATTTGAAATTCAAATTTCAACCTTTGTCTTTCGACATTGGTTAGTCGGTTGAGAAGTTTGGTCTTCATCCGAGTGGCCTTCAGCTAATGTTCTATCTGATCGCTACCTTCATTTGACATTCTGTCTGAAGAGGAACAGTTGAACCCTCAGCTGCCTTGAACTTCATGTTGTCGATCTATCAGATTGAGTCCTGCAACTGATGTTCCATCTGAACAGTTGGCTTGAATGCTCAGTTGTCTTTCTTACATCTGAAGTTCCATGTCCGAGTTTCCATCTAAATTTCTATCCGAGTATAGCCATGTTGTCGTCTTCAGCTGGAGTCCTGTAAAAATAAAATCTGAACATTGCTCAAACAGCGAGCCTAAATACTAACATTAGGATATGGCAACATCTACTCGGTTGGGGTCAGTTGATTTTGGAATCAATCAAAACTTTACTAAATTTCCCAACAACACTCATAGTAAGGAAAAATAATACATTTGAAACATTACTTTTCATGTCAATAATTACTTTTCATAATTATTTCTTTTCTTCACAACGATTGTTATATATAAATATCTTATATTAACTATTGGGACACTTTAAAGTGACTTAGTAGAAATATATCAAAAAATTATCAAATATAAAAAAAATAAAAAAATAAAGCGTTGCACACGTCGCCAGGTTTCGAACCTGGGTGAGTGAGTGTTAAAAAGGCAGCAGCACTCATCACTGGGCAGCCAGCCCATTTACTAACTAATAGCTACAAAAATGGATATATTTGGGCGCGTCTGAGGCGCGTGTTATTCACACACCCGAGATTTATGCCCCAAATCAGTGACCCACAAGATACATTCCGAGTCAGGTCAATTCGTCTTATTCTACGCACCAATGCATGGAAGTTTTTGTGCATTCTTAATTAATAAAAGTGTTACACGTAAGGGGTACTTCAAAAGGTGAATTTTGGGTGAGACTGTAGTGAGCAAAACCGAAATGAAATTAAAAAATCCAAACCAAACCAACAAATTTGGTTCGATTCGGCTGACCCGTATTCATATTTTGGATCGGTTTGGTTACATTTCTTAAAAATATAAATTATTATGAATTGTTTCGTTCTTATTACAAATATTTTGGATAAATTAACTGATCAAAATATATTTAAAATAACCACCTTTCTTCCATCATACTTGTCGCATCCACGCGCTCCTCTTAGAGATGACAATAATAATCGCGGATTCATGTCCCCACGGGTATAAGTTCCGAATGAGACGGGTATGCAGATTAATATTTCGGAAATAGGGTGGGGATGGGTATGAATTTCTATACTCGATAGGATTTGGAGCGGGTACGGGGATATAGATATCCATCCTGAGCCCGCCCGAATAATTTTTGTAGTTTTAAAATTTTTTAAAATGATAACAAAATCTATTAATTAGTATGAAAATTCAAATTTAATGAGAATTCAAAAATCACATTAAGTAGACACATTAACATTATTTTATCTCATTCTTTATATAACTCAACTCTCTCTTTTTTCTTATACCTATTTCCAATGTGGGACAATTTATTTCTCTTAATAAGATTGTCTTCATGCTTTGACTTAATCTACTATTTTTTTTCCTTGTTTTTTAGGAAATAATAACTTTTTAATTCTAATAAAAGTTTTAAATTTTTGATAATATATAGGAGTACCTCTTACTGGTATCCGATGAATACCCTTCCCTCACCAGATAATCCTCGGCCCGAACTTGTCCCTATTTAAACGGGTATGGGAATTAATTTTTGACGTGGATATGGAGATGGGAAAGTAATCTCCGATCCAAATCCGCCCCGTTGTCATCCCTAGCTACTCCATTTATGCATTCATCTTTTTTTTTTCAACTCATAACTCTTGGAAAATCACGAGTATGTAGCTTGAGTTTCGGTTTTGGTGTGTTTGTAGATGGAAAATACTACCATACAAATTTCTCTATCCCACTAGTGAGTAGATTTATAAATGTGAGTTGGGTTAAAAAAAAAAAAAAAAAAAAAAAAAAAAAAAAAAAAAAAAAAAAAAACCGAAGTATTTGCAATTTGAATCAGTTCGAACCCCCAATACATACACTAATTAGTGATTAGAACTATAAATCTAAGTTCGATTAATCAAAAAAACCGAACCAATGAAACCGAAGTATCTACTATTTGAATCAGTTCGGCTTCGGCCCCCAATACGATTTGGATAAAGTATAGTTTTTCTAATTTTCCAGTTTGTTTCGATTTTTAACCGAACAGACCGAATGTTCTCCCAAGGTAAGGCTCCAATAACACTTGTACAACACTTGTCCGAACAACGGTGTAATATTCGTAATTAAATAGTCTTTTATTTTTTAATAATTAATATAATTAGTATTTTGATTATAATACCCTTTCCTACCTAATTATATGTTAATCTTTAAATTTAATTAATATTTTGAATTTTTAAAAATTTGTGCATAATATTAATTTATTTTAATTAATATTAAAAATTATCATACAATTAAGTGGAAAAGGGTGTTATAAACAAAATACTAATTATTTAATTATTGAAAAAAATTGAAAGAGTATCTAATTACGAATACGTCACTGTTTTCCAAATATCAATACTTAATTAACATTTTGGCCCATTTAACCAATCTAAATTATTTCTAAAAAAAAAGAAACAATCTAAATTAAGTTCGGAAAGTGCACAATTCAAGGACATAATCGAAATTAGTAAATTAAGCTTTCCAATACCAGAATATGCATTAAAGTATGTGTGTGAAAGAAACAATTATAAATAACAGTTAGTTTTTTCTTGCGTCATTTTCTTACATTTAAAGACTTTCTTTATAGTTCGTGCGCATTTCATATCAAAAGTCGAACGCTTTTGGCACACTTCTATATATAAATGCTTGCATATTTATAGCCCTCACATGTTACAAAATACTAGAGAGAAAAAAAGTGCTTGATAACTAGTTATATTTTCAGAAGATGTATATTTTGACTATTTGCAGTGGAAAATGTTATTTTTAAAATCGCAATACCATTTCACGATAATTTTTTATATAAAGTGCTTAATATGTAATTCTTCGGGCATTTTATTGGGTGAAATTGGAGAATAATATTGGGACAAGTGATAGTTGAACAACAGGTTATATATCTACTTTAGAATATTAATTAGTAATAAAACAACGACTTCTTCAGCAATTAATTTATCAAACGAGATGTCCTCATCAGAAGCAATACAGTTAGTTTTAATTTAATTTTAATTATCAACAATATATATCACCTGGTCCAGTATTAGATAGGACTTGTTTCATGTCTAAGCATCTGTTCTGACATTAGAGACCAATTGTATGTAAGGAAAAGGATGTGTTTAATTGTTAAATTGTACTTTCCCTCAAAAAAATTTGTAAGATTGTACTTTGATTCTTCTTAGCAGCTTCGATAAATTATCTCGCAATTGAAATAATTTTATTTCTTCTAATATCATCCAGTACAAATAACAGCATTGCAGTGTTCCCAAAAAGAAATACAAATAATAATTTCATATGAGAAAATTAAAGGCATCAAAATTACACAGTTGAAATTGCACATAATTGATTGAAACCTATATAATTGCCTCCAACCTAAATAATGTAAATTCAAATACTATAACAAATTATGTAGTCTATTATTATTTTCAAATTTTGCTTCCTAAATAATGTAAATTAAAATACTATAACAAATTATGTAGTCTATTATTATTTCCATGAACCATAGTGAAAAATAAAATAAAATGTTTTAATTTTGGGGAGGTGCCATTGATGCATCTTTATCAATTACTACTATCTTTATCTGACCTCTCACATCTCTCTCTCTTCCCCCCTTTCTCTCTCTCCACTTCTGGCAATGATTCTACAGCCCTTTCTTCGTCTCCCACTTCTCTATGTACTTTGCTCTACTCACCCCCAAAGATAAAAAAAGACAGCAAAAAGTGACAAAATTTAATTTTTGCTTAACATCATTTCCTCCATCTGTATAATTTATTTTGCTCTGTATGTGTAACATCTGCATCCCTTGCTGAGTAGGTGCAGAAAGTTTTGTGCCTCTGATCCCAATATAACCCCTCTCTCTCTCTTCCATCATTATCAAAAAACTACTCTCTCTCTCTCTCTCTCTCTCTAGGGATATATAATACATAGGCATACACAATTAATTGTGTGATAACATCTGAACAAGTCTGAGGAGATCAGTGAATATATATCACATCAACAGAAGGCTGTTTGGTTGTGTGAACAAGAAACCCTTTTCCAAGTGGTCCTCACCTCATCACTTCAAACCTCAACATCACCTTTCAAAATCTTTTCTCTCTTTTTGATAGCTTTGATTTCCTCACAAAACCGACCCCCTTTATTTTTCTTGTTTCTCTCAACATACTTACTTACATATGCGTATATAACAAAAACACACACATACACTGAGAGAGAAAAGTTTTTTTTTTTTTTTTTAGTGTTTATTAACTCGAGGAGGATGCAAGAACAAGGCATGAGCATGATGGGCTCTGGGGGAATTGGAGGGATGAGTAATGATGTGCCCATGGCGGCGCCGGCGGAGGTGCACCACCAGCTCAAGGCGGAGATCGCCACCCACCCGATGTATGAGCAGCTGCTGTCGGCACACGTGGCATGCCTACGTGTGGCCACGCCGATCGATCAGCTCCCCCTTATTGATGCGCAGCTCTCTCAGTCACACCACATCTTGCGCTCTTATGCTCAAAATCACCCTCACTCTCTCTCTCCCCATGAAAGGCAAGACCTTGACAATTTCTTGGTACGTTTTTCTTTTCTTCTTTTTTTTAAGTAAGTAAAAAAATGATTTTGTTTGTTTTGCCATCATGGGTTTTATTATTTATTTGTGATGTTTTGTGGGTTTTTCATTTTATTATGTTGTTTGTTTGAATTTTTGAATTTGTAATTGTATTTGTATTAATTTTGTGTAGTGTTATGGCTGAAACTGCAGGCACAGTACTTGTTAGTTTTGTGCTCATTTAGAGAGCAACTGCAGCAACATGTCAGAGTCCATGCTGTTGAAGCTGTCATGGCCTGCCGTGAAATTGAGCAGAATTTGCAATCTCTCACTGGTAAGAAATAAACTAGTAATATATTGCTTATAGTATATATTTGTATGTACATTTTTTTTGTATCTATCTAGAGATGGAGAAGGTGACTTCATTTTAATAAAAATTAAATGTCGATTATTTAATTGTGTCAATTAGTTGAATGAGTTTATCATAGTAATTAATAGGGTTGGAAATGAGTTGAGTGTAAGAAACTTACACATAATTAATATTGTTATTTATCATCCTGCTATAATCTCAAGAATAATTGAAAACTTCACTTCTGCCACAATAATTATATTAGATCTTTAGTAAGTTTTAACCCTAGTAAAGACTCCACCATTCAGATTGGTTTCTCGTTGAGTGTAGAAATTGGCTATGAAAACATAAATATATTTTAAGAATTAATAATATTTTCTCTTAATTATTGATATATATTAATTTATATAGATATAATGTTGATTGTTTTGGTAGGCAGGAGGATAAGAAAGCGATTTTGGGGTGATTTGTAAGGTAGTGTGATCGTACAACAAGAGGTGGGTGGAGTTGTATCTATCAAAGAGTAGTTTATTTAGTTAGGAAGAGTTTTAGTTGGGGATTGAGTGATGGTGGGATTTGCACATCTAAAATTCATAATCAAGTAACAAATATATATACACAACAAACTAGATTTTAAATTCCCACTAACAACCGATTAGGAGGCATTTGAATAACTTTATATTGTTTGTTGTACTTGAATATATTGTTATACATGATTGCAATTTGGATCGATAGCTAGGACTATTTGTGCCCAACTTTAATTCATAAAATTGAACTACCTGTAGAACACATCTTCCTTCGGATACAACTATGACCATGAGTTTGTTCTTTAACGAGAAATGAGGATGTTTACGAGTCGGGTCCTCTATTGCATCATTTTACAACTTTTATTCGCTTCAATATGTCAAGTATATAAATTTAAAAATCTGTCATGCAGGATATTTCACTTATAGAAATTCTTGATTATTTTCTATTCATGTGAATTTGCAATTTTCACGAATTTTTATAATTTCTATAATTAAGAAAAAAAAAATATGATAGGTTAGATTTGATTGACATATGTCGGTCTCTCTATACATGCGATACGATCAAAATGTTGCACAAAACCGCAATAGAGGATCTGACTTAATATGTGCTTGCATTAGGTGCATCAACGTGGAGTAATCCAAAAATCTATATAAATGGAAATATAAACATGATTATTGGCAAATAAACGTATTTAAAATAGTCATAACGTAGAGCATACTTTTAGGAATTCTATCGTTGTTCCGGTTGGAGTAGAAAGGAGAATTTTGCTACAATCTTAAATATTCTATCAACACTTCAATTAATCACAATTCCCATATGCCATATTTTGCTTCAAACATAATTTCAAGAATCTTAGTCAAAAGCAAAACTTTTGAACTAAGTAAATAGAATGAAAGTTATCCAACTTTTTGTGTCTTCTAGTTATTATTACAAGTAGAGTATTTTCATATCTACCATTCCCCTGCTTTGTCATATGAGATACATTTATGAACAACTTATTAGTTGTAATTGTAAGTGATAGATTCAAATATTTTTGATTGATTAGGTTTGTAGGTGAGACATAAATTGTTAATGTTTTTTAACCATATTATGGAGTGGTTTTATATAAAATTATTATCTGACCTTTTTTTTTGTGTTTTAGACAAAGGTAGACTCTTTATTACAAGTGAATATAAGGGATAAGATTCAACAAGGTTTTATTTTATTTTATTACTATTTTAAAACTTTTAATCTATCTATACCTATTATAAAAGAGGATTCTTACAAAACTGAGTTTACCTATTATATCCCTCTTATTATATTTATTTTAAGGGCAATATTGTAAATCTTTTATTAAATTTAAATTCTAAATAAAGTTAAGTATAGACTCCTTGTATATAAATAGTCTTCTCCTAATAAAACTCTTCTAATATCACTAATAATAAATTAATTATCATAACCAAGAGGTTGTATGTGCAAAGCACGTATATCTCTACTAGTTTATATAAAATTTTCATATATGGACATCGTTATAGACTTTCAAAGACTCACATTGTAAAAACAGTTATAGAACTCCTTTCAAAAAAAGAAAGAAAGAGAGAAAGAAAGAAAAACACTTATAGAAACTGCTAAACTGAATCCCATTTCAATGTACTTCTTTTTAATCTCAAAGATCCTTAATATTGATTTCAAAACTTTTAGCTCCGTTTGTTTTCAGCTTTTAGGAGGTTTAATGATGTAAGTATTTGAGACCTCGCCTTCATATGTTTTTCATGATAAAAGAAAATCTTCTAATATTGAGATATATGTTTTTCATATGTTTTTGTGTATTGTATGCTGCTGCACATTTTTCTTGAAATACAACCTTTTCCTTTCCAAAAACATTACTTTTTCTAGTTTAGTGTAAAATTTCAACTATGAAAACCAACAGAATACTTTCTTGTACATGACTAACTGATATATGGTTCTGCTACTTCTGATATCATCGTACTCGTGATAATATACGTGAACTAGGCATTTTCTTACTCAATCAAACGAGCTCAAAATTGTTCGATCCATCAATCTCTGGTTGCTTTGGTTTGATATTATTGAAACGTATATGAACAGGGGTAGCACTTGGAGAAGGAACTGGTGCAACTATGTCAGATGATGAGGATGAGTTGCAAATGGATTTCTCTTTAGATCAATCCGGAGGAGATGGTCATGACCTCATGGGATTCGGCCCGTTGCTCCCGACAGAGTCAGAGAGATCCTTAATGGAGAGAGTGAGGCAAGAACTCAAAATTGAACTAAAACAGGTGAATCTTTGATTTCTTGTGCTAGCACTTATAAATTGATAAAAGTCTAAAGTTGATAACATCCAAAAGTGACAAAATCTTGGAGCATGCAAGATCTAAAGGAATTTAATTCTTTGCAGGGATTCAAATCAAGAATTGAAGATGTGAGAGAGGAAATATTAAGAAAGAGAAGGGCAGGAAAATTGCCAGGTGACACAACTACTGTGCTAAAAAATTGGTGGCAGCAACACTCTAAGTGGCCTTATCCAACTGTAAGCTAGTCTCTTGATCTTTTGAAAAAGTTTGTGTATTTAAGGCAATTATCCAAGCTTGCGTTCCAATGCAGGAGGATGACAAGGCAAAGCTGGTAGAGAAGACAGGTCTGCAGCTGAAGCAAATAAACAATTGGTTCATCAACCAAAGGAAGCGAAACTGGCACAGCAATTCGCAATCAGCTACATCACTCAAGTCCAAGCGCAAGAGGTAGATACAACCATGACGTCGTCCCGGGCTGAGAAGGTTAAATCTGTTCATATGATATGACATATTTTGAAGCAGAGTTCACCATATTGACAGTTGGAAGCAAACTCTGCTGACTAATGAGTAGTTAAAAATCGTACGTACGTAGATCAGGTGTTGGTGCAATCTTTGGGTGTCTGAGCCCCAAATACATACATATATATGTGGAAGTAGATTTGTATCTTCAAAGATTGAAACCTGCTAACAGGTTCACTTCTATGAACCCTTCATTTTGTGAAAATAACTGTTCTGTAATGATTTTGGCTACCTAGCCTATGTAATAATCTTTTGCTTCATTTATATGCTCTTATTCTGCTGTTTTTGTGTCCTTAATTTGCACTCATTCAAGATTGTAAGAGAGGGATGTTTGTAGAGGTAGACAGAGAATCTCAAGAATTTATATAAGTATAGACATGGATAAAATATAGTAGTACATAAAACAAATCTTATAAAATAAGACTTTTTATATAAGAGTGTGTCCCGCCTTTCTGTCGTGTGGTGTTTGCAGAGACAAATCTTGTGAATGGCAATGGACCAGATCTGGACCAGGTTTTGCTACAATTTTTGATCTTTGGTTCAAATTTATTGGGTTCAAAAAAATTAAATCCATATCCAAATCTGTGGATTAGGGTCTAGATCTAGATTTATAGTATTTTCACTTTCAATTTTTTTTTTTAATTCAACAATCAAGAATAACATACATAAATAATATATATAGAGAACGGCGGGGTGAGAGAATGAGAGTAGGGTTTGGGAATTTGCAGGTGGCCCGTTAGATATTAGAATTAGAACATAAATTAAATAAGACTAACAAGTAAAACTAAAACATTTGTTATATATTATATACTCCCTCCGTCCACAAAACATCTCCCCATTTGGGGTTCGAACGGAAAATAAGAAAATCGAAAAAATTATTTTGAGTGGGGTAAAAATTAGAATCTAGGGGTAGTGTTAATCTTTTGTTTACTTTTGCAAATCTTTGTAGCCTTTTTTTATTATTTAAATAGTGTGAGTGGTTTTATTTAATCTGCTTAGATTCAATTTTATTCTGCCTTCATTTAATTTAACTATGTATTTCATGCAAAATTTTCTTAAGTCATTGCTTAAGTATAATTCATTTTAACATGTTATTGCTTAAATTTCTGCTTTCATTTTATTGCATTTGATTGTAATGGAGGCCTTGTATATGTGATTAATTTAATTTAATTTGATGTATTTGATTTTTTTTATTGCATAAGTAATTTGATTTCTGTTGTTGTGAGTATGATCAAATCATATTGCATTTCATTTAATAAAGTTTGATTTCTGTGCAATATTTTGTTTGAGTAATTTGAGGGACACATTAAAATAAAGAAATCAAATCAGAAAACACATTAAAATAATGAAACCACATTAAAATATTGAAACCACATCACAAAACACGCATCATCTCAAAATCTACTACATTTAATGCACAAGCACAACTATGGAGGGAAACATACATTTCATTGAAATTTTGGAGCCAAATTCTGTCGTTTTCCTTGAAAAAAAAAACAGGGGAAAACTTCAAACACCATCTAACCCGTATAAATACAGCCTTTAAGGCTCATTAAATTCATTTCGACAACCAAAAGTCCCTAAGTTAAGAAGCTGCAGAGATGGTTGTGCCAAAATTGAGTGATGACCACCAAAATGTGATTGCACAATGGTTGATTCAACGTAACACCAATGGAAAGCTGATTTGGGGAGCAAAAATGAGGCGGCAAAGCTATTTCAAGTGGATTTGAAGACCATTTATCGGATTTGGAAGATTGCATCATCTCATCAGCTACAAGGGATACATGTCCATATGAAAATCAATGAAGAAAGGTCAGCAACATGCAAATAAGAAAACCATCGATGCAGAAAAAGTGAAAGCTCTCTCAGTCCTACAAAGGTCATCATTGAGAGTAATGGCAGAGAACCTTGGAGTGAGTAAAAGCATCATTCATGTGTGGGTGAAAGAAAAGAAGCAAAAGGCACATACCAATGCCATCAAACTCTTCCTTACCCCAGAAAACAAGCTGAAAAGACTCAAATGGAGCCTTAGTCAGCTTGCTCCCAAGATTGAGAATGACAAAGTGAAATTTCAGCACATGTACAATACAATACATGTTGATGAAAAGTGGTTTTACCTCACCAAAACAAAGGATAGATACTACCTACTGTCAGGGGAGATTCATCCATATAGAGCATGCAAATCAAAGAGGTTTATTCCCAAAATCATGTTTAATTGTGTTGTTTCCAAACCAATCATAGACAAGGAGGGCAATGTAATATTTGATGGAACCAAAGAAAGTTTGGTATCTTTCCATTCATCATAGAAGAGGTTGCTCAAAGAAATTCTAAAAACAAAAGCAAAGGAACCATGGAGATTCATCTAACTCCAGCAATAACAAAACAAGTCACGAAGAACAACTTAATCAATGAGGTCATCAAATTTCATTTCAATATTGTCTATCAGAATTCATTAAGGAATTCATCATTTAGTTTTACTCATCCAACCAGTAATAAAAGTTAAGTGGTCATCATGTCTAAGCAAGAATAAATTCATTCAACAAGACAATGCAAAACCACATATTCAAGACAATGATCTAGATTTTATGGCACTTGCACAATCAGATGGATTTAATATCCAACTGATCTACCAACCTACCAAATCTCCAGATACAAATGTCAATGATTTAAGCCTCTTTAGAGCTATACAATCTCTGAAAGATAAGCAGCCAGCAAGTGGAGTTGAAGACTTACTAAAGAATGTTAAAGTAGCATATGTAGATTACCCACCAGAAAAGTTAAACCATGTTTGTTTTACTTTGCAAGGTTGCTACACAGAAATAATGAAAGTTAAAGAGGACAACAATTACAAGATCCCACATATGGGAAAGGAAAGACTGAAAAGGTTGGTAGAGCTACCAGAATGCCTTGCAGTTGATGAACAACTAGTTAGGGACAACTTGGAGTTTCTGAACCAGCATGAAACATGTGCAGACAGATTCTACAATCTTGACATCCTAGTTGAGGGACCAAAGCATATTGTTTTAGAGGATTAGTAGGAGGTAGTTGTTTTTTGCAAGTCATAGTTTACAAGAACAAACAATGTGTGGACAGTTTTTTAGTTGTTTGGAATGTGAACTGTATTTTTTGTGGCAATATTGAAATATTTTGTCTCATCAATACCGTTTTGCATCATTGACTTATGCAACAATCTCAATTCAACCTCCTTAACTAGGGAAACAATCACCTAGTAGTGGCATCATCAAGGTTGCATCAATTCATGCACAATATCTCATAGATCAAGCATAGTATTAGAATAATTTACATGGACATACCAAGTGATGCACAAATCAGACAACATTATCAGAAGGAAGCAAGGAATGCATCAGTTCATGCAGTATAGAACATCATTTGTAGGGACATACCAAATCAGATGTAGTATCAAATTCTTATCGAAATCAGATCACATCTATTTCAGATCACAGGCCAATCAAGAATGCATCTATTTCTCATTCATCAGTGATCACAGACCAAGCATAGTATCAGAATTTAACCAAGAAACATATTCAGGCATCAAGTGATGCACAAATCAGACAACAAAAGGATCAAGTAATCAAGGAATGCATCATTTCATGCAGTATAGAACATAATTTGCAGGGACATACCAAATCAGATGTAGTATCAAATTCTTGTCCAGATCAGAAAACATAAATCAGATCACATCTATTTAGATCACATGCCAATCAAGAATGCATCTATTTCTCATTCATCAGTGATCACAGATCAAGCATAGTATCATAATTTAACCAAGGAATAGAGTCATGCATCAAGTGATGCAGAATCAGACAACACAAGGACCAAGGCATCAAGAAATGCATCAGTTCATGCACAATAGAAGATCATTTGCAGGCATCTATTTCAAATCCATAAGTGATCACAAATCACAAACCAAGGCACCAAAATAAAAAATCAGGTATAGTATCAACACAGAAATCAAATAAAATGGCATCACTAGTCCCCAACATCGCCAAGAGAGAAGTATCAGAAACCATTAATCTGATTAGATAAGAGATAAGACGCAAGGGAAGAACATCCCTAGTACTTGCAGATAGGTAATTCGTTCTTCCTCGCTCTTCCACACATTTCTCATGTAATCGAGCATCTACATCAAAATTTGGTTTAGCAACCACCAAAAAACAAGTTCAAATGATTTGAAATAAGTAGAATATATAAAAAAAATGAATCAATGATTACCTCATCCATTTCAGGTACAAACTCCGGCACAATCATTACCTTGTCCATTTCAGTTTTGCCACAATCTCTGATTCAATTTCCAACTCCATTTTCGAATCACAAAATGAGCCAGACACCGGTACCATCTCCGAATCAGCGGCAAAATCACAGATCTGTCCAAATCCAGGCTCTGTTGTCGTCGAGTCTGAGAAAGCAGTTTCTGGCCCCATATTTATTGAATCAGAGACCAACTCCCACGAATAAACTAGTATTGGGGAGAAGTGGGTAGCAATTGAGATCAGTTCATCGTCAGAGAAAATGAGTGTTGAGTGGGATTGATGATTTGGGGAGTGCGACAGTGAGAGAGAATCAGCCATGGTGCGGCGACGAAGAGAATTAGAGAGGGATGGCGAAGAGAATCAGAGAGAAGTGGCAAAGAGTAGGAGTACCGAGTAAGAGAAGATTGGGCGAGTGCTATTAGGGTCGAAATGGTGGGGTGGAAGTTGGATTGGGTGGGTTAATGGATTATTTTGGGCTAGGTAATTAGGTGTAGATTAGTGGGTTAATTATATTAGATTAATAATAGGGGTGGGTCCAACAATGGCAATGGGTAGTAATTTTAGGTAAAGTATAAGGGTATGGATGTATAAAAAGGTAAATATGGAGTTGTATTGTGGAAAAAATATAGTGGGTAAGTAGGGAGTTGTTTCGTGGATGGAGGGAGTACAAATGAAAAAGCATATTTGTACATATAATATAGACCGGATCCTAGAACAAATCTGGACCGGATCTGGATCTGAAAATTTAAATCCAGATCCAGATCCATTTTTCGACACTTAGACCACATCCAACTCAGATCCGTGGGGTCCAAATTTTTGATGTCCAGATCCTAAAAACCGGATCTGGAATCCATTGCCATATCTACTACATATGAGCTTAGTGCTTGATAATGATCTTACTTAAATAATGAAGTTAGTGTCTAATAGTTTTGTTTGACATGTTCTCCATATGATTCTTTGGGCAAATTGTGTAGCCCATGAACCAGTTCATTTGCTAATTCTTGCAATTGTTATGTACTTCCAAGGGTGGTCGTGGACCGTGGAACCAAACCTATGCAAGGTGTTCTTCACCCCCTTCCAAAACTTGTTTTTATTAGTGGAAATTATGATTGGTCATAAATTTATAATACCGGTCATATTGCGTTTAGAATATGGAGAAGAATTGGTGGGAAAATTAGTAAAGCTTTCGAAAGAGACCAAAACCCCAACTGACCCCAACCAAATAGATGAATGTCTTTAGTCTGATCTTAGCTAGAGCTCACTGTTTGAGCGTAGGGATTTTATTTTTTTAGGTTTCAAACAGAAGAAGTCAGCCGGACTAAAGAAGGAAGTTCGTGAAGAACTCAGTTGAGGCCCAAACTCAGCTGAAACCCAGACTCAGCTGAGGTTCACACTCAGTTGCAACTCAAGGTCAGTTGAGACATCAACTTCAACTGAAGCACATATTCAGTTGGACAGCAGTTCAGTTGACTCCTCAACCCACGCAGCTGAAGGCATACAGTCAAGCGTGAATAAAAGTTATGTCGAAGTCAGACATCGCGAAGCGGAGAAGAGAAGACTTTAAAGACGGAGGAATTGCAGTCCAGATTTGAATCTACTCGGGAGCACAAGTCAGCTGGAAAACTTTCCATATATGGGCCGACAACAGCGACATGCAAAAAGCAAAGGTCGCAGTTACCATTTTAAGAAAGTTTTCAGAAAAGCAGGTGGAGTGCCATACTTTTGGCAGAGATCAAACGACTCTTTCCAACGGCTAGTTTGAACTCCCTCTATAAATAGAGGGAGCTCATCACCTCTCTCTCTCTCTCTCCAAGCAAGAAGACCTCCGACAAAGTCTAGTTGAAGCAGAGTGTTTACTCATCCTCTTGTTCTTCCCTCTAGCCTCTCAAAAATCCCCCCTTCCTGATTGAGACTAGAAAAATAGGTTTTTGCTTGTATTGCATCTCCTTGATATCTCTTTTTCAAAAGATTGAGTTCGGTACCTTTGGTTGAAGCCTCCACTCCCCTAAGGTGTTGAAGGCTTCCTTGTTGGAAACTCCCCCCAAATCCTAAACCTTAGGTCTGACTTTGAACCCTTAATCAGAGTCATCAAGTCCCTTGGAACCCGTAATCCAATACCAGGTCCTTTGGAACCCGGAATCTAAGAACATGTCCCTTAGAACCTGAAATCTAAGACTAGGCTCTGCACTTACCCGGAAAAGTGTTGTAAGGTCTTGTTCGAACCCGGAATCGAACTGGTTAGGTTTACTTGGAATTCGGAATCCAAGTGGGGCGTTTGGTAAGCACGCTTAAGCTTATCTAGTGGATTACTTCCCCAAAAAGGAAGTCGTGGACGTAGGAGGGCGATCTCTCATCTCCAAACCACGTTAAAATATTGTGTACTTACTTTCTGCATTTTACATTTAGTATTTTAAATTCAGTACCTAACCAACTGACCCAGCATATGCATTGCATCTTTTTCAAACTACACTAATTTGGAAACTTGATCTTCCCCTTTCACAAAGGTTTCAGTTTTTGTAACGAGTTTAACTTCCACCATCTTCTGCAAAGCAAAACTGATTAAAACCTTAGTTGGCGCATTACAGCTGAACTTCAGGCATAGGAGCCAGTTGTGTTGCCATTTGTGTGATCAGCTCGAACTGAGCAACTTAACTATAGAGCTACTCAAACTGACTTTTCCAGTTGTTGAGTAAACTGACCTAAGCAGTATACCTCAGTGAAAAGACATCAAGCAAAACGAAAATTGCTACTGGTGTATTCCTCCCCCTCCCCGCCTACACCAGTTACTCTTTACCGAAACCATCAAGAATTTTTAAGGGAAGACAATATTGTTTCTTAAAGATAATATCTTTATCTTAAAAAATGAGAATTAATCTCAACCACACATCTATGAATGATGGATGGTCAAGATTTGATCCTGATCAAAGCGGGTCAACCCATTGACTTTTTTGTTTTTTATTTTTAATTTTTGAATTTTTTTTACGGTCAGGCCATATGCACCGCACCATGCATTCATATCCACCACACTATATAACGAGATGCACCACTAAGTGTATTGAGATGCACCGATTTTTTTTTACGGTCAGGCCATATGCACCGCACCATGCATTCATATGCACCACACTATATAATGAGATGAACCACTAAGTGCATTGAGATGCACCGATTTTTTTTTTTACAGTCAGACCATATGCACTACATCATGTATTCATATGCACCACACTATATAATGAGATACACCACTAAGTGCATTGAGATGCATATGATTTTTTTTTACATATTTTTTTCTCCGACTCTGCCTTCGCTACGATTACTAATATAAGAAAAATTGTCGGGCAACAATTTGAATTTTTCGGCTTGCTCCGAGGCCTTCAGCTCTCCTCGCTCGAATCTTGACCAAAGAAGAAGTGACAAACAAAAAAACGAAGAGGCGAACAAAAAGATGGGGGAAAATAAATCTGTAAAAAAAACCCGAAAAAAATCGAAAATAATGTTGCATCTCAATGCACTTAGTGGTGCATCTCATTATCTAGTGTGATGCATGTGAATACATGGTGTGGTGCATATGGCCTGACCGTAAAAAAGAAAAAAAAAATTGGAAGAAATCGAAAGCATGTTTCATCTCAATGCACTTAGTGGTGCATCTCATTATATAGTGTGGTGCATATGAATGTTTGGTGCGGTGCATATGTCCTAACTAAAAAAAAAGGTCTAAGGGTTGACCCGGACCAATTCTTGACTATCCATCCCTCCTAAATCAATAAATGGGATCAATTCTCATTTTTTAGGATAAAGAGTGTTTTTATATGAACATAACTATATATATATATATATATACACACTACCTCTGATCCCCAAGTCTCTTCCTAGAAGAAAATGACACGTGTATTAAGGAAAAAGTTGTTGAGTTAGTTGTGAGTAGATAAAAAGTTATTGTATTTATTGTGAGTGGAGAAAGGGTGTCACATTGAGGGTAATGATATATTAACTAATTGAGATAATGGTGGGCCATAGTGGTATTTTAGGTAAATAAATTGATAAAATAAGAGTAAGAGATAATAATTTGTTGTGGTGTAGTATCCAAAAGTAGCTAGAAAGAAACTTAGGGACCGTCTCAAAATGAAAAGATAGGAAGAAACTTGAGGACCAGACAGCGGCGTATCTACATAAGAACAAGGGGGTACAAATGTACCCCCAAAAAAAACAAAAAAAAAAATTAGCAGTATTGTAGTATATGTTTTAAATATTGAAATATTTGATATTATTGGAATTTTTCAGTTGGAGCAATGGTAGGTTAGTGGCTCAAAAAATTAATTAATTCTTTAGTTAATATACATAAAATAAAAAGCCAAATACATTAATTTATTAAACCCACTCTCTAGCCCAGCCTACTACCCATAAAAATTAAAACAAAAATGAAAAGAAGTGAAATTGGAATAGAAGAAAGAAAAAGGAAAAAAAGATAGAGTGAGAGAGAAGTTACTCCTGCTTTTTTTCGAAGTATATATATATATATATATATATATATATATATATATATATATTTTAAATTAAAAATATAAATATTTAATTAATTTTACTACTTTAATTCTTATGTATTTTTTTGTACTAGGAAATAGTATAACAAAAAAAATCACAAGGAACATTCTAAAATCGTTTATCTAGTTTGTTGTGATTTCAAACATAATAACTACGATGTGTCAAGTCATTGTTTTTACTACGGTTATTTTTTCGGATATAATGAAAAATGCACATGAATCTAAAAGGGACCCTATGATAGGTCCAAATTTTTTTTCGGGGACTTCGCCCCCGAACTCCCAACCAACTCTCCATGTTTCTTACTCATTTCGCACCCCCGAATCCAAAATCCTGGATACGCCACTGGAACCAGAGGTAGTATATATATATATATATATAGATACATATGAATCGAGTTCCATCCAACATGTTTATTTAAAAACAACTTCACACCGCATGCATATAACATTACAGATCACCCGAAACAAAAGTTCTGATACTACTCGTGTGTACTTCAACTACGGTGTTCTCTCCTAGGTTCCGTAGGTTAACCTTGCACGATTATGAAAAACATGAGATCTCATTTTTCTTATAATGATGAGTAAACATCGCTTATTGTTCCAATATTTCAAAGATTTTACAATAGTTTTTCAAGGTAAGCATAGTTTTAAATAGTATTTACATTTCTAATAAATCTAAATGTTTTTATTAATCTTGGTAAGCAATAAAGTTGAACGGACCACATAATTAGAAAGCGATTTATAATCTAAAACTTATTCGAGAGAATTTTTTAAGTAATCATTTTGAGCATAAATTTTTTGTTCGATGAATACAGATATATCGATGAATATGACGATTTTCATGGTTGCGACGACGAGCCATCAAAACTTTAATACAACAAAAACTTAATTCATGACAATTGATGTCCAAAATTAATCTGGAACCACAAGCTCCAAGCAAAAATCAAAATTTGGTGTGCGTGAAACATAATTAAAGAGAAATTAATCTTTTAAAAGCATTTGTTGGAGTCCCTAAACTAGCATGTCAACATTGTAGATTGCCCCTTGTTCACTTTCGTGCAACTTTAGGCAATCCAACATCTCCTTTGCAAGCTGCTCCTTGGCTTGAATGCTTTCCGGCACTAATCCGAGCCGAAAAAGTCTCTCCTTATTTATATGAGGAATCTTCCGTTGTTGTTGCCCCTCTCGTTGATAATCTCATGGCAGTATCCTAGCAAAGTTAGAAACATAATATTTAACCTAGTAGGTGAAAGCTCTTCAAATGCAACTTTCACATTCTTTAGCAGGTCTTGTACACTATTAACCACCTTCCCATCATTCAATGATTGCATGGCTCTAAAAAAGCGCAGATCATTTACATTAGTATATCAGGTGAATTAGGTGGTTGGCAGGCTAGTTGGATGTTAAATCCATCGAATCTAGCAACTTTTTTAGAAATTTATGATCATTGTTCTTGATGTAGAGTTTAACATTATCTTGTTGTATAATTATGTGCTTGTTTGCACTAGAAGGCTAACGTTAGTCAGTGGTTGGTATAATCAGTAAAATGTAGGTACAAAGCATGCACTAAATGATGAATGAGCATGCATGCATGCATTCTCATAGTAAAAGATGCAATAAATCTGACGTGTTTGATTATGATTCCTTTACGGCAGTTTTTGTGATTTCTTGAATTGACCTTGTTCCCATGGTACCCCTCCATTTGTTTTTAGAATTCTCTGTGATGGCTCCTCTATTGTGAATGGAAAGATACCAAACTTGCCATTAAATGAACATAATTTTTTTTAATGTATTTTTGTTTATTTGCATGCCCTGCATAGATCAATCTCATTTGGCAAAACGTAGTACATGTCTAAGGCTTTGGGTAGATAAAATCATTTTTCATCTATATATATGGTGTTATATATGGTGTGAAATTGTCATTTTTCCATCTACAGTAGTTGCACTTAGATGACTAAGCCTTCAAGTAAGTCTACACAACATATTTTGGGGGTTAAGAAAGAGTTTTATTGCATTAGTATGTGGCAGACCTTATTCTCTTTGATCCACATATGAAGCAAGACTAATGGTTGATCTCGCTAGCACACGCACATATATGTTTTTTACTTTCTCTACATCAAATACCCACTTATCTTTGTTTTGATCCTTTCTTCGTTCATACCACACACACAAGTTTTTCCAAAGTTGAGGCAGCTGCTGCGTTCCAGACGTTATTTTGTAGGAGCCATTGTGCGATGTTGATTCTTTCTAAATATGGCATACTTATTGCGTTTGTCATGCTCCAGCTTCTTTTTTATTTTTATGTCACTTATTGTAATGAATTAATCGAATCTATCTTCAATGGTGTATTTGTTGTTGTTTTTAGGGTGTTATAGGTGTAGTTTGAATTCCCTTAAATATTTTGATCAAATCATTGAACTTCTGGGAGATTTGAATTAATGAAAAAGTTGCTTGTTGCCACCAAGTATCGACTGCTATATTCAATACACTGGGGCTTATTTCTCAATTTTCAGTGTTCTTTATTTTAGGGATAAGGTGTTGAGACCACCTTAGGATTTTACGCGTTTTACTATTATACCCTCAACCTTGATTTTGGGCATCCGCCCCCTCAACGTTTTTAAATAGGTACATTTAGACCTTCAAGTTTCAAAATTAGATTTTTATTTCTTTTATTTTTAATTTTTTGGGGCTCTTCAAATCAGCTATCGCAAGAGAAAGTGATGAAGAAGCTGATTTTTGTAGTTTCCAAAGAGCAACCACTTCTAATAGAGCCTCATGCATAGTTTTCACCAAAAATAATCCGACACACAGTCAGTATGCCCACACTGCACAATACAGTGGCAAGCAAGATTGTCTCCCAAAGGAACGACGAGAATTCTCCTAATTTCCAATTTGCAAAATACTTTGACTAAACGAAAATAAATAACATATTTGAGAGTTTATAAACAAAGAAATTAAATTAACTAATTAACAAGAAATTAGAATTTAACAAAGATAAGAAGTATTCATGTTTCCAATTAATTCCACCCTAGCTTGATTATTCCAATCTACAATGCAAAGATAACTTTAACTCCTGCAAACAAACCGGTTATGATAGCCGAAGACAATTCTGTCACGATCTTATTTCTCCTTAACTTTTCGATAATTGGGAAGACACTTCACCAATGATTTCCATAATTGACTGACAACTTAAGAGACAATCTATAGATTTAATGAGCCGACAACTTTAATTACTAGAGAAACCCAATTCTAAACCAATAAATATTACACAGGATTATCGAATTACGACTGCTTGATTCTAAAGGATCATTGTAACACAAATCAAATCTAAACCATAATTATGGATGGCCGATTCAATTGGCTACTAAATAACTTCGAACTACTAAATATTTGCAATTACTTAGCAGAATCGAAACAATTAACAACATTAAACACACAGAATCACTGATGTTTGCTTACGAATTAAAGGATAAATACATATTAGATCTCACAGAAACTCATGCTAGGATTTCATTAATCTTCACCAGAATAAAAGTGCTTAGCTTGAATTCATAAACAAATTCAAGCTAGACACAGAAAACAGAAAACTATCGCTAGAGAGAAAAGAACTAGTTCACGTCCTGCTCTCTACGCTAATCCTCCTCTAAAATAAATAATAAATCTCCTTTTTATAAGGAAATAAAATACCTAATCCTAAACTAACTAGGAAAGCAATAGATTACATTAAAATAATAACTAAGCCCTACAACTAAGAGTCCATGGCCCAAAATTATGAAATATTCACGTGCCCAATCCAAAATCTCGCATAAGTCACCCTCCAAAAACTTCATGCTTAAGAAACTTCATTTTTTTGAGCAAATTCAACTTTCAGTACATGTTGTGTGTTATGCTCATGCTGCTTGACTCTCGTGCATGCTAGAACTTCTTCTCAACATATTTAAGACTGTAAAAATCCTCTAGAACCATGCCTTTTTTTTCCAAATTAAGATCAACACCTACAATAAATCAAGAAATATCCAATTAACTCCATAAACATGATTATAATATTAAGAGCAAAAACGCCACAAAAATACTCCAAAATATATCACTAAAGCACGACTAATCGGAGTTGTGAGAGCATTCACCTTCATTGACCAGAATTCAGCAACCACTAGAACATGCGCCTTCGCTGGAGAATATCCCGTCACTGGAATTATATTCGGACATGAGAATAATGCAAATGAGAGGCCACGATATGCCTTGCCCCATGGCGGGAGAGAGAATGAAGTTGCTACGACGGCCAACTAATGGAGACTACTTTTCGAGGATTATCGCTGACAATTTCAACAGCCACACGTCGAGAAGATTCACGCATTCAATTTGGTGGAGCCGATATAATCATAGCTAACTTGAAGGGTCCCCAAAAAAATTTTGCAACTTTAAGGATCTAATTATATTTATTTTAGAATGTTGAGGGGCAGATGCTAAAATTAAATGTTGGGGGTCTAATAGCAAAACGTGTAAGACCCTGAGGGGTATCAACAACTTATCCATTTATTTTATTCTAAGAAAATCTATTAATTTTAATTAACCCAATAAAAACTGTTCAATTTCAATATTGTTCATTTTATCTCTCTTTTTAATTTTGGCATCCTTTTTATTATCAAAGATTAAGCAACTAAAAGGTGAGTGCCATTAATATTGTAACTTTATTGCATTCACAATAATTTCGACAACGTTTTTATAATCCGTGTTAAGCATATACTCCCTCCATTCTTTTTATTTGTTCCCATTTGGGAGTTGGCACGAATATTAATAAAAGTTTAAAAAGTAAGTGAGAGAAGGAATAAAGGTGTATTTGAGGGGTAGTGTTAATCTATGCATTTAGTTTGTTAATTTGTGATTAACAAAAGGTACTTTTAGTGGATGAATTAAATGTATTGTCTTACGTATTTTTTCATTTTTAGTTGACGAAAAAAACTTACATTCATGTTACTCATTTTTTTTCCTTTACACATTTCTTTCGAAAAAACTATTTTTTCAGTCTTCTTTTTTCGTTTTTTTCATTTTTTTTGCATAGAGTGACATTTGAGTCTTTTTCAATTTTTCCATTTATAGTGTGAATGATTTTTTGATTTTTTCATTGTCACATTTTTTTGGATTTTGTCATTGTTAGTGTCACTCATTATTTTCGATTTTTCCTGTTGCATTGTTTTTTTTTTCCAGAAGGAAAAGAAAAATCTGCTGCATAAGGAATTCAAAGAAGCAGAATCTGAAAAGACAAAGTATTGGAGGCAAAACACAATTTTTTGGAGCCAAAACTGCGTTACTTTTTTCATTAAACAATGCTTCAATACACAATGATGTAATCAAAATCCAAAGGAGGGAAAATTCAAACTAAAGTATCCAACTAAAACCCCTATAAATACTGTCAAACATGTAGTTTTTGCATCATTTTTAGAACATCTATATTAGAAAAATTCTACAGCAAAATGGGATCAAAAAAAGATCTCACATACATGAGCAAAACACCATTGCTCAATAGCTACTTGAACGAAGCATCGGTGGCAAATTAAAGTATGGAGCCAAGGCAGCAGCTGCAGAGACATTTCAGGTCAGTTTGAAGACTATTTGGAACATTTGGACTCGGGCCAAATCTCAACAAGTTCAAGGAATTTCTGTAAGTATCCAATCCAGAAAAATAGGATCAGCACACAAGAAAACTAAGGCATTCGACGAAGAAAAGGTTAAAAACCTCTCAGTTCTACAGAGGACATCACTGAGGATAATGGCAGAAAATTTGGGAGTGGGTAAGACTTTGATTCATACATGGTACAAGGAGAAGAAGCTGAAGGCACATACTAATGCCATAAAACCCCCCAAAATCAGTTGTGTAGATTGAATTGGAGCCTAAGTCAACTTGGAAGCATCATTGAGGGTGGGAAGATCAGATTTCAGAAAAGGCACAACACAGTGCATGTAGATGAAGTGGTTTTACCTTTCCAAAACAAGGGATAGGTACTACTTTGTGCAGGTGAGACAGAGCCACATAGGGCATGCAAGTCAAAGAGGTTCATCAGCAAAATAATATTCAATTGTGTTGTTGCAAGGCCAATAATATAACAAGATGGAACTGTCATTTTTTATGGTAAATTTGGGATTTTTCCATTCATCACAGAGGAGCCAGTAATAAGGAATTCAAAGAATAGAGAAAAAACACCATGGAAACTAAAGCAATGCATGCAGTTACAAGGCCAATTATGAAAAACCAACTACTCATGGAGGTAGTTAATTTTCATTATATTTCAGATCAACTACTCATGAAACTGCATCAGCAAGGACAACTGCATCATTTGTCTATGCATAAGAAGAAGCATAGCATCTGTATTCAAATCATTTCAGATCACAGAACAACCAAATAAGCATCAAACTGTATCAAAGTATCAGTCAAGGGATAAAACCAGATCAGAATTCACTCAAAAGGCATCAACACACACATTTGCATCATATGCCTATGACTAAGGACAAGCATATCATCTGACTTAACATCACACACTATCATTTAACAACCAAATATGCATCTAACAACTGCATTTTATCACAAAAAGCATCAGCACACACAAATTGCATCATTTGCTTATGCATAAGAACAAGCATAGCATCTGAACATCAGCAAGGGATCAAGAGTAGTATCTGATTTATCCCATAAGAACAAGCATAACATAGTATGTGACTTATCACAACACACAATCATGCAGATGGTGCCAGCAATTAAAGCCAAATGGCCAGTTCATATTCTAGGCAAACATATCTACATCCAACAAGACAATGTCAAACCTCATATTGTGGACAGTGATCTAGAAATTCAAGCAATAGCAAGAGCATATGGATTCCACATCCAACTCATCAACCAACCTGCCAACAATCCAGACACAAATGTGAATGACCTTGGATTCTTTAGAAGTATACAATCACTCAAAGATCAGAAACCAGCAAATAATGTTGAGAGTTGCTGCATAATGTGCAAGAAGCATACAAGAATTATCCACAAGAGAAGTTAAACAACATTTTCCTAACACTACAAAGCTGTTATGAAGAGATCATGAAGGTGAAAGGAGGCAATAACTACAAGATACCTCATATGGGAAAAGAGAGTATGCAAAGACAAGGGGTCTTGCCAGATTGCATTGAGGTAGATGAAAAGCTTGTTAGAGAAAGCTTGGCCTTCTTAAACACACATGGCAATGTAGAAGACAGATTCTACAATCTGGATATTATCTCAAAGGCATTGGAAGAAGTGGGGTTAGAAGACTGAAGTCAGGCAGTTTACAAGGACAAACAACATCATAGTTTTTGTTTTGGAGTTGTTTGAAATGTAAACTTATCATTTTGATGTAGTATCTGACCTTTGGTTTATTTTTGCACCTTCTGTAAGGCTCATAATCAAGGGTAGTATCTCTGTTATCACACAATTTCCATATGCAATGACACAAAAAGCATCAGCACACACAACTGCATCAGCACACACAAATGCATCAGCACACACAAATGCATTATCTGCAAGGATTATTGATCAAGAGTAGTATGTGACCTTATCACACAATTTCCATATGCAATGATACAAAAAGCATCAGCACACACATTTACATCATCTGCAAGGCTTTTTAATCAAGAGTAGTATCTGACCTTATCAACATTTCCATATCCAATCACCCAAAAAGCATCAGCAAGAAGAAAGACATAATTTCCCTCAATTTAAAGGCAACATTAGCATCATTTCCCTCAGGTTAGAGAAATCATCAACTACATTTCAGGCATGTATTAGTTCATTTGCATCATTTTCAGAGAATTAAGGCATCATACGCATCATTTTTGGCCACTTATCAGACATTTCAGAGATCATAGGCATCATTTTCAGAGAATTCAGGCATCATCATCACTATTTTCAGATATTTCAGAGATCTCTCGCATCATTTTCAGACATTTCGACGATCTTAAGCATTATTTTTAGACAAGAACATGCATCATAGGCATCATTTTCAGAGAATTCAGGCATCATTATCATCATCATTTTCAGAGAAGAACATGCATCATAGGCATCATGAACATCAAATTTCAACCATCATTTGCATCAATCTTAGACATTTCGAGCAAAAACCATAATCATAAGCCATCAGTAAAGGCAAAACAGACAGAGATCGCATGAATCAGATCCAGATCAGATTTCACCGATGAAAATCACAAGCATAAATTAGAAGGAGAAGCAGAAGCCATCACACAAATAAGGTATCACTAGTCATCCCCCACGCAAAAAAAAAATCAGAACACAACACGTAAGGCATCACCAGCCATCCCCCAGGTTAAAGAAAATCGACCTGATTTGGAAGATTTGGATCTTGGGTTTCGGATTCGAATTCAACCACAAGGAGCAAATCCGATTCGGGCCCATCATCGATTTCACCCTTCATCTTCGCGGCACAATAGATCTGGTATGGATCGAGGGTTTCCGCCACCGCTGCAACATTTTCATTGGAGAATTCCGTTTTCGGCACGACGTCATCCGTATCGTGGTCTGAATCGGTGGATTCTGGGGAAGATTCTTAACCTTCCGGTCTTGGTAAATCCTCCAAGAACTCAGGTGTACCGTGGTCGGCATCAGAACCCATGAATGTGGCATGGAAGTTGGGGGAATCCGGATGGTGCCACTTCATGGTGGTTTATCGATTATGTGGGAATCACGATGGGGGAGAAGAGGGAGAGATAGATGAGATATGGCGGCAGAGGAGGGCCGTAGTAGAGTAGGGAATTTAGGGCAAATGAAATGGGAGAGAAGACAATCAAGAGAGAGATGTGCAGACAATTGAGAGAAGAGAGAGAGTGTCCTCGATAATCAGGTGGGGTGGGATGGGTGTTTTGGGTAGGATTAATTAGGAGGGTAATTAAGAGTTTTAATTAACTTCTTAACTAGGTGGTTCAAATGGGTATAAATAAAAGAGAAAAAGAAAAAAAAAAAAAAAAGGATAAGTGGGAACAAATAAAAAGAAGGACTCGGTTTTGAAAACATTAGGAAATGTGTCACGCGGCTTACGCGCACCATCTATGAATAGGTGTGGAAAATTTACCGGCTTCTGGAAGCCTAAGAGCCGGCAATGCCGTCGCTTTTTTCTTAGTCTAGTCTTCCATTTTTCTTCTTTGTTGACGAAATCACCAAGAAGAAATCATATGCATCTGTTTCAATTGGCGCCTGACCGCAGGCCTCAAGCGGCTGCCCGCGAACTGCCCTCCTACTTCTCAAGTGAAAACCCCTCACCATTCCCAGATTCCGCACGATGTAGTTTTTTTCTTTTTCCTTGTTCACTTTCTTTTAATGTAAAGTACACATATTTTAAACGGTCTTCGAAGAGATTATAATTTATTAATGGTTGAATATTCCGTCCTTTGGCTGGCTTCAATATTTAATGTCGTTATGGTCTCTTATCTCATTTATATGAATAGAGATATTTAAGTCAACTGTGTTTGGTTATTTCTGCCGTGCTTCGCAGTTCCTTTTTATCTTCTTGGAACGCCAACTGCTCAGATTTTTTATCCTGCTTTTCAGTTTTTTATTTCGGGTTTTATCAGAATCTGGATGATTCTTTGTTAAGGGGGCGATTTCTTTTGGATTCTTGATCTACTCCACTGTCAAATATATTCATCTCTGAATTTTGTTTCAGTTTTAGGCACAATCTGGATGTGTTGTAGTTAATTAATATCTGCTTGCTGATAGTACGTTGATCTTGAGTTACATTCATTGTATAATTATTGCAGTAATAGATTAATTGAAGTTTACTTATTGATCCCATTTGTGAGTTTCATTTGGTCAATCTGTTTGTTGTCTTGTATTTCTGTATTGTTCCCATTTCTGATATAGAATTTGCATAAGTTAAAAAAGGATCCTTTTTTTTGTGAATATATTTAGTGGGGGGAGTGTAGAGGAAATCACTTAGCATGGCTCACTTAACCTATTCGGATTCAATGTCCGGGAGCTCGCAGCACGGTCAGGGCGTGCAATTTGTGCCGTTCAAGACCTCAACGGGGTCGCTTAGGGTGTTGTTGTTGCATGGTAATTTGGATATTTGGGTGAGAGAGGCCAAGAATCTCCCGAATATGGATTTGTTCCACAAGAACTTAGGTGATATGTTTGGGAGGTTGTCTGGGAAGTTCTTGAGTAAAGTGGAAGGGACGGCGCCTGTCAAGATCACGAGTGATCCTTATGTTACTATTGCTGTTGCTAATGCTGTGATTGGTAGAACTTTTGTGATTAGTAACAGTGAGAACCCTGTTTGGAGCCAGCATTTTCATGTCCCAGTGGCGCATAGTGCTGCAGAGGTGCACTTTGTGGTTAAGGATAGTGATGTTGTGGGATCTCAGATGATAGGGGCTGTTGGGATCCCTGTGGACCAGGTGATTACTGGTGCAAGGATCGAGGGTACTTATCCGATACTTGATGCAAATGGGAAGCAGTGCCATCCGGGGGCTGTTTTGACCCTTTCAATTCAGTATATACCAATGGAGATGGTGCCTCTCTATCACGGTGGGGTAGGTGGAGATCTCTCGTATCAAGGTGTGCCCGGTACATATTTTCCTCTCCGGAGAGGAGGACGTGTCACGCTGTACCAAGATGCTCACGCAGACGATGAGTCACTTCCTAAGTTGTGGTTGGCTAATGGAAGGTTTTATCAGCATGGACATTGTTGGCGTGATATTTATGATGCAATATGTCAGGCTCGTCGTCTGATTTATATCACAGGATGGTCAGTTCATCATCTCGTGCAGCTTGTGAGGGACGATCCTAATGTAAAAGGCAGTGTTCTTGGTGAAGTTTTGAAAGCCAAGTCTCAAGAAGGTGTTCGTGTCTTGCTCTTAGTATGGGATGATCCTACATCGACAAGCATATTGGGGATTAAAACTGTAAGAATTTTTTTACCCGTTGAATTTGTTTTATCCTTTCTCAATTTAAGTTGCAAGAAGTGAAACAATTTACTTTCTGGTTTACAAACAAAGTCAAAGCTCTATTAGTACAAAATGTTGAGTACTTTTAACTTGAAATAAATCAAGATTCTCTTTAGTTTATTGCTCTGCATTATACATTTGTACTTTTCATGCTTAATGCATCAGAATTCTATTTATGACAAGACATGCTTTCTATAATCAGCTTCTATTAAAGGTAATAATCAGCTATGCAAGTTCTACATTGTTCATTACATTTAATAGTGTTTCATTCAGCTATATGCATGTTTCAATGTATATCTCAAGATTATGATTTATAATATGTGCGATCCACTACAAATGACTCTAGCTCTATTTTAGTCCCTCGTTCATCAGTTTAAGATCATGACTAGAGATGTTGTTACTTCTTACAATTTTATTTATTTTTTCTTTTTTTGTTGCACTCTTTAGAGTTGAAGATTTTTATGCCGCTTTTTCTATGACGTTCAGGATGGTGTAATGGGCACAAATGATGAAGAAACACGTCGTTATTTCAAGCATTCATCTGTTCAAGTGCTACTCTGTCCACGAAGTGCTGGAAAGGGTAGCTGGGCTAAAAAGCAGGTTTTACCTTATATTAGTATCTCTTCGTCTTAACTGATTTAATTTGAATATACTTGCTGCAATTTTGACATCGAGTGACTTATAAAGGAGTTCCTCAAGGATCTGATCCTTTGTAAAAGATCAAATTCTTTCATGTTCCTTGTTTGTTTGTATGTTCTTATGCGTATGCATATGTTTCCTACTTTTTTAGTGTATGCTCTAGTATAATCACCCAATTTTCCATATTTCCTTTCATTTGGAATAAATAATCACCCAATTTTCCTTTTGCCATCAGGAAACTGGAACAATCTATACTCATCATCAAAAGAGTGTGATAGTAGATGCAGATGCAGGTCAAAACAGGAGAAGGATCATATCATTTGTTGGGGGCCTCGATCTTTGCAAGGGAAGATATGATACCCAAAAGCACTCAATTTTCGGCACTCTGGAAACTGCTCACAAAGATGATTTTCACAATCCTAATTTCACAGTAAGTTGTTATCTCATGACAGGCGATACTGACTTAGAGAAAGGATAGACGGAGAGACAATTATCTGAACACCACATTATCTCTCTCTCTGTCTCTCTGTCTCTGTCTCTCTCTCTCTCTCTGTCTCTCTCTCTCTCTCTCTCTCTCTCTCTCTCTCTCTCTCTCCTGAACGCGTCTATTATCATACCAGGGACCAAGTGCTGGTTGTCCAAGAGAGCCATGGCATGATCTACACTGTAAAATTGATGGTCCAGCAGCATATGATGTATTGACCAACTTTGAAGAGCGTTGGTTGAAGGCCTCAAAGCGACACGGGATTCAGAAAATGAAAACTTCACACGATGATTCCTTACTCAAGCTCGAAAGAATCCCTGATGTATTGGGGATAGCTGAGGCTTCTGACCAAGGTCTTGCTGATCCAGAGGGTTGGCATGTTCAGGTATGTTAGGGGAAAACAAAAACAAAAAAAAAAACACTGCTTTTGTAAAATCGTTCCTTCATTCTTTAAGGCTTAAGCTAAATTTACAACATGGTGTAGGTTTTCCGTTCCATTGATTCCAATTCTGTTAAAGGCTTCCCTGATGATCCTAAGGAGGCTCCAAGCAGGGTAAAATGCCTTTTTTCTTTCTCTATTATATCTTATTTTTGGAGGCGGAGCTGGATTTATTACAATAATAATCTGGCGTGACAACTTTATTTCATTGCAACAGAACCTGGTATGTGGGAAGAATGTGCTGATAGATATGAGTATACATACTGCTTACGTGAAGGCAATCCGTGCTGCACAGCATTTTATATACATTGAGAACCAGTACTTCCTTGGCTCATCGTATAATTGGTCTAATTATAATGACTTGGGTGAGAAACAAGCTGTTGTACATTTCAAGTTTTAACTTTTTACTTTCCATCCACATCTGTACTGTAGAATTATGGTAATGTTATATTTTCAGGTGCAAACAACTTAATTCCTATGGAAATTGCTCTCAAAATCGCCAATAAAATCAGAGCTCAGGAGAGGTTCGCTGTGTACATTATCGTTCCAATGTGGCCGGAGGGGGTTCCTACGAGTACTCCTACTCAACGAATTCTCTTTTGGCAGGTCGACTCTTCGACCCATCTTTTCCTTAAACCGGATCCTCAACTCTAGTATTGTGCAGCATCCTCTACTGTATCTGTAGATGATTGTCGTGTATCAAGGAAATTAAAAATCTACCAATTTTTGTTTTTGGAAATTCTTAATTATTTCCTATACACCTTAATTATTTGAGGAATTTTCTCATTTTAAGTTCACAATCCAAGACAATTTTGATTGTGTTCTAAGAGAGCAATGGCTCCTGTTAACTGATAATATTGTGCATATCTGCAGTATAACACAATGCAAATGATGTATGAAATCATCTACAAAGCTTTAGAGGAGGTGGGGATGGAGAAGGAGTACGAACCTCAGGATTATTTGAATTTCTTTTGCCTTGGGAATCGTGAGGCCGAAGTCAGTGGAGGCAAGCTTGACACGAAGAGTTCCAGTGGAAGCACTCCACAGGTACATTCTCTCAACTCTCCTAATGTTGATGTTCTTCACTGCTCTCTTGAATCTTGACTTCAAATGTGGTATTTTAGGCACTGACTCGGAAAAACAGACGCTTCATGATCTATGTACACTCGAAGGGAATGATAGTGGATGATGAATTTGTGTTAATGGGCTCTGCAAACATCAACCAACGCTCTCTTGAAGGAACCAGAGATACTGAAATTGCCATGGGCGCGTATCAACCTCAGTATTCGTGGGCAAACAAACTCGCTAATCCACGTGGACAGGTATACTACCAATCTAATAACACTTTTATTTTACGGGATAGTTGCATTTGCATTTACAAGCCTTTACACATGTTTTGGTTTATAACACGACATTAAATCGTAGCACTTGACAGCACCAATTTAACAACTTTTGCAATTATAATATGGATTCGAATTTGAGCAAGATTGAAGCTAGCATATCAGGTTTGGGTTGAAATCGAGAATCGTTTTTAGGTTGAAATCTGACGCATGCATTATTTTGTGCTATGCCAGCTTCAGTTTTGCCCAAATCATAGTCCATTTTATAATTGCAAAAATTGTTAAATTGATGTTTAGCTGCATTGATTTAAATGTCTTGTTAAAAGCCAACTTTTTTGTAATGGTCATGTTATTGCATGCAATGTTCCCTTGTCTTAATATTTGGATAAATTCATCAATGTAACATCGAATCAAAATCCAAACAATCTAAAACGAGTAGTGTTATAAATTAACGAGCCACTGCAGCTGCATGCATATATGACCAAGTTGTTGAATGCTACAGATCTACGGATATAGGATGTCGCTATGGTCTGAGCACACAGGTACACTCGAGCCATGCTTTGAGCAGCCGGAGAGTCTGGAATGTGTGAGACGCGTAAGATGGATGGGCGAGCTGAACTGGAAACAGTTTGCTGCTGCTGAAGTAAGTGAAATGCACGGGCACCTGCTCAAGTATCCGGTTGAGGTTGATCGAACTGGGAAGGTGAGGCCTCTTCCTGGCTGTGAAACATTTCCAGACATGGGTGGCAAGATTATAGGAACATTCACTGGCATTCAAGAGAATCTCACTATTTGATCAAACTCAGATTTTACTTTTTCTTTTCCATAATTTTTTAATTTTTCATTTGGTAGATTGTTATGTTCCATAGGTCATTGAGAATGGTGATACTAGATTGAGTTTTTTACCTTGCCACTATAGAAAGGAATAAGAGGGTGGACATTTTTTGACATTTTGTCTAATATTTTTGGTCCTTGTAATTTTATTTATGATAATCGTTGATCAATATAAATTTGTGTCTAATAATTCACAAAAACTTCCCTACAATCGATTGCGCAGTATGCAACTGGTTTTGACCCGCTCTCAACCGACCCGAACCCGTGCTTTTAAAAAAAAACTGCCGCTTTTAATAATATATACTATTATCAGTAAATACTAAACAACCGTGTATGTTGGCCGAGTGGTTGGGAGCAGAGGTTTAGAGCTTAGCTTCATTAAGACCTAGGTTCGAAACTTGGCATTAGTTATCTGCAAACACTAAGGGGGGTGTACTGGATGTGGATTTCTGTTGGATGGGGGGGGGGGGGGTGTATTGGATGTGGATTTCTTTTCGATTTTAAGGATTTCAAAAGTCTGGGTGTATTGGATGTGTAGGATTTCAAAATGTCTACACAAATTTTGGTGTATTCAGTATTCCATGGAGTTTGAAAAACATGGATTTCGTTGGATTTTGAAGCCAAAAAATACACACGCCGAAATCCACACGATATCGATTGAATTTCTGAAATCTATTAGACCTCAGTGCCGGTTGAGAAACAACGGTCGTTGGAAAGACAACCATCACTGAGCTCCTCGTTAAACGCAGGAAACATCGAGCAATATTTCAGCACGAATGCCAGCGTGAAGGTGTTCGACGGCGGGAACTTCGCTCGGAGCAATCTTTGGAAGAGGAAAATGGACGTTGCGGTAGGCGGCGAAACAGAGGACTTTGCAGAGAGAGAAAGAGTAGGTGGAGGGAGAGAGGTGGGGATGAGTGAGAATGTGGGCGTGGATTTGAGTGAGGATTCTCATGTTCGGACATTTCTTTATCAGTAATGCTAATCTTTCTTCTTTGTTTTCTGCCAGCTTTCTTTTCTGCTCTGCTACTTCAAAAATTAAGAAATTGGTCGGGAGGTAATCAGTGAGGGCTGAGGACCAGCGATCACTAGATACCCGCGACCGCTGGAGTACAGCGAGCGTTGGGTGATAGAATTTAACTCCAACCAAAATTGATAAAAATCCACCCGAGTACAAATCCCACAAAACTCCACCCCAAATTTCCGAAATCTATCCTCAAATCCATAGATTTTCCAAATCTTTAGATTTTTAAAGTTTACAAAGTCCAACAGAAATCCACATCCAATACACCCCCTAAATATCCATGTATGTTGGCTTAGTGGTTTGGGGCATGACTTTAGAATTTGGCTTCCTTTGAGACCCAAGTTCTGGAAGATGCAATCAATGATTTTTTTTTTTTTTTTTTAATATTTGACCTATTGAAACACTTTGGTGTCCCAATTACATGTTTCTAAATATATAATCTATTGGGACACTTTTTTTAATATGTTATTTTAGTTTCATTTGTTTTTGTTTTTAAATTATTTGTTTAAATAATATTTGTTAATATACAATTACAATTTTATTTTTATTTCTAATTTTTTTTCAAACTTAATTAAAAATAAGAGTTGTAGTAACTAAAAGTACATATTGTCGTGAATAAAAGTAACAATCGTTGTAAAAAAAAGTAATAATTTTGAAACATTATCTTTCTTAGTATCAATCATTACTTTTCATCACGATAATAATTACTTGACGAAATCACTAAAATGAAACATTATTGTGAACAAAAGTAATTATTATCGTGAAAAAAAGTAATATTTGTGAAACATTACCTCTCTTCATATCAATGATTACTTTTCATTACGACAATAATTACTTAATAAAATAACTTAAAGTACATGTTGTCGTGAATAAAAATAATGATCGTTGTGAAAAAAGTACTCCCTCCGTCCACAAAATAAATCCCTACTTACCATAAAATTTTTGTCCACCAAATAAATCCCCATTACCTTTTTGTACAATTATACCCTACTACTTTTTCTTTATTTACTATCATTTGTCATTGATGATCCCACCTCACAACAACTTTATTCCTATTTTTTTGTTCAATACCACTATTTTTTTATCAATACCACTGTTTTTTTGTCATTATCCACTACCCCTACATTCTAACTTTTACCCCACTCAAAACAACTTTTTCAGCTTTCTTATTTTCCGTATCCAACCCCAAATGAGAATTTGTTTGGTGGACGGAGGGAGTAATAATTTTGAAACATTACGTTTCTTCATATCAATAATTTTTTTAGTCTTGACAATAATTACTTAATCAAATAACTAAAGTACGCGTTGCCATTAATAAAAATAAATATTATTATTAAGCAAAGTAATATTTTTTTAATAAATTTTTTGATAAAAAATTCTTATAGAAAAAAGAAAATGAATAAATAATTAAAAACACTGAAAATAAAATAAATTGAATAATAGGTAGGGCAAACACTATAATAAAAATGATAAATTGAAAAAAAAAATGAAAAAAAAAAGAAGAAATTATGCTTTAAAATAATAAAACAACATGCATATAAATAAAATTTTCTACTAAAATTTAACAAGAATCTCTATAGCCTAGTGGTGAGCAGCTTGCTTTTAGAGCTTATTCTCAACCTGAGACACGGGTTCGAGTCCCGTTTGACGCAGATTTGCCATTTCTTTTTATTAATAATAAAACAGTAGGTTTATTACAAATAAATTTCCCTACATTATAAATAATGTAATCAGCTATAGCCTAGCGGTGAAGTTGTGGGTTTGAGTCCCCTTGTAATTTCCCTACATTATATATAATGTAATTAGCTATAGCCTAGCGGTGGAGTTGCGGATTTGAGTCCCCTTGAGAGCAGATTTGCAATTTTTTTTAATAAATAGGGCAATCCGAGTCAGGTTTCCGAGGCGGGGCGGGTTTATGAACAAAAATCGGGTATATTATATGCAACTAGTTGCATGAAAGTCTATCCCTTAATTATTTTATTTCTCTGTTATTGCATCATTTTATCCCAAACTATGGCTATTTCTTCAAATCTCTTTTGCAATAATGAAAGTGCTTGATATTTACAAACTATCTAAATCTAGCATGAGAACATAGCGACTGAAAAATGTCTAGGCTATTTCTCAAAAGAAAACGAAATGACTAGGCTAGTTAGTTGGTGTTAATGTGGAATTATATTTTAGACAAATATTTTGGTACAACGGTTGTATAGTATATAATCAGATTTTTAACCCGAATTTTGAGCGGATAATAATAAGAGTCAAGTAGTAGAGAGGCTCTTTTAGAGTTAACGGGTATAATTTTGTACCCCAATGATGCGTCTTCGACTTTTGAGCCATTTGACCCTATTTTTCATGTCTTTTTGTGTCATTAGTGTCTGTCCAGGAGAAGGAAACTATTGTTCGAAGGAAGAAAGCTCAGTCCAAGTCAAACAGAGGAAAGGTGGTCAGAATGAGCAGAACTGGAGTGAATTCAGTCGGTTGCAAGGACTACGCAAAGGAGTATGCAGAGCAGGAGATGAATTGAAGCAAGAGACGAGGTTGAAAGTAGGATTCCATGTGAACCCTGAAGCTAAGTTGCTGTTCATCATTCGCACTCGT
This sequence comes from Schizonepeta tenuifolia, assembly GCA_029490685.1. Taxonomy (NCBI): domain Eukaryota; kingdom Viridiplantae; phylum Streptophyta; class Magnoliopsida; order Lamiales; family Lamiaceae; genus Schizonepeta; species Schizonepeta tenuifolia. The sequence continues at coordinate 91,544,758 of CM055957.1, read as the reverse complement.
GGTATTAACGCAATGCACCCAACAACAAAGAAGATCTTGCAACTGCCTTGCCTACGAAGAATCAAATCATGAAACATGCAACCAGTTTGACCACTACAGAAATTGCCAGTCAGTCACCAGAGCTCAAGAAGGAAAGCCGCGTGGAAGAAGATTCACACAATATCTGCCAAACATCTATGGAAGGAATGATTTGGAGGTCAGCACATTACCCTAAATAATCAATCAATCAGAGATTGCCAATCATCAATCCATTTGTGATTTAATCAGAATCTCGCTCAACATGGAAAGTGCCAATCATGCCGATTCAGTCTACCCGCTTAGGGTTTTGCTCGCTGCCATTGCTACTATAAAAGTCCAGCCGGAGCGGCTGGCACAATGTTGGTTAATCTATCATTCTCCAGTTCTTAGTCCGAAGAACACACTTCTACTCTCAGATTTATATTTTCTGTTCAAAACAATTTATCTGCTTTGATTTACATTCCGCTGTGAAGAACAAATCCAAGGCTGTTTGCCTTAGGTACTTTTAATTCAAGTATTTCGTATTTCTTTTCATTCATGTGTTCTCTTTCGCTTATCATTATATATTTAATTATGTGTGAGTAATCTACTTGGTGAGATTTGGGTATGGGAAATGATTGACTGTTGATATGTGAAACATTCGTGAGACACTTGTGCCATCGGTTGAGTCCAGTAGTTCTTGAAGGACTGGAGCAGAACTCATGGGCAGTCCTGACCTAACGGGTGATCTCCGTTCGGTTGGAGCTGTACCATGTCAAGCAAAGGCAGGGCATGACAGACGGCAATGTTAGATGTGCCCATGACCGAGTAGCTAAGCAACACCTGACATAGTGCTGTAGATCTGGATGGTGAGGAATGGACAAGGGGATACTGCATCCTTCTTCAGTCTTGGGCTTCTCTAACAATCACCCATCAACTGTGACGAGGCATCAAGCCATGGTTATCGACCAAAGGACTCATCTCGCATATCGTAGGCATATCGATGACCGGTTGGACGTAGTACCGGAAATAGATATCCCGCGAGTTATGTCTACTCTGTAGGTGCGGACATGGGAAGTTTGGAAGAGAAGGTTGGTGAGGGTCATACTTGGAGAGATCGGGTATGACTACTATCTAAGGAGGAGTGAAGCACGGCCTTGTGACCGGGGTGAAGCGTGACCTTCGGACCAAGACGACAACAAGGGATTCAACCATCCCAAGTGTGGAGTATGAACTCTTGAAACGCCCCAATGTCTTTGGGCCACGCCTTGAGTTTATATGAAGCATGGACGGATCTTCAGTGTGCCCATGACCGAATTAACATATCAACAATGATCATAACCTACCCCAAATCTTACCCCCCTTTTATATCTGAATTCCGTTTAGTTTATTTTGTGCAGATATACAGATTGAGACCGTGACAACTCGATTTGTGTACTGAAGAGTAAGGTGGTTCATCACTCTCCGTGGGATCGACCTTAGCTTACCGCTAAGACTAACCAGTCCGGTAGTGGGCATAGGAGCGTGTACTGTCCGTCTGGGGCATACACAGGTATTTTGATCGTACCACACGACGGGTGCGTGTCACCCAACTTAATTTTCAATAAAAGAGCCCAATTTTGATGTAATTAGACAAAAATGCCCTTAGTAGGGTAAAGGGTGATTTTTTGAATTTTTACATCTATATATATAGAATATTTACCAATTTTTTTTCCCACTTTTTCTCTCCACTTTCTCTCACTACTTTTCTCTCTCTCTCTCTCTCTCTCTCTCTCTCTCTCTCTCTCTCTCTCTCTCTCTCTCTCTCTCGTCTGCAACCACCACTGTTCATTTCTTCCGCCTCCGCCACCACAAACCCTTCCTCCGCCTCCGCCTCCACCTACTCGCCGCCGCCACCCACAACGCCACCACCATCCGCCGCCTCCCCTTTCTCTCTCTCTCTCTCTCGCGTCTGCATTATTTTCCTCCGCCACCAACCAACGCTCTGCCCTAGTTTCCTCCACCACCACCGACTCGCCGCCGCCTCCCACAACGCCACCGTCTTCTGCGCCTCCACACCCTCCACCACCAACGTCTTCTCCGCCGCTCTGCCCTAGTTTCTCTCTCTCGAGCAACCAACGCCACCAACCGCCACAAACCGCTGTACGATGGCACAACTAAAGAAGGCGGCGAAGCGCCCAAAAACCGGCTCCGCTAGCAAACAAAGAGAAGCCGCCGCCGCCGTCGACGAACAACTGGTCGATGATCTCAACAGGAGATGGACGACGACCCATTCGGCGAAATGCTGGTAATTCCACACAAAATTTGCAGAATCTGTGAATATTTTTAATTTTTCAATTTTACGGGCTTGGTACTGTTTGTTTCTCGATAAATCGTACATGAAATCTCGTTTGGCGGTTGTATTGTAGTTGATCTGCAAAATTTGAAATGATTTCTTGTATAATAACTTGTTTTTGGTACGATATTCATCGGCATAGTACAATATCCATTTTTATTGTTACGATATTGCGAATATCGTACTCATTTTTATTGTTTGAGATTTGTTTCTTGCACCATTGAGCATGATTTATTTGATATTTGAGGGATGCCTTGTTTGAAAAATAATGTTTCTGTAAATACGATATTAGTAATATCGTACTTGAGGATGAATAATTGGTGCCATATATATTGCACAATATTGTATCTATATAGGACGATATTCCCAATGACCACAACCGATTTATGGCAATAAGAATGCATGCGGACATCATGTTACGATTTATGTGAGAAGATGATTTTATCTGCCAAATTTGTTACGATATATCAAATATCGTACTTTGCGTGTTAAGAGATTACCTATATCGTACTTAGTGTGTTACGCTTTTATAAACTCGTACATGTACGCAACCGATGCATGTGAGTAATATGTTACGATTTATTTGAGAAGATGATTGGATGTGAGAAATTTGTGACGATATTACCCAATAGCGAACTTTGTTTGTTACGATATTGTCCAATCTCGTACACAAATTCGTGTTTAACCACTTTCTGTCTACATGTTTTCAGGTTTCTTGGAAATATGTCCGTCCGGACTTGATGGAACCACCTCACCATAGGGTGCAATGCTATAGCTATGAGGGTCTCATTGGAGAAATACGGAAGGTGCTCGAGTCCTTTGGAGAGGAAGTAATATCCGAAGTCAAGCATTCCGCTCTAGGGGTCTTTATGAGATTGGATGACTCTAACTGCAGATCAGGGCTGGCGCTCAACTACATGTTGTCCCGTCAAGTGAGGCCAAGCGAGAAAACAACCCAAAACATTGACACCACAGCCCTATGGTTTAAGGTGGAGGGCAAAATATTACGCTTCTCCCGAGTGGAGTACGCTTTGGTCAGCGGACTGAAATTCAGACCAGCTTCCTTTAATCCCTATGGCAGGCTTGTCCTCCCTAATGATTCCATCTACGAGAGGCTATTCGACACCACAAAGGTAATTAGTTGAAACGATGTCCATGCTGTTTTTGATGCCAAAAAGCATGGAAGTGCCGAAGATGCCATCAAACTGGCAAAGATGTTGTTAGCCGTTTCCAACGTGATGGGCTTTGAACAAGCACGCAACAAGATCCCTTTGTGGATGTGGGTGCTCATGGAGGACAAGGAAGCTTGGGAGGAATTTCCTTAGGGAAGTATATCATTTCAAGCTTTGATGGACAGCATAAATAAGGTTACAAAAAAGAGAGCTGCCAGAACATGGCCTGGATATCATCTCAAACGCAACACATTCGCCTTATTGGTAAGTTTACTGCTACTCATACTACGATTTACATGAAAATCGTACACACGTGTGACCAAAAATCTTTTACATGCATGGATTTTTTGCTCACTACCAGCTGTCGGGAGAAGCATCGGCATGAAGAATGAACAAAATAAGAAGAAGATACCTCGATTCTTGAGGTACACTTATATCAAGAACACCGGCATGCCAGAAGGTCTTAGAGCCAAGGTAAAAATTTACTAAGCTGTACGATATTAAATTTGACTGAGTTGTTGAGTTTTTGTGTGTACGATATTCGTAATATCGTACTCTATTTTTGCTTGCATGCTACGATATTCAATTTGTTAGCCGCTTGGATGTTAGGATATTGGTAATATCCTACTTTATTTGCTACGAGATTCTTATTTATGCTATGAGATTTTAATTCATGCTACGATTTTCAAAAAATTGTACTTTATTTGCTACGAGATTCTAATTCATTCTATGATATTGTAAGTCATGCTACGAGATTCGGAATATCGTACTTTATTTGAAACAAAATTGTAATGTATATCTGAAAAAGTGTACGATGTTACGATATTAGGAATATCGTACATAATGCACCATATATGATTTAGTTTTATGCTTGTCTCAATGTACGATATTTGAAATATCGTACATTGATTACGTGCCGTTAAAGTACGATTTATTTAATTCGTATCAGTTTTATGCACAACTAACTTATCTAATTTATCATGTAGGACCTTAAAGCCGTATTGGAACCAGGTAGGACCGAATCGAGGTCTCCCTACTGGAAATCGCTTGAGCAAGATCCTGAAGGAAAATAATTTGCCTTCACGTACGATGACAATCACACGAAGAAGAAGAAGAGGCCTCGCGAAGATGGTGGTGATGATGAGGAAGGTCCGAGTGATGCTGCTAGGCCTGCGGCTCCCCATTCCGCTGCAACGAGCTCTAGACGTCAAGCCCCACTCACCGATGAAGACAGAGCTTCATTGATCAAAGAGATCGGTGAATACGCGGGTGAGGTTGCAGCGAAGCGGGTTAGGCTAGAAGCAGAGGCATTCTTCACGGCCGTACGGGACGAGATGATTGTCGGTGTTGGAGAGTATGTTTTCCAGAAGATGCTTGAAGCATGTGGTCTTCCTAAGGACCAAGACTTCGCGGCGAGGATGAGCCAGCACAGAACCCCCGCACCACCCCAGCATGATCAGCAGCACCCCTCCCCACACTCTGATCAAAGAAATCAGCAGCAACCATCCCCTCCAGTAAAGGAACATGAGCCACCGGTGGATGAGGCCATGAAGGATGCAGCAGCATCACAAGATGAACCAGCGTCGGATCCACCAGCAGACATAACACTGGATGATGTCGAGCATGCTGAGGATGCCGAGCAAGCGGGGGATGTCGAGGATGCCGAGCAAGCTAAGGATACGCTGGAGGATGCCGTAGATGCCGAGATTGAAGCTGAGCCTAACACTGAACATGTAAAGAAAATGCATGTCGAGACATAGACAATGCATAAACATGTATCTTCTGCGTGTGTGATGGTGAAAAATAATTTTACTTATTTCTTTTTTTTTCTCACTTAAACAATGAATAATCAGCATTTAGTTTAAAATTTGTGTAATTTGCAGTTCGAATCATGCTACTTCGTACAAATGTTAGTACGACTTTCATGTATTTCGTAACATGATCATTGATATCCGTTGTCATTCTTGCAACGAGATTCATAAAACTCGTTGCAAGAATTGCAACTTTTGTAATGATATTCATATAAAATCGTAACGCGCGAAATCATTTCGTTACAAAACAAGCGACCGCTACGATTTTCACGAATCTCGTAACAAAAGTCATCTGATATTGTTACTACTTCGATGAATATCGTAGCACAAATTATTCATCATGGCATGGCGGACAACCGACATGCAATCTTGCTACGATATTCGTAATGTGTTACGATATTCCCATAAATCGTAACAAGTTTGCTTGTTTCATGATACGATATAGCCATTGATCTGCATTGTTACATCTTTCCCAGAGATCTACCTGCCAAGAACAACTTCCTCAAACAGAAGATGAGAACATACTACACATAGCAGCAGCAATGGATATTCCGGACGATGGTCCGAGCTTTGATCTACACTTGGTACGACTTACATAAAATCGTAGCATACGAGTTGCATAAAATTATAGAAATATTAGAGTATAACATATTATGGTACGTTTTATAAAAAGAACCCTACACAGCCTGCTACCCGACAAGATGTCAGTGATACACACAAATGAATGCTGCATACGACTCTTTATTGGCGACCACATCTGCACCTTCGCCGCATACTGTGACTCCAACAACAGCGACGACTCAATTTCTTCCGCCAAGGGGGTCGGCAACCACATCTGGGGGTTCGGTTCAACCTCCACAAGTGCACGCACCAAATTTGAATGAGAGACTCATTCGCCAGAGATACCCGTCAGCAGCTTGTCGGAGTCCATTCCTAATCGATCATGTACGCCCAAGGCGTGATGGGTTCGAAGCATTCTTGAAAACTAAGACTGAAAAGTAAGTTTAAATTTATATCCGTTGTCATTATTGCAACGAGATTCATATATCTCGTAGCAAGAGTGGCAACTTTTGTCATGATATTCATATAAAATCATAACAAGAAGACCGATCTTGCTAAGAGTTTCCTGATTTCGTAACAAAAGTCCTCTAATATGGTTACAACTTCCATCAATATCGTAGCACAAATTAGTAATCATGTCATGTAGATAACCAATCTTGCTATGATTTTCGTATCGTGTTACGATATTCACATAAATCGTAACACGTCTGCTTGTCTTACACGAGCTGATTCGTATGCATTGCTAAATATCGTAACAGGAGGAATGTCGGATTGCTATGGGCAGTCGACACTGTATTCTTCGAGAGCTTATTAGATCCATCAAAAATGCTGTACAACGACCACATAAACTGCTACACATCTGTTATGGTCGCCAATCCAACCTTTGCCGGCTTGGGAGAACTTCACGACAACGTTACCATTACGTCCACTGATTTCATGGTATGTTACGATTATACTAATATCGTACATGCTTTTAACTTTTATGGCTTAGTATGATATTACGAGATTATTATAACTCGTAACATAGTACAATAAGATTTGCAACATCATGTCTGTTATCAATGTACGATATTAAGATATTCGCAGTATTGTACATCGTATCATCTTGAAGAGTTGTTACGACTTTCCGTATATCGTTTGATTCAATACATAAGGCAAAGAGGGTAGGATTGGACCCATACGAGCCTTCTCTATTTAATGTTGATAGAGAAGAGGTTGTTCCGGAAGACGAAATGAAAAGGTTGGTCCACTTTGCAGAGGCAAGAATACCACGTTGGGGGCAGAACATGAAGCCATGGATCAACTGCGAAAAGGTAACAAAAACTAATTCTGCATGATGTTGTTACAATTTACTTAATCTCATACAGTCCTAACGTAATGTGTGGTACGATTTGTCATATATCGTACTATCTTTTTCCCGAATACTCATGTTATTTTTGAATCTCTATATCGCATCCACTTTAGGTTATCATGGTTGCTTATTTAAGCGAACACTGGGCAACGATTGTCATGGATCTCGCAGCACAGCAGTTGTGGCTATAAGACCCCAAGTCTTGGGAATTTGAGAAGCACCACAAGGACAATAGATTGCAGCACTTCCTGCCAATGGCCAGGTTGCTGCCACAACTAATGAAGAAAATTGGCTATTGTGAAAAACATGGAATAGCTTATCCAGACTACACGCAGTGGCCATTGTGCTTCCCAAGAGCAAACGCAAAGGGTATCTTCAAGCAAGAGCACGAGGATGGCGTCGGTTGTGGTCTATATTCATTGAAGTATGTGGAGCGATTTATATCAAAGAAGAAGCAACCAAAGTGTCTTAGGAATCCAGCCGAGCAAAAATCATATCGCCACCACATTGCAAAGACCATCTATGCAAACAGCACCAATGAAGACACACTCCCGATAGATATCGATTTGGCCTGAACACTTGTTGTCTTATTTTGTCTATATTGCCATATTGAAAACTTGGTTTATTTTGTATATTTTGCTACTACTTTAACCAGGAATACTCTATTATGTACGCATTTTGTAAAAAATACCTGGTAGTATGTAGATCGTGTGTTTTGTAAGTATGATTGCAATGACTTTTCTTCAAATCATATCACTTAATTTTGCTACGACTTGTACGATTTTAGGAATATCGTAGCAAAGCATGTACGATTTGATAATATCGTAACAAATCATGTACGATTTTAGGAATATCGCAACAAGATACACTTGTATAATTCAATCAAAATGAGTACGATTAAGCAATCAAGTACGATGTGATGAATAGCGTATCAACTTGAACACATACAAAATATAATTGTTTGTACGATTTTACTAATATCGTAACAAACTACATACAACCAACCTAAAAACATAAGTACGAATATAATCATTCAAACCTATTTGGATAATTGCATTTTGTAAAAAATACCTGGTAGTATGATATATCCTGCATTTTGTAAGTATGAATGCTACGACTTTTGTTTAAATAATCAGTTATTTTTATTAACATGTATTTCGTACAACTTTTAGTACGACTTTCATGTATTTCGTAACATGATCATTGATATCCGTTCTCATTCTTGCAACGAGATTTATAAAAGTCGTTGCAAAAATGGCAACTTTTGTAATGATATTCATATAAACTCGTAACACGCGCAATCATTTCGTTACAAGACAAGCGATCATGCTACGATTTTCATGAATCTTGTAACAAAAGTCCTCTAATATTGTTACAACTTCGATGAATATCGTAGCACAAATTAGTCATCAATCTTGCTTCGATTTTCGTATCTTGTTACGATATTCACATAAATCGTAACAAGTTTGGTTGTCAAAATCTTGCTACGAATTTCGTATCGTGTTACGATATTCACATAAAATCGTAACAAGGCATGGAAGACAAGCGAATCATGTACGATTTTACGAATATCGTAATAAGAGACACATGTAGAATTCAATCAAAATAAGTACGATTTTGCAATTATGTACTATTTAACCAAAATAAAAATACTTTAAGTACGATGTTATAAATATCGTATCAACCTAAGCCTATACAAAATATAATTGTTTGTACGCGTTTATGAATATCATAACAAACTACATACAACAATAAGAGCCAACATCATCATTCAAACCTATTTGGATCCTTGCATGTTCCACGAGTGTGGCCAGGTACACCACAAATGCCACATTTCTTCTCTTTCCGAGGTTTCTTCGCACTTGTTTTGCTGTTGTTCACTTCTTCTTCTACAATGCTTTCCAAAACAGTTTTGCACGTATTCATGTAGTGACCCTTCTGATGACATCTCGAGCACACCATTTTCCCTGTTTTGCTAGCTTCGGACGGTATTCTTCTGGTACGCGGACGTCCAGCTTGCCTTGGATTTTCCGGGATTAAGATTACCCTTTCTTCGACCTCAGACGGGACCTGCCAATCTTCTTTATCAGGAACATGCATCACCTCACTAGCATACACATCTCGCCACGTCTGAGTGCTATAGAAAGGGTCCACGTAAGACAAGGATGATTCCCTCTTATAACTACAAAATTATCAAAAAAAGCAAATGCATCAATGTTAATGTGCTACGATATTCATATATCTCGTAACATGCGATGGAATGACGTGCAATTCTCGTAAAAGAAAATTCTGCCAGCATGTTACGAGATATTTATATCGTATCATACATAATCACTTATGAAATAATTATAGCCAGGCTATTTCTACGAGATTTTCATATCTCGTAACATGCGATTCTAAAACGTGCTAAACTCGTCAAGAAAAATAGTTCCATCATGTTACCTATCTCATCTGTGCCATCGTGTTACGATGTATGTACATCGTAACATACATAATCACTTCAAGTACGACTTTAATTACTATCGTATCAAAATTCATCTTATAGCTGCTGAAGCATGTGAGCATGGAATTAAGTCGAACTGAAATACGAGACATGAGCATTCCTTAGCAGCAACATCAACAATGTAACTCTTCTGTCCAGAAAAAATCTTAAACAACATAGAAGAAATTGGTTCAACCCTCATTGATCGGCCAGCTTCAATTGCCGTACTCAATGTCATAGCAGCCCACAGAGTCAATTCCGTGGTTGAATCTCCAGCTATAGTGCGGCGCTCGTAAAACCACTTCTGGAGCAAAGTACGAACACTCTCCAAAAGAGGACAAACAGGCAATTTTCTAGCCACCTCAATTGAGCATTCAACACCTCGCATCCATTGGAAGTTCCATATTTATAACGTCGCACCGGACATTTTGAACGAGCCCATCTACAAGGATCCAAGTTCAATAGTTTTTGATAAGCACGAGGTTCCATGACCTTCAAATTCTTCATATGCTTCTCAAAATCAACAATCTTATAGCTACTAGCAGCGAGCTTGAACAAGTCAGTAACGTCAGGACCCCAAATCCTCAAATTTTGCTGAATATGAAACGTGCAAAGACCATGATGTGCCCCTAGAAAGACGGAAGATACAACATTCTTGATACTAAGGTGCTGATCGGACACAATCAATAAGTTCTTCGGAGATCCAAATGATAGTTTAACACGCCTAAGGAACCAAGCCCATGAGGAATCGTTCTCTTTGTCCCCGATTCCAAAAGCTAAAGGAACTATCTGTTCATTACCGTCCTTTGTCATTGCAACAAACAACACGCCTTTATATTTTTTCTTTAAATGAGTTGCATCAATGACAATTACAGGCCGACATGAACGAAATGCTCTGATACATGCGGATAGAGCAAAAAAATAATTCAAAGCAACCATCCGCACACGTCTGTAACTCGACCACAGAACTAGGATTTGCACGCTCCAGCATATTAAAATACTTCCCCAGCATCTGCATTGACACAGACGATGTTACGATATAGGTATTATCGTACTAAGTTATATACGAGCTAAATAAGCACTACAACATGCGATAAGTAACATTGACACAGAAGATGTTACGATATACGTAATATCGTACTGCGTTATATAGGAGCTAATTAACCACTACTCCATGAGATAAGTAACATTGACACAGATGATGTTACGATATAAGGAATATCATACTAATATATAAACAAGCTAATTAAGCACTACTCCATGAGATAAGTAAAATTGACACAGACGATGTTACGATATAAGGCATATCGTACTAAGATATAGGTATTATCGTACTAAGTTATATACGAGCTAAATAAACACTACACCATGAGATAAGTAACATTGACATAGAAATGTTACGATATACGTAATATCGTACTACGTTATATACGAGCTAATTAACCACTACTCGGTGAGATAAGTAAAATTGACACAGACGATGTTACGAGATAAGGCATATCGTACTAAGATATATACGAGCTAATTAAACACTGCTACATTAGATCCTATCCATCTTTACATGATGTTACGATTTATATAAATCGTAACATATAATACGCAATTTCATAGTACGATATTCCAAATTGTTAATGTGGATAAAGTTTTATAAAAATCGTATTCGTACTTCATAAGATAATACAACTTGTTTTTATTTTGAATGTGACTGCACAATGTTACGATTTACAGAAATTCATACTACAATACATACGAGTTAATTAAACTCGTACATGAGAGAAACAATTAGGTGTTATCCGTCTTTGAACGATGTTACGAGATTAATAAATCGTAACAACATGCAAGGAAAAATAGTTGCAAAAATAGTACCTGAAACGACTCCTCTGCATCACCATATGTCGAGCTAACTGCTCGGTTCCTCCCGGACAAAGCTACATGATACTTCACATGAACACCATGTTCCCTCAACAGCTGTCCTTGAATTTCTCTAGGTCTAAGCTCAACGAGATCATCCAACTTAGGACTAAAGTATGAAGCTATGACTTTAGCAGACACTCTTGGTGAAAGGTGACACCTCAAATCAGTCTCCCCATGCTTGCCCAATTGCTTTTGCTCGCATAATAAAATCACATCTGTCTTCATACTTACATCGAACATGATACTTCCGCTTATTTGACTTCTTTGTAACATACTCCAAATTATTTTTCAAATGATAGATGCCAATAACTTCTTTCATACGCCACTTATTAAAAAAGAAACCACCCACAACAAGTTCTTCACGAGCCAAATGATCTACTACAACCAAATCTGATGTTGGGAGCGTCGCATACTCTAAAGCACCTGCATTAACACACTATAATATAAGAACACGTATAGATAGATAAAAATTAATATTGTCACTTTGTACGATATTCCTAATATCGTACTTCATTGTTGTTTAATATTATAAAGTCCTAGTCGAGGGTCAAAACATAGTACGATAACTTATTTTTAGAGTCTAGCATATACGTAAAATGCTACGATATGTCGAATATCGTACTTGAATATAAAAACACGCATAGGAACATAAAAGTTCATAGTATCCTCCGTGATACGATTATTCGGTATATCGTACTTTTTATTAATGAATACCATAAACTCGTACTAGACATTGAAACCATAATACGATTACTTAATGTTCTTGGGTTAGCATGTAATTATGATACTACGATATTATGAATATCGTACTTTATCATAAACATACGCATAAGCACACTATGATACGATATTGTGAATATCGTACTTGTTATTATTAAAACACGTACCAGGAATGACCCACAACCGGCTTGGATTAGAATTTCCTTCATTACATTCATTCGAAACATCTAATGATTGCATCAAATCACGGTCTTCACAAACTTCAAAATCATCCCCCAACGGGTAAGCACCTCCATCCACATCATTATCCAAGCTCATGTTGGTATCACAAATAGCAACATCATCACCTACTCCTAACCCCAAAACTGAAGAATCTTCATTAAAAATAATGCGATCAAAAGACGGCATATCCGCACGCGCTTTAAGACGATTCCCATGAAAGACCTTCGGTAAGGCTTTGATATCTCTAGGGCAAACACATACATGAATTGTAGGAACCTCCAACATTTCCATTAAAATATTCAACTCAAAGTCATCAGTTACTTTCATCCTCATTATTTCACCGGTAGGAGATTTTACTAGAGCCTCAACATCATAAATAAACAATGCCTTGTCCTTCTTCAATCGATTCTCAAGCTTACTCAATAAATCTTGATACGTTATACCACAAGGTGGTATAGGTATATACTCTTTCCTTCCACCCTCATACATATTGTCATTCCATACACCACCATGAACAACAATTAAACAAGAATGCCTCTTCTGCACGGAATAGAAGTTACGATATATATATATATATATATATATATATATATATATATATATATATATCGTAACACAAATCAGTTACGACATACCAAACTCGTACAATGAAACATAAAATACATAATCACTTATGAAATAATTGTACCCACGCTATTGCTACGATATTCATACATCGTAACATCCTACGATAAAACTTGCTATAATCATAAAGAAAATGGTGATAACATGTTACGATATATATATATATATCGTATCAAACGTAATCACTTATGAAATCATTGTAGCCACGCTATTCATAGGAGATTCCTATGTATCGTAACATCATAGTAAAGAAAATGGTGATAAGATGTTACGATATACATATATCGTATCATACATAATCCCTTATGAAATAATAGTAGCCACGGTATTCTTAAGATATTCCTATATATCGTAACATGCGATCCAAAAACGTACTAATCTCGCAAAAGAAAATGGTGCTATCATGTTACGATATATATATATATATATATATATATATATATATATATATCGTATCATGCATAGACTCCTGCTACGACTGTACGACTTAAATAAAAATCAGATCAGACATGACTGTACAGCTGCGACGAACAACAATTTTTACGATCTAAAACATCATATCTAACAGAAATCCACCATCAAGTAACAAAAAAAAAAAACAGGAAGAGTATTCAGTACCTCCATCGTCGTCTCCACCGGACAAAAAAGTGATACAGCCGGCGACGCGCGAAAATCGAATACAAGAGAGAAAAATCAACGGTGAAGGAAAAAAATCAGAAAACAAGAGAGAGAAAAGAGCGAGAAGAAGCATCGTTCAAGGTTCAGAAGAACGAACGACCAATGAAATGCAGAGGAAAAACGAAGCAAGAATAAACGAGCTTAACAAAAACGCCGGCGATAATGGTGGAGAAGCTGGAAAAAAACACAGCAGCACCAAACCGAAAAGAAAGAGGAAAAAAACCAGAGAAGAAGAGAGAGAAAAAGAGTTGTGGGTTTATGAGAGAGAAATAAAGTAAGAGAGAGAAAAATAGGTAGTTGGTGATAATTAAAGGTATTTTTGTCTCATCATGTGAAAGTTGACCTCTTTTATTGTAAATAAAATTAGGGTACAACTTTATTGTTTTTATCTTTAAAGGGTCCACAACCATTAATAAACTCTAATAATAAACTACTGAAATAAAAGCTAAAGAAATAGCTGTAGCCCAGTGCCACATTCCACCTATATAAGACTTTTAGTGTTGTGTTGGCAAGGGTTCAATTCTCGCCTCCAACACTTTTTCACTTTTTATTTTTTTGTCTATTTTTCATTCCTTCTTTTTTTTTCCTGTTTTATATTTTAAATTCTTTTTCTTTCTTTTTCTATTTTCTTTTTCACAATATTTTTTCTTTGTCCATTTTATTTGATTTCTTTCTTAATTTATTCTTTCTATTTTTTTTATCTTTTTCATAATTATTTTTTCAATTTTATTCTACTTCTTTTTTGTTTTTCTATTTTTTTTTCTTCTATCTTTTTCCTAATTATTTTTTCTTTCTTCATAATTCATGACAATATTTACTTTTATTCACGATAACTTGTACTTTTAGTAATTCGGTCAAGTAATTATTATCGTAATAAAAAATAATCATTGATATTAACAAATGTAATGTTTCAAAAATATTACTTTTTTCACGAAAATATTTACTTTTATTCACAACAACATATACTTTAATTATTTGATAAAGTAATTTTTGTCGTGATGAAAAGTAATCATTGACATGAATAAAGGTAATGTTTCAAAAATATTACTTTTCTTCACGACAATATTTACTTTTATTTACGACAACTTGTACTTTTAGTAATTCGGTCAAATAATTATTATCATAATAAAAAATCATTGACGTGAACAAAGGTAATGTTTGAAAAATATTACTTTTCTTCACGACAATATTAACTTTTATTCAGACCAACTTGTACATTTAATTATTTGGTCAATAATTATTGTCGTGATGAAAAGTAATTATTGATAAGAAGAAAAGTTACACTTCACAATAATTACTTTTCTTAACAATGATTATTATTTTAATTAACGAGAACATGTACTTTTAGTCATTTGATCAAGTAATTATTGTCACGAGAAAAATTAATTATTAATATCGAAAAATACAATGTTTCACTATTAGTATTATTTTTGTTATAGACAATGTTTACTTTTAGATAATATAGAACACATAGTGATAGAGTGATAAATACTCGGACCAAAAGGTCACGGGTTCAAATCCACCGTAGCGCAGTCTTTAAATTTAATTGTTAAAGTTAAAAAATTTAAAAACAAAAAAAAAACAAAAAAAAAACCTCAAAAGTATTGTATTTTTCAAAAATAAATACTACTCTCTCCGTCCCGTTGAACTTGTCCCATTTGAGATCGACACGGAGATTAAGAACAAGAGTATTATAGATAAAAGGTGTGTTTAGTGTAGTGAATAAAGTGATATAAAGTATTTTGTAATTGATAAAGTGATATAAAGTGTTTCTGAAGTGATATAAAGTGGTTTTGAAGTGATATAAAGTGAATAAAGTGATTTCTTAATTATTTCCTTAAAATGAAATGGGACAAGTTGAACGGGACACCCAAAATGACAAAATGAAACAAGTTGAACGGGACAGAGAGAATAGTAATTTTGGAAAAAAAATTAAAAAAACTGAAAAAATAAACAAAATGGATAATATGGCACATAATCAAAAAGATAAATTATAAAGAAAAAGAAAAAAACAAAAACGAAAATACATAGAAAAGAGAAAAGAAAAGAAAAAAAAACGAAAATACATAGAAAAGAGAAAAAGAAAAGATAAAAAACGAAAATACATAGAAAAGAGAAAAAGAAAAGAAAAAAAACGAAAATACATAGAAAAGAGAAAAAGAAAAGAAAAAAAAGGAAAATACATAGAAAAGAGAAAAAGAAAAAGCAGTTATATTATAAATGTGTGTAATTAGACAAGAGAAAAACCAATAAGTTGTGGCTCAACGGTTATCTCCTGAGCTTAAGGCTCTGCCTTCCATTGTCCGTCGCGGGTTCGAGTTCTCTTGGTTCCAAGGGCAATTTTTTTTTTTAAATAAATAGAGCGCGGGTCAGCGGGTCAAAACCCGAATTAGATAGTATGCACCTGTTTCACCAAAACATACCTCTATATTTAACAAAAGTATAATCCAAATTTTGAAAAATTGGGGGGAAAACAAATGGAATCTTGGTCTTACTTTCAATTCCACTTTCCAATTTTCAGTATTTCAATGAAGTTTACGAGGTGTATTGTTTTGGTACTAACTCCGTTTTGAAATATAAGTGTCCAAAGAATGAACAAAATAAGGAAAAAATAGTACCTTATCTAAGAAAAAGAACGAACAAAAGGAGACTCGTGTTTCTAACAATCAAATTGGTAATGCAAGCAACGGTCATAACAACAGCCAAAGAATTTTCTTCTCTATAAATGTGCGACACAATAAACCAATTGTCATAGCGACGTAATAGGCCAAACAAATTTTGTAAAACAAGATTCATTTTATATAATGATTACATCATAATGCAAGAGAATAACATATGTCGGAATATGCATTTTTTCGACTGGACAGAGAGACTTGAAAAAAAAAAAAAAAAAAAAAAAAGTCACATAAGAAAGTAACCAAGATCATAAACAGCCATTGCTTCAAAACTAGAAATCAATTATTGTGAGCACTAAATATTATTCAAAGGACTGGATAGAAATCAATAAGAACAACATGGATAAACAAAATAGTTTGTAAGATATCACTAATAGTCGGAAGGAAAGCAGGATCGACTACATTAGAAAGCACTTCTTGATGAAGCAAGATTATCTGATGTAAGAAGAATTCAGAGTTTGTACTCAACCAAAAGACATGGTGAAAGTATAACCCTCTTAAATATACAAGTGCACGAAACATTCCATTTTGTACCTAACACAGATAGGTTCTGCCAGGAGATGTTTTGCATTCTAGAACAAAATTTCAAGAATAAACTAGCATGACTTAGCATCCTGTTCCAAACATGTTCACGGTTTACCCGATCTCCAGAGAAACATCTTCTTGAAACAACCTCATATAATCGCTACAACCTTCAACATATTTGATATAAGAGAATCAGTTTCCATTTAATAGTGAGGTGTAACACACATACTTAAACAAAACGCAGAATATTTATGCAACATTAGTCCAAACTCATACACCGCCCCAAATAATAGTCATTTATGTCTCTCAATTTTGAAGCTTAAAAAAAATCTTGATTCAATTATATACATACATTATATATCTTGTTCAAATATACACAGAATACCTGCCAATATCATCCCACAACAACAACCTGATATAACCCACAACAACCATATATATCATTGTATCACACTCATGTTCACGTATTCAGCATGTACCATCCCTAGACCTATTGTTGAGCGCGTGATTACAGCTTTTATTTCATTGGACAAATTCACAAATGTAGAAGAATTTTTCAACTAAATAACAAAGAAATTGCTTTAATTATTCTTTATGCTTTACAAGGTTTGAAGACTTAAATTCAAAATAAATAGGGGATAAGTATATAATTCAGGACAGGGGCTATAAGTGGACAATGGATAACCTACACAGTCTAAGATCAATCTACTCAACCAGATTACTTGTTAGCCCTTACAATATTTCCGATCCTAATCATGAGGCTAAATTTTCTAAAGTAGTTGCCTATTTGGAGTCCAAAAGTTAAAGAACCCCACTTTCAAGCTGTGTGTGCATCTGTGAGACAGGGAGGTAGTTATCGCCTAAATTCTCTAAAGTATTTGCCTATTTGGAGTACGAAAGTTAAAGAACCGCACTATTAAGCCGTGTGTGCATCTATGAGACAGGGAGGTAGTTATCGCCAAGTTTACAATGAACGTATTCTAGTCAACCAGAAAGATCAAGATATGTAATTGCAGCTTAATAAAACATATCCTAGTTTCTTCACTGACTTTTCTCTCATTATCAAAATACATGTAAACAGGGAACCACCTAAACAAAGAAACCTAGATTCATATGTGAAAATTGAAAGAAGACCTACTTACCAATTAAAACAAACCCTTGAAGAAAGGGGTGACGAGCATCATCCCGACACCATTTTCACAATGATGCAGAGCAAATTGAGAAGTATAAGAGGCACTCTTAGGTACTGAGTTGCATAAATAAGACCAAGTATCTGCCCCTTGAATGAATTTCTCTTAATCCCAGAATACTCCTGGAAGCTCCATCCTCTCGGGGCAAGGAATCGATCTTCATTTAGTATGGCCAACGCATTTGCAAGAAGCAGGCAGCCTTCTAGAAGTGTCCACAACCCCATTCCTGCATCATATAGCAGTCAGATCTCTTTCCTAAATTAGTTTCAGCAATAACCCAGCTTTCTTCAACTTGTTGATGGATTATAGAATAGTTAAAACCAATTTTTTCCAGAGAAAACAATTTTTTGAACTTTGAACAAATATCTTGAAACAATAATACCACTAAGTAACAGGCAACTCAAAGAGATAGGAATTGACTAGATTTATTTTATTTTTAGCTAAAATTTCATAACATATTAACAATTGGCATTTCAAGGAACCCTAAATTGATTAATGTCCAACGTAAAAGGGCCCAAAGAATCAGCACAGCCTGCCATGATATACACTATCGAGGAAATTCTACTGTGAGCGAAGATCAGAACTGCGCAAATGATAATCTGGAAGAAAAAAAAAAGAATGTACCTGGATTCTGGAGGTGAGCGCGGTGGAACTACGAGAGAAGCTGGGAAGGGTTACGGATTAAGAGAAGCAGAGACCAGAGGAGATGGAGGGGCGGAGGCGGAGGCGGCGGCTGGGGGATCGCCGGATTTGCAGAAATCGGCCGGTGCTAAGTGTTTTGGTTCTTTCGAATTGGGAATCGATGAATCGTTCTCACTTCCTTCTTTCCTTTTCTTTAACTTTAATTCTTTGACCTCAAAAAAAAAAAAAAAAAAAAAAAAAAAAAAAAAAAAAAAAAAAAAAAACTTTAGTTCTATAAAACTTTACTTTCATTTGATTATTTACAAAAACGGGTTCCGACCCGACTGACCCAACCCGCTCCTCCGACCCGCCCCAGAAATATAAAACCCTTTTTTTTTCATCTCATCTCGGTTTCTCTCCGCTTCGCTTACCCTCTGTGATACTCTGGTTTGCTCTGTGATTTCCTCCGCTTCTCTGATCTTTGATTCTTTTCTTCACCGTTTCCTCGTCATCTTTCTTTATTTTTTTCGTTTCCCTTTGTTTACTCCGTTGCTCGCTTTCGTTCGAAATTCGCCAGAAACCCTAGGTACCGCTTTCTCTCTCTTCTTGCTTGTCTCAATTTTCTTTTTTGTTTTTCGATTAAAGTGATGCTATTCTGTTGGTGGTGCAGTATTGTTGTAAAATTTTTGTTAAACTTGACAAAACACTTGATGCTTTTCTTGGTTTTACTATAAAGATGAGAACTTTTCCAGATATTGACTTTATGAAGATGCTGATTTTAGGTGAAATCAATTGTTATGTGATCTTCTTGAAATTGAAATTGCTAGGTGAAAAAATGAATTGAAATCAATCTTTTATTGTTTGATCCATTTTCGCCCTCTGGAAAGCTGAATGCAAAATTCGAAATCCTATCCCTGTATCTCGGCTTGAACATTTTGTGATCTATCATTTGAAATAATGACACATGTGTTTTTTGTAATTACGGATTTGTGTAATTCTCGCATTATCCCCTTTTTTTGTTGAAGTGATCATGTGTACTTGCAGTAAGAAATCAAAAACTTATAAAGTATGGTGTTTGTCTTGTCTTGTAAGAATTGATGCAGAGCAATTTGTAATCTAGAATTGAGTTTGGTGATGTTGATTTGAAGGTATTGCATTAGCCATTAGTAGAGACAGAAAGCTCATGAATACCAACCTTATTAATCTTGTCATGTGCCTTTCTTTAATTAACAGTGTAGTACAAGCAAGAAAGCTTGCAACTCGCTGGCACAAATACCCGAAAGCAATGAATTCATATCAGCTTTAGCAGCAGGGATGAGTGCAAAGCTAATCGTGGAGGTGACATCACAGGTATCTCCATCTACAATAGCCTTAGCAGCAGCAGCACGGCAGACAGGAGGGAAACTTGTTTGCATTCTCCCCGAGTCAGAGCTGCTCAAGTCACAGAAAATTATTGAGGATTTAGGTCTGAGTGACATGGTGGAATTCAAGATGGGGGACCCTGCAGAGGTATTGCTCAATTATGAGAATGTCGACTATTCTCTTGTAGATAGCAAAGCTGATGACTATGATAGGCTGCTGCAGACGTTGGATGTCAATCTGAAGCGGTCTGTAGTTGTGACTAGCAATCTGTTAGAAGGGGGGAAAGGTTGGGTGGATGCTTGAAAGGAGTTGAGAAGACGACGAGGGTGAGGTCTACGACTCATCCTATTGTAAGGGTATAGAGCTTACTATTATTGGGAAGAGTAATGATTATGGCAAGTGGGGAAGAAGCAAATCGGGAGCTATAGCATCAGATCAGAGAGAAATGGTGGCATTGTGGATAAGAGCAAATGGATTACCAAAGTGGATGAAGTTAGTGGAGAGGAGCATATATTTAGGATGCCTAGACCAAACTAACTCTAAAATATTTGAAATCTTGCTTCATTTCATTTGTGAGAGAGGAGAAGTGGTTGTTGACAAAAAAAAAAGATAATATTTATTTTTGTTCATGACAAAATTATAGTTTTACTTATTTGGTCAAGTTATTATTGTCATAATTATTACTTTTCTTAATGAAAATATTTCTTTTAATTCATGACAAATTGTACTTTTAGTTATTTGTTCAAATAATTATTTCATGATGAAAAGTAATTATTGACATAAAGAAAAGTAATATTTACAATCATTATTTTTCTTAGCGATAATGATTACTTTTATTCACCACAACTTGTACTTATAATTATTTAGTTAAGTAATTATTGTAGTGATGAAGAGTAATAATTAATATGAATAAATGTAATGTTTCAAAAATATTATTTTTCTCCACGACAACGTTTACTTTTGTTAACGATAACTTGTACTTTTAATTATTTGGTCAAGTAATGATTGTCGTAAGGAAAAGTAATTTATTAATGTGAAGAAAAGTAATATTTCATTTGAGGTAGTGCTATTTGGACATACTATGTCCAGACATACGATGGTAAAAATAGGGATTTGACGGATTTTTTTAACAAATAATTTAATTTCATAGTTAAGATAGTTTGGTTATTAATAAACATACTATTTTTAAATTTAATTATAAAGTTTCATCCCAATTTAAATTCACAAGTTTAGGAGTTGGGTGTGGATGAGAATAAAATTTAGAAGCGGATGTGCATGAGACCGATATTTTGGAAGGAGGTATGAGTAGGAAGTAAATTTTGAAGGTAATCGAACAAATTTTTTTCCTATTTCAAGCACGTATGTTCAGACATAGTATATCCGAATAGAATTATTGATTTCAAAAATTTTACAATCCTTCACCACAATATTTATTTTTGTTCACGAGAACATGTACTTTTTATTATTTGGTCAAATAATTATTAACATTAAGCAAAGTAATGTTTAAAAATATTTTTCTTCACGAAAAATATTATTTTATTCTCGAGAACTTGTAGAATATAAATGTAATTTTTAATAAGTTTAAAACAACAAAATTTTTAAAAAGAGAGGTAAAAAGTAAAAAGGAAATACTCATTAGATTAACAAAATATTATTGGAACAAATAATTTTCTTACAAAAATTGAAAACGATGAAAAAAATAATAATAGTCAATTTTAATATATTAATAAATGATAACAATAAAAGTTTTAAAAAATAATTTTTTGAAAAATAATAATAGTCAATTTTAGTATATTAAAAAATGATAACAAAAAAGAAATATATATATATATACTACTATTGGGGCTCGAACCTAGGTGAATGTAGTGATAAGTAGAGACCATTACCACTAGGCTACCAACCATGGTTGCTATTGCTTATATTATTTATGTATATAAATGCTCTGTCAAAAAATTTTAAAAAAATTCTGATTTACAATGATCTTGGAGGGTTTCGAATGCAGGCGGCTAGCGCTGAAAAGGCGTGCTTCTCCGCTGGGCCAACTGCCCATTTTGTAAATTAAAAGCTGCTAAAATATATAAATCCATAAGGCATGTCGCGGGTCTAATCCAAGTCGAGTCAAATCTGTCTCATACTATGCACTAATGCACCTAAGTCTACCCCTTGATTATTTGTAGAGATGTTAATTAACTCGACCCTAACCCGTTAACCATTTTTTTGGTACCCAAAAAAGTTCGGGTCGATCCGAGTCAAAACCCGTTCGAACTCGTTTGACCCGAACCCGACCCATCAACTATAAAAAAATTATTTTAAAATTTTAATAACAAGAAATATATATAATTTCCTCTTATTTTTTATTTATTTCCAGCAAACCCTATATTTCTCTCCGCTGCGCCGTTACCCACCGCATTTCTCACAATTCTTCGCTACCCCTCATCGTCGGCTGGCGGCGAGCCGACGCCGCCGCCGCTCTCTCTCCATGCTTGCCTTGAGTGGGAACAAAACACAATTTAACACTCACAACTTTTGGGTGCGCTATACCCTCAACGAAATTGCGTTATCGGCGAAATTTAGTTGGAATCGAGGTAGGTTTTTCTCTCAATATTCTTCTTCTCGATGATCTTTCTTCTCTTTCTCTATCTCTCTTGTTTTCTTTTGCGGTTAAGGGTTGTTGATGCTGGTGTTATATGTTTCCGCTTGAAATTTTTGAAATGGTTTGTGTTAGAAATATGCGTTTATAGGAAGACAATGCATGTCGGATTATTTGCTTATTTATGCTTGTTTAAGAGTTTTTTGCCCTTTTCCTTTCTGTGTTCTCTCCCAGACTCCCTCTGTGTGTGTGTGTGTTAGCAGTTGCTGAAACGCCTTGCACGAGGATGATTATGGTGGGACTTTTTTTTTTATCAACTTTTTTGGCTGTGAGTTTTTTGGGAGTTCTGGTTTTGGTAAATTCTCATGAGGGTTTTGGTGCGATTGGGCATGACTTCCTTTGAAATACTCCCTCCGTCCCGTTCAAGAAGTTCTGGGTTTTTAATTCTCGTGTTAATAAAAACCATCATAAGAAGTAAGAACCTGCATTTGCTCATTATCTGTGTGGTATAGTAAATCACCAGTATATTTATATGAAAAAAATCACCATGGCACTAATTACTGTTACCCTTCGTGATTGATTGCTCTAATTTGGGAGTCAAAATTCTAGCTATAACTAGAAAGAAAAATTTTATTTTGTGCATGATTTGTTGTAGTTGTCGTGCAGATTTTCAGATTTGTGTAGTTGTAGTGTGCAGATTTTCTATTTTGTGCATGATTTGTTGTAGTTGTAGTGCAAATATTCAGATTTTGTGTAGTTGTAGTGCAGATTTTTTTTTTTTACAAATTCATATTCCACTTTCTTAACTTCTTATTTCTTCTTTTTAAGTGATAAAATGTCGAATACAGCAACAAATATACCAGTAAATACAGAAGGTGAACCACCGGAGGATGAAACGAGATCCGGAAAAAAACCTTCTGTGGTTTTACCGCACTTCACCCGCTAGACGGATAATAACGGGGCGGCAAGAGCTTTTTGCAACTACTGCAAGGCAGATTACTGTGCCAATACATCAAAAAAGGGTACGTCTGCTATGGTGAAACACCTTAGGAAATGCAAAAGTAAGCCTAAATATGTCGGTCCTAAACAACAACATTGTCTGAAAAATAATACAAAAGGAAGGGTTACAACTGAAAATTCTAATTTGAAGAAAATCTTGGTCCAACTAAAAAATCTAATTTGACTGTGATGACGGTGCCCTATGTCCAGCGATTGTTGGGTTCTAATTTCAGCCGACTCCAGCGGCCATTGGGTTACGCTTCGAGCACTGGTTGTGTTTTAGCGAGCGCTGGGAAGGTGGATTTCAAATCTGGTGAAATCGTCACAAATCCATGTAAAATCCAAAACAAAGTCAGACAGACTCGATGTGGAGTCAATGGATTTTCTAAATCCATGGACTTAAAGTCCAAAACAATCCTTAGAAATTTCAATCCAATACACCCCCCCCTAACTTTAAGTTGATGTGAAAATCGAATGAATTTAATCAAGAGTTTCCTCGTTATTGTATACTTGCTCCGTATCATTCGTTATGTCTATATAATAGTAGACATAGAGATAAAAAAAAGAGTAAAAGATAAAAAATAGGTAGGTTTTATTACTTTTAAAATATTTTGAAGGATTAATTATTTACTTTTTTTGGATATGGACAAGATGAGTGAGACTAATGGGGTCAAGATTTGCAACCCTTAAACATACCGATGTTCAAGGATCATTAACACATAATAAGTACCTTGTATCGATGAGATTATGTTGAGAAGAGCTTCTCCATGTGGTTTTAATCCTTGAGCTCTAACCTGTAAAACATAATGTCGGGTTGTGTGCCTGCGTCGCATCTCCGACGATCAAGTCAATGTGTGTAGAACATGAAAGCTTGAGAGCATTCAACGAGTTCTATTGTATTTCAGAGATAATGAATCTGTTACCTGATATTATGCAGTAAATCTGTATATATACTTGTGATGGTAAGGGTATTTTAGCCATTTCGGGGAGACTTGAGAACTCTCCTAGCCGACTTTGGTAGGGAAAACTTCCCTACTTTAGTTGATGTGATAGGTCAGTACCGACATATTTCTAGGATATTTATGTCTCGAGAAGACAAATTCGTACTGTACTTTAGACCAGTTGTTGATATAGTATAAGTGGAGAAGATTACCAAGAGGTAAACTTCCACAGGAACAAGATTTCAAGATGTAGGGCATACTTCCCTTACTACTATGAATATTGGGCAAGGTTGTAATCCAGTAAAGAAATACTGAGAGTATTAGGCTATCTGCAACCATTGGAGTCCACTAGTGGTCTCCAAGGGGTCTCTAGCATCACTTTTTCACTAGAAACCCTTTAGAGACACCTACCCCTGCAACACAACGGTCTCCAAGCTGTCTCTATCTTTAATATTAAACAATTCCCCGTTTTCATTAAATTAATTCATAAAATTCCATTAATAAAAATAACATAAAAACATTACATTAATTCAAATAAAATAAAATATTACATTAATTCAAATAAAAAAATTACATTAATTAAAATACGGACTACTCTGATAGAGCTCCAAATTTGCGCCAAAGGTGCTCGATGGCATCATTGGTAAACCGATGGTGCTTCCGAGCATCTCTCAAGTCGGCTTCCCGTCGGAGATATTTTTCAAAGGCGATCGGAGTGGCCCTCTGGGATATCCCGCTAGTGGATGGAGAATCGGCATCTTCTCTCCAATTCTCTGCATCCTCTTGCTCGTCTTCAATGATCATGTTGTGCAAAATAATGCACTCGAACATGATATCTCGGAGATGTCTCGTGTACCAGCACCGATCCGGAGCCCGGATTATTCCCCATCGGGCTTGGAGAACTCCAAAGGCGCGCTCTATGTCCTTTCTAGCCGACTACTGCATCTTCTTGAAACTCGCCATCTTTGGGTCAGTTTCAACCTTCAGCGCTTTGATCAGTGTTGGCCAAGAAGGGTAGATCCCGTCCGTCAAGTAGTACCCCTTGTCGTATCGGTTTTCCATGACGGTGAAGTTGCATGCCAGAGCTCTATCGTCAAGCACGTCGGTGAACAAGGGCGACTGATTGAGGACGTTGATGTTATTGTTGGAGCCGGTACACCCAAAAAAGGCATGCCAGATCCACAAATCACAGGACGCCACCGCCTCCAAGATTAAGGTAGACACGCCTTGATCGCCACGCGTGTAGGCACCCGTCCACCCTCTTGGGCAGTTCCTCCAAGTCCAGTGCATGCAATCCAGGCTCTCGAGCATCCTCGGAAATCTATGTCGGGCCTCGTGCATTTGGAGTAGACGAGCGGTGTCGGCAGTATCTGACTTCCTCAAGTATCGCTCACCAAAGAGGTTGATCATTGCTCGACAAAATTTTTTGAGGCATTGTCGGCCCGTGCTATCTCCAATCATCAGGTACTCGTCGAACACATCTGCAGCACCACCGATGGCCAGTTGTCGCACCGCCATCGTGCATTTTTGCACCGATGTCAGCCCCCATCGGCCATGTTACACCTGTTTTTGGTTGTTTTTAGTTGGGTATATTTAGTGCATTTGTTCGATTGTTGTTGTGTTTTGTTTTGTTTTTATATTCGGAATGCTCTAATGCTTTAGGTCGAGTTTTGCTAGGAAAATACAGGATTTTTGTTTTAGGTGTTTGATCACGAGAGAAATGGCTGAGAAGTTGCATGCTCAACGATCGTTCAACACTGGAATGATGTTCGACGATCGTTCAGAATAGAAGGCTTGTTGGGCGATCGTTCACATCTCGACGAGCGTCCAGCAGGCGATGTGGGCTGAGTGAAGTTTCAGAGAATCACCTTGGACGATCGTCCAAGGTCGGCGCTCGTCCAGTAGACTTACAAGTTGGCGAGTGAGTTTTCAGAGAGAACACCCCAGCGATCGTGCAACCTCAACGATCGTCCACTTGGTCGAGAAGAATTTCAGAGAGTGGCCTCCAGCATTCGTCCACGTTCAACGCTCGTTCATATAGGCGTGACTTCAATTTTTAAATAATTTATAGTGGAGGAAAAGAATAAAAAAAATAATTAAAATCGGCATTTTAGCCGTTGAAGCCACAACGTTCGAAATTTCAATTTTTTTCCGTTGGGTGCGTGTAAAATACGCGACCTTAATATTTTTTTTTAATTCGAAATTTTCGCGCGTGCAAGCCACGCGCTGGCTTCGAGCCGGTCTCGAGCTCGCGCCATCTCGAGCCCCTTTCAAGACGTCCACTCAATCCCGCGTTGCGAGCAGTCTTAGAGCAAGGTTGCCGTCTGGCAACCATGACGTATCAAAAGTGTCCCATCAACTCCTCCCCCCTTAAGTCTGAAAAGAGGAAACTTGTCCAAATCAAGTGAGGAATTTTCAGTAGTAACATTCCACCAAGGTAACCTTGCCTATTCGGATAAGGTAAAGCAGTTGAGGAGTTTTCTCTCTCCGTCTCTGCGAATTCCACTTTTTCAGAGATGGGACATCCCACATCGCATCAGTTACACACGTGGAGCGTTTTTAAAGGAGAACCACCTCAGCACGGTTATAATTTCAATTATTACTGTTTTCTCATTTATTTCATTTCATTTCACGCTTCACTTCTCTCTTGCTCTACTTCTTCGATTCTCTCTTTCCACCATAATTCTTCGCCATCGCCCCAACTTTTCTGGTCATCCTTTCAGGTACTTCGCTGCTACTCTTCTTGTAGGCTTTATTTCTTTTAGTGCTTTATAGTCGTGATGTCATTCTTGCCTGATTTGGGAGGAGGATTTGATCTAAACCCTTCCGAATCGTCTACTCGTCGGACTACCTCTGCCGGCGAAGAGGCTTCTTCCCCTTCCATCCCTGTTCATATCCCCCATCTATCTCCCAAGAACGAAGGGTCGAGGTTGGTTTCATTTTCTTTTGCCTATAGAACCCAATTCTTCTTCGAATATGGATAATTGGAATCTGATTACTACATCCCCCTCCCTTGTTAAACAGTCTAAGGTTCAATCCCTAATCAAAGATCTTAGGATAGAGGGATTCTGGCTTTAGGTTCCCAGCCCTAGTGAGCGGCCAATATACACAACTCCCCCCCCCCCCCCCACATTGCCTTTCTGGAAAAAGCACTTTGAGGCGGGAGTTAGGCTTTCGATATGCCCATATCTTGCTCGCATTTGTGATCTTTTCTGCGTTTGCCCTAGTTAGATTATCCCGAACTCCATTAGGACTGCTCTTTCTTTCTACATAGTCTTGAAAGCCAACGGAGGTAATCCTACTCCGAAGCTTTTCCATGCTTGCTATCAAATGAAGTATCAAAAGGGGATGGTCATGTTCAGTTCTCGAACCAATAACCCCGCTCATTTTCTGGGTAAGAGTACCAGAAATGACAAAACTTGGCAGCCTCATTACATCTTTGTAACTCCTGTTGAGAATTCTTGACCTTTCACCGTGCAACAATGGCGGTATACTTTTGAGAAACCCTCCTAAGTGGAGGTTCACCCCATTTCTCCTTCAGATGAGGTGCTTATAAGAGAGTTGAACACTCGTCTTAATTCTGATAATGATTTCAATATACGAGACCTTCTTACAGATTCTTCAACATTGGCCTATTTTGATTTGACTCCTCCTCCTCGTCAACCTTCCACTCCAGGGATGAGTAGGTGATCGCTTTAGTGTTTGGTTAAATTCAAACATTTCGTATATCTTGTAAAATGTAACAATTTTTGTTTTTCTGATCATTGCAGTTATGGATTGGTTGAAAAGGGCTCAAGGTGTTGAGAAGGAAGACGATGTTATCATTGTGGGATCCACCCCAGGCTCTATTCCTCTACCCTTGTTTCCAAAGCTTGAGGTCAATCTTCCCTCAAGCAAAGTTGCTGATGAGCAAACTTCCAGAGGGGCATCCTCCAAAGGCAAGTCTACTCCTACTTCTCCTGCGAATCCTTCCTCTAAAGAATTGTGCCCTAGGATTCGTAGTCGAGCAATGACTGATCTGCCCCCTCCTCCTCCAGCCAAGAAGGGGAAGGGTACTAAGGCTTCTGGGAGCAAGGTTCCTACAATGCCTATCCATCAATTTTCCAATCAACTCGAAGTTCAACTCCCTATACCACTAACTTTCATGGAGAGTTTCCACTGCGTGGCTCTGTTCCGCCACATGACCAACTCTTCCAAAAGGAACCAAGCCTTTGGATTTTCTACCAAAGCCCTCCACAATGTCACAGGGCGTGCCTTGATCCAGGTTTGCATATTTTCCAGCAGTTACTTCTAAGTATAAATTTTCATCATTTTTGGCAAAATGACTTATTTGTTTTCTTCTCAGGTCGACGCTTTCTTGGCCGAGGCTGAGAAGAGGAGGAAGGAAGATTCCACTGCTTCCTCTCAGGCAAAGAACGAAGAGATTGCCAAAGCCCTTCTCCATATTTCCAATCTGGAAACTAAGTGCAAGAAAATGGAAGGCAGCTTTGCTGATGCCCAGGTGCAGGTGGATTCCCTCAGCAAGTTTCTCGCTAAGACTGGGGAAGAGAAGGCTTCCCTAGAGAAGAATCAGGCAGAGAGTTTGGTCAGAGCTAGTCAGGAAGGATACAAGAGCGGCATCCGGGCTTGCCAACAAGGGCTTTTCCGCACAGCTGCAGGTCAAGCCTTTCTGAAGGAGCTGACAGAGGGGTTGGTGGAAGCGAACAAAGGAAGTGGCCAGTACTTGCGCGATCTAGGTCGTACCATTCGTCACTTTGTCCGTCAGGGAGCCTCCAACCTTGCTGCACAGATGAGAGAGCCTTCTTATTCGGGAGAGGTGAACATAAAGGCTCTCATGGACAACCTTGAGCTCCCTCCTCATCTGCAGCCCCTGAACGACCTTCCTCCTGGCCTGAATACCAGCTTTCCGTGGTGCAAGCCTGCGCAAGGATACTTGCCCTCCGCCTTATCCTGGATCCCTCCCTAGTCACCATGGAAAATCCCTTCTATGATCTTTCTTCTGCAGTTGCCTCTAGCTCTAATCTAATAGAGTTGCCAGCAATTGAAGATATTTCCGTGCTCAATGCCACCACTCCTCCTGCAGAGAAAACTGTTTCAAAGGTGGGATTTCTTTCTCTTCAGAAGAAGTCCACAGGAGAGAAAGATGGAGCTAAAGGAGGAGACCAGGCTGCAACCAACTCTTCCTCGGAGGAGAAGCCAGAAGGTGAAGTGTCTGAGAACCCCTCTGCGTAGGGTGAATTCTTGTAATTTCTGCTACAATGGTATTTGCTACAATGGTATTTGCTACAATGGCTTTCTAGCCGCTTTTATTTCTGTTTTTGCTGCATTTATATTATGCTTGAACAATCTGTGGCATGTGAACCTTTATGCCAATCGTGCCTTTTGATCATCTTGTGTTGAATTTTTCTTGCAATTGCTCTTACACTTTGCTCTTTTATTTGCATTCTGGATGTTATTTGATATGTTCATATATGTATTCTCCTCCCCCCTCCCCCTTATTCTAAAGAAGTAGGAGTTTGTCAAATGAATAGTTGTTCAAAATATTCATTCTAGGTAACCATTGTGTTCGGGCAAGATTGTATATCTACAATCTTGTTCAACACGTAGCATAGGGGTATTGCTGCCATCCAAATGCTGATCTCCAGTAGCGCATGTAGCTACTGTCGGGTCAAGGTTGCCTGCCGCCAACCTTTCTCACCATTATTTTTCCAGAGGTGCATGTAGCTACTGTCGGGCCAAGGTTACCTGCCGACAACCTTGCTCACCCTGATTTTTCCAGAGGTGCATGTAGCCACAGTCAGGCCAAGGTTGTCTGCCGATAACCTTGCTCACCCTGATTTTTTGCTGGCCGACAACCTCGCTCACCCTGATTTTTCCAGAGGCGAATGTAGCCACTGTCGGGCCAAGGTTGTTTGCCAACAACCTTGCTCACCCTGACTTTTTTAGAGGCGCATGTAGCCACTGTCGGGCCAAGGTTGCCTGCCGACAACCTTGCTCACCCTTGGAATGCTCTGGTTCCTTATGGGCAAGGTTGCTCATCAGCAACCTTGAACCCATTTCAACATACTCAGGTTCCTGTAGACATAAACTTCAAAAGGAGTTGCATCATATTTACGTTCAGAAAATCTAATTTGTATGTACATGCAGGAAAGCAACATCTGCGCATCGGGCAGGGATGAGTCATCTGTAAGTGGTGATCAAAAAGTAGGGGGATCTTCCCCTACATATAGTACTTCTTCAGCTTGCTAATATTCCATGGGCGAGACAAAACTTCTCCCTTAGCATCCATCAATTTGTAGGCTCCGCCAACCAGGACTTCTGCGACCTTCTAAGGTCCTTCCCAATTGGGCTCAAACTTCCTAGTTGGCTTCAAGGCATCAACCCTTCTCAATACGAGGTCTCCCTTGCCAAACTGACGAACTCGTACCTTCTTGTTGTATGAGTTATGTATTTGCACTTTATTCCATTATGTTCTCAAACAAGGTTGTTCTCTTTCTTCTTCCACAAGATCCAGTTCTTCCTTTCGGAGTTCCTGATTTCAATCCTCATCATAGAATCGGATTCGACGACTTTCTGAGATCACTTCTGCGGGTATCACCGCTAAAGATCCATAGACTAGATTGAAAGGAGTTTCATTAGTAGCCCTTCGAGGGCTAGTGCGGTAAGCCGACAGTATCAAATCAAGCTCCTTTGCCCACAAGCCACGCTTGTCATCCAACCTTACCTTGATAACATTGACAATTGTTCTGTTGGTAACCTTCACTTGGCCATTCGTTTCTCCATGTGCGACTGCTGCGAATCTTTGCTCAATTTTCAAATTTGAGCACCATTCTATGGTTCCTTGACTAATGAACTGGGCACCGTTGTCCGATACCAAGACTCGAGGCACTCCATATCGACAACATATGTTTTTCTACAAGAATTTTATGATCGTTGCATCATTAACCTTGCTAACAGGTTCAACCTCCACCCATTTAGAGAAGTAGTCTATAGCTACTATGAGATGGGTCATCCCTCCTTGTGCAGTGGGCAGCTTTCCCACCAGGTCAATTCTCCACTTGTCTAAGGGACAAGAGGCATACATCACTCCCAATTCCTTAGCAGGAAAATGAATCAAAGGTCCATGTATCTGACATTGGGAACACTTCTTGACAAAATTTCTTGGCATCATTGCTAATGTTAGGCCAATAGAATCCTACCCGCAATACTTTCCGAGCAATGTCCCTCGCTCCAGTGTGGCCTCCTTCATTTCTAGAGTGGATTTCTTGCAAAACATTTGCGCCTTCCGCCTCTGATATGCATTTCAAATAGGGGTAAGTCGTGGCACGTTTGTATAGACGATCCCCAATCATGCAGAAGTGGGCATAGAAAGCCCTTTTGGACGCAAGGGAACCTTCCATGCGTCTTCCCGTCATCAAGAAGTGTATGATGGGAACTCTCCAATCTCTGATTTTCTCAATAGCTCCTATATCCACGATAGCAACCCTCTCCTCCTCTTTGAGATATATAATTTGGTCATCAATTCTTTTTTCAACAGAACTACCCAACCTTGCTAATTTGTCTACTCGGGTATTTTTCTCTAAAGGAATTTTCTAAATTTAAAATTCAGTGAATTTTGCCTTCAATTGTATCACTTTTGCTACGTAGTTGGTCATCCTTTCTTCCTTAGCCAGGTAGGTTCCTTCCGTCTGGGACACAACTAATTGGGAGTCAGAAAATATCAATACCTTCTCAGCTCCTAACACTTCCATGATCTGCATGGCTCGCACTAGCACTTCATATTCAGCTTCATTGTTCGAAACTTTGAATCCTAGCTTGATCGAGAATTGCACTTCTTCTAAGTTGGGAGGAATGATCAATATTCCTACACCGCATCCTTCCTTGGTAACGGAACCATCCACATAAGCCTTCCATTCAGCTAATTCTTAACTTCGGGTAATCTCCTGAATGAAATCTGCCAAGGCTTCAGCTTTTATCATAGGTCGTGGTTCAAATTCTACATCGTATTCTCCCAGCTCGACAGCGCATTTTACCATCCTTCCCGATAAAATCTGGTCCGCTGAGAATGTTCCTGAATGGGAAGGTTGTCCTTACAACCACCTTGTGAGAAAGAAAGTAAGGTTGTAACCTTTGAGCAAAAGTCATAACCGCAAGGCCTGTTTTCTCCATATCTGAACAGTTTAATTCAGAGCCTTGAATCATTTTACTAGCCTAGGAGTTATGGCAAAAATAGTGGAACTGCACAAAATGGGACCCGACGCAATAACTATTTTGGCCATAACTTCTTCGTTACTCGCCCGATTCGGTCGATCTTTATGTCCACGGAATCCTTATTTAAAGGCTTAAGACCCCTCATGAACAGAATTCCTGTCCATCAAGCCGAACAAATAGTTCTAATTTTTGGGCCAGGCCCTAGGGGTACACGCCTAGGGGCCTCGGCTAAAAACTATTTTGGCCATAACTTCTTCGTTACTCGTCCGATTTGGTCGATATTTATGTCCACGGAATCCTTATTTA
The DNA here is from genome assembly GCA_029490685.1 of Schizonepeta tenuifolia. Taxonomy (NCBI): domain Eukaryota; kingdom Viridiplantae; phylum Streptophyta; class Magnoliopsida; order Lamiales; family Lamiaceae; genus Schizonepeta; species Schizonepeta tenuifolia. Next base: position 91,511,471 of record CM055957.1, on the reverse strand, counting down.
AAGGCCTAAGACCATTCATGATCTGAACTCCTGTCCATCGTGCCAAACAAAAAGTTTCATTTTTTGGGCCGGGCCCTAGGGACTAGGGGCCTCGGCTAAAAACTATTTTGGCCATAACTTCTTCGTTACTCGCCTGATTCGGTCGATCTTTATGTCCACATAATCCTTATTTAAAGGCCTAAGACCCCTCATGATCGGAATTCCTATCCATCATGCTGAACAAAAAGTTCTAATTTTAGGGTCGGGCCCTAGGGGTACCCCTAGGGGCCTCGGCCAAAACCTATTTTAGCCATAACTTCTTCGTTACTCGCCCGATTCGGTCGATCTTTATGTCCACGGAATCCTTATTTAAAGGCCTAAGACCCCTCATGATCAGAATTCCTATCCATCGTGCCGAACAAAAAGTTCTAATTTTTGGGCCGGGCTCAATGGGCCTCGGCTAAAAACTATTTTGGCCAAAACTTCTTCGTTACTCGCCCGATTCGGTCGACTTTTATGTCCATGGAATCTTTATCTAAAGGCCTATGACCCCTCATGATCGGAAATTACTATCCATCGTGTCAAACAAAAAGCTCCAATTTTCGGGTCGGACCCTAGGAGGGTACCCTTATGGGCTCGAGGGCTGAAAAAGCATCTGAAATGAAATGTAGATTTTTCCACACATTAGCACATACACATGTATTTATGGCGTTTTAAATTGAGCTTGCGTAGTTCGAAGGCCCCGATCGCGGGTAAATCGGCCGAATACACCCCAAAATATTCACTTTTTGCTTGTTTTGGACTCTCAGGAAGTTCTCATAAAGTAAAATAATAGGGAAAGTGGATGTTTACTTTTTGGGGATAGCCCTTGAAATAAGGTTTCCAACTCCACTTAATTCGGCGAAACCGGACAAACAGCCTAGGAGTTATGGCAAAAATAGTGGAACTGCGCGAAACAGGACCCGACGCAAAAACTATTTTGGCCATAACTTCTTCGTTACTCGCCCGATTCGATCGATATTTATGTCCACGGAATCCTTATTTAAAGGCCTAAGACCCCTCATGATCTGAATTCCTGTCCATCATGCCGAACAAAAAGTTCTAATTTTTGGGCCAGGCCCTAGGGGTACCCCTAGAGGCCTCGGCTAAAATCTATTTTAGCTATAACTTCTTTGTTACTCGCGCCGATTCGGTCGATATTTATGTCTGCGGAATCGTTATTTAAAGGCCTAAGACCCCTTATGATCGGAATTCTTATCCATCGTGCCTAACAAAAAGTTCCAATTTTTGGACCGGGCCCTAGGGGTACCCCTAGGGGCCTCGGCTAAAAACAATTTTGGCTATAACTTCTTCGTTACTCCCCCGATTCGGTTGATCTTTGTGTCCACGGAATCCTTATCTAAAGGCTTATGACCCTCAAGATCGGAATTCCTGTCTATCGTGCCGAACAAATAGCTCCAATTTTCGGGTCGGGCCCTAGGGGTACCCCTAAGGGCTCGGGGGCTGAAAAAGCATCCGAAACGAAATGCAGATTTTTCGCATATTAGCACATACACATGTATTTATGGCGTTTTAAAGTGAGCTTGCGTAATTCGAAGGCCCCGATCGCGGGTAAATCGGTCGAATACACCCCAAAATATTCATTTTTTCTCTTATTTTAGACTCTCACAAAGTTCTCGTAAAACAAAATAATAATAAAAGTGGATTTTGACTTTTTGGGGGATAGCCCTTGGAATAAGGTTCCCAACGCCGCTTGATTCGGCCAAATCGGACAAATAGCCTAGGAGTTATGACAAAAATAGTGGAACTGCGCAAAACGGGACCCGACGCAATAACTATTTTGGCTATAACTTCATCGCTACTCGCCTGATTCGGTCGATCTTTATGTCCACGGAATCCTTATTTAAAGGCCTAAGATCCCTCATGAACAGAATTCATATCCGTCGTGCCGAACAAATAGTTCTTATTTTTGGGCCAGGCCCTAGGGGTAGGGGTACCCCTAGGGTCCTCGGCTAAAATCTATTTTTGCCATAACTTCTTCGTTACTCGCCCGATTCGGTCGATATTTATGTTTACGGAATCCTTATTTAAAAGCTTAAGACCATTCATGATCTGAATTCCTGTCCATCGTGTCGAACAAAAAGTTCCAATTTTTGGGCCGGGCCCTAGGGGTACCCCTAGGGCCTCGGCTAAAAGCTATTTTGGCCATGACTTCTTCGTTACTCGCCCGATTCGGTCGATCTTTATGTCCAAAGAATCCTTATTTAAAGGCCTAAGACCCCTCATGATTGAAATTCCCGTCCATCGTGTCGAATAAAAAGTTTCAATTTTAGGGTCAGGCCTTAGGGGCCTCGGCTAAAAACTATTTTGGCCATAACTTCTTCGTTACTCGCCCGATTCGGTCGATCTTTATGTCCACGGAATCCTTATTGAAATGCCTAAGATCCCTCATGATCAGAATTCCTGTCTATCACGCCGAACAAAAAGTTCTAATTTTTGGGTCGGGCTCTAAGGGTACCCCTAAGGGCCTCGGCTAAAAATTGTTTTGGCCATAACTTCTTTGTTACTCGCCCGATTCGGTCGATTTTTATGTCCACGGAATCCTTATTTAAAGGCCTAAGATCCCTCATGATCAGAATTCTTGTCCATCGTGCTGAACAAAATGTTCTAATTTTTGGGCCAGGCCCTAGGGTTTCTTCGTTACTCACCCGATTCGATCGATATTTATGTCCACGGAATCCTTATTTAAAGGCCTAAGACCTCTTATGATCGGAAATCATGTCCATTGTGCCGAACAAAAAGTTCCAATTTTTGGGTCGGGCCTATGGGTACCCCTAGGGGCCTCGGCTAATGACTATTTTGGCCATAACTTCTTCGTTGCTCGCCCAATTCGTTCGATCTTTATGTCCACAGAATCCTTATTTAAAGGCCTAAGACCACTCATGATTGGAATTCCTGTCCTTCGTGCTGAACAACAAGTTCTAATTTTTGGGTCGGGCCCTAGGGGTACCCTTAAGGGCCTTGGCTAAAAACAATTTTGGCTATAACTTCTTCGTTACTCGCCCAATTCGGTCGATCTTTATGTCCACGGAATCCTTATCTAAAGGCCTATGACCCCTAATGATCGGAATTCCTGTCCATCGTGCCAAACAAACAGCTCCAATTTTCGGGCCGAGCCCTAGGGGTACCCCGAGGGGCTCGGGGGCTGAAAAAGCATCCGAAACGAAATGCAGATTTTTCGCACATTAGCACATAAACATGTATTTATGGCATTTTAAAGTAATCTTGCGTAGTTCGAAGGCCCCGATCGCGAGTAAATCGGCCGAATACGCCCCAAAATATTCACTTTTTCGCTTGTTTTGAACTCTCACGAAGTTCTCGTAAAGCAAAATAATAGGAAAAGTAGATTTTGACTTTTTGGGGCATATCGCTTGGAATAAGGTTTCCAACGCCGCTTGATTCGGCCAAATCGGACAAATAGCCTAGGAGTTATGGCAAAAATAGTGGAACTGCGCAAAACGGGACCCGACGCAATAACTATTTTAGCTATAACTTCATCGCTACTCGCCCGATTCGGTCGATCTTTATGTCCACGGAATCCTTATTTAAAAGCCTAAGATCCCTCATGAACAGAATTCCTGTCCGTCGTGCCGAACAAATAGTTCTTATTTTTGGGCCAGGCCCTAGGGGTAGGGGTACCCCTAGGGTCCTCGGCTAAAAACTATTTTGGCCATAACTTCTTCGTTACTCGCCCAATTCGGTCGATATTTATGTTTACGGAATCCTTATTTAAAAGCTTAAGACCATTCATGATCTGAATTACTGTCCATCGTGCCGAACAAAAAGTTCCAATTTTTGGGTCTGGCCCTAAGGGTACCCCTAGGGCCTCGGCTAAAAGCTATTTTGGCCATAACTTCTTCGTTACTCGCCCGATTCGATCGATCTTTATGTCTACGGAATCATTATTTAAAGGCCTAAGACCCCTCATGATCGGAATTCCTATCCATCGTGCCGAACAAAAAGTTTCAATTTTTGGGCCGGACCCTAAGCGTAACCCTAGAGGCCTCGGCTAAAAACTATTTTGGCCATAACTTCTTCGTTACTCGCCCGATTCGGTTGATCTTCTTGTCCACGAAATCCTTTTCTAAAGGCCTAATACCCCTCATGATCGTAATTCTTGTCCATCATGCCGAACAAAGAGCTCCAATTTTTGGGCCGGATCCTAGGGGTAACCCTAGGGGCTCGGGGGCTGAAAAGCATCCGAAACGAAATGTAGATTTTTCGTACATTAGCACATACACATGTATTTATGGCGTTTTAATACAACTTTATACTAAAGTTCTCTTGCCCAAAAATAGAAAAAATGCTACAGCTAAGAAATAACAACTCTTAACTTTAAAAGGATAAACTAAAGATAATAAACTAAAGTAATGAGAAAGCCACGTCAATGTTTTAAGGCAACTTTAGTTGCTTCCAACTGTCTTCTTTATGCCTGATTTAGCCACGTGGTTGGCAAGGGTCTTTTGGCAAAACATCCTTCTCTTTCTTCTTCCTCTGGTCAGCACCACCATCTCCCTTCTTTCATTCCAGAAAATCGCTCTTCTTCTCAACATCAGCAACGCCTTCCCCGTACACCATCTCATCTCCCTTGTTCACCATGGATCCTATTGTCATGACAGTGTGCGATTGTAAATCTTATGAGTCTTTGAGTGCGTTTTAAATGCGTTTATATGTTTAAATAACGAGCTTTGAGTGATAAAATTTTTCAAGAAAAGAAATTTTCTTGAAAATGACCAAAATGCCTAAATATGTTTTGATGTGAATTTTTCTCGTTTCGATTATTCGAATCGAGTATGTGATGCATTGATTGAGTTTATTTATGAGAATGAGCATGAGTATGAATTTCGGATAATTTCGAGAACTTTTACTTTTCAGTGAATAGTAATAAGAACCGAGAAAATACTATTCACCGACGAACTCCGAATTTAACCTAATTAGTATCTTTTGAATCTAGATTTAATTCTAAGACCTTTGAGATATATTAGAAACTCATCTGAGATCATATGAGAGAATTCTAAGAATTTAGTTCTTAACGGATTAATTAGCCGAGTAATTTTAGGGTTTTCTTCGTTACTTGAAATCTTAACCTAAAAATTAGATATTCGGATTCCTTGATTTACTTCGTGAGATATGAGATAGAGTTGAGGTGTTTTCGATGTCGGAAACGAGTCGAGGAGAGTTTATAGCCGTTTTCAGTATAAACAGAATAATACGGATATATTCTACCGGAAAACTTTTTCATCCGAAGAAAAATTATATCAGTTAAAATGGATAATTATCTCTCTTCCTCTCTCTCTACACCGACATGAACTCTCTCTCTCCCTAATAATTTTATTCTCTCCCTAGTTACACCTATTTTCAAAGTCTATGAGAATAATAATCATTTCATTCATTTCATCTATCTAGTATCTCATTTCTTCATAGTTAAGTGAAACAAATTCACTCATCTCTCTCATCTCTCCCTACTCTCTCTCTCCACCGTGTGAATCAAAGAGAAAAAGAAAGCAAAAACTCTCGCTTCTCTCCCTCCTCACCGTGCACACACACACATAGTTTAGGAGAAAAACTCCATTGAAGTTCAAGCATCCAAGCTCCAAGATCATCATCATCTTCATTTCCTCAAACCCTAATTCAAGAGTTAATTTAATTCTTCAAGTTTTGAGCTCAATTCAAACTCAAAATCATCTTTTTTTTTTTCGGCATTCATGCCCTAAAGAGATGATTAATTTTTTGTCATTATTTTTCTTGAGGTTAAAGATGAAATCCTCCATGGAAAATCCAAGCTAGGAATTTGAAGCTCATATCCCCTTCATTTTCGGTCCAAGCATCATCAAGAGGAGGAGTTCAATTTATTTTCTCTAAGTAGGTTAATCCATTTGATTTCTTGTATATATGTAATCTATAAGCCCTAAAGAAATGAAATGTGCATGATTTAAATTATTTTTAGGCAAACTAGGGCATGTGATGTGATGAGGATGTGAGGAGATTATGAAGAAAACAAACCCTAGGGATTAATCTAGAAATTAAGAGAGAAAAGAAAATTAATAACCCTATAAAAATGGAGAGGGCCGAAAGTGAGGAAAAGAGAGAAAGAAAAATAATTTCCATGAGTTCTTGATGATATATGTTTCTTGATGATGATTGGAATGATATGTGTGTATGAGAAAATGAGAAAAACGATTTACCCTATATCTATGTTGAAACCGAAAATAGGGTTGAAAATTAGAAATATTTGATTTAATTATTGTTTGATGATTTAATGATGTTTATGAGTTTATTATGAGCATGAGAAAATGATTAAGTGGATGATTTAAATCATTATGCTAATTCTATGAAGGAAATTGAAATATATGGGTTTATGGAAGAAAAATAATTTTTGATGAGTTTTTGAATATTAGTGTGTGTTCTAGGTGTTCTTGGTGAAAATATGAGTTTATGAGTGTGTGTTCTTGGTGTTCTTGGTGAAGAACATGAAGATTTGAAGATTAATAAAATTAATTTTAAAATAAATTAATTAATAATTTAATTAATTAAAAATTCGAAATTCTAAGATAATAAAAAAATAAAAAAAAAATAAAAAGAAAATTTAATAAATTATTTATGAGATATAGAATTGAGTAAAAACAACGAAAAATATTTCTTTGTTAAGAATTTAAAAATTAAGAAGAGAAATCAAGTGAGTTTAATAATAGAAAATTTTATAAAAATTTAAAAAAGAAATAATAATACTAGTTGAGAAATAAAAAGAGGAGTTAGAGTTAAGGAAATAAAATTAAAAGATGAGTATGAAATTAAAGACGAGTTAGTCGAGGTTAAGTCGTTCAATCGAACAAGAAATAAGAAGGAATTAATCTTAAGAAAAAAAAAATGTCTTTTAAAGAGAAAAATATTTTTATAGTCGAGCATAAGAGTTTAATGAAAAGTTTAATCGAGTTTGAGTTCGTTTACTCGTTTAATTATGAGATTAATCAAAGAAGTTTTGGAATAAAAATAATAGAAATGGAATTAAATAAATTAAAGAGATAATTTCTTAATGAAATAAGAAATAGTAAAGTATGAGATTAAGAATTAAGTTTGAGCTGATTAAATAATGCTATGAAGAAATAGCTCGAATAAAATAAAGTTATGAGTTGAGGTCGAATAAGTGATTAAGACTTATTAAATTCGAATATAAGTCTTAAGTTTTTGAATGTTCATTTCATGTTAGCATGATTGAGTATTGATTGGTAAATTGATGATGTTTGAATTAGAGTAATCAAGTTGCTTAGTAAATATTTTAAATTTGAGTTGTTATAGCGAGATTGTCGAGCGTTATGTTTTTAAAACGAGAACCAAGTTTATATTGAGTAAAGAAAACGAGAATTTTATTAAGAAAATAATAATAAGATTTTTTATTGAAAGATAATTATTTAAATGAGAGTTTATACGTATATATATACATAATTGAGAAAAGACGACGTATATTGAAAATAACGTCGTATTATAAATCGAGAAATATTAAATAGTTATTTGAGTTTTAAATTCAAAATTCTTGTTATATGAATTTTATTTGATGAGATTATTCTATGAAACCAAAGTTAATGTTTTTCAAACTAAAGTCAAGAAGTATCGAGTTAACTGTGGATTGCATTTGAAATATAAATCACGTTTGAGTTTATTATGCTTGATTAAAGTTATACGTTGAGTGAGAAATTCGAGTAGCATAATCAAGATGAATGGTATTTTCTCACTAGCGAGAAATACTAAAGTAATATTATTTCTAGAAACGAGAATGAGAGACGAAGTTTATCTAGTAACCGAGTAAAGTTAAATACCCGAGAGCAAGAAAGTCGAGAAAAGATATTGACTTAGGAAAGTTAAAATAAAAGACCCGAGTCAAGTAGAAGACCTTCAGCCGAAACCAAAATCTACTTTACGTCTTACGCGTCGAGAGTTTTGTCCTTATTCGATGTTAAATTGTGAAGGACCAAGCGGGACGGAAAAGTAGCAAGGACGCGAAAGAGTAAGACGCCTAGCTAGAATTTTTGGAAGTCAAGTGGGCTTTTCTAAAACCAAAACTCTGATGAATGCTATTTATTATTGAGTATGCCTATGTGAGTTTTTATCATGTGACTTGCCATTTATTTGAGTTGGTATGATTTATCATCTGCTTGAGATATTATTATTATTATTATTATTGTCCTGTGAAAGACAGGAACCCACGTGTGGTTATTTGAGTTATTTGAGGTGACTGTGTGCTTTACTTCTGTTTAGCCGGTCACAGTGTTTGAGAAGGATGCCTACTTCTCAACACAGAGATAATGTGGTGGATGATTCATACTTGTATGTTCATAATATGTTTGACAGTACTGTCGTTTCAAGGAAAATAAAATGATTTTTGCATTCACAAGTATAACTTTTTAAAATCTTATTAATGCTTGTAATGTTGTGGCAAGGCAAGTTCAATTGTATAGCTCTAAGAGCAAGTTTATATATGTTTTTGGCACATGTTCACTGAGTACAAAGTACTCAGCGCTGCATATATTTTTAAACGTGCAGGTTAGCGGGATGAGGATGGCGTGGACAGCTTGGTGGTGTGTTTCTTTTTAAATTGAGTCGAAAGTTGGCTGGCAATTACATGTCTCCATATATGTAGTTGTTGGGAATTGAGTCGAAGTTTCCGCTGCAATACAATTCAATACAATGTGATTCTATTTTGGATATGTCTGTGATATTACTCTGATACTTGTTGAATTCACGAGCGATGTGCTCGATACAATTTACCGTTTTTCTTTAAACTTCCGTTTGAAGTGAACTCAACATACTTATTCCTTTTTGAATTCCTTATGTAAATTATCTATGCTCGTTGGTGTTTTAATCGTGACTTGGAAGCATGCTTTTATTTGTCATCGCTTTCAGTCAATAATCCCTTGATTCCCCGAGCATGAACCCTTATGTGAGTTGAGTCAGTGTATGGTTTAGTGTTGTACATCGCACATCGGGAGTCGGGTGTGACAGCGATCCAGCCGAGCTTGTAGTTTAACTGAGCTCGTGATCCAACTCAGTTTTTCACGAACTGCTTCCTTCAGTCCGGCTGTCTTCTTCTGCTTGAATCCTGTAAAGAGAAAAAATCTTATGCTCAAAACAGTGTGCTCTAGCTAAGTTCAGATTGATGGCTTTCATCTACTCGGTTGGGGTCAGTTGGATTTTGGGATAAATCAAAACCTTCACTAGTTTTCCCAACAATTATTGCAAAATTTTATAATTCTTTGATGATCATAAAAAAAATATACTATTGTTCGAAATATTTAATGGTATAAAAAAATTATTCGATGTTATTTATTAAAAAAAACTTGGGCTTTAGTAAGAGCTCTTGTAGTCAAAATTTAAATTATTTATTTTTTAATATTAAATTATCAATGGGAGAATTAAAAAATGAATTAATACAAAATTATAATATATAAATTGATTGAAAAAGATATATATATATCGATTAATTTAATAAAAATAATTATGAAGTAGTTAATATGGCTAGAGGGAAAAAAATGTTGGAGGTAAAAAATGGAGAGGGAAAAACATTAGCGCCAAAATAGTAATTAATGGAGGTAAATTAAGATTAAGGAGGGTAACGTACAATTGTCACACCATCTTTGAATTAAATGACCAACCCATTTGGTTAATTAAACCGTACGGTTTATACCAAAAAAAAAAAAGGTTTAAACATTGGACATGTCATGTCCAAAAATCAGTGCCCATCATATATAGGCACAAAACTTTAATTATGTTTTGTAACGTCTACTATTAATTGATAGATTGAAAATAGTTTATAAAATTATAATATACCATTTATGAGTTATTTCCTGAAATTTGCTGAAATGGTACAGTGATAATTGGAAATCATAAATTTGAAATCAGGTGGAGAGTTGGAAAGGAGAAGTGAATTTGGAAAAGCAGACTCTATATAAAGCGTTGATGAGTAAAGTAGAGCAACAAATGCTTGAAATTCAGGCATTGATGGATTTTGGTGGCCTTAATTATATAAACTCCACAACTGATCATTGCGAGTGGAGATGGCCTCGATGTGGAGATAAGTCTAATCTTTTTGAAGGTCGTGTACCGGATTTGGATGTTATTATATGAGAAGAATCAGAAGCACAAAGAGCTATGGCATTCGCCACCTCAGCGGCAAGGCAGAAGCCAAAGAGCTATGGCATTCGCCGTGGATGATCCTCTCGATCAAGGCTATACTTCAACCTCAAGAGCAACAACCAAAGCCGAAACTTGGCGGCAAACACTTAACGTTTCTTCGACAGTAAGAAAAGATAACTATGAGCAATCCCAATACGAATATGAAGAGATAATTTTGAGCAACCTTGAAAGGACCAGCGCACCCCCTTATTCGTGATCAAGCATTCAAACTTTGAATTTTAACACAATATAAGTCGTCCAGGCCTATCGAGCACTCTACATACTATAGATAATGCAATCAATGACCAAAGAAAAATTACAGCAAACACGAACATATAACCAAGTCATTGATTTTGCAACAGGCATCAATCGAACCCACAAAATCTACTAATATCAAGATAATAAGGAAATCGCTCAACCACACTACTGCTAGCTACACAACACAAAACAGTGATGGTTTCGTATTGTGAACCAAAATCACATTATCATTACCAATTAAGAAGGCCTTAGGGATAATGTCTCTGAACAATATTTGACAAATACCAATATTATCTACTACCAGGAATTCCATAACAGTCACTGATATAAACTAATTCAACAAGTTCCCAATAATAATTCAACATACACAGACAAAGACCAGTGAAGGATACACTAGAACTACAGATCTACTGTTGATGAATCAAAACCCAAATTCCATGTAAATGTGACATGTTTGCCCTTAAAAAATATGCTCCTGGAATTCAGTGGAACACAAACAAGCACCAAAAAAGATACTAGCTAGTATAACATAATTTCAGACATGCAGCAATGAGCTTAAATTAAAATACTATCAAAACAGACTAAACTCATATAAAAATAGGCAGTGCCAAATAGAACAGCTTAACAATGCATCAAGTGCGAAGCAAACCTTTACTAAGCCAATGCACAAAATGAACAAAATCAGCCATGAGGGGCAGTATTTAATATTGGATCCCCTTAATATTGGATCGTCAACTACGAAGAGGAAAATAACAAAGACGTATGTACAAGATTTAGGACACACATTACTAACCCGTGCCCACAAACCAAAAGCAAAACAGCATTGAACAATAATTCATAACTGCAAGGGCTACATTTATAATACAACCTACATGTCACACGTAAGCATCAAATGCTGTGATTACTTATTATAAGATGTTGACTAGATATATAACTAATGCCTAGATATGGCAATTAAAACCAGCCAGCAAGCAACTAACTTATAAGCGACTAAAATTATAACCAGCAATTAAGATATGGAGGAAAAAGGCAAATTTTAAAACTTGACAATATAAGCACAAGTAGATGAACCTCACACTAACCCCGAAAACCGGTCAATAATAAAACTCTGTTTAACATGATTCAAACCTAGAATGAGATAACTTGAATTGAGAAACCTCTTAGCAAGGGAATTACATATAATCAAATAAACATCAAAGCCAAAAAACTCTGGACTCACATTCCATAAAGAATGTGAAAAGGAGTGTATGTTCTTTAATCACCCTTTTTGCGGAAGGAACAGCCCTCGGTGAGCCTGGCACGACCACCGGTAGGCTGGCACAGCACCGTCTGGCAGTTGCCGCACACAACAACGGTTTGGGAGTGGCTGAAAACGGTGGTTCTGCATGTACATAATTTCAAACATAGACCAACAAAAAAAAACATAATTTTTAACTAAACCGATAATTCAATTCACAATCTCATGAATCCATCAAAGCTAGGTTCAAAAAATCTAATGGAAATGAAAATACTTACATGTTGAAGCAACCCTGACACTTGACATCCTGCAAAAATCACAAAAGTTCTAATTTAAACTAACTCAAAACAAACATTCCAATTAGAACTGACAAAATAAGAATAGAATTAGTGAAGAAAAAATATCATTACCATAAAGAAAGAGTTAGGGGACTGCACGAGGCGCTTAAGCTTGTGCTTCCTTTTCTCAAGCTCCGCCGGTGGGTTGAGCAAGTCGTAGTCATTGGAGAGAACCTATAAACCAGCAGCAAATTTAGAAATCATATAGAGATAAACGAAATAATCAAGCAGCGATTTTGACAAATGAACGGAAAAATTATCGTAATTAACAATAAACATGTATCATAGTATTACCATCTCTGCTGTAGAAAGTGGATGGGAAGCGCGGCGTGAGAACTAGAGAGACTGCAGCGGAGAAGAGAAGGCGGCAAGCAAATCTAGGTTTTGTGATTTGATTTATATATTGTGGACTTGCCGATTAAAAGTGTTATTGGGCTTATATTTTCAGTGTTAACTTTTATTTAAGTGCAGCTATCGATTATGGAATTCGATTGGGCCGACTGAAATTAACTAATTCGTGGTATCTCAAAAAAATTGAACTATAATAAATAATTAAATTTTAATTGAGAGAATTAAAAAAAAAATGATTACGTATTGATTACGAGTTAGATTCGCGTACCATACTATCAATCACACTTAAGTTTTTGCCACTAAGTTAACTTTAACTAGCATGTAATCTGTCGTCACTTGTCGAAAAGTGACGGAGATTTATCATATTATTAAAATTATTAGACGCAACTATTACTTTGCAAATTGATCTTGCAACTGCATAAACTGAGTTTTCAAGATAATATGAGTTAAAGCTAAAACTACCATATTCCACACCAGAGTACAATCTCAGTCAACGAACTTCAACTGACCCTCAATCCCATAAGTCAATTGAATCCTTAACCGAGTTCACACCTTCGACTGAGTTTTCGCTCCCCCTCCCCCCCCCCCCCCCAATACACCTATAACTCGTATCGGGGCCATCACGTCCTCCCCTTGTTAGGACAACTCAAAGCATTGTGGTCGGGTTGGCAACAGTTGTAGCAAAGTTTGGAACGATACATGCATTCCCCTTGGCGATGCTTGTGGCACGTAGGGCATTGTGGATAAGTGCGTTGTGGTGCTCCTTCTTGCTTGTTCTTGAACTTTTTCTTCTTATTTTATGTGCTCCCATCTCCATGCCCCCACTTTCTTTTCTCGTTTCTCTCTTTGTTCGTCAAAAAGGTAGCTTATCTGCTTCCAAGACCGCTTCCACTTCTTGAGCTCTTCGCACTGCTACACCATAATCTTCTATTCCATGAGCAACTAAAATCCACGAATTTTGGGTCAAAGACCTCTAAAAAACCTATCCGTCTTTTGATCGTTAGTATCGACTAAACGCGTAGCGTAATGAGAGAGTTGGTTGAAATTCCTTTCATATTCCGTGATGGATGATGTTCTTGCTTGAGGTCAAGGAACTCAACCTCTTTTTGATTGGCATCGGAACGTGGAAAGTAGTTGCCGGTGACGATCCTTGAACCCTTCCCATGTCAACTCTTGTCGCTCTTCCTCGGTCATGGAACATCGATAAGACTCCCACCAATGGCTAGTGTCTTAACAGAATTGAAACACCGCGTATGAAACCTTATGCACGTCGGCGCACCCAATGTGCTCAAAGATCCTCCTCACCTTCCCTAATCCATTCTTCCATAGCAAGTAGGCCAATCCTTCCATCGAACCTTGGTAGTGTGTAACAACGAAATTACTTCACAACCAAATTAGTATTGTTTTGCAAATTCACAGGCTGATACTGAGCAAAACCTAGGAGTGTAGCAATAAAATCTTGAATAATGTCTTCACCAGATTTATTGTCATTCTCGACTTCTTTCACAATTTTAGAAAAAAAAACAAATTGTACATCCCGACTAACTAAAATATTGCGGAAGTGATGGTCATATCCATTCTCATGAAAAATGTGAACGTCTAAGAAACTTGTTGCTCGTTTTAACTTTCAGTTCTAACTAAAGTCTTTCTAGACTCTCTCTCTCTCTACTTTTATTTTTCAAGCTTGAGCCTCACTCCTCTCTCTCACCTCATTGCCCCCACCACCATTGGAGAAGGCAGCTCCATTCTTCAAGCTCTTAAGCTTCAAGTTCTTGTACGATTCTCCGATCATTTTTTATTTCGCTACTCCATCGTTGTCAAGGAGAGCTTGTACTTCAAGTCTAAAAGTCCTTCCCTCTCTTTTGTAAAATTCGAAAGTGTCGAACGTTGGGGGAAAGATGTTATAGCTCCATTTTTTTTTTAATCTTGGATGATTGAGGATAGTTGTAATACTTGTTTAATTAAATTTCATCCATGTTTTTGTGTGAATTGGAGCTAGAGCCGAAAATTGGCCTAGTTTGGGGAAATAGGAATCGATGAGCAAGTGTTTTATCTTTATTCTTCACGATCGAGAATATGAAAGTGTAGTAATTAAAGATTGAATCCATGATTTTTTTATTGAATTATTATGGCCAATTCTTTGTCTTTTCTCAAATTCAAATCGAGACCCACCATTTTGTTTTAGGAATTTAAAAGTGATTATAATCTTATGCAAACATATATATATATTTTATAATAAATATTTTGTGTAGGATTATTCTCTGTGAAGAGAGGCCAAAATTATAAGGAAGTAGGTGATTAATTGGAAAGGGTCAAACCTATAAAAATTGGCGATTTTTGATTGAGATTGATTTTAGATGTTTGGTTTGTGAATTATGCTTCTATGTAGGGATGACAATGGGTCGGGTTTTTGTGGGTATCCGCAAATTCTGATGGGACGGGTTTGGAAAATATCAAATGGTTTTAGGACGGGTTTAGGTAGAAACATGCAAACCCGTGACGGATTTGGGTCGGGTTTGGGCAATTACCTCCGGGTACCCGCTACCCAAAACCATTTATATATATAAAATAAAAGATATTATTTGTATAATTTATTATATAATTATAAATATTAGTATGAATATTAATAGATTTAGGGTTTTATATTATTTTCTTAACCCACACACACATTCCGTAAAAGTCGAGTCTTTAATTCTCCTCTATTTCTGTAAATTTACTTCCGAAATATAACGATACAACGGCAACATCAATAATTCATAATCTTCTAGTTAGGTTTTAAGATTTTGTAAGTTCGCAGTACTTTGCTTTGAGATTGATGTTAGTGAAATTTTCTATTGATGTTTATGTTTTAATAATATTTATAATATTTTGTTATTTGATGTTTACTTTTAGTATCAGATTTTTAGTGGGTAATAAATAGGTATTACCCAACGGGTTCGGGTCGGGTATGAATTTTAAAATTATTTTTTAATCGGGTTTGGGACGGGTTTGGGTGTGAAAAATTTTCATGGGTTTGAGTTTGAGAATTGCTTAATGGATGGGCACCCGACCATTGCTATCCCTACTTCTGTGTATTAATATATGGATGCACATTTAATTGGAAATTTCCTAAAATTACTGATGTGAGCACGACCGAGCAACTTACGAATTACAAGTCAAATTTCAAGAAGTAAATAAAATGGGTTGATTACAAATCCATGACAAATCTACATCGCGTCAATTGGTGAATATTATTCAAATTGATTGACAGAATCCTACTTAAAGAATTGGCTCGTTAACAATCAGATTTTGGAGGCCCAATTTGAAGAATAAATGGCTGAATTTTTGTGCACGTGGAGAGGCCTAATTAAAGAGTTCACTTAGTTTAGTAATTATGAGTTAAATAAGTGATTTTTGGAGTCCAAAAGTCATAAGTAGTTATTAAATGATCTAATGAGGGTTAAATAAGTCTATTTATGAGTTTAATTAGTGTCATCAATGATAGGCTACCAAGAGTCATTTTTTCAACCTATAAATAGACTTGTAAATCACTTGTAAGAAAAAGAACCTTGAGTATAAACGAAAAGTGGCATTGTCGTTTGTGAGTTGAATTTTCTTTTATAGAGTATTTCACTTGTTCTCGAATTTATCAAGCCTATATATTGAGCTTGAGCAAAGTCTTGTGACATTCAACCATAACGAGGTTTTGGCCAATTATATTTTTTTTCTCTCTAGGAGGTAATCAAACTGAATTATCGATCTGAGAATCTAGGGAGACCGCTGCCTATTTTTTTGTGCATTTAATCCGGTTCTCTCGAAAACTTCATCGTGTGGTGAGAATGCTAGAAGGCGATGGCTTGGCCGAGAAATGGGACGACTTGCTCCCCACCTACTTCCGATTGGATCGTCGGCTCGATGGAAAATCTACATGCCGTCGAATTGTGAAATAAAACAGAAGAAATTGTTAGGCCTTTATTTTTTTGCAATGTCACCTTCTTTTATAATAAACCCTATATACCCCTAATTCTTTTAATTATTCCATAATTACAACTAACCTAAGTTTTCGCCATCTAAAAGAAAAAAGGAGTCCGAATATCTTGATTCCAAAAGTAAGAAACAATATTCCATATCGAGATTGACCCTTAAAAACGATGATAAACATGGTAAATTAATAGATTACCATTAAAGTTCTATATTTTAATTCTAATTAAAGATCTTTAATTATCTCTATAAATTAGTACTCAAAACCAAGCTAAACCTAAAATCAAATAAATTCTTGCATGTTACAACGTAAAATATACGTGCAAATATGCTTCTCCAGCCACTCTCCACCAAGAAAACATTCTATTACAACTTTTTCCCCACCAAGGAAGAAGAAGAGAGGGAGAGAGAGCGGGCGGAGACCAGAGAAGTTGAATCCGGACAAGGCGGTCATCATGGCCGCGTGTTGGTGGAAATACGAGACCTAGATTGTTTCCCGCCTCCGGTGGTGGATCCCAAAAACCCTTGGGTGATCAAGAAAATCTTAAACCAAGACGAGGTAGCCTCTGGAAAGCTCGTTTTGACACGACACGACACGTTTGAGCACGTCCTGCGGTACTGGTCTTTTGCCTATGTCAACTTCGTCGTGAAGGGGCCAGCAGTGAATCTAGCTATATGGGATGTGACGCAAGAAAAAAATCCTAGGAAATATGTTAAGGTGGGTGATGCATATATGCATATGGTTGAAGGAGATGAATTTCATCTTTATTGCAAGGCGTTGATGGAGGAAAGAGATTTGAAGGTTCGGGATGAAATTGGACTCTATTGGGACATTGATAGATCTTGTTTTGTGTTTAAGTTGTTCTTAAATCTAGTTTAATTATTAGATTAGATATATAGTTTTCTAGTTTTATTCATTGAGAGTACGTTTTAACTCTTTATTTAAACTGCTAACATACTGTAACTTTTACGTTAAACTTTGCTTATTACTCGTTCCAATATCGTATCTTCTTCGTTGAAATGTGGTGCACGCTATTTTATTGCATGTTGTAGTTTGCCTTGTCATAGATTGGGAGATTAAATTTGCAATTCTTTTCCATGGTCTTGATTTCTAAAACTTCTTTTTTTGGGGGGGGATGCGGGCTATTTGATTATTGAAGGAAAAAATATTGGTGGACGGAGAGCGGCAACCCACTCTCCGAAAAATCATGTCTCTCCATCGCCTCTTTCTTAATTTTTGAGCTATTTTTAGATCTTCTTGACTTATTGGTTTAGTGTTGCATGTTTGTTGAATTTTTTTAACTTTATATTTCGTTTTACGTTGCACCTTTCATGCGTGATTGAATCAAATTTACTTAAAAAAATTTAGAAACGATCGATAATCCCAAAAGATGTTCATGTAAATATTACAATTAAAAACTAGCAAGAAAATATTTATAAAAGTATCACGAATGTTAATTTTCGACACCAGAAGTCAACATGAATTTAAAAAAAAAAGAAAAAAAAAAGGTGTTAGTTTTATTTTATAGTTCTTGCATTTCGATGTAACTATCAAAAGTTCACTGCATTGTTCAAAAAATTAACTGTTTGTGATTGAAAGTGTAATTTACTCTACATTTACATCATTTTTCAATTCTAAAATCCAAAACGTCATTTTTACCCCGTTCGATTCTGATGAGGAAGATATCTTTACTAAAATCTAGAAAATAAACAGATTCATAGTAACAAAATAAAACAAAAAAAGGTGAAGGCAAAATAATTACCAGATTTCTCACTGTTACTTTGGAGAAATAAAAAATCACACTAAACTCCAAATCCCAGATTTAGGTTATGCCGTCAAACTCTTGAAACTGATAAAAATGGTGGATTAAACAAAGCTAATTATTCAACTGTGGGAGGTCATAACCGCGTTCAAAATCACAACATAAACCCTACTTCACTATATAAACATGGTAGGTCGATCGAGATAAAAAAACAAATGTGCAGTTTTCGAACTCAAAATGGCGAGTGTTACTGGTAATCTAGCGTTCTGCTATAAAGAAAATATACGAGGGCAGCGGAAATTCACGACTCTTTCTTGCATGGCTACTACTAGCAACGAGTTCAGGAACGAAATATCATCTCTCAAGACTTCGAGTGCAGATGTAGATCAGTTGAAGAAAGCATACCGGAAACTGGCTCTTCGTTATCATCCAGACGTGTGTGATCCGTCCGTGAGGGAGGAATCCACGCGCATGTTTATTGAGCTGCAGACGACGTATGTCAATCTGCTGGATCAAGAATCTAAGAAAACGGTTGGTTCTGAAACGAGAAATAAGTGGGAAAACCAGCTCTTAGAATTGAAGAGACGATCATGTAACAGACGGGAGCAGAAAGACGAGAGCTGGGGATGTCGGATGAGGTCGAAACATCATGGCCCGTGAAACTCACATCTCTCTCTCTCTCTCTCTCATGTTCTTACTGACAGCCATTCGTTCATTGTTCGTTCAAATGTAATCACAGAAGTAATCGAAAAGAATTCTCGGATTCTTTCATTTTTCAATAAAATATCTACTATTTACCGATGCAGAATTTGCCAAAAATGTTTGACAAAATTTCTTCGGAAATGTCTTCTCCACTTATTTGGCCAAGAGCCAAGGCTGCTTCTCTCAGATCAATCGTCCAAAAATCGAGCGGGATCTCTTCCTCAATAGACGACTGCAGCCTTAGGAACGCCTCTCTGGCCCGAACGAGTTGCTCACATTGCCTCTGATGATGACCATAAACTTCGTGATTAATTAAAGCACGATCATTTATAACTATGACACAAGACGGAAAGAACAAGAAGCGAACTAGGTAATATCGGCCTTCCTAGTTTTTATAGTTTCCGTTTTTTCTCAAAAATCGAGTCCAAGTAAATTCCCGGGAATAGGGAGTATATACGGATCAGTGAAGAGTAAGAATGGAAATGAATTTTATTCGAAAGAAACTAACCTGGTTTACGGTCCATTTACGACCCCCATCTGGGATCTTATTGAGACCGACTAACTCAACTATTGCAGATTCCAAATCTGAGATCCCTTTACCAGTAACGGCACACGTGAAAACGTGCTTGTTGAAAGATCTGGAAAGTTTATCGACCCATCCACAAGATGAGGCACAGTCGATTTTGTTCACCACAAGAACAACTGGAGAAGTCGATGAAATTGCCATCTGTATTTACAAGGGAGAAAAGAAACACTAAGCACAATAATTCGGAACCAATTCAATTCAACTTCATCTAGGACTTGAAAGCTGAAAATAAAGATAAATAAAAAAGACGGTGGAAGACGAATAATCGAAAAAGTTCACAATACCTTATTGCTATGAATTCTCTCAAGAAGTCTGTCATCCTCTGAAGTCCACCCCTCAGCTGCACTCACGGTCATAACAATGACATCGGCACCCATTGCAACTGCTTCGGACCTTTCGACACCTTTAAATAACAGAGTCGAGAACAAACGAATCAATAAGATTGATGAAGGAGAGAAAGAAACTTATGTAAATCAAATTGATAAAAAATATCACAACTTTTTACAATTCTCAAGGTTAAAAGATATTAAAAGTGAAATAAGACAAGTTCCAATAAAAATTTGATGAATTTTATCAGTCAAAATCTGATGAAGGCGGTCTTACCAATTTTCTCCACCACATCATCAGTGTCCCTGATACCGGCCGTATCGAGAAGTGTGACAGGAATTCCACCAACAGTAACATTGGCTTCGACTACATCACGTGTTGTACCGGCAATATTGGTAACAATTGCTCGTTCACTCTGTATGCTAAAATTTATTTGCCATTACACGATCAGGCATAGTAGAGAAACAAGACATAAAGCAATGACTACAAATGGAGATTAAAAAATACAACAGCAGATGAGCAAGCATGCTTGTCGTCACATTAAACATATATAGATCAAATTTATATATTTTCAAGACGAACGTAAGGACCTTTAGCTCTTTCATGATATTAGTTAATTGCTAGGAAATAAGCCTTTGAATCATACCTTGCTCCATGCATTAAGAAGGCTTGATTTTCCAACGTTAGGCCGACCAACAATAGCAATCTGAACGGGCGATCAGTGAGGTTACACTACGTATTCAACGAGCATAAAAAGCACGAAGCAAATACAAGTGATAGAATGCATAGAATAGAAGAAATCTTTCATATCACTATATAACCAATAATTTCTCGGAATATTTATCAACAAAAAAAAAGTCATTCGATAAACGAAAATCAATAAACCAGAACTAGATTTTGCTATTATTCAATACCTGCACTCCAGATTGCAGAAGCTTGTCGTAATTGGCAGTTTCCAAAGCACCATCTACTTCTTGCAACATCTTACGTATCTTATCTATAACTAGATTAAGGTCAAGGGGTGGCATCTCGTCATCAAAATCCAGACGAGCTTCAATCTCTGTAAGTAACTCAATGCATTGAGCTCTTATTGATTTCACCATAGAAGAGAAGCCTCCCTGCAACAGTGAAAGGAAATTCAAGGATGATCACATGATTTCAACCGTGACAAGCCTTAGTCGAACGAAGATCCTAAATCCCTAATCCAATCAAAATAAAACAAGGGTTTCAATGAAATGTAAAAATTCCACCTGTAATCCTGCCAATGCAGCATCTGCTGCGGCCATCGACTTAGATGCTACAAGTTTTCCCACATTCTCAGCTTGAGAAAGATCTAGACGGCCGTTTAGAAAAGCCCTGAGAGTGAATTCACCTGAGATATTGAATCAAAATTCAATAATATACCTTGAAATGTCTAAACTCTTTTTCGTATTATTCATAGCTCAAGAAACTAATTATGCATTTGAATGGAAGTAAGACGTGAAACAGATTCTAAGCAATTTTTTCTTTATTCTCACTTTCAAGTTGCAAGAGTTGCTCAAGTGATTTATTTCAATCAGGGACGAAGATTCCAACGCCGTTTATATTATCAAGATAAAAAAAGGGACAAATTTTCAAATAGTTCGAAAATCTAAGACGGTTGTTCCCACCAAATTCAAGTCAATTAATGACTTTATTAGGAGGAAAGTAAGAGGCTTTACGTCTCAAGTGTTGATCTGGCTCCAAAAGGGTGATACAATCGATTCAATCCAGTTGCAACCAAACCAGTTAAGTATCGAAGATACAGTGGTAAGATCATATATTACTCAAGAGATAATTGACCTGGTTCTGCAAGCCTTGCTCCAGCGTCAAGGCAAGCCCTTAACACTCGGCGCAGACACACTTCACTACCGTGACACTGAAGCTCAATCACGTCCTCACGAGTGTAAGATTTTGGTGCCAACATGGGAACTGCCAAAACCTAGTGCAAAAGTAAAACAAACTCATATCAACATAAAAAAGGGGTTTGTCACTAAATAGCAACAAAAGAACGTGAGTACAAAAACAATTTTTTACTAGCCTTAGCATCTTACTTGCCATTGCTTCAAATTAGAAACTTGATAGAACTAGTTTCACTTTGTGAATTCGAATATCATCTACACCAGATCTCAAAACATAGCGCTTCATCGATTCAAATAAAGTTCAATTACATTACATGGTCGTATATACCACACCAACCTCCTACCCCCCACCCTAACTTATGCGCTCACGCACATACACACACACACACACACGAACAATGATACGAGAACACGAGCAATACCTCATCAATGACGTTTCCATGAGAATCCAAAACCTCACCATACTCAACAACGTGGCTATTAGGCCACCAACGAGTACCTTTTCTCCTCTTTCTTGACATCGGCCTAAAAACTTCCCCGGCTATAGAGACTGCTGAAGGACCAGACAACCGGACAATCCCCACCGCACCGGGCGGCCCACCCAACGAAGTCACAATTGCAACAATTGTGCTCGAACTCAGAACTGCCTCTGCACACCTCACTTCTCCATCCCCCAATCTCTCGTCTTTCTTCAGTACAAATGTGTTCTCTAATGGCAAATAAGATTAAAAATAAATAAAAAATGTACTTTTGAAATGTAATTTTCACATTTTATTATTGCAGAGCTCCAAAACATATACTATCAAGCTTTCGATTAAAGATAATAATGCCTCGCTAATTTTTACTTTTTCTACTCATCAATTTTCATTGACAATTTTAACTAACACTCTAACAATTAAAACACAAATCCCACAACAAACTCATCATAACCCACAAAATTTAAATTTGAGAATTGCAAAAAATAAATATCATTAATATTCAATAACTAAAGCGATATTGCTAGTTACCTTTAGCAGCAGCGAGTGGTCGAAGAAAAGCAAGCTTGTAAGAGGTTGAAAAACGGAGGTGAAATGGTGTTGAGAATTTGGTGAAGGTTAAACGGATGAGAGAGCGAGAAGCGTAGCGTTGCAATTGAGAGAGAAGAAGACAACGAAATGAAGATGACGCAGCCATTTTACCTTCAGAATTCTTTCATGTCTGTGCGCATATATATATATATATATATATATATATGGAGTGATTCTGATGGAAAGGAATGTTAAAATAAAAAATAGAAATTAATCTCTATCATTAATATTTATATGGAGGATAGAGATTTGACCTGGTCAAAGCGGATCAAATTCGGGTCAATTCGTTGATTTTTTTATTTTTCTTTTTTTTTACGTTCAGCTCACATGCACCACTTCACATATTGAGATGCACCATTTTATATATTCAGATGCACAATTTTTTTTTACGGTCAGGTCATATATACTATATCATGTATTTATATGCACCACACTATATAATGAGATACACCACATTATATAATGAGATGCACCACTAAGTGCATTAAGATGAACTAGTTTTTTTTTTTTTTTCGTAAAACGTTGTGCATCTAATTACACTATGTGGTGCATCTAATTACATTGTGTGGTGCATCTGGTTACACATTGTGGTGCATCCGTTTTTTTTTTCAATTTTTTTTTTCATTTTTTACATATTTTTTTTCAGTTTTTTTCTTTTACATTTTCCCGGCTCTGCCTCCGCCTTCGGCTCCAATTTTACGACTCCGCTTTCGCTCCGATTACTAATATAAGGATAATCGTCGGGCAACAATTTGGACTTTTTCGGCTCACTCCGAGGCCTTCGGCTTCCCTCGCTCGAATTTTGACCAAAGAAGAAGCGTCAAACAAAAAACGAAGAGGCAAAAAAAAAAAAAAAAAACGGAGGAAAATAAATCTGGAAATTTAAAAAAAAATTGAAAAATTCAGTGCATCTCAATATACATAGTGGTGCATCTCATTATGTAGAGTGATGCATCCGAATATATGAAGTGGTGCATCTTGGATGACTGTTTATTAAAAAATTGAAAAAAAAAACTGAAAATCTTGTGCATCTAATATGCACTTAGTGATACATCTAGTTATATAGAGTGGTGCATCCGAATATGTGAAGTGGTGCATCTTGAGTGACAGTTAAAAAAAAAAAAGTCAACAGGTTGACCCAAGTTTGACCCGTTTTAACTAGGTCAAATCTTGACCCTCCATTACCAATAGATCTATGATGAAGATCTATTCTATTTCTTAGGATAATATTTATTCAAATATCATCTATCTATATATATATATGTGCGTTTTGCATATAATAATATTTTAATAAATTATGTTAAATTTATTATTTAATTTCTTTTTTTAGAGTAAAGGTCTTTCATTAAAAAAAAAGTCCGATGAGTGGGAATTACTTACATACCAATAGTACCATATACGGTGTGGTTCAACTAACCAAAAAAACCTCTCCTTTTAGCAAAATGGATGTGGGACAAAATATTTGACTCTTAAAGAGTTGTTCCACATCGATTTCATACGAGAATTATAGCGGGCTATTTTAACGGCAAAAATCTCTTTGTCTAATTTTTATTTAGAAAAGAAAAATAATTTTGAATATTGTTATAACAATGAAGGTGACGTTAAATATCTTATATTATGAAAGTATATATATAGGGGTTGGTTCACGTACAAAGTATTTTTCTCGTAAAAAATAAAAATAATGCATTTTGTCTATTATTACAATGCATACTCATAATAATGCATTTTTGGATTATTACAATGCATTGGTATGTTAATGCATTCCGTGTTCAATTATAATGCATCGATCAATTTCAACTGTAGATCTATAAAGATCAAGGTCCAGATCGCTTCTTATTTCTTACGGGAAAATGGATTTATATATATAAAAAGTTGAACCGTTGATTTGGAATCGGTCTGTCTACCCCCACAGTCTGAAGTGTCCCGTTAACAACAATTCTAATTTTTGTTGTACTATAATTTATAAAACTCGTTTAAAATTCATATAGAACCCAAATTTAATTAGAAAGTAATTGTGTTAGCATATAACCTGTCGAAAAATCGACGGGAATTAATTATCTAATAAAATCATTAACATTATTAAACACAATATGTTTGTTATACATTTTTCTTTTTGGGGTTTCTTTTTAGGTGAAAATTTTTAAAATTATTGCTTTTGTAATTCAATCATCCTGAATTGTTGATCACAACATATGACATTAATGATGAGTAGAGTTTATCCATCTAAAAATATTTTGAATATATAGTCGTAAATCTTTCAAATCGGATAAATAAGAAAAAAATTTCCTCATTTTTATCTCATATAGTAATAGTTGCTAATTAGGTGACACTTTTATAACAACCTCGACCCATTTGTGTTTGAATTCATCCATTAGTGCGGGCCCGACCACGGTGATTTTTTAATCGAATAAAATAATCTACATATTTAGAAAAAGAAGTATTAATTTGGTAGTGAGATACGATGAATCAAGAAGAATAGTTTCATCCCTTCTATTTGTGAAATCGTCTTGTTAGTTTTATTAAATGAAATCATACTCTATATAGATATGATCAATTTAAGAATTTTTTTTAATATTATAATTATGTCAAATAATAATTTGACCAAATTAAAAAAATAATAGCAAATATAAAATTATTGGTGGTGCAAAGTAATAGTGGATTATTAGTTTCTTCATAAGAAATAATATTAATGTGATTAACATTCAATCATCTCGAGTCGTTGACCACATCAGAGGGAGAATGATGATAATGAGACTCAAGTTTATCCACTCGAATATGTTCAGAATATATAGCCGTAAACCTTTCAAACACAATTAATAAGTAAACATTTCCCTACTCATTCGTCGCATATAGCAATACTTGCTAATTAAATGACGCCTCCATAACATCTCAAATTGTGTTTGACTTTATCTACCCATGCAGCGGCGGCCACGAGACAAATAACTAATTTCAAATTGGATAAAGTAATCTACATATCTTAGAGAAATAAATATTAATTTGGTGGTGAGATCTAACGAAGCAAGAGGAATTGTCTCGTCCCTTCCATCAAATGGAATCATATGTCTTTATAGATATTGATTACTTAAAAAAATACTCTAAATATTGTAATTAAATCAAATAATAATTTGTTCAAATTAAAAAAATAATAATAATAAATAAAACTATTAATGGTGCAAAGCTATAGTGGAATCTCAATCAATATATAATTGTCATGTTGATTGAGAGCACCATATTCATCCACATATTTAGGTGGAATTTTAAGAAATTTTATTTTTTACAACATAAATACTCATCTTACAATTTTGCATATTGTTTATCTTTACAATCTAGATTTCTCAGTCACAATGAGCTCCGTCGAAGATCTCAATAATCACTCCATCAAGTATCAACTTCCAAAGGAGGATTTGGATTTCTTAATCATTATCACTTTGGACGAAGACTCAAAACATGGTGGATGAGTATGACACCTCCATGATGTCGTGGTGCTGAAGCCTTTCCACTACCGTTTATTCTTGTTATAACTCATGTGTAAAAAGTTTTTAGATTGTATACTAATATGATGTTTTATAAGAAAAAAATATTTTACTTTTTATTTTAAAGTATGAACTGATGTTGGATAAAAAAAAGATATATGTACAAATATTTGTTGAAATCATTTAAGAAAATTATTTCCGAAAAATAAAACACCCATGAAATACTATTAGAAACTTCATTCCTAATAATGATTGAAATGACAACATCTAAGCAATTAAGGCATGTCATTGTTGTACTAACTACGAAACAACTATGACAAAATTGGGGACACGGGAGAAAGGGTTGTCCACCCACATATATTTATATTATATTTTCTAAATTCTAAAATATATGCAAAGAATGTAATTTTTAGTTGATTAATAAATTAAAAATATATATCGTACATTAACTTTTATGAAAATTTGAAGTTGAAAATATATTAATTCACTTCATTGCATTACAACCTCTACTACTTCTTCTAAAGATTTTCAAGAGCACTTGAAATCAAAATATTGTTGGAATCAAGAGAGAAATGATTGTAACGGTAGAATACACAATGTATAAATTATACAAAAAGCTAACAATCCAAGGATTATATTGTTAAATGATATTTTAAATTCATACTAATATGATTGTCTAAAATATAGGCTATTAAAATGATAACAGAGACAATAAAAATTATTGTTATCTATGTATATATTCATTATAAATATTTAACTATAAAGTGTTCATAAAAATGTCTTATATCAAACTTTCAAAACTAAAACGTGTACAAATTTTGTTGAAAATAAAATAAGATCTAGAAGTTAAGTTGTTAAAAATTTTATGATTCCTAATAGAAATTTTAGTGGTAAATGTGCTTGTAGTGTATAGATAGTAAAATTTTATGATTCCCAATAAATTCTCATTCACTATAAGAAATATTTAATGGAAGACACTCGATCCTTGATGTCGTGGTGAGCCCAATAGATATGAATGTGAATTTAGTCATGAAACCGACAGGTCAGTCCAAATTGATCGAGAAAAAGTATGATTAGAACCAAAATTGCTTAGAACCAAAATCATGAACTGAGTAAAAGAAGAGCTGCAAAATCAGTCTGGGTACTGGATAGCAGATGTTCCAAGCACATAACACACCAGAGAAATCTTCTTACAGACATCAAGTTTCGAGAGGGAGGAATTGTCACTTTTGGTGACGACTCCCATGGTAAACCCAAAGGGATTGGTACATTCGAAACCGACTTAGTGACTATAAAAAATGTTTCGTTGGTCGATGGATTGAAGCATAACTTGCTCTCCATAAGCTAACTCTGCGATAATGGTTTTTCTGTGAAGTTTGATGCACATGGTTGCAGGGTGAAAGATGTCATGACCAAGCAGATTCTCATATTTGGTAGACGATTTTTATCAGGTGGAGTATACTACACAGACTGGTCGAGAAGTTCACCAAGAAAAAGAAGTATATTCTTTTGAAGATGAGGCTGGAGATCTCATCACAAATCAAGGGGGAACTTTAGAGTCAACAAATCAAGTGCCAACTCCAGCTGACACTTAGCCAGTATCAGTAACTGACCAACATTCAAGTCCTGGGCTCTCAAGTCCAAGACCAGTCAGCTCCCCAGTTCATCCTCCATCTCCAACTAAGGACAAAACTGAACCAGAAGTCAGACCTCTAAATCCGGCACCTTCAACATCTCCAAGACTAGATTACTCCATCACAATGCTTGAAGCTGCTAAGCAAGCTAGGAAAAATAAGAGATGGTATGAAGATCACATCAAAGATGTAGTGAGGAAATCTGGAAGCTGGTGTTCGAACCAGAAGATCAGCTCAAGTTGTAGATCCCACAACATATGTTCATACTCAGTCCACTCAGTCAGAAACTTCAGCTGATAAAGAACTAACTTTGGTACCACAATACGCTGATGAACTTAGGATACTTGGAAAGTTTGATCAGGTAGGAGATGTGCTTGAACCCAAAGATATCTTGGAAGCTTTAGGATGTATCCACTGGACTCAAGCCATGTAGGAAGAGTTAAATGAGTTCCTCCGAAACTGTGTTTGGAAACTTGTTGAGAGACTTGAAGGAGTAAATGTGATTGGTCTGAAGTGGATATTTAAGAATAAACGAGACACCATTGGATATGTAGTGAGAAACAAGGCTAGACTGGTGGCCCAAGGTTATTACCAGTAAGAAGGGATAGATTTTGAAGACTCCTTCGCTCCAGTTGCTCAGCTTGAAGCAATTCAGATTTTCCTAGCCTATGTCGCTTACTACAAATGCAAGGTTTACCAAATGGACGTGAAGTGTACATTTCTTAATGGCAACATCAAAGAAGATGTTTATGTGGAACGACCTCCTAGTTTTGAAACTGGTGACGGTAGAGTCTACAAGCTGAAGAAAGTGATATACGGACTGAAACAGGCTCTGCGTGCATGGTATGACACCTTGTGCGGCTTTCTACCAGAGTCTGGATTTCTCCGAGGCTCAGTCGACAAAACACTCTTTACCATCAAAGTTGGAGAAGACATCCTGGTGGTACAAATATATATCGATGATATCATATTTGGATCAAAGTGTGAAGCTCTTTGTGAAAAATTCTCCCAACTCATGAAGGAAAAGTTCGAGATGTCCATGATCAGAGAGATGAACTATTTCCTTGGGCTGCAAGTCAAGCAGTCGCCAGAAGGAATATTTATTAATCAGTCCAAGTACACAAAGGAGCTGATTTCCAAGTTTGGACTTAACTCAAGCAGAACAACGAAGATAATGAACACCAACTGGAAGATCGACCCCGGCCAGGAAGAAAAGCTTGTGGATGCAAAAAAAGTACAGAGGGATCATCGGTTCGCTACTATATCTGACTGCTAGTCGACCAGACATCTCCAATGCAGTCGGAGTCTGTGAAAGATTTCAAGTTGAGCCTAGGAAAGCTCACATGCAAGCATCAAATAATATCATCAAGTGCCTCAAAGGGACAATTCATATGGGGATATGGTACCCAACTGATGATAATATTGAACTAAGAGGCTACTCAGATGCAGAGTTAGTTAGAGATCGAGTTGATAGAAAATCAACCTTAGGTTATTATCAGTTCATGGGAAGTAAGTTAGTTTCCTAGTTTTCGAAGAAATAGGTGTGTGTTGCCACCTCCACAACTGAATCAGAATATATGGCTGCTGAAAGCTACTACATACAAATACTCTGGCTGAAGCAACAACTCTGAGACTATGAAGTGGAAACAGGACAAGTACCCATCTTCTATGACAGCTCAAGTGCTATAACCATCACGATGAATCCAATTCATCACTCTAGGACTAAGCACATCAACATTAGACATCACTTCATCTGTGATCATGTCGAGAAAAAAGACGTCATTGTTGAGAAAATTCACACTGACATTCAAAGGGTTGATATTTTCACAAAGTCTTTGGTGGAAGCTCAATTCAAGATGATGTGTCAACTCCTTGGATTGCTCAACCCAACTGAAGAAAAAACCATAAAGATGGAGATTACAAGTTGAGGGGGAATCTCAACTTGAGGGAGAACTCTACAAGTTCGCTGCCCCATTCAGTTTAGCGAAAAGATAGAGTCAAACCTCGACGGAACTGATGACTCGAGTTAGTCGAGTGTATTAAGGAGAAAGTCGAGTTCCACGCTGACTGAGTGGTACTTTGTATTAACTTGTTCCTTATTTTTAAGGCGGGTGTTTTGAAGTAAATTCAAACATCTATTTACAAGTCATTCAAAAATGAATTAGCCCAGCGGTCTCATTCAATGAAAATCAAGTCTAAATCCATAGACCATGCTTTTAGATTGCGATTGGGCTGACATTGAAATACCTACTCTCCTAATGCACGCGAGTGTCGCTCACAGCCTTTCACACGTTCCATCACCATCATTCCTGAAAGCAGCTTTTTCTGAAACGGTGCATTCAATACTGACATTTATCCCAAAGAAAACTGCGAGATTTAATCTGATCTGTCGATAAGGATCCAATTCCTCCTATAAATAGGGGGTTTCACAATTTGTTTAGCTCATCAATAACAAGATTTTCTGCCTTATCTCATGAAATATTTGCCTTGAGGTTTTCTATTGCTAGGGTTTCTCTTTCTCTTCAGAAAATCCTACCCAGATCGAGAATATGCCTTTCCACTTTGCAAAGCGGTTATCTTCTCTCGCCAGCCCTGAATTAGTACATCAATCGGTTCAGCAAGAACGCTATGTTCGTGGCTACATGAGATGCAGACACTTCAAAGGACGACTAATGAAGTGGGCGATTCGTGGTGTCAACCGGCTAATGCAGATCCCAAAGGTGTTCATCCAATTGCATATCATGCATTTCGCTCATACGCAACATCGTTGAGGTTACCCTTATTTTAACCTCTTCAATTATTGTGAGATGAAGATCTGCAACCCCTTGTCACGAGGACAAGTCGATAGTAACCTGTGTATCAGGAGTCCCGATCAAACCCAGACATTTACTCCTGAGACAGCCATGTGCAAGGCCTTTCTTGTTCACCAACTCATCTAAGTTGAGGTTCCTTCCACCAGAGTTACCTCATCTGCCATCGTAGATGGTCTAGAGGTCAACAAGGTTCGCTCATATCTTGAGTGTTTGTTGAAGGAAGGGGTGATTTCTGCCTTCTGGCAAGTCGAACCCTGAATACCTCCTGTGAACCTTCTCCCTCATTTATTTTTTGCTTATGCCAAAAAGGAGGAAAAAGTTGGCTAACTCTCCTTTAGAGTGATATTGTTGCAGTACTTTAGGAGAACGACGCACATGAATGGGGATCGTGAAGACTGAAAAAGAGTGTTGATAGGTGGTCAGTTGCCTCGCCCTGTTGCTTGAGGCATTCAATCAAAATTGACCTCAACCACCAGCCTTCAAGAAGCTTTGAAGAGGAAGACCAAAGCTGAAGAGGAGAAGGCTGACGAGTAATCAGTTGCCTCGCCCCGTTGCTTGAGGTATTCAAGTGAAATCGGAAATGAATACCTTCAACTGACATCAGCTGTTAGCCTTGGAAGATGAAGACGAAGACATTCTTTGAAAAAGAAGAAGGAGTCGAAGATGAAGACCGTAAAGTAGGTTAGAATGTTAGGACTGTAGTTATAGGAACTCAGTTGTAACTGTAATCACTCCCCAACTTGTTATCTATAATGATAAGTTGTTGGTTGTTAAAAGGTCTTCAATTATTAACTTCACATGATGATAATTATCTCGTTGTCCAAGTTTGAAGTTAATTTATATATTTATCTTGTGCTAACCCCTTTCCTCTTATAGACTAGAATTCACTTCGTTTTTTTAGTCTTAATGACATTAGTTGTGTGGTATCAGTTATGAAAGTTAGGTGGTGCCAGTTTAAAGTTTTGGCATCATCAAAAAGGGAAAAATTATTGAGAAAATTAGTAAAGGTTTTGATTATCCCAAAACCCAACTGACCCTAACCGAGTAGATGAAAGCCTTCGGTATGAACTTAGTTAGAGCTCACTGTTTGAGTGTAGAGATTTTTATTTTTATAGGATTGAAGCGGAAGAAGTCAGCCAGACTGAAGAAGACAGTTCATAAGGAACTTGGTCAGCTGGACCTCAACTCAGTTGACTCCATAACTGAACCGTGCAACTCAAACGTGAAGAGAAATTGTGTTGAATTCAGATGTCACAAAGCTGAGAAGAGAAGACTTTGAAGACATTGAAGGCAGAAGAGTTGGAGTCCAAATTCAAATCTACTCGGAAAGCACAAGTTAGCTTCAAAACTTTCTATAAATGGATCGACAACAGAGACGCGTAAAAAGTGAAGGTCACAATTGTCATTTTAAGAAGCAGGTGGAGTGTCATGCTTTTGGCAGAGATCAAACGGCTCTTTCCAACGGCTAATTAGATCTCCCTCTATATAAATAGAGGTCTCCACATTGAAAAAGAGAGAGAGAGACACAAAGAGAGAAAAGCGCTGAGTGAAGATATTCAAGCAAAGCAGTAGACAACCACTCTCTTCAAAGCAAAAACAACCAAGTCGAAGATACAGTAGAAGTCGAGTATCTACACCTTCTCCTGTTCTTTCATCTAGCTTCTCAAAAAACATTTTCTTTGATCGAGTCTAGAATATAGGTTTTTGCATATTTATTTCTGAGCAGACTCTCTCCCAAAAGATCGAGTCTCTAAGCCTTAGGAAGAAGCCTCCACTTCTCTCTATGTAGAAGGCTTCATAGTTGGAAAAACCCTCAACCCCTAAACCTCAGGTCTGTCTTTGAACCCGCAATCAAAGACAATAGGTCCATTAGAACCCACAATCTAAGACTAGGTCCCTTAGAACCCGTAATCTAAGACCAGACTGTACACTTGCCCGCAAAAGTGTTGTAAGGTTTGGTTCGAACCCGTAATCGAACTGGTTAGGTTGCTTGGTACCCGCAAACCAAGTGGAGCGTTTCATAAGCACGCGTAAGCTTATCTAGTGGATTACTTCCCCGAAAAGGAAGTCGTGGATGTAGGAGGTCAATCCTTGAACCACATAAAAATACTTTGTCATTTATTTCCAGTATTTACTTTCAGTATTTACATTTCAGTTAACTAACCAACTGACTCTGCATACAAACTGCACATTTACAAACTCCACTAAGTTGTGGGAACTTGACCTTCCCCGTTTTCATAAAGGTTTCAGTTTAAGTAACGAGCTTTAATTTCCACCAACTTCCGCATAGCTTAACTCTTTGAAACCTCAGTTAGATTACAAGCTAACCTTCAGCCAAAGAAGTTAGATGTGCACCTGACTGTGTGATCAGCTCCAACTGATTTTCTCAGTTGTTGAGCCAACTGACCTGAGCAGTTAACTCAATGAAAAGATTTCGTAATCGAAAAATTGCTACTGGTGTATTCCCCCCCTCCCCCCATACATCAGATACTCGTTATCGAGACCGTCACACACTATCAAATGTTTGGGGTTGCTCAGTCACAAAATCAAATTGAATGAGGGATCGTCATCATGCTTATTAAAAATATCGATCCATCGAATGAGTTTTGTAATGGCATCAGGATGATAGTAACTAAACTCGAGGACCGCGTAATTGAAGCCAAATTAATTTCAGAAAAGAATGCGAACGAAAAGTTTCCAATATCAAGAATGACCATGAGGATTTTACTCAGGGCCTATCTCTTTCCAACGTGGAACTGTATCTCCCGCAACATGTGTTTAGTCATTGTCAGTTGTATGTTGCTATCTCACTAGTCACTAGCAAAAAAGGGTCTCGAAATTTTGATCTATGGCGATGACGGTAAGACGCATGACACAACAACTAATGTGGTTTATAATGAAATTTTCAGCAGATTGTGATGTATTTCAATATTAATTATTTTAAAAAATGATTATATTGATTTATGCATGTGTTAACTTTAATTTTTTTTTTGATTTTTTAGAGCTAAAAGAAGTTGAGAGAAATTGAATATGTCCTCTCTTTTGACTTGAATTCTTATCATTGTATATAATGTAACAATTGGCTTAATGATTCGTAGTTGTACTATAACTTTAAACAAATTATTTAATTATATTTAAAAAATGAAATATTATAATGTTAAGTGATGGACCCGTCATTAGTTTACCAAATACAGTAATGATTGTGTAATCAAGAATAATTCATCATTAATTAAGATTAATTGATAAACATAATTAGTTACTACTATTAGTTTATAGTTTGAACAATTCATGGTGCTAACAATCAAATACTTTGTTGTGTATGATTTTTAATATATATTTAGATGTTGGTACATAAAGTTTCATGGTAAATAAGAGTTATATATTATTCCCAAATCAAATTAAATAGGACTTGTTAAAATTTGTGGTTAATTATTATTAAACCCTGTAAATTCAAATAGGTATGTTATGTTATTCTAGTTAATGTTGTTTTCTTAACAAATTCTAATCGGTATTGTTATTTATTTAATATCTAATTTATATTGCTAAATTCTATTTCTGTACGAATTTGACGTAGTATTTACATGACATGCTAATTTAAATATATTTTTATATGTATCAGAATTAATATAAAAATATGGGCTGAAAAAAATTCATAATTTAATAAATTTTATCAGACAATATGGGCTCAACTCTCTCTCTTACACATCAGAAGAACTAGACAATTCTTGCTCAACTCAAACTTCCTCAATGAACTTTGATAAACATGTCTGAACTGCATCAGCCACAGTAAAAAAAATACGATCTTCACCAATCAAATTAGCAACATTTGATGCGTGCACCTTGTCCATCACCACTGGTCCCGGATTAGCAAGAACTAGCTGTTTATACATTACAAAAAATTCGAGTTTCGATGTCATGACATTATAATATTTTCATTCAGAAATTAGGCCTCCATTTTTCATTTATCAAGTTGAGCTCAGTACCTGAACTGATCTCTTCTGCAAACTTCTGTGGAGGTCCTCGAGGGCATGGATGCCACTCGTGTCGATGTCAGTCACGGCTACAGCAGTGAAGAAACAAACTAAGTCGATCAACACAATGAGCCTTAAGGAAACTTTCAAGACAAATGAGAAAGAGTTGCTTACGTGACATTTCTACGATCAAAAACTGAATTTTGGGGAGGCTGCTTGTGTTTAGAAGCTCGTCTTCGTCTGTTAGCCACCTTAGTAGCCTGCGGGAGTCTAGAAGGTTACGTTTCATTGATAATACACAACAGAGTATTGAAAGCACTTCATATTCAATCTATACTTATTATAAAAGAGCCTTGTTTACAAAATTTGGTTTACCTATTATGTCCCTATTATATATCTAATTTAAGGGCAATAATGTAATATCATATTATAATATTATATTTATTTGATATACTAATATATAATTATCATTCTAAAACTAACCACCATTCCCCTATATCTTATAGATTTGAATTCCTAGCATCTCAATTTCTTACCACAGCATATGTATAAATCAAGTCAAATTCTATACAATATATTTCCCACGCCTCTACAGCAATATATTCTATATATATGTGAGGTTTCATATTTATAGTGGTGTAATGATTTATTCGATAGCACATATATATGTATATATATATATATATAGCCCGTTGAAAATCAACGGAAAATTATTATTAATAAAATTAAAAAATAAATATGGTTCGTTAATTATTTTATAGTTTTTCGAAGGTAAATCATTACGTAGTTTTATAAGAAAATTTTATATATATATTTGAACATGCATTTTTGTAGAAAATTTGAAAGCACTATTTTTTTTTTTTGAAAATTGATGAGGGTCAAAAGTATATTTTGCTCTCAAAGAGATTGTTCCACGTCGATTTCATATGAGAATCGTGGTGGATTCTTTTGACAACAAATATCTTTATGTTCTATATAGATTTAACATCCACGGTTTTGATTTTTGTGGCATAATTTGACTAATTAATTTTTATTTTATTTTTAAAGCACAATAGTACTTATTGGCAAAGGTCCCATAACCAAATGGATAATGATTTATTTGGTCAACTAAATAATTGGCCAAATTAAATCGATAGTGAAATATAAACTTTTATTCCCTAACTAATAAATTGATCAAACAAAATTGGTGGTGCAAAGGATGGAAAAAAAACACATTGATTCTAAGTAATTATAGATTTTTCAATAAGAAGTTTGATTAAAAGCCGATATGAGATGAAAGATTAACTATTAACATTCCAGATTAATAAATAAATATTATATTATTTTGTTCATTCACGTTTTTATGTGAAAGTTGTAATATACTCTCTCCATCCACGAAATGGTTGCCATATTATGGTCGACACGAGTTTTAAGAAAATGGTAGGTAGTAGTGTATTATAGTGAGTATTATTGTGAGTGGAGTAAGGGTCCCACAATAAATGTGAGTGGAGTAGCAAAAGTGACAACCATTTCGTGGACAAACTTAAGTAGCAAAAGTGGCAACCATTTCGTGGATGGAGGGAGTATTGAATATCGAATCTTATACAACTAAATTAAATTTATTATATATAATAAGAAATAAAATAAATAATACTCCCTCTGTCTAGGTTAGTATGACTATTTTCCTTTCTTAGCCGTCTCAACTTAGTATGATGTTTTCTTTTTAGGACATGTTTTTTACCTTTTTGCCGTTAAAAGTTCTAAATATTTAGTCTTATAAAGTTTTGCCATCCACTAAAAAATTACCAACACATTATAGATGGGTCCCTTCCTCCACTTAAAATACCCCTACCAAAAATTTATCTATTTTTTCTTAAAACTTGTGCACGGGCCCCACACCATACTAAGTATGGACGGAGGGAGTAATATATAGAATATAAAGTATGATAAAATTGCTTTTGATTCAGAAAATTTGAGAATTTGGATAAATGAGAATTGAGGAAGTTGAGGAGTGTCACATAGGAGATAAGAGTCGTTTTGGTATAATAATAATAATACTAATAATAATAATAATAATAATAATAATAATATATTATTATTATTATTATTATTATTATTATTATTATTATTATAATAATAGAAGATGGTGATGATGATGATGATGATGATATAATAGATTTGGGCATGCAATAAATAGTATATTAATAAAATATGTAGTTAAATCGATCTAGGCTAAATACATTTTTACATTAGAGAGTGAAACTACGATTAGCCCTCAGATTAAAAAAAAACAATGGATTTGATATGTGATAGATTTTATTTCCATACCATATAGTATAATATAATATAGATTTTTTTTAGGAAACATAATATAGAATATAAATATTATAAATATGAATTTTAAATTCATAAAATTTGAGATTATATAAATAAGAATGGAGTAAATACTTATAATCTGTGTATATTTTTATATCTCACAATTAGTTTGTACCACCAATTTAATTTGATTATTTAATTAATTGGCCAATAAATAATTATATTATTTTTAAAAATTGTCTAATAATTAAATTTATCAAATAAATAGTTTAATTTAAATATCAAAGTTAAAAATCTTTGTTTTTTTTAGCCGACAATACACAAATAA
Source organism: Schizonepeta tenuifolia (assembly GCA_029490685.1). Lineage (NCBI taxonomy): Eukaryota > Viridiplantae > Streptophyta > Magnoliopsida > Lamiales > Lamiaceae > Schizonepeta > Schizonepeta tenuifolia. Next base: position 91,474,282 of record CM055957.1, on the reverse strand, counting down.
TTAAATAAACCTTATTTATTTATCTACAAATTAGATTTATCTAATAATAAAAGGATTATATTACAATCGTTATTTTTTTAATGTCTAACTACTTTGGCTTCATAATTGAAACTTTGTACAACTTTAAACCATAACAAAATAATCTAATATGAAAAAGATTAGAAAAATGAAAAGGCATGTTTTATAAGTAATTCAATACAAAAGAAACAAACCAACAATACTGCTTTAATCTCTTTATTGTCTGAATCTCCTAATGCTAGCACTATCAAGGATTTTAGGCCGATTGCTTGTTGTAGTGTGCTTTACAAGATCATTTATAAACTGCTAGCAAATAGAATGCAAGGGGTGCTTCCTAATATTACGAGTGAGAGCCAATCAGCTTTTATAAAAGGGAGGGTCATTTTAACATCATCTTAAGCCATGAAATTATCAAGGAATATAGACATTTATCTCCTCACTACATGGTAAAGATTGATATCCACAAGGCCTACGATTATGTATAATGGCCTTTTTTGGGATACTTAATGCTTGAAGTTGGATTCTCATACAACATTGTAAAGTGGATAATGGCATGCATTAGTACAGTGTCATATTCTATATGTGTGAATGGGGAAATGACAACTCGTTTTAGAGAAAAAAGAGGAGTGAGGCAGTCCATACCTATTTGTTATTTGTATAGAATATTTACACAGAAATCTCAAAGAGGTGGAAAAGGAAAGATACCACCCAAGATGCAAGAAATTTGTCTTGCTTGAAGTATGTTCTGCAAATTACCTTCTCCTATTTGACTGAATTTGGCTTGGTAATCCTTTTCCAAATTCTCTAAAGTTTCTGGACTCAAGGCTAATCAAGCCAAGAGCAATATATGTTTTGGAGGAGTGCATGCAGATATTCAAGAGTGATTTTGACTGAATTTGGCTTGGTAAAAGGGAAATTACCATTTAGATATTTGGGTGTACCATTGTCTTCAAAAAAGTTGATAGTTATACAATGTAAACCACTTATTCAGAAGATCATGGCAAGAATAGAGAATTGAGCTTCTCGATTCCTTTCTTATGCAGGAAGAGTGCAACTTGTGAAGTCAGTGCTCTTTGGCATATCGACCTATTGGAGCCAGGTATTTCTTCTCCCTCAAAAGGTTATTAAGGCCATTCAAACTACATGCAGAATATTCTAATGGACTATGAAGGCAGAAAATTCTAAGAGAGCCTTAATGGCATGGGAGAAGGTTAGCTTACCAAAAAGTGCAAGCGGGTTAAACGTTATTAATATGTATTTTTGGAATGAGGCTGCCATTTGAAAGTAGTTTGGTGTGTATCTTAGAAGAAGGAGACAATATGGATATAATGGATACATGGCTTCTATATAAAAAATCAAAACCTACAATGATCTACTGTAATATGGCCCCGCCAAAGAATATTTTCATCACTTGGCTCAGCATTTTTGGGCAAGCTAATGACTTGTGATGGCTTGAGCAGATTTGGGATCCAAGTTGATCCTACATGGAGTCTTTGTGAGTTAGAGATGGAGTCCATTAATCATCTATTCTTTCATGCTCCTACTCGAAGATTGTTTGGTTAAATAAAGTTTGTTATTTACCAAAAAAAAACAAAACAAAGAAACTATATTAGTACTTAAATTGTATTGTCAATGGCATCAAGTGAAGAACCCAAGACAAATCAAAGACAAAGGAGGGAAAAACAATCAAAATAAAAGAAAAGAAACTGAAAAATAATTAAAAGGCTTAGCAAACTGGAGCATGTTGAAAATAACATCTCTGAGTTGCAGTCTTAAGAAGTGCAAGGAAGACAAAAATAAAAATCACCAAAAATAAGAGTGAAGATTATATTAAGATTCCAAACGACTACGACTACGATGAACAAATTAACATTTAATAAACTATAATCCGGCAGTAAAAACAAAAAGGAGAAATGTTCTCCACTCATCAAAATCAAGAAGAGATTTGTTATGAATATAGATTCACAATTAATTTCATTAATTGAGATGCATAAACAATGATATAGTTGGTTTTGGTTTTACTCTATTATTTAATTTTTATTAGTACATTTACTAAATTTTTGCGCGATCACTCTTCAATTTTTAGCATATTAATCCCATCTATTTAATATCTTCTTGATTTATAAATTTAATATTTAACTCTTACGTAAGAAAATTAACATCATATGGAATGTAAATTCGATTATCAATAAACAAAGTAGAAAAGAAATAATTGTATTATATTTGCTCTATATTCAAAAGAAAGAATAAACGTGCTAAACGTGCAACGCACGTTGTCTGTGCTAGTTTTCCTAAAAGCCATCTAAGTAGGAAATGGAAATCATACACATTGGTGGAGAATACATTTGACTATACTCATTAGACCGTTTTATTGAAAATAAGCAACAGAGTATTGAAAGTAGTTCGAGTTAACAAGTCTGTGATCCAATGTACTAATGAATAACACATGAAGTGGAAAACTTATAGTTCGAAATTAGAGTCCTCAAACATGGTCCATACTGACATGACCTAATTAATGTTTTATCGAACTAGTTTTAATAGGTATGGAAAAATTCAAGCTGGCCCGGCCTAGCTCGAAATTCATGGTAGACCCCAAACAGCCCACAATTTGGAAAGGTCTACAACATCTAAAAAGTTGTCCCAACCAGCCCAAAATATCCTAGGTGGGCGCTTAACGTGACCCAAAAATTTGACACCACCCCCACACAACTTGCTTTTCATTAACAATAAGCGGCAGAGTATTGAAAGCAAGTTTGTGTAATAATTAGATCAGGCAAAACTAGCCAGCCCGGCCTGGCCCGATTTCATTGCATTATGGATGTTGTTTCGGGCCTCAATTTTTTTCGGTCGGACAAGATTCCGGCCTAGTCAGGTATTTTTCCACATCTAGTACCAATGAATATAGTTGGAACTTCGGTAACATAGCATCTATCTCATTTATAATACGCGAGAGAGTATTGAAAGCGGTCGAGATTAGCAAGTTAGTAAACAAATGTACTTACAAAAAGTGGAAAGATTTACCTCTCTCTTATATAGTTAGAATTTGAGAAGTAAATTGCAGAATCAACTCTTATAATGAGAACTCCTGCAACCTTAGTTGCCTCTGGATATTGTTGAATATTCCTGTAAACATTTGTGCCTGGGATTTTTCCAAGCAGGGCTGTTCTTGGCCTAGTCACTTGCAACAACAGCTTGGCGAAAGAAATCGACACCTAAAATCAAGCTTGACAACATTTATGTCAAACTCGAGACCTTTCTTCCGAAAAACGACAAGTTTAACTAATCCTTACCGCGATCAAGAGGCCAATCTCCACGGAAAAGAATACGACTCCAAGAAAGGCTCCCATGCAAGCAATGAAATCAAATTTGTCGATCTTCCATATCAGAATCGCAGCATCATAGTCGATTAGGCCAATGACAGCAGAGATGATAATGGACGAGAGGATGGCATTCGGTGTATACTCAAAAAGAGGAGTGAGAAAGAGCAGTGTGAGAAGCACAACAATGGACATAACTATGTTTGATACTGCAGTTTGGCATCCGGCCATGTAATTCACTGCAGACCGCGAAAATGAACCTGCAACGAAGAATTATAAGTCTCGTATTTTATTTCATCGAGCACAACTATATTGACATACCTGTAGCAACATAGCAAGATGTCATCGAACCAGCTATGTTCATTGCTCCAAGAGCCACCATTTCTTTGTTTCCATCTATTTGATAGTCTTTCATGGCAGCAAAAGTCCGTCCAATCGCAACTGCTTCCTTCAAAAAAAATCAAGAAATCGAAAAGGTCTAAATTTCTCTTTTTCAATCTTCGAATATCATAACAAAAGTCTAAAAAAAAAATAACAGAAAACACGTACTGTTAAAGCAACCATGCCAGCCACTATCCCAATTCGAACACCTTTCCAGAGATAATCCTTCGTGAAGTATATTTCATCGACAGACGGCCTATTTATGCCTCTTTCTATATGTTTTACCTTTTTTCAAAATACAAACGTGTCAAAAGAAGGTCGAAAAAGAACAGAACAGAAGTGGAAGGAAAGGAATGAAGCCTTACAATCTGCACGCCTTTCTCTTCCACATGAGTAATGTAGACGAGGAAGGTGGAGAGAACAACAGAGATGAGAGGTGAAATCGCAGCTATCCAGAAGAGTTTCTTGTGCTTCTTTCCCTATCAGAATCACTAAGTTAGATCAAGAGAGAGAATGTAGGTAAGAAAGAGAGTTTGGATCTTACAATATACTTAGCTAATAGAAGAAACACCAGAAAACTTGTTCCGATAAGAATAGTCGGGACGTTCCACTGCATACAAATCCAATATAAGCAAATCTACGAGACAGACAGAGAGAGAGACAAGAGACGAGAGAGAGTACTCACTCCATGATGAACGGAGCTCAAGATTGATTGCATCACAGAAATAATATCTGTATTCTTAGTAAACTTTTTTATGCCTAAGAATCCTTTTAACTGTTGCAATGCAATTGTTATAGCAGCACCACCCATGAATCCAACTATGGCAGCATGTGAGAGAAAGTCTATCAAGAATCCCAATCTGCACACAAATTTAAGCAGCAACGACACACTTTTAAGGCCGATGATGTCAAAATAACGTTGGAAGTCATCAAAAGATATTACCTAAGAATGCCAAGAGTAGCTTGAGTTATCCCAGCAAAAAAAGTCGCGGTGAAAGCCAGCCTTCGATACTCAATGGGATTGCTGACTGGATCAACCTCGTCTTGCAGCAGAGTCCCCAGCAGCAGCGACACAACAGCAACGGGCCCAATGGCTATATCCCTCGAGCTTCCCATCAAGGCATAAATCAAAGGTGGGACGAAGCTTGAATCTGCCTTCCCGAAGTTAGTCATATGCAATCTTCAAGTAATTCACACTAAAAAAACACGAAAAATCGACTCACATAAACCATATTGTGGATCCAAATTCGCAAGCTTGGCATAGCCAATGTCCTGTTGCCATCATCAGCAACATAAGCATGACTAAAATGAGACGTAATCAGAAAATTTAAACGCATTTATTAGTTTTATTATACCTGAGGGATGCAGAGAGTGGCAATGGTGAGTCCTGCAACTATATCCCCTTTGAGTTTAGAAAGATCATAGCTTCTGCCCCATGATAGAATGGGGAAAACAGCCTCGATTCCGAGGAGGAACTTGCGTGACCTCGATTGATCCTTGAACGAGCGGAGAGGATCATCGGAGAAGAAAGTCTCCTTCAAAGTTGCTGAGAATTCATTCCATAACTTCTGCTTTGGTGGGATGCCAACCTTGTATGGCAAGACGGGGTGGTGCGAAGATGATACACTTGTTGATTCCATAGCCTCCGTTCGTTCTCGATCTTCACTAGGATCTACCATTGTAGACTATAAATCTAGATTTACAGATAAGGTCATAAATGCAGCAAAAATTAGCTCATGGCCTAATACAATAGTGTAGCAACAGATGAATGGAAAAAAAAAAAAAAAAAAAAATGCAAGGACAATGAAAAATCAGGAAAATTTTCCCCATTTCAGTCATAATCTATTTGTTCTTATAAGTTCAATATTTCAAGCCAAAGAACAAATTTTTTAGTAGATCCTCTGTGTTTCTTCTTCTACAATTTTATTTTATTTTTTTGAGAAATTATGAAAAAGATTAAATTTTCTACCATGAAAAGAAAACCACCTTTGTTTTGGTTTTATCCATATAATAATCCTAGGCAACTTTATTTGATCTTAATCTTTCTTTGAAATTCATATTTGCATTTTCTCAAATTCATGAACACTTTCCATATACTAGCAACTTCGTTTTAGCTCTCATAATTGTATGTATATTGTTTGAATCCAATACTGAACCCTAAATCAAAAAGTTACACCTAAAACCTATAATTCATCTTCCACTGCAAGAATTCTCAATTTGAATATCTAGAAAAACCCTACAATTTTTGGTCAAACACCTCTTTTAGAAAGCAAAATAGTTAGCCACATTAAATCACACTATATACAAATCACCAGAATATTTCAACACACAAGTCCAACAACTTGTTTTTTCCATTAAAATCAACATGTAATATTGGGAGAAAGAATAACCAACATTGATCAAATTAAGGGAACCATAAAAAATAGACACTTTCTTCACCAAATATAAGATGTCAAGAACAAACAAAGTAATCCCATCTTTTCACTATACATTGTACACCACAACCTTAATATATACCAAATAAAATAAAAAACCCAAGAATTCTCACCTAGAAAATCTTCAAACACCATCAAAGTGGAAGTCACTTAGAACAGCAAACCCCACATCCCACCTCTACTTAAACATCAAACGAGCTAGAATTCACAGCACAAGGGAAAAGGGCCAGCAAATAAATAACCCCTTTTTTAAAGGGCCTTTCTACTATAAAATTTCCAAGAAACACTAGAAATTGCTAGCCACCTTGAATTTTTCTGGCTTTTAACTCCAACCCCACACTAAATGAAGCCCCAAAAAAGCAATCTACATTTAATCCTCTTGAATAGTCATCATTTCGAGAGATAAGTGGGGAAAAAAATGCTTCAAAGATTAAAACTTGTTTGCTTCTTAAATTTTGAGCAAGACATTGTCTGAAAAAGATGAAAAATCGAAGCAATGCACTCTTGAATTCTTGATCGAAATTCTCGAAAGATTTCAGCTTTTTGCATAAAAGTGGAAGGAAATTTGAAGATTTTGGTGTGTTAAACGTTGAAAGGAGCGAGGAAATTGTTTAACTGCATGCAATTTTGTTCTGGTATCCGAGGTTTAAGGAATGCCCTTTGTAGAGATCTAACGTATTAAGGGATCAATGAAAATACTTTATTTTTATTTGTCAATTAAAAAAATCGGAATAATTTGCTTGCATGTAGATGGAAAATGATATACAATTATAGTTTGAAAGGGTCCTGTTCTTGATTTCGTATACATACGAATGCATGAGGATGGAAAGTTGTATAATTATGTAGTAGCCGAACATGTGTCGTCTTCTAGCAAATAATTCGACAGTGTTTTAGATTCTAACTTTAAAAGAGTCATCATAAATTAGACATTGTTAAAAAGCTTGAAATTTATTGTCGTCATTTGGGCTAAACTTAAAACTTGTTGAAAATCTGAAAACTGGATCATCTATTGCCTCTCCATATGATATTTTCTATTGTTTTACTTCCTCCGTTTCATAACAAGTGGTTCATAATAAGTGGTTCATTAAAATGAAGGATAAAAATTGGTTAAAGTTGCATAGTCCACAACTTTTGAAGGGTCAATTATTTCCTTATTTGAAAACGAGCCATTTGTTATGAGACACTCCAATATGAACAACGAGCCACTTGTTCCAGGACGGAAGTAATTAGGAACAAAAAAACTTTCATGCACTAGTGCATGGTAGGGGTGAATAAACGGGTACACGTGGATACCCATACTCGTATTTACGGGTACCCGTACCCAAATAAGCAAAAAATGAATACCCATACCCTTTCCATTTTAGTCGAACGGGTACTCAATACCCGACCGGGTATACCCGACCCGGGTATAGGGTACCCGGTGTACCCGTTTAGAAAATAAAAAAAAAAAAGACAAAAATATGGTAATTTTTCACCCGCTCGATTTTTCGATAATTTTCAACGACAAATTAATAACCAACTATGTAACAATAACTAGACGACAACAACAAATCAATACTAAACGTAGTTTAAACATTTAAGTTCAATAAATAAATTATTATAAATATATACTATTCATAGGTTATGTTTAGAGTTATATTTAGGTTTAGGTTTTAGCTTAAAAATGAATATATATTATGAATATATTTATAATTTATAGTATAAAATTAGTAATTATATATAATAAATAATTATATATTATTGACCGGGTACCCAATACCCTAACGGGTATACCCGTTAGGGTATTTTTTAAAAATCTCATACCCATACCTATTCAATACCCGTAAATTACGGGTATTGGGTACTCAATACCCGACCGGGTACGGGTAGGATATGGGTAACCCGGAAACCCGTTTTTCATACTTTCACCCCTAGTGCAAGTGCATGGCATGAGACGGGTTCCAACCTGGTGACCCGCCCCCGAGAAAAAATAAAAGCAAATTTATTTTTTCCGTCCACTTTCATCCGATTCCGATCCGATCTTCTTTTTTCTCTTTCCCGTCTTCTCGATCTATTCCTTCTCATCGATTTGGTTCCTTCTTCTCAAATTCTACCACTCTCCGTCGCCGTATATTGCTCAACCCATCACGCCATTCGCGATTTCCCGAGAATTAGGGTTTTATCCCACTTATTCAAGAATTAGAACTTATTATAGTTTATAACTACTAATTCACCCAGGAGGAAGTTCGATGTTTACAAATTCGGACTGTTCAATGAGAACTAGAAAACCGGGCTCTTGTCCGAGAAGAATTTCGGGCTTTTCTGGCCCGATTTTAGCCCGATATATGATGCTGGTGTTCTGTGCACCGACGCTTCTGTTCCTACTCCTACTAAGATATAGTAAGTAATTACTTTCTGCTGATGTAGCTTTCCTTTTGTTAATTGAATATTAGTTGGATTTTGGTATTGAAAGTAGCTGAGTTTGAAATAGTAGGACATATATTAACTCTTTGGGAATTTTCCTGATGTTTTTAATTTTTATTAGCTATTCAGAATTAGAAAAGAAAAGGAAAAGTTATTAAGTGGGACAGTGAAAGCATAATGTGGAGAAGTCTTTACTAATGTTGAATGAGATTTTAATGTAACAAATTGTATCAAGATTAGTATAAGTATGAAATATATGAACTTGTTACTGAGTGTAACAAATTGTATTTGGGAAGTGAAGGGTTGTATACTGAAAGCAAGCATTTTATGCTTGTATATATTGATACCTTGTATTCACTGTTATTTTTCTATTTGAATTATTGTTATTGCATGATCATATTATAGTCCAATCATCTCAAATTTAGATTATATGGTGTGTGGTTTATCACAGAAGATCTTATAATCAGTAAAGTTGAGATAGAAATCGTGTTCACAGTTGAGACAACTTCAGACGAGTTGTCGGTTTAGACTGTAGCATAAATAGAAAATAGCTTGTCTTGGCTATTTATTTATGCTAGTACATTTATGTATTGAATGGATCACATTGAGATGTATTCTTATATCTGACTTATTAAGAATCAAGATCTCGGAGACTTAAATGATCTTAACCTTAATTGAATTAATCAGTGTGAATGATTAATTGTCTATTGCTTTGCTTTATCAAGGGTGAGAACTCTGTCTATAGCTCAATATACTCGATATCTTGGGTGATAGCGATTGTGTTGGAATTTTGGTTAATTATAGCATTAAATCCATGAGGGATGTGTGGAAACTAATGGTAGAAACGAAATCTAGGTTTCGAGCACTATGATTTAATGTATTTATTAGTTTAATTCCATTAAGGAATGAATGAGCAATTAATATATAAACATAACTACTTGAAACTAGAATTGTGTGTTTTATACCTTATTTGACCCACATCTCTCATGGATTTAATGCTATAATTAACCAAAATTCCAACAGATTGTTGTTTGGCACACGATTGAATTTTGCAATAAGGATCCGTGTCCTATTAATAACAGACTGATAATATTCTCTCTCGAGGTACTTAATAAGTTTATCGTATTAAACCCTGTAGGTGGAATTAGTTCCGATACGATAATAAGTTTAAGTGGTAGCACTCGAGATGTCGTTTATAATTAAATGACTGATTAATTAATGGCATTAATTAATTAATGGATACTGAATATCTTAAACGCGGAGATTAATTAAGTTAAATGCTAGCCCCGACTCACCTAACAAATTTAGTGGTAATTCAGTATTAATTTTCTAGCTAGTAGAATAAATTAATACTTGTGTCTCAATTTATATTCTTGGGCTGAATAGAGAAATCGAGCACTGAGAGGCCAATACTTTATTCGAGCTAGTAGATCCTCGTTTGGCCCAATCAAGGCCTTGTTCCTATGTGGGCGGCCGCTTCCTACACTCTCACTTAAGCCTTTAGGCTTTGTTATGGATTAATTATTTGATGGGCTTATTATTTAAGTATTTTAATACCTAGTATAAATAATAAGTAAAATCTTTATATTAATCATAAGTCACCCACGTGAAAGAAAAAAGAAGAGACACAAATGTGTGAGAGAGATGGGACAACGGCTCCTGCTCAAGAGAGGAGAGGATTCGAACCTCGTTGCCCCCCAACGTCGAATCTTGCCTAACATTCGAAAGATCAACTCTGGAGTCATTAACTTCTCAGTTCGTAGCTAAAACGATTCTAAACATCGTATGGACGTCGATTCTTTCGTAGGAGCATGTTTAGGACTTGATTTTTGTATGGATTTTGTATGTACTTGTTAGACAACCGGAATGGATTGTGGGCACACGAGCCGTATTTCAATATATGGTTCCTTCAATTGATATGAGAGCCGCGTTCAAGAATTTCGGCTCCGTCGGATTAACGAGCAGTAAATCCATATTTTCTTTATGCAAGCACGTCTGCTTATTTGCATTGGTTTGCAGCATATTTTGTTGTCAATCGTGGGTAATTGTTTTCGATTGGTTTTGCCGGTTTGGCTCAACGAGAAAATCCGTGAAATAGATTAGTTTTGTTTCGCTTTGTATTTCTGTTTCTCTCTTGTATTTGTTGTTCGTGTTGTTCAAGTATGAGCAAAGAGAAGAGACAGCAGCGGAAAGACTTCGGAGGTGGCGTGATGCCGCGCATCACTGGCGGTGGGCGGACTGCATCGTGGCAGCGCACGGAGTGTTGCACCGGATATGCTGCGGAGAAGATGAAAAGAAGGGAGAGCAGGGGACCTGACGGCGGCGGCGCCTTGTGCGCTGGAGCCGTTCGTCGACGGGCCAGGATCTGTTTTCTTCCCCGGCTTCTCGCAGCAGTAGCGTCGCACAGCAGCACTATCCCGGAATTCGAGGCGGCGGCGAGCAGCGCGTTTCAGGCGTGCCGCGGGGCTTCCCAGTCGTGATTCCGGCGAGGATGGAAGAGAGTCGGTGGGCTGCAGCTGTTCGCAAAAGCAGCAGTGGCTGCACTCCTTTCCTCCGCGACGGCAACTTGCAGCAGCAGCGGATCGGCGGCTTGGGCAGCAGTGGGTTGGAGTTATTCATGGGCTCAATTTCTGGGCTGATTTAGGGCAGCCCAATATGGAGGTGGACTTTCCATATGGGCTAGCTTTTGATTCCAGCCCACATCTCTGCGGATTAAGGCACGGGGAGTTTCTTGGGTTTAGGCCCATTTATTAATGAACCAACAACCCAATCAATTCATCTCACGGAGACGGAGACTACAATTATAATAATAGTTAGGATTTTTTCCCCCTTATTTATTTATTTATTTGCATTTTCTATTTTATTCGATGTAATAAAATAGGCAGGGACGAACAGGTTCTAAGGTACACACGATAGACGACAAACAAATATTTATTTAATTTTGTCAAGAAACGCATGTTAGCATGTTGTGGATTTTAATCAGTGTTCGATCTAAAGCATGTAATTATTTGTGATAATGTGCAAATATGTGCATTTAGAAGAGTATGCTAGAATTTTATTACATTTTCTCTAAGCATGTTTTAGAATTCAAGCGAGCATGTTTTACTACGTGAGTTCTATAACAGTATGTTTAGATATTCTGTGTCAACGTGATAAGCATGCACAAACCTTTTGAGGAAAAGACTAAGCAGTAATACAATTTTATTTATAAAAATTGATTAGACCTCCATAATTGGTTTAAGACGAAGTGAGTTGTGGATTTGTGTACTCGTCCACACTATTGTGGCTTGCATATGTTCACAATTTGCAGATTTTGTCGGTTAAACTTCTAATAAAATGTTTTGATCTCGTGAGTAGTGGGAGAGTTTTGCGTGTAAACGTCCACACGAACGTGGCTTGCACGTATTAATTTCTTGTGGATTATTCTAGGAGAGATTGAAATAAGATAGTCACAAAGTTGGCTAAACTGTGGTCATAGCTTAGGCGTTGACTTTGAGCAACACTCTCCATCGGAGTCCCTTCACAAGGTTTACGTGGTCTAGATAAGGTCCGTTTATTGATCTCGTTTTTTCATAAGGTTAAGTTGACATGAGAACGGGTCAAAGGATGAGTGCCTGGTCATGAGATGCGCCGTAAACGTCCACACGAACGTGGCTTACGTGTAATTCGATTGGGCTAACAGAGGTTTCAATTAATATTGTTTTATCGAAAGGTTACAATATTATTTGTTACGAAAAGATCATGCAGTAAAGTGGAACTTATGTGTGTTTTATGTTTGTTTTATTTCAGATATGACTGTTACTCCACTACTGAATGTGCTTACTGCAAAGCCGCTTACCGGTCCAAATTTTTTGGAATGGAAGCGCAACTTGGGATTTGTCCTAAACGCGGAAGAGTATAAGTATGTGCTTACTACTCCTGCTCCTGCGAACCCAACTGCTCGGTTTTTCGATGAGCAAAGGAAGGTTCACCGGAGGTGGCATAGGGCAAATAATATGGCGAAAGCCTATATGATGACCTCTATGACCTCCAACCTTCAGCTGCAGCATCAGTCGATGCAGACTGCAACTGAAATCATGAAGAACCTCGAGGAGCTTTTTGGTGAATCAGACTGTTCAGCCCGTTTTGAGCTTATGAGAAACTCATGACTTCTAGAATGACAGATGGTTCATCTGTACGCGAGCATGTGCTCGGGATGATTAATCATCTTAATGAGCTAGATCTGCTCGGTGGAGGTATTGAAAATGAGGCTAAAGTCGACATGATACTCCACTCTCTTCCCAAGAGTTATGAGAACTTCTGTCTCAACGCAGTGATGGGCAAGAAGAAGTTCACTTTGAACGAATTGCTCAATGAACTCGTTGCTGCTGAGGGAGTTATGGGGAAGAGTCCACAGGCATTGGCTACTGCCAAAGACTCTCACTTTGCACCAAAAGGTGGGAAGAAAGCCAAGTGGCAAGAAAGGTCATGGGAGCAAGAATGTAGGCCCGACAGGTGGTATTAAAAAGCCAAAGCCAAAGCCAAAGGGAAAGGGCAAATGCTACAAGTGTCAAAGAACTGGACATTGGAAGATTGATTGTCCCTTGATGAAGAATGCTCAAGGTACGTCTCTAGCTTTAGTAACTGAAACGTGTTTAGTTTCGAGTACTGCCCATTCGTGGGTGGTGAACTCGGGTGCAACTGATCATTTTTGTTACACCACGCAGGGGTTCCTGGAGAATAGGGTGCTGAGTAGAGGCGAGCTAAACCGTCTCCATGGAAAACGCAGCAACTGTTGACGTCGATGCTGTTGGAGATGTTCATTTATCTTTTGAGGGTTATGTTTTAGTTTTGAGAGACGTACTATATGTTTCTATTTTTCGTAAAAACTTAATTTCTACCCGCCAATTATGGAAAGACGAATATTCTGTTCTTTTGGATGATCGTGTTACATTGATGAAAGACGGAAAGGTTTTTATTTATAGTACAACTGTTTTTCTCTATACTATTACATGCATGTATGATTATTCTTCGTCTATTAATGCTTTAACTTTAAACCAAAAGAAGAGAAAGACTTCTTCTCTTGAGAACCAAACTCTTCTTTGGCATCTAAGATTGGGTCACATCAATCTACGTAGGATCCAAAGACTGATTTCTGATGGAACTTTGGAGTCGTTCCAAGTTGAACCAAACTCATTGCGATTTGACGCAGATTTGCCTCCGGATATGGGAAAGACTAGGCTTGCGCCCAGATCACAGCTCGAACGGGGTCTTTGCCACCGACATAGAAGGAACTAAGTTTAGAATGTAACCAGCTGTTTCCAAGGCATATCCCCAGAACGAAACAAGTAAAGAAGCATAACTCATCATGGACAGAACCATCTCCAAAAGTGTTCGATTTCTTCTCTCTGCCACACCATTCTGTTGGGGCGTGCCCGGTGTAGTCAACTGAGATGTAATTCCAGATACTGACAAGTATTCTCTAAACTCGTTACTGAGGTATTTGCCACCGCAGTTAGATCGCAATGACTTGATACTCTTACCATGCCGCGTCTCTACCTCCGCCTTGAACGTTTGAAACTTGTCAAAACATTCAAACTTGTAGCGCAACAAGTAAATGTATCGTACCTTGAGTAATCGTCAATGAAAGTGACAAAATACTCGTACCCTCTACGAGCTTGAGTGGACATAGGTCCGCACAAGTCAGAGTGAACCAGTTCTAACACTTCTTTGGCTCTATACCCCTTGGCCGTGAAAGGCCAAGTCGTCATCTCGCCTTCTATGCAGGATTCGCAGACTGAGATTGGCTCAACTTGGAATGACTCCAATGTTCCATCAGAAATCAGTCTTTGGATCCTACGCAGATTGATGTGACCCACTCTTAGATGCCAAAGAAGAGTTTGGTTCTCAAGAGAAGAAGCCTTACTCTTCTTTTGGTTTGAAGTTAAAGCATTAACAGACGAAGAATAATCATACATGCATGTAATAGTATAGAGAGAATCAATTGTAGTATAAAATAAAACCTTTCCGTCTTTCATGAATGTAACACGATCATCCAAAAGAACAGAATACCTATCTTTCCATACTGGCAGGTAGAAATTGAGTTTTTACAAAAAATAGGAACATATAGTACGTCTCTCAAAACTAAAACATGACCCTCAAAAGATAAATGAAAATCTCCAACCGCAGCGACATCAACAGTTGCTGCGTTTCCCATGGAGACGGTCAGCTCGCCTCTACTCAGCACCCTTTTATGCATGAACCCCTGCGTGGTGTAACACACATGATCAGTTACACCCGAGTCCACCACCCACGAATGGGCCGTACTCGAAACTAAACACGTTTCAGTTACTAAAGCTAGAGACGTACCTTGAGCATTCTTCATCAAAGGACAATCAACCTTCTAATGACCAGTTCTTTAACACTTGTAGCATTTGCCCTTCCCTTTTGGCTTTGGCTTTTTAACACCACCGGTCAGGCCTACATTCTTGCTCCCACTTTTTCCTTGACCTTTCTTGCCACTTTGCTTTTTCCACTTCTTCCTACCTTTCGGTGCAAAGTGAGAGCATTTGGCAGTAGCCAATGCCTGTGGACTCTTCTCCATAACTTCCTCAGTAGCAACGAGTTCATTGAGAAATTTCAGAGTGAACTTCTTCTTGCCCATCACTGCGTTGAGACGGAAGTTTTCATAACTCTTGGGAAGAGAGTGGAGTATCATGTCGACCTTAGCCTCATTTTCGATACCTCCACTGAGCAGATCTAGCTCATTGAGATGATTAATCATCTCGAGTACATGCTCGCGCACAAACGAACGATCTGTTATTCTAGAAGCCATGAGTTTCCTCATGAGCTCAAAACGGGCTGAACGGTCCGATTCACCAAAGAGCTTCTCGAGGTTCTTCATGATTTCAGTTGCAGTTGGTATCGACTGATGCTGTAGCTGAAGGTTGGAGGTCATAGAGGTCATCATATAGGCTTTCGCCATATTATTCGCCCTATGCCACCTCCGGTGAACCTCCCTTTGCTCATCGAAAGGCCGAGCAGTTGGGTTCGCAGGAGCAGGAGTAGTAAGCACATACTTATACTTCTCCGCGTCTAGGACAAATTCCAGGTTGCGTTTCCATTCCAAAAAAATTGGACCGGTAAGCGGCTTTGCAGTAAGCACATTCAGTAGTGGAGTAACAGTCATATCTGAAATAAAACAAACATAAAACACACATAAGTTCCACTTTACTGCATGATCTTTTTGTAACAAATAATATTGTAACCTTTTGATAAAACAAAATTAATTGAAACCTCTGTTAGCCCAATCGAATTAAGCCACGTTCGTGTGGACGTTTATGGCGCATCTCATGACCAGGCATCCAGCCTTTGACCCCTTCACATGTCAACGTAACCTTATAACAAAACGATATCAATAAACGAATCTTATCTAGACCACGTAAACCTTGAGAAGAGACTCCGATGGGGAGTTGTACTCAAAGTCGACGCCTGTGACCACAGTTTAGCCAACTCTATGACTATCTTATTTCAGTCTCTCCTAAAATAATCCGCTGGAAATTATTCCGTGCAAGCCACGTTCATGTGGACGTTTACACGCAAAACTCCCACTACTCATGAGATCAAAACATTTTATTAGAAGGTTAACCGACAAAATTTGCAAATTGTGAACGTGTGCAAGCCACGATAGTGTGGACGTTTACACAAATCCACAAGTCACTTCGTCTTAAACCAATTGTGGAGGTCTAATAAATTTTAATAAATAAAATTGTATTACCGCTTAGTTTTTTCCTCAAAAGGTTTGTGCATGCTTATCACGTTGACACGGAATATCTAAACATGTTGTTATAGAACTCACGTAATAAAACATGCTCGCTTGAATTCTAAAACATGTTTAGAGAAAATGTAATAAATTCTAGCATGCTCTTCTAAACGCATATATTTGCACATTATCACAAATAATTACATGCTTTAGATCGAACACCTTAACGGTGATTAAAATCTACGACATGCTAACATGCTTTTCTCGACAAAAATAAATAAAAAAATATTTCTCATCTTATTGTGGATTTTGGAACATGTTCGTCCTTACCTATTTTATTACAAACAAATAAAATAAATAAAGAAAGAAAAAAAATCGTAACTATTACAACAAATAGTTTATGCAAGCTCTTCATTCTTCAAAATCAGCAATTGGGCCCTTTTTTTTATTTATTAGACAGCAGCTAGTTGGGCTATACTAAAACAGCCCAGCCCAAACATGGACCAGCCAAACAGCTCAAGCCCATGACATGTTGCTCTTATTCATCTTCGTTGTTGCCGCTATTGTAGCCTGCTGGAGAAGCCAACACCGCTTGCGACGACTTTAGAGTTTCTGTGCCGCCATAAACGGCACCACTCCCACTGCTCGACTTGCCTGAACCCTAGACCAAAATCTGGGATTCCATCGAGCTGCAACACACAGCAGCACCGCTGCGAAGCAGAGACTGCCGCTGCAACGAGCCACATGCGCACAACAAAACGTCATTGCAGATTTGCAGTGCCCTCTGATTCTCACGCTCCACCTCCACCATGAGTAAACCTAGGCGAGCACCATAGACACCGGAGCAGAGCTCCAGCGAATCGGATATCGCTGGCCTCAGACCACGCATCAACGAAATCCTAGCGCATGAGAACGGCGCACCACCGTGCGCTGTCATCAGCCACCGCCGAACACTTCTCGGACCAGATTTCTCCGTCTCTTTCTCGACCCTCATAACAGATTACAATTGAAAAACAAATACAACGGAAATCTACAACTAACCACGGATTTTCTCGTAGTGTAAAAAATGACCAATTCGGCAAAACCAAACGATAAATAAATCGTTCGACGATAAGACGACGACACGAGCAGCTAACATGCTTATATATAAATAGCAAATTTTGAAATTTATATATATAAACAAGGATTTACAACTTGTTCATCCGACAGAGCCAAAATTACTGAACACGGCTCCGATACCAATTATAGGAAATAAATTTTGAAGGCCGGTTCATTTACCCACGATCCATTCCGATTGTCTAACAATTACATACAAAATCCAAGTCCTAAACATGCTCCTAAAAAAGAATCTACGTCCATAGGATGTTTAGAATCGTTTACCTACGAACTGAGAAGCTAATGACTCCAGAGTTGATCTTCCGATTGTTACCCACGGTAAGATTCGACATTGGGTGGCAACGAACTTCGAATCCTCTCCTCTCTTGAGCAACCGCCATTTTTCTTCTCTCTCTCATAGATTTCTGCCTCTCTCTTTTTCACGTAAATGGCAAGTATATAATATGAGGGCTTTACTTATTATTTAAACTAGGTATTAAAATACCTAAATAACAAGCCCATCAAATACTTAATCCATATCAAAGACCAAAGGCTTAAGTGAGAGTGTAGAAGGCGGCAGCCCACATAGGAACAAGGCCTTGATTGGGCAAAACAGGGATCTACTAGCTCGAATAAAGTATTGGCCTCCCAGTGCTCGATTTCCATATTCAGCCCGAGAATATAAATTGAGACACAAGTATTGATTTATTCCACTAGAAAATTAATGCTAAATTACCACTAAATTCGTTAGGTGAGTCGGGGTTAGCATTTGACTTAATTAATCTCCGCATTTAAGATATTCAATATTCATTAATTAATTAATTCCTTTGACGACCAATTAATTAATTAATTAGTCATTTAATTATAAACGACATCTCGAGTAATACCACTTAAACTTATTATCGTATCGGAACTAATTCCACCTGCAGGGTTTAATACGATAAACTTATTAAGTTCCTCGAGAAGATATTATCATCCTGTTATTAGCAGGACACAGATCCTTATTGCAATTCAATCGCATGCCAAATAACAATTGCTATCGCCCAAGATATCGAGTATATAGAGCTGCAGACAGATCTCTCACCCATGATAAATCAAAGCAATAGACAATCAATCATTCACACCGATTAATTCAATTAAGGTTAAGATCATTTAAGTCTCCGAGATCTTGATTCTTAATCAGTTAGAATATAGAATACATCTCACTGTGATCCATTCAATACATAAATGTACTAGCATAAATAAATAGTCAAGACAAACTATTTTCCATTTATGATACAGTCTAAACCGACAACTCGTCCGAAGTTGTCTAAACTGTGAACACGACTTCTATCTCAACTTTACCGATTACAAGATCTTCTGTGATAAACCACACACCATATAATCTAAGTTTGAGATAATTGTACTATAATATGATCATGCAATAATAATATTTCAGACAGATTAATAACAGTGAATACAAGGTATCAATGTATACAAGCATAAAAGGTTTGCTTTTAGTATACAACCCTTCAGTGAGGTTGCTCAATATATACAAGCATAAAAGGCTTGCTTTCAGTATACAACCCTTCGGTGGGGTTGCTGGATTAGGTGGGTTTTGTTTATTCGCCTAATCTTGATTCCAAATGTTCAACGACTTGGTTAAGTACAACTTATTAGTTTGATTTCCTTTGTTAATTATTATTATGAAACATTGGTAGAATATGGAGTTAGGTGATTTGTGCACATGTGAGAGGGAAATAGGGTAACATTTGATATATGGTTACTCTATTCTGCATGTCATGGTCAGGTTAATTTTCATGTTCTTTATAATAATCGACTTCATTATGTCTTTCAAATCCCCCCTCCCCCCTAATTTTTCAAAGGAGCTTAGTGCTTTGGTAACCTAAAGGCACTTAGCGTAGATATTCAATTTTTAGATTATGTTTTGGTATTTATTGACCTCGTTAGGATTAGTATTGTATAGTGTAGACTTTGTTATTTCCTGCGGGCTCGGAGGAGGATGATTTTTTTTTCATGGTCTTTAAATGCTTAATTATCTACTAAGGCCTCGTTTGGTAGGCCATATTAAGTCATACTATATTATTAATATGGGTTAATACATTGTTTGGTAGGAAAAATTATTAATACAAAGAACCCGTTATTAACGGAAAGCCCGGTGTTATAATACAAAGAATGACATATTAATAATTCGACCACTCGGGTGGTATTATTTACATGGCTTCAACAGTACCTCGTACTAAACATTAAAAAGACAAAATTACCCTCTTATCTTCTTCATCCCTCCTCTCTTAAACTCTCATTTCTTACAGTCACTCCACCGTCGTCTCGGCTCCACCTCCACCGGCGTCAGCGAGTACGACGGCTGGGCCAACCTCCTAACTCTGCTCCCTTCCAATTTTGTTCGGTGTGGCCGGAGCTCGACGGCAGGGCCAGCAGCGCCGCCCTCTGCTCCACCTCCGCCACCCGCCCCTCCACTTCTTCTTTTTCTTCTTTTTCCCTCTGCTCCCTCATCATCGTCTCCACCCTCCTTTTTCTTCTTTTTTCCAAATTAATCCCATTTCATTCCCGTAAAAAAAAAACCCATTTCATTACATTTTTTTTCACCAAACACATTTCCATTCCATGAATTGATCCAAACTAAAACAAAATTATCTCTGTAGTTGATTAATGGAATTAACCCTTCCAAACAAGAGCAGCAATAGCAGAATCGCGCCGCCATGGAAGCCTTCGTCGCCAAGCTCTTCGCCACCATCTCCACCGCCAAGGCCGCCTACGCCAGATGGCCCAGTTCCCCTACAACAGCGACGCCATCCAGTACGCCGATCAAGCCGTCGTCGACGAACTCAAAGCGCTCTCAGAACTCAAATACAGCTAATTGAATAAATAGATCGACTCTTCGCCAGCCTCCTGCGAAGGAAGAGAGAATGGGGGGAGAGAGGGGGAGGCGGCTGGTGGAGTGAGTGGAGAGGAAAGATTGAGAGAAGGAAGAGAGAGAAGGGGGGAGAGAGAGAGGGGGAAGGAGGAGAGGGAGAGAGGCGGCGGTTGGAGGAGAGAGAGATGGTATGATGGGTAGGGGTACAATAATAATTCCATAACTTAGTATTGATATTAACATCTTCTACCAAACACCAAATTTTGATAAAAAGAATTATTATATTTTCTACCAAACACACAAATATCATAATCTATCCTACCATCTCCATATTATTTATCTATGTATTATTTATCTCAATATTATTAGTATTTCTACCAAACGGGGCCTAAGTATTTTATAGTTTCCCCACAATCCTATGTTGGCATTGTTAGTTTTGTGTGCTTCCCGGAGTATGAGTTGCATAAAATTTGGCACTTTCGTATGTTAATTAATTTCAAAGTGTTAAAAGAGTTGCGAGATATGGTTGATTAGTTGGTTATGTTGGTCTAGTTAAGCTTGCAACAAATATTAGATCTAAATTTGAGATTATATTATCTTCTGTTTGGCAGCTCCACGATTATCAGTATTGATTGGGAGTAATGGATAATTATAGAATTTTGGTGGAGAAAAATGTAGTAAAACTTCATTATCAACAATAGAAATCTATAGAGTTCAAACTCAATGTAACAGTTCAAGTTTTCTCTCTTAGCTCACACGCTTATTTATACTCAGTCTATTGCGTAATCCACTAGCTAGAATTCTACTAATTACAGTCGTTAGATCAAACTACTTCTCTAACTAGATCATAGACCAACGTGGCTTCACTTCCTTCTCATCTTCACGTGATTCACCAACTGCTTCACATGAATCATGCTGAGTTGGCTGCTTACATGGCTTTTCAATACATGCACTCTCTTGCATGGCACCACTGCTGCTCCTATACCCCCCCCTCCCCGCAAGATTAGCATGTATATCATACAAGCCAATCTTAGACAATAACAAACGAAAACGAGGGGCACCAAGGGATTTGGTAAAAATATCGACAAGCTGTAGAGTAGTAGACAAATATTGGTCACGAACAATGTGACAATCATTCTCCAAATACTTAGTTCTTTCATGAAAGACTTGATTCTTCGTGATGTGAATTGCGGCTTGATTATCACAGTAAAATGGAATAGGCAAAGAAACAGTTTGCTGAAAATCTTAAGGAAGATATGAAATCCAAAGAAGTTCACGTACACTTGAGCCAAGAGTACGATATTCTGCCTCAGCAGAAGAAGCAGAGACTGTAGACTGTTTCTTGCATTTCCATGAGATTAAAGATTTACCAAGAAACACACAATATCCAGTAAGAGAGCGCCTAGTAGATGAACATGCTCCCCGATCTGCATCAGCATAAGCTGTAACATGTAATAAGGAATTAGTTGCATAGAACAAGCCCAAAGATGGACATCCCTTCAAATATTTAAGAACATGAAGTGCCTCAGTCCAATGATGTTCACATGGTTTAGCAACATACTGACTCAATTGTTGAACCGCATAAGATATGTCAGGCCTTGTAAGATTTAGATAGAGTAACTGTCCCACCAAACGCTTATATTTCTCAGGATCTGTTAATTAAGAAGAGGAATCAAGGCTTAAGTGCATACCTTGAGGAAGAGGTGTAGAAACTGATATACATCCAAGCAGTCCAACTTTCTCAATCATATCAAGAATATATTTTCTCTAATTAAGGTAAGTTTCAGCTGCTCCTCGAATAATTTCCATTCCCAGAAAAAATTAGCTTCTCCCAAGTCTTTAATTGTAAAAGCTTGATCCAAGAATGATTTCAATGCTATAATCAAATCAAGATTAGGTCTAGTAATAAGTACATCATCCACATAAACTAGTAGGCAAAGAAAATCTGAACCTGAACCTTTAGTGAATAAGCAATGGTCACTGGATGATTGCTTGAAACCATAACTGAAAAGCTTTTGACAGAATTCAGCATTCCACTCTTGAGAAGCTTGTTTAAGACCATATAAACTCTTGATAAGCTTGCAAACTTGACCAGCCTTAGCTTTAGAATACCCCTGGGGTGGCTGCATGTAAATCTCATCATGTAAAAAACCGTGCGGAAAAGTATTATTAACATCGATTTGATGCAAAGGCCAAGCATAAATTGTGGCAATAGCAATAAGAAATCTGACTGAAACCAACTTAGCAACAGGGGAAAATACCTCTTGATAATCAAGTCCAAGTTGTTGATTATAACCTTTGGAAACTAGTCTTGCCTTATATCTCTCCACACTCCCATCTGCTTGCAACTTGATCTTGTAAACCCATTTACTTCCAATAGCACGTTTTCCTGGTGGTAGAGAAGTTAATTCCCAAGTTTGATTTTGTTCCAGAGCAGACAATTCATTTGCCATAGCCTCTCTCCATGCCACAGACTGATTTGCCTCATTGAAAGAAGTTGGTTCGTGTGCTTGATCAACATGAACAAAAAAGGCTTTATAAGATTCTGTCAAAACAGGAGATACATAGTATGGAAATGTAGGAGGAGTTAAAGATTCTGAACATGAAATGATGATAGAATCCTGAATATTTTCTACAAAGTCTTGCATCCAAACAGGTTGTCTTCTATTTCTAGTACCTCTACGAACATAAACTTCAATTTCCATAGAAGATTCCTGAGTGTGAGGGAATGGTGCAGAATCCTGTGAAGAAGCATGTACTTCATCTTCTTCCACTGCAACAATCTCTGAAATCTTCACACAACCCTCATGTGTATCTTCAACTAGTATCTATTGTTATTGCTGGTCAAAGCTGAAATCCATTCCCTTGATAAAGGGATCAACATAAACATTAACATTATTCTCAGTATAAGCAGCATACTAAGGTAAAAATCTACATCCCTTGAGGTAAAGAGCTTGCACTGATTCATATCATACACTAAATATCCCTTTTGATCCATAGCATATCCAAGAAAGATGCATTTCAAACTCCTACCATTAAATTTGGATCTAAAAGAAGACAAGTTAACGGCAGAGGCTAAACAACCAAATAGTTGTATACCAGTATAATCAGGCTCTTTCTTTAATAAAAGTGCACAAGGACAACTCCAATTCAAGATTCTACTAGGAGTCTTATTCAGCAACCAAACTGCTGTTAAAATCGATTGGGGCCAAAATCTTTTGGGAACCTGATTATGCAACATAATTGATCTAGTCACTTGCAATAATGTTCTATGTATGCGTTCCACAATACCACTGTTGTGGGCTGTAAGCACATGATTTCTGGTGAATTATACCAAGCTCAAGACAATACTTATGCAAGGAATGATTGATAAACTCAGTTCCATTACCTGTTCTGATTCTCTTAATTAAAATTCCAAACTGAGTATGGATCATTTTAATGAAACCAGTCAAGATAGAAAACATTTGAGCTTTATTCTTCAACAAATAAGTCCAAATACTCCTACAATAATCCTCATCAATAGTAAGAATGTATTTTGTTTGAGTGATATTTTCAGCATGATAGGGACCCCACACATCAGCATGCACAAGTTCAAACAAAGACTCACTTTTTCTATTCAAGACTGGAAAAGGATTTCTAGATTGCTTAGCTTTCAAACATACCTCACAACTTGTAATAGAAGCTTCTTCTGATGCAGTCATCTTCTTGTCAATAAATTTCATCTGCTTCATGATTCCAATACTTGGATGACCTAACTTGTAGTACCAGCTCAAATAGTCTTGGCTGGATCCCATGTCAACATGATTAATGCAGTAAGGCATCACAGATTCCACAATGTATAATCCATCAATCATCTTTCCAATACCCAAAATCTACTCATTCTTTCTTCTCTGTATTGTGCAGTGTGTATAAAAAAATTGACACCGCACATGTGACTCCCTAGTAATTCTTGCAATAAAGATCAAGTTGTGAGTAAAATCTAGGGCATACAAGACCTCCTTCAGAGTAATATTCTCATTCAGCTTCACTTCCCCAATGTAATAGACTGGCTTTGGTGTACCATCTGGTAAATACACTTCAGAGGGTATGTCCAGTCCCTTGTCAACACATTATAACTTCTACATACATGAACACTAGCTCCAAAATCCATAATCCAGGCATTTGGTTTCACTTTCTTTACTGCACTGAAAGCAAAGTATCCATCAACTCCCTCTTGAGTTTCATATTTATCTTGGATCATATTCACATCAGTTCTTGTACCTCCATTCCCTTGCCTTTGCAGAAGACTTCCCATGCATTTTGCTATCTCATTTTGGATCATCTTCTCTACATCATTGCTCTTTTCTCCTGTAACATAATGATCTGAACCATTTTAATGATCAAAAGGTGTATCCACCTGATTTACTCTTGGCCTTCCTTTTACATTCTTAAGCTTCTTATACCATTCGGGATAACCATGTAGTTTGAAGCAATCAGGCTCCTCATGCCCTGGTTCTTCACAATATGTATGTACACTTAAGCTTCCTTTTCTCTTCTTTACTGAGCTTCTTTTCTTTGAAATTACCATTTCTAGCTGAATTTCTTGTACTGGAGCTAAAGTTCTTTCCTCCTGTTGACTTCTGTGGTTTGAAATTTCCTCCTCCTATATTCATCGCCACTGGATGATAGATCTCTGCAATACTTTCAGTCACTGACTTCTGTTCTTCAATTTGCAGGATCATTGAATATGCTTTATTCACATTAGGCAAAGGTTCCAATAGAAGAATCTGACCAATAATGCTCTCAAAGTGTTCATTTAATCCCATAAAAAACTTCATAAGTTTCCTCTCTTCCTTTCTCTTGTTTGCCGCACTCAAACTTCCACAAACACAATCAAGTGGTGGCAAAGACATATTTAATTCATTCCACAGAGCATTGAGATTATTGAAATACATCATAACATATTGGTTTCCTTGGACATAAGCTCCTATTTCTATTTCTAATTTGTAAATCTTCGGTCCATTGCTTTTCCCAAACCTCTGCTCTAAAGCTTCCCACAAATCCTTGCTATTATCAATGTGGATGAATGCATCTACTATTTCCTTAGATATAGCATTCGTTATCCAACAATACACCAAATGGTCCGTTTTCAACCAGGCTTTATAGTATCCAGAATTTTCAGGAGGTTCAGAAATAGTTCCATCGATAATTTCTAATTTGCTTCTAGCACTTAGAGCTCTACGAATGGATCTACTCCAATTTAAAAAGTTGTTTCCATTCAATTGAAACGAGATCAGTTGAATACCTGGATGATCGCTCGCGTGAATCGTAAGGATCTCCTTCATTTGTGCTTGATCCATAGTAAAATTAGCTTGATCTCGCACAAATCTTCTCCTCCGTTCCGCTTCGCGACTGGATTCTGCTGCTTCTTCATCATGATCCTTATCATCAATCTTTCCTTCTTCTTCATTTAGCAAATCATTCCATTGAAACGTTCTATTTCTCCCCATGATCGAACTTAGTGAGAAAATCAACACAGGCTCTTGATACCATATAGAATTTGGTGGAGAAAAATGTAGTAAAACTTCATTATCAACAACAAAAATCTACAGAGTTCAAACTCAATGTAACAGTTTAAGTTTTCTCTCTTAGCTCACACGCTTATTTATACTCAACCTATTGCGTAATCCACAATCTAGAATTCTACTAATTACAGCCTTAGATCAAACTACTTCTATAACTAGATCATAGACTGACGTGGCTTCACTTCATTCTCATCTTCACGTGCTTCGCCATCTGCTTCACATGAATCATGCTGAGTTGGCTGCTTACTTGGCTCTTCAATACATGCACTCTCTTGCATGGCACCACTGCTGCTCCTATAATAATCCCATAACTATGGGAAAAGTGATTACTAATGGAATGGTTATTTCTTTTTTTTTAAAGCATATCAATGATAGGATAAGGAACGGACACAACAATGGTCATTCCATTCCTACGCTGCAACTTATTATATATATCCGAGTCAGGTTTTTGACAGTTGAAAAGTAAAACCTTGACCGACCCAAAAAATTTTCGGTTCTAATTTTTGCTCGACCCGAACTAAGCAGACTTAGAAACTGGATGGACCCGCCCTGAACCCATTGGTCCGGATCGGTTTGGCAGGTCCGATTGCTCACCCCTAGAGAAGTTGTTCCGATTCATGAGAAGTTAATTTGCTATGCGGGGAAATTGCAATTTACTCTCAAATTAATTTGACTATATACGACCTTTGGGCCATCTAGTACCCATTTTAGTTAAATGTGGTGGACCCAGAAGTCATATTTTGTGCCTCGGCCCGATCAAAATTAAACATTTAGTCATAAAGATGAAGAAGGTCGGCCAAGAATATGACGATAATATTTACACAATTAATAATTTAAAACAATCGTAACAAAATGAAAAAAAAAAAAACTTTAAATTATATTAAGCCTACTGTTGGAAGAATTTACCTATTAAATTTCATGTCAACTTTTTGACTTGATATTTTTGCAAGTTACATATATTTCTTGTTTATTATTTAAATTAAATACGATATGTATCAGCCAATCGTGGCCAGTGAGTTTCAAAGTGGTACTATTATCATACTTGATAAGAAAAAATCGTTCGTTAGGGACGGTTTATAGATCATCAAATTCCAACAAAAGGAATGAAAAGTGGGTCCATGTGATCGAGACCTTGCAAAGTATTGAGAATTTGTTTTTTTTGTTTTGTTTATTTGTAAATCAATAATTGGTATTCCCCCGTTCAGTTCAACTTGTTTCATTTTGTCATTTTAGGTGTCTCATTCAACTTGTCTCATTTTCTTTTAAGGAAATATTTAAAAAATCACTTTATTCACTTTATATCACTTTACATCACTTTACGTCACTTCAAAAACACTTTATAGCACTTTATCAATTAAAAAATACTTTATATCACTTTATTCACTACACTAAACACACAATTTATCATCTAATACTCTTGTTCTTAGTCTCCGTGTCAATCCCAAATGGAACAAGTTCAACGGGACGGAGGGAGTAATTATTTTTGGAGACACAGACGCATGTAAATTATAGTATTAATTTCATAATATAATTTTTTTCCCCTCAAGTATGGTTTGCAAATCAAACTATTACATACCTAGAGCATATCTTGCAGATGTAGGCTTCATTGTCATCCAAAAAAAAAAAATTAAAGAAATTATGATAATTTGAAGTTTTATGTGAGAAAATTACAATGAGACGAGTCAAAAATTTGAATCCAAACTCGATATACTGACAATTTGTGATTCATAACTGTAAATTCGAAATTTTGAATTCAAATCTTTCATTTATCTTACACACTTGCCTAAGCTCTTAATTTGGCGAGACTTTCTCGTTCCTCTCCTCTTTGCCTTGTCACCTTGCCATAACGTACGCGGACAAAGTTCTAGTAAGACTGAGAACCTCACTACCACTAGGCTAACACACACACACGGAAATTTGCTTTTTTATTTCTAAGAGGAGTCCGATCCAGTTCCTCCACAACCGCGAACCCCAATTCGATTCAAGCATGTTACACTTTTTAGTTATTGGGAGAATCCGAGTACTCTCTTTCGGATTTAGGAAACAACTCTCGGAGATATTTTTTCCTTTTGCGTGTTCCGTGTTAGCTTTCCACGCCTGCAGCGTGAGATCACACAAATTCAGTAATTTACCGCACATGCTTAGAGCATTTTACTTTTCAAAGTAGGATATGGGGATAGAAATGCATAGTGTGGTAGGATAAGATTAGGTCAAATAATGCAGAAAATAAATGGAAAATGAAGATAAGATCATTTGAAGAACTTCGCCATAGAATAAATGCTCTATGAAACAGACACATACAAAAAAAGGAATTGCAACTATGCATCAAAATTGCATGTATACATGAGAACAGTCCAATAAAAAGTTTCACTTTTGAGTTATTGTCGCACATATTTTTATTTTATTTTTAGGTCAACGTTTAGTAATTTTCTTCTATTAGGGGGAAGTTTCTTTTTTTTTTTGTTTCTTTTTTTGAGCTGGGAAGATCTTTATTGAAACATATATATGTTCTTTTGTAAGATACTACGTCTTAGTTATACAAAATAGAAATTATAGAATCTACCGATCGATCTATCTATCTATCTATCTATCTATCTATCTATTATCTAACGAAAACGATTTTATGTAAAAAAATGTCTTATATGGCAACCCCTCATAGTCCATCATTCATATTTATCTAAATTTTCAAATTTTCTCAATTTAAAATCAATATTTATCATTTTTATATTCTATATTATATATTACATGGAAGCAAAATCTGAAAAAGATTAAATTTTCAAAATTAATATATATCATATTTTAATATATTCTATATATAAGTGAAATCCCACATATAAATGTGTTCTAACCGATATAATTTTCACATTCTCTGTCTCAAACTTGTCGCTCACTTTCAATTTCTTTCAATTTTTTTCTTCTTATTTTATTCTTGCAATTTTGATTTCTTATGTTACAGATTAACTTAAAATTTTTAATTAGTGTTAATTATGCCCAAAAAAATAGTATATATAAAATTATTTTTTAGTATTTAATTACTTTCAATTTCTTAATAGGTACTTGATTATCTAATAATTAGGGTATATAATTTATATATATATAGAGGGGTTGGTTCACGTACACAACACTTTTCCCGTAAAAAATAAAAATAATGCATTTTATACATTAAAATAATGTATGGTGTATTATTACAATGCATCATAATAATAATGCATTTTTGGATTACTACAATGCATTATTATGATAATGCATTCCGTGTGCAATTATAATTCACCGATCAATCTCAACCGTAAATATATAAAGATTAATGATGCAGATCGCTTCTCATTTCTTACGGAAAAATGGATATATATATGATCTCCTCCCTATATATATATGAATTTTCAGTAAGAAACATTAATTTGTATTCGTTTAAGGACTACAAATAACTTTTATTTTTATAATAAATATTATTTAATCAACAAATGTTAGTGGGATTTGGTTGAGAGACAAGAATATAAGTGTAACAAAGAAATCTTTCCTCACCTGATACAGATTGTGATTCTACTTGATTTTCTTTGTGTGTGTGTGTGTTTTTTTTTTCGAAAAGTACTTGATTTTTTTTTTTATTAGTTTATCATTTTTAGATTAATTGTCAGATAATGCACGAAATTTGACTTATTTTGCAATTTTTATACAATATTCAAAAGATTATGTGGACATGAAAATTTTGTAAAAATTATAATCATTATTATTTTATTATTAAAAGAAAAATATATAAATTTAAATGACTCTACGTAAAAAAAATCCTATGTGGCATTTCGAATCGTTAATTAATCGTCTTCGTTGGAAAACGTCGAATGTGTAGGAAAATTGACATAAAAAATACTAACGATATCTCAAGGGGCCAGTTCCGACCCATTATTGTGAGCGCAAATGGGTCGATTCAGTACCAGCGGGACAACTTTATTTATAATTTTGTATTGAACTCATAAATCTAAGGATATTTAGGGTCATCTTTATTTCTTATATACAATCTTTAACAAAAAATCGTTAAATCAATGTCAGACAAATAGATATTTGCTATAAAAAAAAGAACCACCTCAATTCTCATACAAAATCAACACAAGATAATTTCTTTGAGAAGTAAATAGCTCTTGTCCCATAACAGTTTTGAGAAGAGAAAAGGCTTTGAAAGTTATTTATAAAAATGAGTGTGAATTAGATTTGATTTTTTTATGAGTATTATTGAAAAAAACAAAAATAATTAACAAACAATATATATCTTTCTTATACTATCAAATATTAAATTTTATTAATTTTATTAAATAATAATATCTCGTCGAATTTCTAAGGCTATGCACTAGTTAAATAAAAAAGGTGAAATATAATATGGGCAAGGACATGCCATCAATTATGAATATTTGTTTTTGCCAATTTTTCACTTAGTTCTTGTCTCCATGTTGCACAATAATATCTTTTTAATTTATTGTTATATACTAGATATATATGTATCGATAAAAAAGAATAGGGATGCTCCTTTGAGAAAGATCTCCCGGTCGAATGAAGATTTTTATTGTTAAATATAATTCAAACTCGAATCACATCGTGTGTATTTAGACCACAAATTGAATAACTAATCGAAATATCTCTTGTCATATAAATATATATACTCCTTTCGTCCAGTTAGAATTGTTTAATTTCTT
Source organism: Schizonepeta tenuifolia (assembly GCA_029490685.1). Lineage (NCBI taxonomy): Eukaryota > Viridiplantae > Streptophyta > Magnoliopsida > Lamiales > Lamiaceae > Schizonepeta > Schizonepeta tenuifolia. The sequence goes on along the minus strand of CM055957.1, from coordinate 91,443,771 downwards.
TTGGGAATATGTAATAAAAAACAATGAATTAAGAATAGAAGATGTGTTTAGTGGAATATTTAATTGATTTAATAGTAAGTGTGTTAAACAGTGATTAAGGTTTGTTGAGTTCTTGTAGCAGTGAGACTGAGAGAGAGAGTCTGAATTTGGAACAACGCATAGAGAGAGGACTGAATATTGAAGTAACACAAATATCTTCAATTAAAACTACATAAAATAAAATTGATATATATATGGACATCGCTGTCAATTACAAAATATATATATATATATATATATATATATATATATATAATATAATATAATATAATTTTTTGGTTCTCCCGATCAGGATACAAAAAATCAATGAGACTTATTCCATACACTTCCAAGGTTAGTGGATTTGATCATTCAAAAAAGAGAAGAGCACTAAATAAAGCAAGAACCAAAAGCCACATATTATTGTAAGAATTGCCCCATGAAAATGCTGCCTGCAGAAAATACTGGACCATTAAATAGCTGAGCCCATCTTGATCATTTTTTTTAAGGTAAATAAAATTTATTTATCACGCACGAGGGGTGCAACCCAACAACATACAACGTTCAACATGAAAAAAATCTACAAAGAAATTAGAGCTCAAGACAAAGAGATGGATTACGAATCCAATCTCCCAAACTAAACTAACACGAAGACGAGATAAATTAGAAATCCAAAACCAAAAACGTACTCTAATCTTCTCAACTAGGTCATCGCAGCAGCTTGCCTTTTTCTTGAACACCAACTCATTTCGATTGTTCCATATGTTCCAAGCAATACAAATCCATAAAGCTTTTCACCACTCCGTTGATTTTTTCTTCCTTACAAGTCCCATGTGTTGCTTAAAATGACACATCGAATTCTCATGAGCGACATAATTGATTCCAAACCAATTATAGCAGCCAACCCAAACATTGTGAGCAAACGAGCAAGAGAAGAAGAGGTGCTCAACGGTTTCACATTATGTTAAACAAAATGGGCACCTGTCATCAATAGCCGCACGGAGCACTCTTCTTTTTGCCAAATTTTGCCGAGTCTATGTTGTCAGAACACACACACACTATGCTGATAACTCTTATTTTGCATAGTTTTGAAGTTGTTGCATATTCACATTTTGATAGGATTAAGCAAATATATGACGTTATTTGTCATGTGTTTGTGTAGTTCTATGTGATTATATTATGCAGGATTGGGTTTACTTAGTGTGACTAAAGCTCATGGGGAAGTCTACGGTTGGGAGAATTGTTTTAGTTCTAACTTGCTTGTATGATGTAAAGCAAACACGATCTTCTATTGCATAAATGTGTGATATCTTCTATTCTGCAATTTAAATGTGGAGGTTTAGAGGTCAATCCATCCAAATAGAATATATAAATATTTCCAAATTTACATTTGTAATTAATCTAACGGATGCAATAGAGGATGTTAGACTGTTAGGTAATAGAATATCCAATTTTGATGTAAAGTATCTAGAGAATTGTTTAGTTCTAACTTGCTTGCTTGAAGTTTAGTTCTAAAATGAAGTTAAGTTGACATAGAATCAAAGACTAGAGAAAAGTTTGGATCCCTACTAATCGGTCTTCTATCCTGATCTTAACATTATCTAATTAAAAATATCTTATACTTTTAATAATTGATTCCTTCGCATACCTTCAATTCTCATAATCGAAGTGTTCTCAAAATTGTTTCCACTCAATTATCATTTAAAATACATAATATAATTATTTAAGTCGCGTTTAATTCGAGCTCATAAATCATCATTAAAAAAACTATATCATCATCTACATAGTATTTGTTTGAAGATTATATCTCTCCAAATTCGTATACAGTACTATTTCTGGTCACTTCCATGCTATATTCATATAGGTCAATTTCTGTCATCTCAAATCATTAAAATATGTACCGACCTTTATCCCTCAGTGATACTTATGGCATGAGAACAAAAATCCGGCGATGGAAAACTGATTGGGACGCCGGATGATGACTTGAATATTCTCTCCCCCCTTTTTTTATAAATGACATGAAATTTGCATGTACCATGGCGACAAAAAAAATTGTCTTTAAATAAAATTAAAAAAAAAAAAAAATTTCCTTCTTCAAGACAAATTCTCTAATCGCCAACATAGGAGTTCCAGACTTTCGGTCTTCCAATATCAGAAAAAGTTCTAGATTTTTGTGTTTTCTCTCCGTCGAATTTTAAAGGGAAAAAAATTGAGAAGAAAAGAGTATGAGCGATGATAATTTTGCATTAAGAATAATTGGAAGAGAAAACACAGATTTGTTGTTAGAACGATTAGAATTTGTCTTGGAGAAGGAGAAATTATTTTTTAAAGACAAAATTATTTTATCTAAATGACATATGCAAATTTCATGTCATTTAAAAAAGGGGCAGAGAATATCTGAATCATCATCCGGCGTCCTTTCGTCGCCAAATTTTCGCTTTCATGCCATAAGTGTAACAGAGGGACAAAAGTCGGGATATTTTTGAATATTTTAAAAGATCAGACCATTAAATCACTACAGAATGAAAGGTCTGACCATAGGTGATAATTAACGCTTATTATTATTATTATTATTATTATTATTACATGAATAGATTTCGAATAGTGAAGGTGGATTGATTACCAGTCGTAGAGAGAGAAAGATGGATTTTATGTCCCTTTAGAGATGACTTAGTAGTAAAAGTGGACGTCGGAGACTGAAAGGTTTTATGTTTTAATTCGAACCCCATGGGAAGCCTCTATAGGTCGAGTTTGTCACATTTGTACTTGAAAACTGTAGTTTACATGTCCTGTATGGTTTGTAGGCTACTGCACAAGGGACAAAAGTTTACCCAATATACACCGAAAATAACGGTTGCGCGTTCCACAAAAAAAAACAAGAAAAAGATAGAGAGATGGATTTTATGATCATTCTCATTTAGTTTCCGCGATACTTAATTAAAAGAAAGAAGAATTATATTTCTTAACTCACATTATCAAACAGCAAAAAAATTTAAAAACCATCTAGTGCACGTCAATAGGGAAAATTGTACTTCCTCCATCCAGGCATTCATGGCCTAGTTTGGTGGAAACGAGAACTAAGAAGAGGGTAATTTAAAGGATAAAAGTGATAAAAATAGTGGAGCTCATAGCTTTTTGTGAAAGAGGGTAATTTCTAAAAAAGAAAATAGGCTATCAATATCGGGACACCCAAGAAAAAAGAAACAGACCATCAATACCGAAACAGAGAAAATACTATATATATTTGTTTTAGTTTTATGAATCTTGATGTCACATAATGTTATTTTACATTAAAGATCTAAATCATCTACAGTTGAACAATATTTTAGTAACTCATTCATCCCATTAATAAAATATGATCAATGTTCATGTTATTGTCATCTTTAGATTCTTTACTTGCATATTAAGTAATTTATATGCAGCAAATAATTTTTTTTAAATAAAATACTAAGTTTGTAACAAGCAATGCAGATTAGCCGTATTCGCATGATACATCATTTTAACCGACAAATTCATATGCAAATCAACTCCTTTTTTTTTTAAGAAATAATTTGAACTCTTACGTCATTGTATTATTTCTTCGTTTCTAGAATTGTTACAATTACGGTAAATATGAAGTATCCAAATTACAAGCTAAAATTAAAGTGCATTTTATAGTTGGATTCTTTAGTTATTATTAAAAAAAATAAAAAAAATAGAGTTGGTTTCATAATGTTGATGTAAGAATTTGCAGGGGATTAGTTACTTCTTTCTTGTATTACGCAAATAGATCGCTGACATAAGCTTAAAATTGTATTCGAACAAATTTTGTGTTATGAATATAAGACAAGTAGAAACAAAAAACATGATACGCAAAGAACACAAGATTTATGTGAAAACTCAAATCAGTAGAAAACCACTGGCAAAGGAGAAGATTTCACTAATGGAGATAAACGGGATCAAATATATGAGATACAAATTACAATAGGAGAACACTTATTTATAATAGCACAAAATAAAGCCCTAGTTCTAGTCAAACTAGAAAACAATTTATGGGCCAAGATTCGTGTCACTAATATATAACAATCTCCACCTTGATACGAAATCACAAATTATCCCCCAAAACAACATCGACATCGACAATAAAACTCCACCTCTTCCACAAAACCCCTAAGGGCTCAAATCAACATCCAAGACCAACAAAGTTCAAGCAACGCTCAAACTTAGCAACGGGAAGTGCCTTTGTCATCATATCGGCAGGATTATCATGAGTACTAATCTTGCTCACAACAATATCACCACGAGCAACAACATCACGTACAAAGTGATAACGCACATCAATGTGCTTAGTCCTCTCATGAAACATTTGATCTTTTGTAAGACAAATAGCACTATGGCTATCACAAAAGACTGTAGTAATCTGCAAATCCTTCCTCAATTCGGCAAATAAACTCTTCAACCAAATAGCCTCCTTAACCGCTTCAGTAATGGCCATATACTCAGCCTCGGTAGTAGATAATGCAATTGTGCTCTGCAAAGTAGCCTTCCAACTAATAGCACAACCAGCTATGCTAAAAACATAGCCAGTAAGAGACCTTCTTCTATCAAGATCGCCTTCAAAATCTGAGTCTACATAACCAACAACTCCATCTCTAGTCTTCCCAAACTCCAAACAAACATCACTTGAATCTTTCAAATATCGAAAGATTCATTGGACTGCTTTCCAATGCTCCTTACCTGGATTTGCCAAGTAACGGCTAACAATACTCACTGCATGAGCTAAGTCTGGACGGGAGCACACCATGGCATGCATGAGTGACCCCACTGCACTAGAATATGGAACTCGAGACATATATTCAATGTCTTCATCCGACTGCGGCGACAAAGTAGAAGAAAGTTTGAAATGAGCTGTCAAAGGAGTACTAACCGGTTTCACATTTTGCATGTTGAAACGATGAAGAACTTTCTCGATATACCCTTTTTGACTTAGGTATAACTTTCCAGCCTCTCTATCTCTTGTGATCTCCATTCCAAGTATCTTCTTTGCAGCTCCCAAATCCTTCATATCAAAATCAAGACTAAGTTGCTTCTTCACCTTTGCTATCTCCGAACTGCTATTCGCAGCAATTAACATGTCGTCTACACAGAGTAGGAGATATACAAAAGATCCATCATCACTAACACGATAGTATACACATCTATCAGCATCACTCCTCTTGAAGAAATGAGTAGTTATAAACTGATCGAATGTCTTATACCACTGCCTCGGCGACTGCTTCAAACCATAAAGTGATTTCTGTAATAGACAAACGTAGTCCTTCTTTCCAGGAACTACAAAACCCTCAGGTTGTTCCATGTAGATGTCTTCTTCTAAATCTCCATGCAAAAATGCAGTCTTCACATCAAGCTGCTCAAGCTCCAAATCATGCATTGCAACAATGCCAAGCAAAACTCGTATTGAACTATGCTTCACAACAGAAGAAAATATATCATTGTAGTCCACACCAGGAATCCAACCGAAACCTTTTGCTACAAGTCTCGCCTTATATCTCAAATCTTCCTTTCTCTTAAATAACCACTTGCACCGAACAACTTTCTTGCCTTTTGGCAACTTCACTAATACCCAAGTGCGATTCTTCAGAAGTGATTCGAGCTCTTCTTCTATAGCAGCTATCCACCTTGTAGAATTCACACACGCAATTGCCTCTTTGTAGGAGGCAGGCTCTTCACACGACTCGATCTCCTCAGCCACATGCAAAGCATAAGCTTCCATGTTAGAAGATTCAACTGGTCTTTTTCTGCTACCAAAGTAGATGACTCAATAAGCCTTTCAGGAGGCTTTATCTCACGCCTTGGTCGATCTCTGCAATACAACGTTGTAATGAGAGTCAATAAGATAGTATTACGAAACATATTATACGATGCATGCAGCGAACATAATAACATCAAAGCCAAATCCTCATCATCATAATAACATCTAAAGCTTCTAAATCACCAACAATTTCTTTAAAACCAGTAATATGTTCTTCTAGAGACCTACCTTCTGCCATGTGATGAGAGTACAAACGTTGCTTCAGATGCAACTTACTGGTAAGGCTCTTAGTCATGCAAAGTTGCTCCAACTTCAACTTCAACCAGGGACCGGAAGCAGTGGGCTCCTTCAAAACATCATGCAATATCTGATTTGATAGATGCAATGTACATGGGAAAGAGCTTTACGATCCTTCCTTTTCTTCTCCTCGTCTGTCCAGGAACTGGGCATCTTTTCAAACCCCAGCAAAGTCTCGTCCAAATTCATGTGGGCGAGCACAGCGCGCATCTTCACCTGCCATAGCGAAAATCTGGTGTTGCGATCCAACAGCGGAATATCGTACTTTATACTTGTCATCGTAGCCCCAGGTCGAAACCTAAGCTCTTGATACCACTTGTTATGAATATAAGACAAGTAGAAACGAAAAACATGAAACGAAAAGAACACAAGATTTACGTGAAAACCTAAATCGGGAGAAAACCACGGGCAGGGGAGAAGATTTCAGTAATAGGGATAAACATGATCAAATATATGAGAACAAATTACAATAAGAGAATATTTATTTATAATAGCACAAAATAAAGTCCTAGTCCTAGTCAAACTAGGAAACAACTTATGGGCCAAGATTCGTGTCACTAATATATAACATTTTGTGCTTTGTTTTTTTAGGTATTATAATGAATATGTATGTTTAATCGAATAAATCACTACACTACCATAGATAGGACATCTATGCCACACAGTGGCGGAACCACGTTTAAGAGTGGTGGGGCAATTGCCCCCCCTCAATTTTGTAGAATTACCCCCTAATGATACTTATTTATGCATAATATTTATAAAATTAAAGAATTTTGCCCCACCAAAAAATTATAAAGAGAGGGGCAAATGAAAAAAGGATAATAAGTGATTTATTTCCTTAATTTCTGCATTTTCAAACTTCATATTTTTCGTTATTATAGAAAAATAAACTTGCTCATTTTTTTGATTCTTTCAAGACAATCTACGTTTCTCTCTTGTTCGCCTATTATACTCTATTCACTAATTTAGTGCATTTTTTTTTACTATCTATTTACTTCTATTAATTTGTGTCATAATTTCATTTATAACAAAATATTATTTTCTACTCAAACTAAAATTATAATTTTTAGGCTGATAGGAATGGATAACTTTTGTACCGAATAAATATCAGTTTGTATCTATTGTTTCTAGTTTCTACAATATTATTATGTGTACATTTAAAAAAAAATATAATTGATATTGTACTAAACAGACTAGTATAGAAGGATTTTGAGACGGAAATTATTTTGTCTCTAATTTTAGACGGATTAACGATGAACTTTGGGCGGTGAAAATAACGATGAAAATAGCGACGGAATAATGATGATTATCATCTCATGTAGTTATAATCAACGACGTGTGATGAGACAAATCAAATAGAAAATCGAACACCGATAATCATCTCATGTAATTATAAATTCTAAAAAGTTATTGTAATTTTAACGATATTATATTATTTATATTTATATAAATTAGTTTAATATTCTTAATAATTTGCCCCCCCCCCCCAACACCCGGGGGCCTAGCTCCGCCACTGATGCCACACAAAGGTGGGAAACCTACAGTACCACATGGAGTGGGACCACTATACCATCAACTAAGGTGGGACTACACCGTGCTCAAATGGGATTGAACCCAACACTTCTCACTAAGGAGAGAGTTGTAGTGTTTTAGCTAGCCACTTAAGCTAGGCCTTATCGGCAATTTTGTGCTTTGTATATGAGTCGTTTACTACATATTCAGATGAGCATTTTATGGAAAATTATTCTTGACATGGAATTACATGACATTAATATTTTAACTCAATTTTAAAATTTAATCGTTCTGAAAGAAACCATTTAAATTAAATAAAAATAATATATAAGTTGCCAAAAATATTCTCAAAGTTTAGTTGATGTCAAATCATCTCGGATTCAAATTTCACCAACATACATGTCGCACGACCAAGATCTTTTTTTACTGTAATTTATCTCAACGTGATTTTAAATTATTTCACAAGGCGCATCCTATAAGAAAAACATACATCTAACTCCACCAACACTAATAAAAATCTGAAAAAAAAAAAAAAAAATCAAGAAAACTTTCGAGAAGTTTGAAGCGAGAATTTTGTATGAAATGTCTCTAGCCTCACTAAAAAAACATACCGGCACCAACGGAAACTAATGATAGATTTTTAAATGTCGTTAGCATGCGAGGGACTCACGACATACGTAATCCTCCCATCAACATATAACGACAGACCGGTTAACATGCACGAAATAATATTTATTATAGGTCAATTGATAGTAATTCAATTTTTTTACTTTTTTCACTGTGAGATAATTGACACAATTTTTTGCGATTTTGTAAGGGCTAATTAGGGAGGTAGGAAACATCATCTCATTTCCACTTTGGATCCTCGTCTATAATCTACTCGATGTTAAATCAAAAAATAAAATGCATCAAAATCTTGGTAGATTAATTTATTCACACTGCAAAAACAGCGTGGCGCTTTCAAGGCCCCTCACCGCATGGAGGGTTGGTATTTAAAGTGTGTGCTTGCAGATTCTCTCTCTCTCTCTAACCTCTCTCTTGGGTTCACCCAAACACTTCAAATTAAGACAATTACTATTCATGGCCACCACCATCCCCACTCAAACTTTCCAAATGGAGTTACAGCACATGGACGGTGCCACCGCCTCGGCCTCCTCCGCATCGGAGAGGGCCAAATGGCTGCTCAGCTCCCCCGACCCGCCTGCCCCGTGGAGGCAGCTGTATGCCTCCATCAAGGAAACTGTGTTGCCTGGAAAAAATTCCGGGCAGCACACTCGGGCTAATAGGCTTGTAGTATTACTACAAAGCCTATTTCCTATACTAAAATGGGGTAGAAACTACAAAGCCACCAAATTCAAGAATGATCTCATGGCTGGCCTCACTCTAGCCAGTCTATGCATTCCACAGGTGCGTAGATCGATGATGATGTCGTTTTATACACGTGATTTTACGATTAGTCGTACAAAAATATGGGAAATTGAAATTGAAATTGTTTTGCAGAGTATTGGATATGCTAATCTTGCCAAGCTTGATCCACAATATGGACTATGTAAGTCTATTTTTTTTTTTATAAATAAAAATAAACATACATAACAAAGAGATAGGTTAATAATTTTAATTTTATTTATAATAATCTTTCAAATACTCAATCATGTAAATCGCTTTCAGACACGAGCGTAGTGCCACCTTTGATCTACGCCCTAATGGGGAGTTCTAGGGAGATCGCGATCGGGCCCGTGGCCGTGGTCTCGCTGCTCCTCTCCTCGATGGTATCGAAGGTGGTGGACCCCGCGGTCGACCCGGCATTGTACCGGCGGATCATCTTCACCGTCACTTTCTTCACCGGCACCTTCCAAATGCTGTTCGGCATCCTCAGGCTGGGGTTTCTCATCGACTTTCTCTCTCATGCCGCCATCGTCGGATTCATGGGCGGCGCCGCCATTGTTATAGGCCTGCAGCAGCTCAAGGGACTGCTCGGAATCAACCATTTCACCTCTAAAACGGATGTGGTTTCCGTTATTGGAGCTGTCGTCGAAGCCCTTCATCACCAAGTAATTAATCTAGTCTATTCCGAAAATGGATAATTTTTTTTTTTTCAAGAATTTCGAATTCCTAACAACTTCTTTTTTTCCTTTTTTCTTTCTGGAAATTTTTGCAACAGTGGTATCCATTAAATTTCGTGCTGGGATGTTCGTTTCTAATCTTCATTCTAGCCACCCGCTTCATCGTAAGTTAATTATGGGTGTAAAACTGCCATTTTTCGAGTGGTTTAAGGTTTGGGTAAGATAATTAACTTAGGGATTAAATTATTGAAATTATTAACTGTAGGGAAGAAGGAAGAAGAAGCTTTTCTGGGTACCAGCAATGGCGCCGCTCTTCTCAGTGATGTTATCGACCTTAATTGTTTACTTAACGAAGGCCGACAAACATGGCGTTAAGATCGTGAAACATCTCAAAGGTGGTCTGAATCCCATCTCAGTTCATCAGCTTGAATTTGGAACTCAACATGTTGGGGAAGCAGCAAAGATTGGATTAATTTGCGCACTTGTAGCTCTCACTGTATGTCTCTCTCTCTCTCTCTCTCTCTCTCTCTCTCTCTCTCCACTCGAACGTGATATGTCGTGATCGATCATCCTTCTACTTTTTAGTAATAAATTTTATTTAGAATTCAATTATACTATATATAGTCATTTACAATATTTTAATAAATATTATTAAATCAATAAATTTATAGTGTGACACGAAGAGATAGAAATATCGCAACTCGGATCGTCTACTCTGTATGGTGTTTCATCATCTAGATCTATTTCATTCGTCAGATTTTTGACATTTAACGATTTAAAGGTAATTATATGAGTCTATTTGGATGGAATAACCCTAGTCAATGCACATGTCAACCAATGAAAGAAATAGAGAATGGAACACAAAATGAGAGTAAGAAATTCGGTTTAGAAATATCAGGAGTCGGGACACATGCATGATCTCTCTGCCCCTCTCTCTCTCTCTCTAGAATTTATGTAATGTATGTATGTAACTGCAGGAAGCTATTGCTGTTGGGAGATCATTTGCCTCCATTAAAGGGTACCATTTGGATGGGAACAAAGAGATGGTAGCCATGGGATCTATGAACATTGTTGGATCTTTCACTTCATGTTATGCAGCAACTGGTGAGGACATTCATTTTTATACACGGATAAAATTGCCCTTCATTCAGTCTATTTTTCAGTCAAGTAAAATCATTTTTTTTTATTATTATTACTAGAACTATTGTATCTTCAAATATCTTATTGTAAATAATTATAATGTAAGGTTAAACAAAAGTGAATAAAGGATATTATAGTGAATATGCAGATTAGATCATCTATTGCATTTAGTGTTTCATCTTCTATTGCATTACTAAGAGTACGATACTTGGCATAATTAAGGGTTCAAGATTTAGGGAATATATTTCCTTATCTATACCCTAAATCTTGAACCCTTAATCATGCCACATGTCGTCCCCTTATTAATGTAATAGTAAATGTCACATGGAGAGACAATAGAAGATCTCATTATGTGAATATGAGTAGAATTTATTTATACATATTTTTAAGATGACGAGCTTATATTTGTCTCTTAAAAAAACTTTAACAATTGATCAATTGGAAATGTTCTCCATATGGAGTACATATTACGCGCGCGTATACCTAATATTTGTTTAAAATTCTAATTTGATTTGTATCCGATCGATCCACAGGTTCGTTTTCTCGAACTGCAGTGAACTTCAGTGCAGGGTGCGAGACCGTGGTATCGAACATTGTGATGGCAGTCACAGTGTTGATATCGTTGTTATTGTTCACGAGGCTCTTGTTCTACACTCCGCTTGCAATCTTGGCCTCAATAATTTTGTCTGCGTTGCCTGGACTCATAGACATAAGCGAAGCTTATAGCATATGGAAGGTGGACAAGCTGGATTTCCTCGTATGTCTTGGCGCCTTCTTAGGCGTCTTGTTCGGCTCAGTCGAAATCGGCCTCCTCGTCGCGGTAATTCTTCTCGTTCTTGAACTATGTATCTCGTTCATGACTTGCATCTCTTATGCCTTATTGAGCTCCCTATAGAATTTGTGTGTCGTGTACTAAAGAATTTTTAGGATGACATATCTATAGCGATAACAAGTTGGTCGAGTACTGGATATAAATATAAAAATATGTGTCACACAATTTGACACCAATCAGACTGTGACCACACTTGGATCAGAGCATATGTAGGGTAAATAATATTGACGAATATTCATAATTTATTAGTACTTTCATAGTTATTAGATTTAGGTTTTCACCCGTGTCATGAATTTTTTTGTTATATCACGCCGCTATTTTTTTTTTACATTGGGTAAACTTCTGTTCTTGTGCTGTCAAAAATATGAGATAAAGTAAATACGTATCACATTCATCATGATCTATCATATGGTATATATAGCGATCTTATTGACTTCAAAATGATCGAAGCCGAGCACCGTAACATTATATGATAAAGTTTCCTTAATTAGACTGTGTATGTAGATTCTCGCAATTTAACTGGAAATCAGTTTGGTCAAATTTGGAAACCCTATTTTATCTATTCAAACTGTCGAATTGCACTTTAAATAATTCTAGGCATGAGTGTGGACTGGAAGTTTTGTTTTTGTTATGCAATACTACTATTTTTCCATTGAGTATTAATCAATCAATCCTAGACAATAGAGATTGCTATTTTTTTTTATAATTTGAAACATGAACTATTGTTACAATATTTACCCATCCAATCAGTAGCGATTTTGTATATTATCTTGCTAAATATATATATATATATTAGGTTTATCCATTGTACGTACAAACAAAAAGTAGATGTGTAGTATCTAGAACACCGAATTAGAATTTATTTTAGAAAGGGATGCAAACTTCACACACCAATCATTTTAGTGGTTAGTATTTTTTTAGTTTGATTTTGGTGGTTAAATCATTGGACCAATAATTGGGTTTTAGATTAAGAATATTGTGTTTTAAGACTGATCCAATATAATGTTTTAAAAAGTGTATTGTTGTTTATTTTTGTGGGCCCTCATATATTCTCTAATATTGACCTTAATTGATAGTTACACCCACGAATAGGAATGAAACCTACCCATTAAATATTTCTCAAACTTAAATCCGTGAAAATATTTTTTTCTCAAACCTGTTTCAAACCTGATTAAAAAATAAGTTTAAAACTCGTACCCATCCCAAACTCAATGGATAATAATCATTAACTACCCGCTAAAAACCCACATACTAAAAAGTAAATACCAAATAACAAAATATTATAAATATGATTAAAACATTTATAGAATTTCACTAAACTTAATCTCAAAGAAGAAGATTATGGAAGAAGATTATGGGTTATTGATGATGCCACTCCGTCGTCATATTTTGTAAAGTTGATTTACTGAGAAAGTAGAGGAGAAATTTAAATACACGACTCTAGTGGAATCTTGTGTGTTCAAAAATAATATAAAACTCTAAACCTATTAATACTTATACTAATATTTATAATTATATTATAAATTATGCATATAATATTTTTTATCTTATAGTATATATAAAAATGGTTTGGGTAACAAATACTCGGAGGTAATTACCCAAACTTATTACAGATTTACATGTTTGTACCCAAACTCGTCTCAAAACCATTTAATAATTTTCAAACTCATCCCGTTAAAGTTCGAGAGAATCGGATACCCGTAAAAATCCGACCCGTTGCCATCCCTAGTTACACGATACAAAAAAAGGAGTGCAAACCAAAATAGTACTACTAGTAATTATTTAAAGTTGTTTAAGAGCATTTTCATTGGAATGGTTAAAATTTAGCTTCTAAAATTGTTTTTAACATTTCTCCTATATTATTTTTTCCTCTTGTGAGATAAAAGAAGATTTCAGGGAGGTCAGGAGATGTAACTATTTCTGTGGGCGTATCCAATTTAGAGTATATCTGTTGGATCGATGAACTTTTTATTACTACATTTTTTGGTTATTGTAGCTTAAAATTAGAATTAAATTAATTTTGAATGAACTGTTAAAAATGCTCTAATAATTGATATGTCAATGTTGTGTCGTGCGTGACTATTCCGATTCTTGATTTGTGACCACCACTATCAATGAAAAATACACCCACTAATGATAAATATCTATCAACAATTTCTTGGTACAGTATATAGTCTTGTCAATTGTGAGAAACAACACCTAGACTTGTACTCCTCATATCCACTCATATTGTCATCATTTTCTTATTTAGATGTCTTACTCATATTGTCATTTTTTAAATAAGGAAAGTTTTTATCCTTTAAAATCTTTCAAAAGTGATGTGACCTACTTACTTTTATCTTTTACCCTTATTCTTAATATCCGTGCCGAATAGTATCATGACAATTTCAGTGAGTGGGAGTTCTCTCATTATCCTCGATACGATTTTACCTTAATAATTTATATGTGTTGTAGCATGTGAATATAGCTTGTACAGTGCATATTATCTTTATTAAAGCACTATTTTTTTCCACAATAAGAGAACCATTTAGAAATTATGTCCAGGTTCAATGTAACTAGCTAGGAATCTTCGTTTTACTTCAAAAATGGTTGAGGAAAAGTAACTAGAAAAGTGAGTGAAAATGAATAAAGTAAACAACTACTTTTAGATAATATTTATTTTTGTTTATGTGAATGTAATATATAGTTGGTATAGTCCTATATTAGATTATTAATAGTATTTCAATATAAATTCTAATATTCTTTTTAGGTTTTTTTACATGCATATAGAATATAATTGGAAAAAAATATGTTCGGATTTAGAAATGACGGCTTAACATATCGATTGAACTCGATTGAGTTCTAAGAAATACAATACATTGCAATAAACAATAAATTTATTTTTACATTCATAATTCTATAAACCATGTGATATTACGAGTCTTAAATCTATAGTAGTAGGTCGAGTCTGCCATGTAGGATCTCCAAATTCTTTCTTGTAATTATCCGATTTATTTTATCTTGGGATGAAAAATGACATTTCATTTAGTGGCGCATCAATTATGACTTATAAGTCGAGTGATATGTTGTTGGCAAACATCATTTCTGGCGAATGTGTTTTGCTTTTAGTGGTGAAGGCTGCTTTATTCTAATTTGAACAAGAAGTTTCATGCATCAATAAAGAATACTTTATACTCATTCCAAAAGAATGGCAAGGGTGATTCTAAACCTAGCCCATATTTTACTTTTTATAATCCCTTAATAATAATATTATAGATAAAAATAATTTTACTATTTTACCGTTATAGTCTCCAAAATTAATTCCCCAAAAAACAGTAACTTCAAATTATAATAAGATATGTCTAAAAATAAAAATAAAAAACTCGTAGAACATAGCCATCATATTCAAAGCTTCCTAGTCAAATCTATGCTCGTATTCTCGTATTATCCCTTATCTCAGCTGCGTACTTGCCCCACAATTCTTTATATGAGAAAGGGGAACGATGAACGGGGATGCCATGGTGGCTGTAGGGTAATATAATTTATTTTTTTTGCTTAGATTTAATATGAGTTAAAAGGGTATATTATTATTATTATTATTATTATTATTATTATAAATATTATAAATAAGAGGGCTACAAAAAATAAAACAGGGGCTATGTAAACATGTTCTATGGGAGTTCCAGCCAATGACCTTATAAAGAGCCAAGATTTCGAATCTTACTAACATCTTTTTTTTTGTGAACAATATATTATAAGGACATTTAAATTTTGCGATGGTGGACTCGAACTCGTGACCTTTGGCATGAACATTAATCACATTACCACTAGGTTAACACACACACACCTTACTAACATCTTTATAGTTAACATGTCGCACAATATCTAATTTGTAAGCATTAGATGTGTCAAACATAGTCCGACGTGAACCAGTGGATTTGGTTAGGGAGATGTCAACCCATTATGTGTTTGCCAGGCAAAGCAGTCTGAATGCTACACCCTAGATGGCGAAAGTCCAATCTCCAATTTCAAATCAAATTAGACCATGATTTTTTTTTCAACCTTGGAAATTCTGAGCGAAGTTGTCTAATCTAAAAAAAAATATTTCCTCCGTTCATGAAAATTATAGTCAGATTTTCATTTTGGTATGCCCACGAAAATTATAATTTTTAATTGAAGGAAATGACTTTACACACTCTTTACTTTTCAAACCTCATTCCACTTCAATATTTACATAAAAACTACCTCTGGCCCACAACTTTATTACTCCACTTAAAACAGCTAACTACTTTTCTAGTACAAAAGATGAGGAATGTACCTTATACATCTACCTAACTTTTCTTAAAACCTACATCATAATGTAAAAATTATAATTATCAGGGTGGAGTTTCAACCTAAAAAGCATGTACGTCATGCGGACCTAGACACCAAACGATCGACACACATGATTTTGGGTTGGGCCAATCCGGTATGCTTTCCATTTTTCCCACATGTCCATGTGGGCTCAGATCGGGTCGGAAATCCGGTTTGATAACTCTCGAGTTTCTTCTCTCGATAGTTTATACTCCCTCCGTTCCATCGAATACGGACTGTTTTCCATTTTGGGACGTCCCACTATATATGGTCTATTTCCTTTAAAGGAAATAATTAGTTTATATACATGATCCACCATCCCATCTAAACCCCACTAACTTACTCCCACTACACCCTCAACCATCTCATCTATAACTTTATTAGCATTATAAAATATTGCATTCACACTACAATAAACACTTTCTTTATACTCAATACCCTTTTTCTTAGTCTCCGTGTCCATATGAACTAGTCCGTATTCGGCGGGACGGAGGGAGTACTTTTTATGTATGTAATTTTCCTTTACAATACTAAATAATCATAAACTTATAAACCAACACGTCGAACTCAGAACAAACTACTAGAATTATAATTCACTAGTTATATATCATTAATAAAAAAAAATTAATACCATTTGATTGCATGCAGGTGGGTATTTCATTTGGCAAGATAATCTTGCTGTCTATAAAACCTAGTACAGAAGTACTAGGCAGACTTCCGGGAACAGATACTTTCTGCAATATAAATCAATTTCCTGTCGCCACCAAAGTTAAGGGCATCATCATTATTCGAATTAATTCTGGAACTCTATGCTTTGCAAATGCTAATTTCATCCGAGAAAGGTAGTATTATTTTTATTTCTTACCCAATATTATTTTTTAATTTTTTTATTTAGGCCGTTCAAATTAATACTATATCTGAATATTACAATATTAAAACTTCTATGTGGTATTATTTAGGATTTTTAAGTGGTTGTCTGATGAAAATGAGATGAACGAAACTACTAAAGCTGGGATTCGTGTCATGATCCTCGACATGACGAGTAAGTTTTTTTTTTTCTTAAATATTTAATCCAAATTCAAATTCAAAAATCGATTATCCCTTTACTGCAAACTCAAGGCAATTAATTGAAATATTTTTAATTTGAAGGTAATTAATTTGAGTTTTATATGTTATTGTGACAGATGTGATGAACATTGATACCACCGGCATTCATGCTATTGAGGAACTGCATAAGAAACTGATTTCTCGAGGGATAGAGGTAAGCTAAAAAAAGATACATAAATGCATGTCTTTCGTTTTTGGATATATAATAATGAACTGTCAAAATTTGGTCTGTCTGGGCCGGCCCGAAAGCGAGTGTATATAGGCTACCAAAATAGTGGACCAATCGAATTTCGAACTAGCCCGAATAGCCTCAAGCCCAATAGGCCTGGCCCGACCCATTCGGCCACCAAATTATTATTTTTAGGTTGGGTTGGACTGCATTTTAAGTGATCTGGTTTATTTTTGGGTTATATCGGTCCGACCCCAATAATTTGACAATTCTGGGTAGGGCCTACAAGTGTCAAACATGACATGACAGTAGTATTTGTCAAAATTATTTTAAAAAATGTATTATGAATATCGAAAAAAGATTTTATGAACTGATCCAATTCAAGTCGGAGATTGGACTGTGCCAGACATTTTGACAGCTTCTAATTATTTTTATATTGTTATATAGCTAGCAATGGCGAATCCAAGATGGCAAGTGATTAGCAAAATGAAGGCAGCCAATTTCATAGAAAAAATGGGATCTGGGATGATTTTCCTCTCTGTAGCTGATGCTGTTGAGGCATCTCTTCGTCTCAAATTGAATGGCTTGTATAGTTGTTAAATTCTCGATTCATGTAACGTCTACATATCTCGAGTGTTGAAGAATTTTGAAGGATGAATCGAGTGTGATCAGATATTGTAATAAGATGACTCGTGCATGACATGGTCGAGATCAACGCTACGAGTTTATGTGTGTTTGTAACTTAATTGGTGTTGGCATAAGAGTGTGAGATATTCATGGAATTAGTGCTTCCCGTAAGGAATGTTGATTTCTTACTTAAAAAAAAAAAAACCTAACAACCGTGAGATTATGAATGAATGCAACAATGTTCATTCAATTCTCGTCCTATTCCTACATACCAGCAATAATTATTCGCAAAAATTTCCCTACAACCGGTTACATACAATGCAACCGGTTCAGAATTAACATTTATTATATTGTTAGCGTATCTTATCTCATAAAGTTGCACTGTAAACCAGCTGTTGAGAGCTCCGCTTTCTTCCCTCAAGACGCGAGTTCGAGCTCCAGCAAGTGCGTCGCATTTTTTTATTCGACTCCCACATGTGACAAATTTATAATGTTTTTTATTACTTTCCTTTTTCTTTCTTCTTTTTCTTTTTCTTTCCCTTCAATTTCTTTTCTTTATTTTTTCCTCTTTCTTTTAATGTTTTTTAATTTCTTTTCTTTTATTTTTATTTTTTTCTTCAATTTTTTTTCTTTATTTTTTCCTCTTTCTTTTCTTCTTTCTTGAACTTTCTTTCTTTCTTTCTTTTTTTATACTTTTCGTTCTTATCTTTATTTGAAAATACAAATAATTCAAAATAATTATTATCATGATAAAAAGTTATTAATTAAATAAAATTAATAAAGAGTAATTATTGATATAAATAAAGATTCACAATTAAAACTTTTCTTAATAATAATTTTTACTTTTATTTACGACAATTTGTACTTTTAATTATGGAGTCAAGTAACTATTATTATAATAAAAAGTAATTATTGATATAAAAGAAGGTAATGTTTCACTATTATTTTTTTTAACGACAATGTTTATTTTAATTTACAACAACTTGTAGTAGTGGACAAAATTCGTCTCCTGACAAAGCCTGCTAAATCGGCCCAAATAACATGTCGGATTATACGGACCGACCCAATACATGTTAATTAAATGCTTGGGCCTAAGGAGCCCATATCCGACTCAGGGGTGTCCAACGACCTAATTAGACACGTTGGCACAACCGGCCACGACATTTGAATAAGTCAGATGGACTAACTGAAGACTAATTCAAATCAGTTCTTCCCACGATAGTCGGAACCACTTGAGAGAGGATGGTGGGCGGATAAGGCCGACGACTAGGGTATACCAAAAATCCTAAATCGACTAAGCAGCCAATATAAATAGGTGGCCACTACATCTAATCATTCACGTTCTCACTCTCTACTCCATCTCTTACCCTATCCGCCGCCATCCTTTTTCTCTCTTACTCTCTATTCTTTTAGACTATCGGATCCATCGGCCGCACCGGCTACACCGGCACCTCCTACCCTCTAGACGCTCCTACTTTCTATCATCACCATCCAGACGCTTCGGACATCTGCGAACTCAATACTATTGCATCTCTCTATTATTTGATTACTTCTTTTATTATTAATATCATATTATTCCGATAACTGACTTGAGCGTCGGAGGTTCATCAGCTGACACTCCCTCCGGTGTTCCGTTGGACTCTTACGTGTGTTACTTGTGACAGGTTGCTTAGTGCCCTTTCAACCACGTCATCCATGTCTTCCGAGTAGTAGGATTTATCCCCTACAATTTGGCGCTCACCGTGGGGCCTAGCAACCAAGTTAATCAACGACACCGGAGAGTCTTTCGAATACCAACCATGTCTGACGGACGTGACGGATCTGAAACTCCCGACGGACCCAACATGACTGCTCACGCTGACCTAGCCGCCCAGATTGCCGCCCTCACTGAGCAGATGAATCGGGAGCAGGAGAGATGCAAGAAGATGGAAATAGAGAACGCTAACTTGTACGGTACCAATATCGCATACACCGGACCCATTGGATGGTATCAAATCTAACTTACTCGGTTTCTTCGTTTGCTTAGTCCTATGGGACCTACCATTTCCCACACTAATTCTGACAATTTTATGCAGAAAATTCTCAGAACTACATATGGGCTTGGTCTCCAAATAGAGTATGTAGGCAGCTCTATTGAGCGCAGCCCTCTTATAGACCCAACCTTATTGTCCTACCAACATTGGAGAACAAGTAAAATAAAAAATTAACTAAGTGTCAACAAAATTAAAAACAAAAATCACAAAGAACATTCTGAATCGGATAAGCTGAATGTGCAAGTCCAACAACATAATAAAAAAGACCAAGTATCTATAAACTCAAAAGCCGCTCCAAATGTGTTGGACTAGTCGGAATATAAAATGACTAGACATAAATGAATCCAATAGCACATATTGAAGGCATTGGACTAAATTAAGGAAAACCAAAAACAACAATACAATAAAAGAAAACAAGTAAAAGAACTTGCAAATAACAAGAGAACGGCCCGGACGAGCTAGTCGTCGTCTATAATTTATCAACTAATTCAAGTCATGTCTTCTGACAATAACTTGAACTAGGGGGAAAAATGGGGATACGAACCCTTACAAACGATAACGAAAACAACAAGTCATGAGTTCATAGTACAGGCTCAGTCATCGGATACATGCACCCGGCCAAATAAAATAAATATTATCTAAACATCAAAATAAAGATAGAAGTCTGCAAATGAACATATAATAATGAAAAACCAGATCAAGAATCGGCTTCCATGTCCGACCCAGTAGTAGCTCCCGGCTCGAAGTAATTCGACAGCTGGTCTCCAAGAGCAAGGTCCGCAGTAACCATAGCCTCAAGAGTAGTAACAAGACCACCATTCCCCGCATCCTCATCGGCCACCCTCTTCAAGTAAGCATCATGGTCGGCAATAAACCTATTAACATCCCATGTATCTGCCTTACCGTCTACAAAGTCTCGAGCCATCTCTCCACGCACCTGAACCTCCATGTCATCAGCAGCATCCACAAGCCGTTTCTCAAGTAACGTAACCGTACCCTTGACGGTCTGAGGCTCACTCTTAACACCTTCCAGCTCGGCAACCTCAGACTTACAAGTGTCGAGCTGACTCTTTAACTCTTTGTTGGAAAGCTCCATCTCTTGACACTTAGCACGAAAACAATTCAGCTCTGCCCTCATCGCCTTCAACCGACTTGTCAAACTTTTGATCTTCTTCCTCATCCATATGGCCATCGCAATACTCTACACAAAGTATGTGATATAAGTACAAGTTAGAGGAATGATAGATTTTATGAAGACAAAATGCAATGAAAATAAATTACACTTACCCGGAACATATTCATAAGACATGCACCAGATGCAACGTCACTTCCAACGGTGTCACAGACCTTCTCGTCCTTCGGAAGCAATAGTCGATCTACATTCTTAAGAAGTGGACTAAAGTCTTCCACACTAGCAACAACAGAAGCCGACTGCGGCAATCCACTAGCCGTAGAGGAGAATGATAACTTGATTAAGTCATCGGATAGATCGGATACAACGTCTTGAGATGCTCTCCCTCCTCTTTGTGTCGGGGTAAGAAGTGGAAGGGCGTCGACAACATCGACTCGATCTCCTTCGCCGGAATGAGTCGCGATGGTTTGTTGCTTATCTTTCCGAGGCGCGGCCGCAGCTCTTCATCTCTTCAGTGCGATACGATACATGTTGTCGATAGTATCTATCACCCAAGCTCGATCGTTAGGAGTCAAGCCAGGATCATTCGGATCTGGAGGAATAAAGTGATTACCATAAATCTCACGACCGTATCGTATAAATGCTAGGTCACACTCACCTCGAGTAGCAGGCGCAACCAGGTCTGTTCGACGAGACGGACGAATGTATCTCTTATCCCAAAGGCTGGTGGAGTAAAGAGTTTGCTCGGTCAAGAGTAATCTACAATGGCGACCCTTCTCCGGATAGCTAAAGAACTGGTCAACCTTCTCCTCGCTCTCGTCACGCACTAGGGAGTTCTTACCCTTCAAATCTACAAGAAAACATAAAAAGAAAAAGTTTTTATAAAACAATATGATAGAAGCATACAAGTATGAAGTAAACTACTTGGACATGGAATCACTTACCAGCAATAGACCAACAGGGCGGAATATCCCTATAATCCGAAATTCCCAACAACTCGTTAGGGACATAAAAGTAACGATGTTTCCATCCAGACTTATCGCCCTCAGACAAACCTACCACCAAATGTTGGCCCCGTCTCTTGACAAACTTATATCTCCCTTTTTCGACAGACTCCGCCAAAGAATATGCATATAATACATCCCCCAAAGTAAAATCACAAATATTATTCAACTCACAAAAGACATGTACCCCTATTAGGACACGCCAGACATTTGGCATCAATTGGCTCGCATGTATTCGCTGATGGTTACAGAGCTCCAACACTAGTCTAGGCAATGGAAATCGAGCACCTACCTCAAAAAACATCATGTACATACACCCATATCCTGGAATAAGCCAATCGGCCTTCTCGACAGACAGCGGAAGCTTCAAGTTAACATGCATTGGAACTCCATAATTCGACCTAGCCCAACCTAAATGGTCTTCCCTAAGCTTGGTAACATAATTGACATCAGGAAAAAGTATGTTGGTAGCCACACTACCCGGAATCGACTTAGTAATATCTTTACCACGAATCACCACACCCACCGGAATCATATTAGTTTGAACATCATCATCACTACTACTCTCACTAGAACACCTATCGGCTCTACTAGATGATCCAATGACAATACTCCGATTATGGGACGACATCACCTAAAAAAAAGACACTATCTAAGGTTTAGCCCTCCGACCAAGTAAGACATGTTGGAATATGAAAATAACAACATAATTATGCACAAGTATAGTCGGCCGCCGGCCTCACTGGACTACCATGCAAAATGTCCATAGCTTATCATGATAAAAAAGTATATACTCAAGCATGCTGAAGTCAACACACAAGCAATATCGGTCTTACTGGATTAACATGCAAGAGATTTGTTAACACACGATCAATACAAGATCCATCAGCACAACCGGAACTAACGGAAAGTAATATTGCATACATTCGCTAAACAGTAAAATTCATGACTTTTACTACTAGCAAAGATCAAATAAAAACATATGCTATCAAGGAATCAAAAATTTACAACTACTACTTTCATGATTTTACTACGAAGAACGCAAAGAACATTCGAAGAGTAAAGGATGAAAAGAAAAACCCACCTTAAGGAGCTCAAAAACCTTCTCTCTAAAACTTCATTCCCCCTCTGCTTCAAGCTCAAAATTCTCTCTCTGAAAATTTTCTCTGTAAGAAAAAATGAAGTAAAAATTAAGTTACCTCTCATAAATAAGAGAAAATAAGTTTGCCAAAGAAAGACAGTGACCTCATCGGCTTCATCGGCTCTTTCATCGTTTCTATATGTAAACATAACAAGTAAGCAAATTTGATATTGCCATCATTCCTTTATTTCAAAATTGAGGATAATTCCTAATTGTTTCGTACATGCTGGTATCCGTGTTATATATATGCACGTATACACATAATTGACGTACATACACAAATTGTGCAGTGACCACTACACTAATTACAAAGTGATTATATGCATATGCATAATCACACGCCTAAAACTAGTTACAGGCATATATACATAATATATATATTGTATATATGTGTATATATATAATATTATCATGTATATAACGTGCACAGTGCACATTCTCAATTTAAATATACACATGGCATTGGCATATTATCGCTACGAGCTCATAAATAAGGACATAATTATATATGAGACATATTTTGAAATAACCATAATGATCATTAAAATTTAAATTTTGGCCCACCTCCTTCAAAAATATAAATTTTGGCCATTTTTTTCAATTTGGGACGAAAATACCCTTAATAAAATGCGGAGCGGGTCGGGTCGGACGAGGGCGGACGCGGGTCGAGTCAGGTGGGTATGAGATATTTGGTACTTTTGGTACAAATTTAGTCTTATTAGTACTAAATGTTCTAGTACTTCTGGTACGAATTTAACCTTATTAGTGTCAATAGTTCCAAATTTGATACAATTGGGACGAATTGTCGAATTAGTTCCAGATATTCCAAGTTATGATATGGTACTCTTGGGACGAACATTTTAATTTGTTCCAATTGTTCCAAATTATAGCTTGTTATACTATGGTACAATTGGCACAAACGGTCCAATTAGTTCCAATTGTGCCAATAGGTTGGTATACAATTATGAATGAAATTCATTTTGTGTTGTTCGTACCATATTGATACCAACACCCATATGCAAAATTGAACATTAATTCTTTCAATGCCTTCAAAATCAAAACGGGATAAAGAAATTTCTACATTTATTCTAGGTATTTCTTTTCTTAAAACTGCTAGAATCCAACAATAATCCTTTATTCTACTGTGTGAACTTTTCCATGAACAAAACATAAATACATGCATACCAACATTATAATCAGGGAAAGAAACAAAAACTCAGGATACGAAAAAAAATTAATTAAACCTTTTCTTCAACACCTCATTTGAGAGGATTGAACAGTGCCCAGAAGCAATACCAGAAGAAAAAATCAGAATAAATAACGAAACATTTTCGCTCAAATTCATTGATGGATTGAGCAGAATTACAAAGAGAAAAAATAGGGATATTCCAATCAATTGCCTTGACAACCTGCGCATCTGTTTATCCTTCCTCCAAATTAATAGATACTTAATTTCTCAATCCTTTCTTCAAATCGGGGGCGGTGGTGCAAGGGCGGTGGCGTCTGCCATTGAATTGGGGGCGGTGGTGTAAGGGACGGGGGTACTCAGATGAATTTCAATGAAAATTGATGGAGGCACTGAGCATAATGGTCTAAGTCTGTGGGGGAGGAGATTGAGGGAGAGTTGAAGAAGGAGGGGATGACAGTGGTGGCGTTGAAGTGCGAGACGGAAGGGATGAAGAAATTGGGGGTTTCGACGCGACGAGGTTGAGGGGAAGAGGTAGGAGAAGGACGGAAGCTCGGAAGGATGAGGAGTGGTTGCTGTGGGAGACGGTAGATCGGGAGGAGGGGCGGTGGCTGAGAGAGAGAGAGAGAGAGAGAGAAAGAGAGAGAGAATTGTAGAGAATGCCGCCGCAGGAGATATAGAATGTGTGGGAAAGAGGGATACAGTAAAGTTAAATAAGTAATTGGAGCAAAGCGGGTCTGTAGATGGATCCGGTTGAGAGAGATAAGGGTAAGTAGGTCATAAATTGAAAATAATGGCTAGATTTTATAATTGTTAATGAGGTGGACCAAAATTTACATTTTAATGTTCATTTTGGCTATATGACATGATATTCTCATTATATATTATACCCATTCAGCAAATTTATTAATGCTTATCTTCATCGGCGAGCTGCTATACGAATAAGTAGAGGCGAGAAAATGACACTAACCTTATTAGATACACCGACACTCCCAGTCGAGTTCGATAGAATGACACTCTCAAGTATCACTTGTGCCGCCCACAGTGCTCTCACCGCTGCTGAAGATAACGTCGGCTCTTCGACTAACTTGATCACTATGCTGATTACACCACGCGAGCAAGTACTCGTCACTCCTTTGCTACTTCTGCTAGACGAGAAAAGCACACCTTGCTGGATTTCTCTGCGTCCGACGACCTCGACCGAACTTGCTGCCAAAGCACTAACTGCTTATATATGCCACTTATAGTAACTTCATCGTCGCCATCGACGTCGTCGACTCTATTTGACTGGCCCATCCATCTTGTAGACTACACCGCTGTTATATAAAAATCGACAACCCCTCAGACGCCTCTATCCAACCTAAGAGACTAACAATTCCAAAGTTTTGTGGAATGAAAATAAAATGTTACCAAAGTAAAAAGTGGAAGTGGAAAAACAAGATGAAAATCCGTCTGCTTTATAGGCACAAAAGCACTTATTTCTATCAACTACTTCCTGAATATCAGAACTTGAGAACATGCAGCTATATATTATCTGGTGATGTGATGCGATAGTATAAGAATGGTCAATGGACAATAGTCTTGCTTCTGCTTTGAGTAATAGAGCCCATGTGCTCTACCTATTCATCATCAAATGTTACAGCTTAGACGAGAAAAATCCAGACTTTCTCCTAAAAATTCATGTGCACAGTACAAGTGAAAAGATGTATTGTATTTTAATATGGATATAATTAGAGAGGCAGTAACCTACTCCGAAAAAGAGTGTGAGGTCTAAACGTGCATATGCATACTTAAACACCTACTGGTAGCCCTCGAGAGAGCCTCAGATTTGACACGCCTCGCCGGACACGTTACCTTCACCGTCTGCTTACCCTAGCAACCTTGCAGCATCAGTTGGTAGACGTCTTCCATGGCTACTGGAAAAAGTCGTCGACACGTCGGCTTCTCCAGCATCGGCTTTGTGAACATCGTCGGATGTGACGGACTCGCCGACGATACTTTTTCTCTCCCTCTCTCACTCGCGGCTATGCATTCTATGGCTCTCTGATCGGCTTCATTGGCTCTATCGGCGCACTAGATAATTAAAAAGTATGAGCTACTAACATGCCAGCCCTACCTTTCCGAACTCATCGGTCACGCTGAAGTCTGCTACTGGACTCGTCGGTGTCGTCGACCTTGTCGAACTTACCAATGTTGCAATGTGTTCCATTGAAAGCATCGGAGGCATCGGCACTATCGGCCTTAATGGAAAGTATGATTATTTTCACATGTCACTCACTCCATTGGAACCATTGGCTACATTGGCATGCTTCTCACTCTTATTTTCGCTAAAATTTCATCCATTGGAAGCATCAGCTCTATCGGACCATCGGACACATTGGACGCGTCTGCCTAATTAGCCACACCGACTCCTGTTGGAACCAAAGGACAAAATAACTATTTACCATCCGTACTGGACATACTGGACGCATTGGCTCCCTCTACTATTTTGCAAATTCTGATACCGTACTGGCCGCGTCTGCCTCAGATTCCACAAGGTCTGAAGAATTTTCCAATTGATTAGGTTAGCCCAATTTCTTTATACACCATGGCCCAAATTGGCAGCCCAATTGATTCATGGCCAAATTTATTAAATGAGTTAATGTTTCACGCCTAATTTCTCATGTCCACATATGTGCACACACTGAATATTTATATCATTATGCAAGTATAAATATTTATCTATTTATAACTAGTAGTTTCTCGACGACATGGATTCTATCGACACCGGCATATTCGACTAATATAACTCTTTAGTTAATTAAAGAGTGGGGGATAAATAGTAGTGGATAAAATTCGTCTCCTGACAAAGCCTGCTAAATCGGCCCAAATAACATGTCGGATTATACGGACCGACCCAATACATGTTAATTAAATGATTGGGCCTAAAGAGCCCATATCCGACTCAGGGGTGTCCAACGGCCTAATTAGACACGTCGGCACAACCGGCCACGACATTTGAATAAGTCAGATGGACTAACTGAAGACTAATTCAAATCAGTTCTTCCCACGATAGTCGGAACCACTTGAGAGAGAATGGTGGGCGGATAAGGCCGACGACTAGGGTATACCAAAAACCCTAAATCGACTAAGCACCCAATATAAATAGGTGGCCACTACATCCAATCATTCACGTTCTCACTCTCTACTCCATCTCTTGCCCTATCCGCCGCCATCCTTTTTCTCTCTTACTCTCTATTCTTTTAGACTATCGGATCCATCGGCCGCACCGGCTACACCGGCACCTCCTACCCTCTTGACGCTCCTACTTTCTATCATCACCATCCGGACGCTCCGGACATCTGTGAACTCAATACTATTGCATCTCTCTATTATTTGATTACTTTTTTTTATTATTAATATCATATTATTCCGATAACTGACTTGAGCGTCGGAGGTTCATCGGCCGACACCCCCTCCGGTGTTCCGTTGGACTCTTACGTGTGTTACTTGTGACAGGTTGCTTAGTGCCCTTTCAACCACGTCATCCATGTCTTCCGAGTACTAGGATTTATCCCCTACACTTGTACTTTTAGTAATTCGGTTAAGTAATGATTGTCGTGATGAAAAGTAATTATTAATATAAATAAAGGTAATGTTTCACAACAATTACATTTCTTAACGATAATGTTTACTTTTATTTACGACAACTTATACTTTTAGTTATTTGGTCAAGTAATTATTGTCCTGAGGAAAAATAATTATTAATATAAAGAAAGGTAATGTTTCACAACTAATACTTTTCTTTATGAAATGTTTACTTTTGTTCACGACAAATTGTACGTTTACTTATTTGGTCAAGTAATTATTGTTCTCAGAAAAGGTAATTATTGATATGAAGAAAGGTAACGTTTCACAAATATTACTTTTCTTAACAACGATTGTTATTTTTATTAATGACAATTTATACTTGTAATTATTTTGATAAGTTATTATTATCGTAACTAAATAAAATTATTAATATTAAGAAAAATAATGTTTCAAAAATATTAATTTTCTTCAAGACGATCACGAGAATTTGTGCTTTTAGTAATTTGGTTAAATAATTATTGTCGTAACGAAAGCAATTTTTGATATGAACAAATGTAATGTTTCAAAAATATTACTTTTCAAAAATAAATAATTTAAAAAAACTAAGAAAAATAAATAAAATGAATAATATGACACAACATAATAAAAAAGAAAAGAAAAAACAACGGAAAAAAATGAAAGATACTTTAAAAAAGAAAAAAAAGGGATAATAAATCTTTTAAAAAAATATATATATAATGAATAATAGATAGGACAAAATATATAAAAAAAAAGAGAAGTTAAAAAAAGAAAGAAAAAACAAAAAAAATTAAAATAAATAATACTTAAAAGAACAAAACTGGCGTGTGTAAGTATAAATAAAGGTACAAACATGACATGATACTAAATTCTCTGTGTCCTAGTGGTAGCGTTCTTGGAATAAAGCCTTTTTGAAGTCTAACGTCGCGAGTTCAAATCCCTGAAGTAGCGCTACTGTTATAATTTGTGGGTTGAGATCGGGTATGAATATGAACATGGGTCGAATCGATTACATAGTATGCAACTAATTGCGTGCAAGTCCATCCCATAATTATTTCATTCTCATTCAATTTCACATTTATTATTATATAAACAAAAACGACTCTACCCTAAAAAAATTGGCACCCCTCAAATCCCTTCAATCTAAATTCTCAAAATTTCTTAATTTAAAATTAATATTCATTATATTTTATATTAATATATATTAGATTAGATTAGATTTCATCCACCATTTTTAGCATATGTAGATTCTCTATTTTCTTAATTAAAACCAATATCCCATCTTCCCAGTTGTTAAATATTATTTTCCTTAAAAAAAGCGGGACATCATTTATGTGTATATAATATATATCAACCAAATTTAAAAAACTAATACTACTTAATACTACAATTAACGTCTTTTTTTTCTTCTTTCTACACATATGGTAATATATATTTTATAATTTATATCAACTAAAATTTATTTATAAAATTATGTCAAAATATTGGCCAATTAACTTTAATTATAATCATGTATTCCTCAAATAAATAAATAGTTTATTCCAATTAATTCTTCAACTCCTCATTCCATATTTTGCCACTATATCATGGATAAACCTAAATCACAAAAGTGGCAAGCATATCTTAGACATAGGGAGTATTATATATTTATTTTCTATATGTCGTGCATTTCTGATCCATTTATTCTATTTCCACAAAAATTAAAATCATAGTCAACGGGGTGATTCTGATCGGAACCGTAAGGGTAGATGGGTCAATTCAGTTACGACACTTCGACATAACAGGAGGATTCCGACTTGAAACCGTGAGGGTAGACGGGCCGATTCCAAACCTACGATTCAACCTTTTCAGAATCGTGGTTCACGAGAGGATTCCGACCTTTTCAGAATCGTGCATTTCTGATCCATTTATTATATTGCCCACAAAAATGAAGTTCATAATCAACGGGCTGATTCTGATCAGAACCGTAGGGGTAGACAAGCCGATTCAGTTACGACAGTTCAACATAACGGGAGGATTCCGACTTTAAACCATGAGGGTAGACGGGCCGATTCCAAACCTACGGTTCAATCTTTTCAAAATCATGGTTCACGAGAGGATTCCAACCTTGAAACGTTGGGGTAAACGGGTTGATTCAATTACGGCAGATTAACTTAATGAGATGATTCATACTTAGAACCGTGAGGATAGACGGGCCGATTCCAAACAGACGGTTCAACTTTTTCAGAATCATGATCGACTGGAAGATTGTGATCTTGAACCGTGGGGGTAACATGCCGATTTTAAACTGGCTCACAAAACTAACTCAAAGTGTAAACTCAAAAATAATTAATATTACAATATTTTTTATTGTAATTTTATAAAATAATAATTTCTCTTTAAGAAGTAAATAGTTTTTGTGTCACATCAATTTTGAGAAGAATTAGGGCTTTGAAAATTATCTATAAAAATGAGTGTCAATAGATTTGAATTTTAATGGGAATTAAAAAATAAAAAATAATTAATAAACAATATCTTTCTTATATTATTATATATTAAATTTTATTAAATAATAATTTTCCGTCGATTTTCGACGGATCATGCGCCAGTGTATTTACTAAACCAATATAACTTAAATTGGGTTAACTGCAAATTAATTTCCAAGTTTTTATGTTTTTTGCGATTTAGACCCAACATTAGAAATGTTACCAAAATTTTCAACCTTTTCAATTTCTAAAAATATGACCTCCATGTTTTTCCGGTCATAAACAGATTGAATTAATTCACTTATCAGAGTTTCATACGATATGTATTAAATCATCATGTCTTCTGTGATGGACAAAATTTATTTTCTTATAAAGTCTGTTAAATAAGTCCAAATAGCATGCCGGACTATGTGGACAGGTCCAAGGCGAGTTTAATGTAATTATTGGGCTTAAGGAGCCCATATTCGATTCAAGGGTGTCCAACGATCTAACCAAACACGTCGGAACAACCGATCACGATGTTTGAATAAGTCAGCTGGACTGATTGAAGCCAAATTCAAATTGAACCACTCACAGATGGTGGGTGGATAAGGCCGACGGCTAGAGTACAGGAAAAACCCTAAATCGACTAAGTTGCCCATCTAAATAGGTGGCCACTACATCCGATTGATCCATCAAATCATTCACACTCTTACTCTCTACTCCATCTCTTGCCCAATCCGCCACCATCTTAAGTCTCTCTTCTTTTAGGCTATGGGATTCATTGGCCACACCGACACCGCCTACCCTCCTGATGATTTTATTCTTTGTCACCATCCGGACGTCCCGGACAACTTAGAATCCATTACTATTGCATTTTTCTATTATTCAATTATTACTTTTATTATTAATATTATATAATTCCGATAACTAACTTGTAGGTCTGGATCGGTACGGTATACCGAAAATTTTCGATCATACCATATACCTTACCGAAAGTTTTGGTATGAAAAAATCCATACCGTTATCATACCGTTCCTTTCGGTATACCGAAAATTTCGGTATGAAAAAAATCATACCGTTACCATATCGTTTGTCAATATACCGTATCCTAGTTCGGTATACTGAAATTATCGATGTACCGAAAATCACGTATATACCAAAAATCACCTATATACCGAAATTATACCGAAAATCACCTATATTCTGAAAATCACCTAGGTAATTAGGTATTAATTTAGTAATTTTATTTATAAATTATAAATTATAAATTATAATATTTATAGTATTTCGGTATATACCGATATTTCGATATATACCGAACCTTCGGTATGGTACGGTATACCACCGGTATACGAAAATTTGTATTGTTATTGTATCAAAAACGTTCGGTACGGTATCATACCGTACTGAAAATTTCGGTATTTTCGATATGGTACGATACAATAACTTCGGTATATGGCAGATTCGGTATTTCTGTCCACTCTACTAACTTGAGCGTCAAAGGTCCATCAGTTGACATCCCTACCGGTGTTCCGCTGAACTCTTACGTATCTTACTTGTGACATGTTGCTCAGTGCCTCTATCAACCACGTCATCCACGTCTTTTGAGTAGTAGAATTACATCTTCCAAAGACAATATTTTTTATCTACCAAATTAGGATTGAAAGAATCGTATATTTTCAGTGATTTTTCCTCAAAACGGATCGTTTCAAAGATTTATGAATAATTATGATGTAATATATGTAAAATAAAATCTTAATTCACCTCGTTATTGAACCTATCAAATCATTTGTCAAGAACATGAATAAGCATGATAGTTCTAATTTATAAAAAAATAAATATAAAACGTTTATTTATAATATTTTATAATATATATTTTCCCCATCCACGAAATAGTTATCACATTGTGAACGTCACAGATTTTAAGAAAATAGTAGGTAGTAATGGATAATAGTGAGTATTGTTGTGAGTGAAGTAAGGATCCCACAATAAATGTGAGTGAAGTAACAAAAGTGGCAACCATTTCGTGGACAAATTTAAATAGCAAAAGTGGTAACTATTTCGTAGACAGAAAGAGTAATATATTAAATTTAAATTATAATGTCTCTCATTCCTTTTTCGTCCGTCTTACTTATAATATCTCCATTCCATAAATAAAAATATTTAGTCTTAAAATGATGAAGCCTACTGTTTTCTGTCATTTTACCCTCGCTCGTTCATTAGCGTACCCAAAAGTATGAGACATCATCATGAGACTTAGGGAGCAGAATATAAAAAATTGGGTACTAAATTGCAATTAAAAATAAATTATTTACAATCCGGTATCGATTCTTTCTAATAACTAACCGTCATAACAACCGCCGCCCATTCTGCCGTCTGAACCGCCGTCGGAGAGATATGGGTGCGGAAGCCGAGAAGAATCCAGAAGTCGCAAAACCTACGACAAATCCGAGCCCTAATTCCATTACAGAAACTCAATTCGCCGCCTGGAAACGTCGAAAGGTTCCACCTAACTTTCTCCTTTTCGTGATTTATCTTTCCCTTGTGTTTGAAGTTTGTTGTTTTATCTCAGCTGTTTTTGTATGTCAGTTAATCTATATTTTTGGTAGCAATTGATATTAATACATGATTGTTAATTTCTTAACGATGGAATTCGATACAATTTACAAAATTGGAAGGTTTTGTTGGGATTGAATCGTGCATTTTTCTTGTGAGAGATTTGACATTTTGTCCAATTGATGTTGGAGATTGTTTGGTGGACATATAATTTAGCTCTTTTTAGACTTATAGTTTGTGAGTATTTCAACGTTCTTGAATTTGCTTACTGTAATGGAAATATTTGGACAGTTTAGGGTTTTTTATTGGGATTTGGGTTGGGATTTGATCTCATACATTCTTTTAGTTGAGATATGTTTTCATGTTGCTTCAATTAATCGTTTCCGGCTTGGAATAGGTGATAATCATAGTTTGCTATAAAAAAATATAGGAAATATGATCCATTTTTGAAAGGTGCGTTGATATCAGTACGCGGAAAAATTGTTAGTACGATGTTCTGTTATACTTGTGCCAAGCCATGTCAACCCAATAGTTCCAAAACTCATGAATGATGAGATATCATTTGAATCTAATCCTCAAAAGTAAATGCTAGATTTACCTATATTATTTTTATCTATCCGGCTTATCCCGCTTAGTAAACGCCTAAATGTATGAAATGAACTGAAAAGTAATTAAAGAAATCAAATAGTGGACATGTAATATTGCACGTGAACGGAATGCACATCTTAATGTACTATACTACCATACAACATTATTCGCTTTTAGCCGCTAGTCGTGTTCTGCTTGCTGAAGTAAGGATGTAGCACGGAAAGGATCCTATGAGATATGCCAAATTGTGAAAAATGGACTTCTAGAGAGAATATAGTGGTTCTAATGTAGCTGATAGTGGGATTAAATAGTAATGAACACATTATTTGGGCCAAAACTGACCAAAATGTTGTGAGTTGGTATTTTGGTCATTACACTCATTATTATATAGATCATTTGAATATTTGGTTTTAGGTAATGGAAAGAGAAATAACTAACTGAAAAGAAATAAGATTCACAGATCAATCTATCGAGTATAATTTAGTTCGTATATGGTGAAGCATATGTATCATGTTGAATGAAACCTCTATAAAGCCTTCCAGGGTCAACAAGCATGTTATACGGGGGCTATAGCAAACCTGCATAATGTCGTAATGTTTTATACAGGATGCTGATGCCTCTGCCAGAAACGATGAAGCTGCAATGAAGCGTGCGGAGGATATAGCGGCAGGAGTAGTTCAGATGAACGGTCGTGAACTCTTTGAGCGTGAGCCGTGGGTTTTTGACAATACACTTTACTAAGGTTAGTTTTTTCGATCCAGACATCTTATCGATGCAGTATGGTTTTCACTAGCATTTGTTTGAAAAAGTTTCTGGATATAGTAGTAGTATCTTGTGTTTATTTTTTTTCATCAACAACAAATAATTAATGAGACGTGCTCTCAAATATCTAACCCTCGATCTTTTAAGTTATGTATCAGTTTGATTCTTTCACAATTAAATTACATGTATAGTGTTGAATTTTGATGTCATAGGGAAATGTAAGTTTTTCTCTACTCTTAAAGATCTAAGCAAGAATGTTCTTCCTCACTGATCACCATGGGAAGAGCAAGCCATTATTATACCAACGGAGATCTGCGTCTCTTAACTTAGAATCTGAGACTTTGACGACAAAAAAATTTGCTTTGTTTGGCTCTTTTTCCAATTCTTTCCAATTTTAAGTAAACAAAATCGTTTATCTTTTAAGATTATATTTACTGTATATGTTTGTACTTGCAGTTATTTGCATTCTTGACCAATACATTTCATTTTTCTCACAGGAACAAAATAAAATAAAATAAAATAAAATACCGAATGAACCAAGCTTCTGATGGTTTCCTTCCCTTGCCTGGACTTGTGCAGGTATGGATGACCGCGAGATCGTTTGAAAAGATCGATGAGATTTTAATTTAATTGAATTTGAAGCCAACTGATGTATGGATGTTTGTTTGGTTTAATATAGTTCATAGCAATGTATTGATTGTTAAAGCGTGTATAACTATTCAAATGTTACATTTTTTATATAATTGCTTCAGAAAATGAGTTTGATTTGTAATTCTGTTGTATGTTTTCTCCTTTAACATGTAAAATTTTAAGTTCAAATCCGAATGAGGATTGATTGTATAATTCAAATGGCACTAAAAATAAATCTTAGTCATGACCTTTGATCATATACTAATTTATAGTGTATTTAATTTCGAAAATAAACACAAACAATTACAATATTCCGTATATAGTTAAAAATCTACATGACGGAGCAAGCGTTAGGGTTGTCGTCACTAAACATGAGAGAATACTTCTCCTCCACCGGATTGAGGGTGGCAACGCCGGGCTCGTCGGTACCACGGACGTAGTTCGCCGGCGCCTTCTTGTCATAGACGCCGCTCGCATAGGGATGAGCCATGAGCCCGTACGGAACATACGGCCATGGCTCCGCCTTCTTCCCCGTGGATTTTGCTTTCTTCAACACTTTTTTAGCATCCACAAATCCATACACCGTTGCCTTCTGCTGTTTCCAATCTACATCCACTGATTTTGCTCCTGCATTAACATTTTTATCAAACTTCATTATTATGGGTAAATTTAGCTATTGATAATCAAATTGGATATTCTATCGCAAAAAATTAAGATTATTGAAATTAATAGGCTGCAAAAATAGTACCCTAATTTACAAATTATATTCACGTGTCGAGGAAAATGAGTAATCTATTTAATTTTGTTTATAGAAATTCACGAGAATCTGCTATACATCTTATAAGCTCGACAGGAAAAAAAATATAAAATTTATTGAAATAACTAATTAAGCTGCAAAAATTTACTCAATTAGTGATATATATATACCTTTCATGCTAGAGAGCACATTCTTGATTCTCTCTCCACAGCCTTCACAATCCATTCTGACTTTGAGATCAACGGTGTTTAGCTGCTTTTTCTTCTTCCTCTTCGTGCTGCTTATCAAATCTGCAATATAATCTATTGTTCCTTCAACTCCCATTTTTCTTCTTTTCTTACAATCACAAACTAGCTAGTTTTCGATCCTTCGAAATTCTGTTGGATAAAACAGTGCAAGTTTTTTTTTTTTTTTTTTTTTTTTTTTCTCTTGTTGTGTGAGGTCTTTTTCTGTTGATGATGGAGTTGTACGTGTGCATGCCTTTTTATAGAGATATGTAAATGGCTTTTTATTTTCCTTTTTGTTTTTTCCTTTTTTAATTACTAAAGTTGGATATTTTGCCTATGTTCCAAGTTGATCAGGACGAGATTCTTTATTTCTTTTCGTGTATATTGGGAATAAATTCAATATTGTTGCACGTAATGTTTGTGTTGAGCCCAAAAAGCTCGCTTTGCAACTTTGGTGTTTTTCATCTAGGGTTCTTATGTTATTTCAAGTTGCTATTTGTAACCCTATTATCGACATATAGGGAATTCTTCTTCTCTGTCGCCCGTGGTTTTCTCCTGATTTGAATTTCCATGTAAATTTATTTCTTTTTCATTTTTTGTTTTCGTTTCTGCTTGTCTATATTCATAACAATCACGTTGTTTTAATAGTAATATCATGTTGCACCTGCACGTGCAATGCATGCATTGTTACATGGATAATCTTCTCACTCAAATCATGAATCTTTTAATACATGGAATGAATTATATTATTGATGGAATATATGTCTCGTGAGAATGTATGTTGCAAAATCAAATTATATTTCCTTTTCGGATAGTAAAGAAACTTTATTGATATTTTTTTATTCTAAATTATGCTGTCATATTTGTGTAAGAAATAAATTATGTTCCTTACATGCCTAGAAAGTTTTAAGTCGAACATAAATTTCATATGGTTGGCAATTAAAAGCAAAATTTACCCAAATAAAACCCTCGAATAAATGTTTTGAATTTTTCCTAGTCATAAGAAAATTAAATTCTTAATACTAGCTAGTGCGTCTATGTATGATCATAAGTTCAAGTGTTTCTTCTTTTTCTTGTATTAATTAATGGAGTATTACTACCCATAAACGTCATACCACAAAATACATTACGTGCAAAGTAACGTTCATTTTGCTAGTGTATGTGGATAAAATAAGACATAAAACTAATTACGATAACAAAATCGGGGAAAATGTTTACTTTTCAAACACGTATACAAAATATACGTATAGTTAATTCGAAAAAGAATTGGTAGAATCTGATGGGCCTTTCTTAAATCCCTTAGCCACGAAGTATTTGGGTCGATGGAATATTAATTGGTTTTGCTTCACCATCAAAAAAAGAAATAAAACAAATAAAAAAAGAAGTAGAATGTTCTTGATCGTATATTCCAATCACATCTTTTTGCTGCCACGTGGGTGTTAGGTCGCCATGCCACGTGGAGATCAATGATGATCCAACGGTTGGTAAAATAAGCATTATCTACGTGGAAGTTGGAAGTATGTTTTTGATGTTTACTCGCAATGTCGGTTTTCGATAGGGCGGTGATATTGTACAAATTAAAGAGAGGAATATTGAAAAAGAGAGAGAAAATATTCAATGTTTGTATCAATCTAATGTTATATATAGTAGTACTAGTTTTTTTTCTTCCTTTTTTTTATTTATGTTATGAAAACTCGCCGTCGCTATTTTTGATGTATACTGAGTAAATTTTTATCCTTTATGTAGTAGTCTATAAATTACACAGGACAAATAAATCACACTTTCCAAATATAAGTGTGGCAGGGTCAATCTTTAGAGGCGTGTCATGTGTTAGAATCGGCGTACTCGTACACAAACTGATGGTCCCGATACGAGTTCTGGTGTATGGGAGGGAGGGAATACACTAGTTAGGAATTTTTAAAAACAACCCCCTGAAAAATTATCACAACTGAGTAAAAGGACTCAGCTGGAATCACAACTGAGTAAGAAAACTCAGCTGGAAGAGTGGTGCTGTGCGGAATGTGGTGGAAACAAATAACAACTCGTATAAAATAACTCACGCTCAGATGCAAGGTCGGTTAACAACCAAATCAGTTGAAATGCAAAGATGCAGTTTTGAGTGCTGATTAGTTGGTCAGATGGATATGCAATAAAAAATATAACTGAATTGAAAACTCAACATACAAAGAATTTACGTGGTTCGAAGAGAACTCCTACGTCCACGGGGAGTTGTGAGTCCACACAACTCAGTCCAAATTCTTTAGGACTGCAACCACAAAGCTTACGCGGGCTTGCAACCGTTTAGATAAGTTTACGGGTACTTATCAACCTATCTACTCAATTTCGGGAAGGGTAGGATCCTAACAACCTTTTTAGGGATGTGTAAAATGGTGGGTTTTCCAACTACTAGCTCGAACAAAGAAGTGAGCTAGGATCTAGGCTTGAACAAATGAAGACTCAAACTAAGATCGAAAACACCAAGACAGAATCTAACACTCTATGAACTCTCAACTAGTGATGTTCTTAGAGGATAATTTCAGTTAAGCTAGTGTGCAGAATATGGTCGTTCTTTCGCTCGTCTATCTCTTCTCTGTCTTCTATATCTTGTGTCTTGATGAATGAATGAAGGCCTCTATTTATAGGCGGAGAGAATCAACTAGTCGTTGGATGAGCCGTTGATCTCTGTTCTGTGAAAGCGATGGCTTGTCTCTCATCTCTGCAGATTTTCCCGATTTGGCAACTGTGAACTTCTGCTTTCCATCTGAGACAACCTTGTGTTGGGCCAAATGAGGTAATGATAGAACGTCAAACCTCCACGTGACTTCCTATTTTGAATTTCAAATTTCAACCTTAGTTTTTCAACATTGATTAGTCGGTTGAGAAGTTTGGTCTTCATCCGAGTGGTCTTTAGCTGATGTTCCATCTGATCGATATCTTCATCTAACCTTCTTTCTGAATAAAAACAGTTGAACTCTCAGCTGCCTTGAACTTCATGTTGTCGATCTATCGGATTGAGTTTTGCAACTGATGTTCCAATCTGACTAGTTGACTTGAACGCTCAGTTGACTTTCTTCCATCTGATGTTCTTTTACATCTTCCCCCTTGAACACTCAGTTGTCTTTCTTACATCTGATGTTCTATCCGAGTGAAGCCATATTGCCGTCTTCAGCTGGAGACCTGTAAAGATAAAATCTCAACATTGCTCAAACAGCGAGCCTAAATACTAACATTAGGATATGACAACATCTACTCGGTTGGGGTCAGTTGGTTTTGGAATCTATCAAAACTTTACTTGAATTTCCCAACACAAACTTTACAACAAAACAAAAGCTGAACTAGAGAATAGAGAAATCAGAAATTACAAAGAATGATAATAATATAGAACAAAACAAATAATCAAACTCTATATGATAGCCGAGTCGAGATAAAATCTCTTCTCGCAAGAAGAAAAATGTCCTGGTAGTGCTCTCGGTTTGGCAGTCCTTTCCCAAAGGTAAAACGACTTCGTCTCGACGGATGTAGCACCACAAGTCCAATGAACTCTGACGGACTGAACAAGAATCGAGAAATGAGCTAGACCACTATGTTATGCAAATTTCATGTAGAATGATATGCAATATTTTTCTCATGTCAAAACAATGCAAATGATATGCTACTTATAGGCTAGATCAACATGGAGGGATTGATACACAATAACGTGTAATAACTAGTCAAAATGGATGTTACATAGGTTATAACATAAAATGTCATTAACCACACGTTCAAATTCGAGTGTTACACCTTGAGTACCATTACAAGGCTCATCAATTTCGTCAGTTTCGTTTTTTAAACTTAATTGTGGTTGTTACTGACAAATTAAACCATCTATTTGGCCAAACAGGCCACTCAACCGAGATGTACACCACCTGCTAGCTCAAAAGAATTTAGCCTCAACTTATTTATATTGGGCCAAGACC
Source organism: Schizonepeta tenuifolia (assembly GCA_029490685.1). Lineage (NCBI taxonomy): Eukaryota > Viridiplantae > Streptophyta > Magnoliopsida > Lamiales > Lamiaceae > Schizonepeta > Schizonepeta tenuifolia. The sequence continues at coordinate 91,403,876 of CM055957.1, read as the reverse complement.
AAACAACAATTACCAAGTCGGTATCTCCGGTGCCATCGTTACACCACACCCATCTTTGATCTTTCATTTCTCACTCACCGAAAATCGATTTTGAGAACATGAGTTTACTCATTCATCTACTCACGACGTAGAGTAACATCCAATAATTATTTTACAAAATAATTATTATCACAAAATGGTTATTCAAAACCAATTTTTCAACAATCTTCCACATGAGTGGGAAAGCCATATGCAAATGTATGCAAACACTTAGCTCAGTCCTCCTAAGAGACCATATTGCATTTGGAAAGGTGGCTTGTGGCCTTGAATCTACCATAGTTGTAACACCCTAATCTAATTAAGGCATTAAAATAATATTTAAAATAATATTCAATATTTTAGAGAAATATTTGCAGCGGAAAACATGAATATTTTGTTTCCTTGAATAAAGAATAATAATTAACTTAGTTGAAAGAAGACGAAATATTTTATTTAACCAAAAGATGGCGAAAATCCCCACAATCTCATGCAACACGTACGAAAAGAAATAAAGTAAATGCAGAATATAGAATTTAAAGTTTTAGAAAAATAAAATAAAATTTCTATTTATTTTTAACTCGTCATTCAACACGTCCACGCCTCCGACTTCAATTACCTGAAAATTTTTAAGTTTGGGGATAAGTATACGCGAATATACTTAGTGTGGGCAGTTATACCAATAAATTTGTCCAATTTAATAAAACAGATGCACGTAGTGAACATTTAAGTCAAGTAATACGCAACAAGGAGTGCGAGCAACTTAATGGACAACTCAACACGGTCCACTCAACACTAAATGTCAACGTACAAGGCGTCAATAAGTAAGAGCAAAGGCAATGGACAACTCAACAAGTCCTGCTCAACAAATGATATCAAATGTATTGTACGCAAGTGAGAGCAAGTCAATGGACAACTTAACGCGGTCCGCTCAACACTTAAAGTCAAATAATCACGTACGGCAAATCACATCGTATTAAAGAGGACAAAATAAATCAACGGTATAAAGTTTAAGTAAAGATCCCACACCTTAAGTTTGAGCACAAACGATCCAAACAAATTAAGTAGCAGACGAGGGTCCTAGTCGCGCCGCACCTAGTTACATAAATAATTAAAAAAATAAAAATAAGAAACATGGGCCTAATTGAGCTTATAGAAGTCGTCTAAATTAAATCACTAATTTATATAAAATTAGTCGTAAACTTACTGTCAAAAGTTAATATTGTGATTCATGCATATGTATTATACGTAAACATGTATGCATACATATATATACAATTAGCCAAGTTTATTAGCACCAAATTTAAAACTTATTAATTGCTAATTGAATGATTAGAAAAAATATTGATCAAAAGTAATTTGTCTTATTTTGAAAGCAAAAACTGATACACACACATTATTATATATATATTTATATTTTGTTTTTATAAGATAAAGTACTACGAATATATGTTTATTAATCATTCATATGTCTCAACTACTTTCAAATTAGTTTAATTTACACCTATAATAGGACCTACATACGTACTAATATACATTCAGGCACTTAGTATATTTAAAGTTTAATTATATCTAAGAGTTTGAAGCAAATAAATAATATCTTTAAAATATATATATTGTATTCTAGATCTTACTAAAATTCGCCGGGTTCAAATTCTAAAACATGAGGTGTTATCATAAAAGAAAGATTAATAAATAGATGAAGGAAAATTAAGCACATGATATTTTATTTATTCAAATAACTAATAGATAGCATTAGAATACCTAGATGCAAGCTCTCGTAGGCTGATTTGAAAGAAAGAAAATATATGTGTCAGTAGTATGAGTATGCACCGCAAAAATCAGAATTAGGGGAGAATAAAAAATATAGCAATCATGAAGATAAGGTACCTTATTTCGAAATCTTAGTTGCGAATAAACAAGAGAAATGTTTTAAGTTTCTGGACCAGAGTTTTTTTCTCTGCGGCGTAAAAAAAAAGAAGAGAACTAAAAGTGACCGCCGATTTATAGTGAAGAAGATTAGGGTGAAAATAAGAAGAAATAGACTAGGTTGATAACTTTATATAAAAGAGTCCTGACGTAAACTAATCTAGTTAGTATAGAAATAGATAACTATAAATCTTAATTCATAGTCCTTATCAAAACAATAAAATAAATAAGTAAAATACCCCCTTTGTATTATTATTATTATTATTATTATTTATTATTATTATTATTATTATTATTATTATTATTATTATTGTTAGGAAAAATAAACATAAAAATAATATCTTACGAAACTTAAATTCATCTAGGGCGCGACTTAGACTACATCATAGCTTGATTAATAAATTTCACATTTAAGAAATTAAAAGGAAAATATGAAATTTCACAATTAAAATAATATAAATAAAAGGGATTTGGAAACGGGTCGTTACAATAGTCAATATCATCGAGTATACCGGCGGCCTAGTGGGCTTACACCTTGAACTAGTCCTTCTTGGTGTATACAGAGACAACAATATTGATACAATATTATCTCAACCCTCATTCGTTCTCACGTTTTTGTCCACTAGTAGAAGTGCACGTGCGTTGCACGTGAATACCTTTTCTTTTATTTTGAAATATTATACATATGTTATAAATATTTTTCATATTTTAAATAGTTGGTAATGTGTTTTTCAATTGAGAAATTCATAATATTGGAAAAAAAAATCAAAGTAAAAAACTAAAACAAAATTTGAAATGAAGGTGTCAAAACTAAAACTAAAATCTGAAGTAATATTAGGAGAAAAGACAAAGGCAAAAAAAATAGAAATAATGTGTGAATATATTCACATTAAATCTTTTCTTTTTTTATCTTCACTGCTAGAGAGCATTTATTCTTCTTTTTTATTTTTGAGAGTAGTTTATCCAATGGTAGATCGTCATCGCTACCGCTTGGTATGGTAATGCAATCTTCATTCTTTGCTTGATAATCTTGAAACTTCTTTGGGATTCTTTTTCCCTTTCCTTAGAATTCATGAAGCTGCAATTCTACATTTGACTCGTCTTTTCTTCCACTTGTTGCTTGATACGTTTCTTTGATTTTTTCTTCTCCACCACTTTAACTGGCTCGACCCTCTCGATTATATTCCTCTTATCTTATCTTTGATTTGTTTGTGGTTCTTGAGCTGGTTCAATTGAAACTTCTGCATTGATGGGACTGGATTGCATCTTTTGGATTGTATTGACTATAAGAGTGAAGTTTTCATTTCGATCAAATGTTGCATATTTGGCCGTAGTCATGAAGCGTACTTCGATATATAATCTTGTGAGTTCATGCCTCTATAATATGGAGAATCACTTTCACCATGTATAAATAAATTTGTTAAAATAAAATAATCAGTACTTGAATTTATTATGTAATGAACTATCTATTTACTATGGTCCTCTAAAATAATTTTATGAACAATTCACTGCGTGTCTAGGCCAAATGGATAACACGTAAAACTTTTTTACTAACTTAGTATAGAGAATTATTTTCACCATGTAAAAATAAGTTTTTTAATACAAAATAAAATAAATTTTTGGATTGTAAATAGTAATAGTAAAACTATTTTCTTTTCTTTCTAAAAATACATGATTGATTGATGAAATATATTCATCCACCAAGCATCCTACATATAATGTTGCAACTTTATCGAAAATTGTAATATGCACATTGTAGCCTCCTTGTACTACATTCAAGGATGTACCTGTAATAGTATAAAATTAAAGGCAATATTATTGATAATATAAAGTTTTATTTAATTGTATTTGTATCATTACATTAGCATTGTATCGACAACTTCTTCACTGCATTTTTTGCATATAATAGTTTCAACATTCTTTGGGCAGAATGTCGAGCAGTTTTTACAAGAATCATACCATATTGTTGATTTGTTTTGAATCCCATGAACAATTCCAGTAAAACAATAGTAATTTTCCTGTAATGTAAAATAGGAAATTCATAAAAATTATTTAATCATAATGAGGTTTAATTAAACTATGGGATGAATATGTTTGCGTTTTTTTTTCTTTGTTACAATGAATTTGCAAACGTGACCAAATTGCTTCTAATTATTGAATCGTTTTCGATTGAACGAAATATATTTTTTTACATGATATTGTATAATTATTTGTCATGTAATCTACTAAATGTGCATTTTTTGCCAAATTTGGGAAAATGGCTTTGATGAGTCTCTTTGTGGATTTTTCTTCATTATCATATTGAATGAGCATCTCTTTTGGAATTTTAATATTCCCTTCAGCATCAGTTGGTTCTTCACCATTTTCAAGTCTTAGTAAAGTGCGCATCATTTCTTGATCTCATATTTGTGGACAATTTGAATTTTTTTCTTCATTTTGTGCCATAAATAAGACTTAACCAAGCTTGCTGATATGGTTGTTAAACTGTAGCTTTCGGCACAATTGGCAATACTTGTCTAAAATCTCCTCCAAAGACCATCACTTTTCCGCCAAAGTCCTTTGCATACATCTTTCAATAATTTATCCACATTTTCAGTAGCCCATTTTTTATCCATAGGTGCTTCATCCCATAAAATTAATTATGCTCTTCGCAACAATTCTGCAATTGCACTCTGCTTAGAAATTGAACATTCACTTGCTTCATATGCATTTATTGGAATTTTGAAACGTGAATGTGTTGTTCTTCCTGCGGTAGAGTGCTATTAAATTTCTCAATCTTACTTTTGCTAATAATGCTCAGTATAGGAATGTTTTTCCAGTACCGCCTGGTCCATCTTTGAAAAAGATTCTGCCTCCTTTCTCTATGCTGTCCAAGATCAATGAGAAAGCAATCTGTTGTTCAGCATTCAACTTTAGCTTTGCTTGCCGATCTTCTTCAAGTATACTTATTGACATTTCATCTTGAATTTCTCTAAAATAGTTTGCATCTACAACACGAAAATCTATTGGAATATCTGCAAGATCATAATTTCTTATATTTTTCCCCATGCTCTCTTAGTAAATGCTCAAACTTTTCAGAGTTTTGGAAACTTTTAGTTCAGATGTAATGTTTGACAATGCATCAAAGTAAGTGTTCCATAGAATATTTGCATGTGTTGGAGCACAATTCACCAAGATTATTGCGAACAACCTTCGTAATTCATTTGTCATTTGAAAAGTTAATCCCCTTTTTTGTGCTGCTTCTTTGAAAGTCAAATGTTGTACCATTGACAATTAACAAATATTTGAAAGACTAACATGATTCACGAGTATTTTTTCATAATATCTTTCGCCTTCACTTGGATTTGATGCACTAACACGCCCAATAACTTTACCCTTATTCCTTTTTTACCAATATTTGTCCTTTTTGTTCCATACATAGTGCTTAGGAATTTCCTTGTAAAGATACTTTATTTCCTCTTCACTTGTTGTGCATAGAGTAAAAAATTCAGAAAGCATTGTTTTAGAGCATTGTTTTACAAACGTGATCTAATACCATAAGCTTATCTAAATCTTGACTTTCATAATAAGCAACAAAATTGTTATTTGGTAGATGAAATTGCAAGCTCATAACTGTTGGATATATATTATTCAAATCAAATTTGAATATTCTGCCTAATGCTTCTTGAGATGATACCCCTCGTGCATCTTGGAATTTGCTTGATTTCATTAACTTGGTTGTTGTCATCATTTTGTGTCATATTAATCGCCACTTTGTCATGTCCCTTGTAGATATATTTGTACAAATATTTCACCGCTGTGATTCCAGACCAAACTTCCACATTGATATGACATTTATATCTAGATAACAGGTGTGCATTATAAGGAACAACCCACTGATTATCAGTTCTGCATTGCGAACGCGAACTATTGATGCTTTATTTCTTTTTCTATAAATTGGATAGCCATGCAAGAATTTTTCAAATTCTACTTTCAACAAGGACCATGCATCATATGCTTCTTCACTAATTCATATAACTCGATATCTTTTTCTTGATCAGGAAGTTCAGCACTAACATACATACTTCTCAAATCTGGATGATCTTGAGATGTTTGACCAACATATAATCTTCGTTGTATTTCCTTCCACTCTGGTTTACATGTCATTGTAATAAATAAATTTGGTTTCCCAAATTTTTGTACTAATGTCAATGCATCAAGATATATACGCCACATATCTCTTGGACCCCCAATAAAAGTTGCACGAATAATATTTCTTTTCACAACTTCCTTACCTCTCAATTCTCCTTTAAAAACACTATACATGATTCATTGATACAACTCAGCTCTCATGGTTGATTGGTTGTTACAGATAAAATTCAATCTTGTCGTCTCTAATTTTATGTACATATCCACTGCGAATTGTAGTAATAATCTGCTGATAAAAGTATAAATTGACTTGGATTTTCTGATTTGTACCTTGTAGCACGTATATTCTCTACACGAGATATATTTATCACTCGACTTTCTTCTACCTGTAATTTTTATACAACACAAAAATTCTTACGAGTTACAATATTTAATGATTTAAAATAGTAATATATAACTAAATAGAAATACTACTGAAAGTTTAAAGAGTAAATACTTAATACATGCATGTATTCTCTATAATAATTTATAAAATTATCGTACCTTCTTATGTAGAAATAATATTGTCTGCAATATTAATTCTTGTAGAGGTATTACCAATATCTCTGTTGTGAACTAAGACATCATGAACAAGTATAAAATTATGAAACATAAGTATATAAATATATAGACTCCTCGTCTTGCAGATGCAAGCTCTTTATCTAATTTTACACCAAATGATGTAAATGAGAATATTGAATTGTACAAATGAATATTTCTTCGGAAATCAACTGCCTCTTGTGATTCGAATGTAAACAGTTCGTACAATTCATCCGAAACTTTAGTAGATGCCAGTTTGATTTTTCCATTATCACAACAAAAAGATGGAGGCTCATACTCTAATCTTGCAGCACCGCAATGAATACAATCACATACTTTTTTCAATTCATGGAATGTTGAACCTAAAAGTATCAATGAGTTAAATAAAATAAAAATAATATTTATCAATATCGATATATATATAGGAAGAAGATGAGGTGACAATACTATTTTAGATGAGAAATGAGAATAAATCTAGACCCTTGATTTTTCTAAATCAATAGCTCATATCTAACGATGCATTAATTTGTTATAATTTATGCATTATGATGTTAATGCATTAAATTATTGTAGTTTATGCATTTGAATATATATGCATTATATTTTTGCAATATATGCATTTCCAATGTGATAAAAATGCGTTAAAATTTATCATTCTCACGTTCTCATGTAAAATTCATTCTCACGAGATCCCTATACTATATATGTGTGTGTGTGTGTGTGCATCTAAAAATAATACTTACCATTTTAATCAAATGAAGTAACATTTGCAATTCGTTTTTTAAATTCTAAATATTTCCTTTTCATATGTAAAAGTCTTCTCTTTCGATATACATCTATAGCTATAATAAAGTCAAGGCGCCATAGACTCAGTTTATGGCTATTGGCTATGGTAATGCCTCGAGTACAATTTCTTATCATTGTTTAACCCTTGAATTTATTTAAATTGAGTTTAAATTTGGATTATTAAGAAAAATGTATAATATAAGAAAAAAATTATTTAGTAAAAATAAATAAAATGCCACTTCAGGAATGAGTAAATGCCACATCAAAAATAGTTAAATGACATGTCATTAAAAAATTACACATCATCTTTCCGATCACCGGAAATTGAAAATATGCTCCGAATTGCAATGAGTTGAAAGGTCATACCTAGAATTGCCAATGAAAAAAAGTTATGCTAAAATTGCAAATTTGTGAAAAGGTTGTGCCTTTATAAGCAATTAACCCTTATATGCTAAGAACCATAGACAACACAATAAGATAGATGAATATGTTATTTAATAAATAACTATTTTTTTTATTCCTAATATGATTAGGAATCAAAACACGCACGAGGCTATGGAAATCAGAAGCAGCATTGGCAACATAAAAATAAATAAAAAAGAAATTGTACAGATAAGAAAAGTTGTGCCCTGGTGGCGGCGGTGACGTCGACAACAGCGGGGGAGCAACGAAGTCGTAGGAATTAAAACACTTACAGTGCTATGAATATTCTTTTGCCCACACGCACAATGCTATGGAAGATCTGTAACAAATCCGGGTGCTCGTTCAAACTTTTACAATGGAAATAATAGGAAAAACTGGACTAGAAATAAAGTGATTAGAACAACAAAATAATAAATCAAAACTACACGAAATAAGAAACAAACTCAAAGATTTGTAGCCGAGTCGAGATAGAATCTCTGCCCGCAAGAAGAAATACGCCCGGTAGTGCTCACGGTTTAGCGATCCTTCCCCAAAGGTAAAACGGCTTCGTCTCGACGGATGTAGCACCACAAGTCCGGCGAGCTCCGGCGAACAGAATGAAGATCAAGAACTTGAGCAAGTTATGAAATGAAATGCAATGTTTGAGAGATATATGCCGATTGATCTCTTGTACAAAAATGCCATGCTCTTAATCTCTATTTATAGGCTAGACTTACACATGGGAATTATAGCACTTTAAAGTGCATTCACAATCCTGATGGAATGTTACGTCGGTTTTAGCTATTCAAATGAATACACTATTATTGATATCAAAGCCATTGAATTCAAATTCAATTTGGCTATTACCAATTAAAACCAAATCGACAGTTTCATCCATCACATCGTATTTTGTATATTGTTAGTCAATTGAGCCATCAACTAACAAACACAATTAGAAATTGCAATGTTTAGTTCGACAATTGGGTGAGCCCAATTTTAATTAATTTGAATAATTGGCTAATATACATCAAGCCCAATATAATCAAATACAAAGCCCAATTCGAAACCAATGTCCACGGTTCAAGCTCAAGCTCGTTCCTTCAATATGGATTAACGAGTTTGTCGACAACAAATTCATCTTCAATACACAGCTCAAATACATCATTTCTTACTCACCAAAAAATGGTTTTAAGAACATGAATATATTTCGATTATTTACTCGACAAGTAAAATAATCCTTCATTATTTAAATCTCAATAATTAAATAATAAACCGCCATAAATAATGATTTATAAACCATTATTTCCAACAAGATCACAGGGAGCATTGGCAGCATAAAAAAAATAGCACAGACAAGAGAAGTTGAGCGCCGGTGGCTACGCAGCGAGGGAGCAACGAAATCGTAGGAATCAAAATACGCATAGTGCTATGAATATTCTTTCGCCCACACACACAGTGCTATGGAAGATCAGAATTAGCATTGGCAGCATAAATAAAAATAGTACGGATAAGAGAAGTTGCACGCCGGTGGCTACGGTGATGTCGTCGACGGCGGGGGAGCAACGAAGTCGTAGTATGGCTGCGGCGGCGAGTAGTGCGATGGGGGAGATTGCTGTGGCAGCGGGTTGAATATTTTATAATCGAGGAGATGGAGTAAACCAGAGAGGCGCTGGGTAAATCTTCTTGAAACTCCGATGATCGCATGGATATTAGCAGGGAGAAATAGTCTTGTTTTTATAATCGAAGATGCTGATATCATGCCCGCCGTACTTGTAATCGGGGCATGCCGACGGCCAATCAAACGGATTGGCCTCGGTGAAGTAAATGGAATCGGGCTTCAACTCGGGAAACTCGGCCGCCGGCAGGGCCAACGAGTGGTTGATTCCGACGAACAACACCAGACCATCCAACGAGTCTTCCATGTACCGCAATCTTTCCCCGCGCGTGTCAATTACGTATACATAAAAAACGACGGTCTTGTTGGGATACACAAGCTGATTCCGGCGATCATCCTTAATCGGGGAACCGTCAGGCGCCATCAGTTGGACGGAATGCCGCTTCACGAGAAACATCTGATTGGTGTGCTCCACGTATACGAGGTGCCGCACCGGCCAACTCCCGTAGAGTTTTAACATATCCATCTCTCGGTGGGTGCGGCCGGCGGGGGGACCTTCGACGTGGTGAAATGTATCAGGTAAATTCACAATAAGGTCATTTCTCCACTAAATTCACAATAAGGTCATTTCTCCACTAAATTCACAATAAGGTCATGATTGATTGCAAGAGTAATTTGAAGTGTTGTGAAATGTATCAGGTAACGATAATCGGAATCCTCATTGGTGAGATCGCCTTGCTTGCTATTGTTGCTGCCGTGACGCTCCTCTGCTTCCACACACACGACTCAAGGTCCACGTTCGTGGGGGTTATCTGTGTGGAGTTTGGGATTATTATGTATGCCTCTCCTCTATCCGTCATCGTAAGTATATCTCTTTATGTTATTGTTATATCATAACCGACCTATTGCATTTTCACGTGACATCTTCCGTTGCTTTAATAAGGAGATAATATGTGGCATAAATAACAGTTTTAAGATTTTAAGCAATAACAAATGTCATATGAATCCTTAGCCATGCCACATGTCATCGTCTTATTAAAGTAATAACAGATGTCACATGAAGATGCAATAGAGGATTAGTTTGAAAAAACGATCTAACATATGTAAAGTGGAAGAATCCCGAGTCTATGCCACTTTGGATTTGTGTTGCCACTTTGGTTAGTCTACACTTTCCTCAAAACCATTGACCCTTTTATTGCGGTAAGATAATTTACTTTTATGAAATAGTGACTTATATTAATATTTGATTGATGATTTTATTTAACTAATTAATGTGATATTTTGGTATAAGATTGCAAATGGATTTGGAGCACTTCTTGGCTTCGTGCAGCTGTGTGTGTATGGCTATTACACTGCGAGTAGTGCGATGGGGGAGATTGCTGTGGCAGCGGGTTGAATAGGTGACATAAGGTGGTGATCTGCCTAAGTCTCCATACATTATTGAGATGGATCAGATTACGTTATTGAGATGCATAATATATATTTGATAGATTATATTATGATTAGGACTTTTTTTTTAATAGATATTTATGATTAGGACGTTATAGAGATGGCTAATATATATTTGATGAAAATTACACTATTGCCCTTATAATAATTATATTAAGAGGGATATATTAGGCAAATCAAATTTTATAAGAATCCGTTCTTTTTTAATATGTATAGATTAAAGACATCATTTGGATTCATAAGTACATCATTGAAGTGGCCACACTTCACACTTAACACGTTACATACATCTACTTAACACTTGCGATTGTTAGAAACCGGCGTACTCGTTCACAAACTTTACAACAAAACATAGTTGAACTAGAGAATAGAGAAATCAGAAATTACAAGGAATGATAATAATATAGAATAAAACAAATAATCAAACTCTATATGATAGCCGAGTCGAGATAAAATCTCTGCACGCAAGAAGAAAAACGCCCCGGTAGTACTCTCGGTCTGGCGGTCCTTCCCCAAAGGTAAAACGGTTTTGTCTCGACAAATGTAGCATCACATGTCCGACGAGCTCCGACAAACTGAACGAGAATTGAGAACTGAGCTAGACCACTATGTTATGCAAACTTAATGTAGAAAGATATGCAATATTTTTTCCATGTCAAAACAATGCAAATGATTTGTTATTTATAGGCTAGATCAACATGGAAGGACTAATACACAATAAAGTGTAATAGCAAGCCAAAATGGATGTTAAATAGGTTATAACATAAATTGTCATTAACCACACATTCAAATCCGGGTGTTACACCTTGACCACTATCAAGGCTCATCAATTTCGTCAGTTTTGTTTTTGAAACTTAATTGTGACTGTTACAGACAAATTGAACCATATGTTTGGATGCACACCACCTGCTGGCTCAAACGAATTTAGCCTCAACTTATTTTTATTGGGCCAAGACCAAACAACAATTGCCAAGTCGGCATCGTCGACGTCATCTCTACACCACACCCATCTTTGATCTTTCATTTCTCACTCACCAAAAATCAGTTTTGAGAACATGAGTTTACTTCGTTCATTTACGCACGATGTAAATTAACATCCAATAATTATTTTACAAAATAATTATTATCACAAAATGGTTATTCAAAACCAATTTTCCAACATCATGAAGTTCAGGATACCTAATTCAACGAATATGGAAATTATATTGAGAAGGTAAATTTTATTTTCGTGTCATATTTCGTGTCGATATGAGAGGATTTGTACAAAGACAATATGAAAAATATTATGTCATTATGCTATTGCGTTTGTATCGATCTATTGTGACGTGTTAATTATTTTTTTTATATCGTCGGACACTCCCATCCACCATTTTCGGTGCATTTAAATCTATGTAAGTGTGGCAAAGAGATGTAAATCTAAATTAATAGGTTTAATTTAAGGGTTAATGGCCTATAAATTTTCAAACTCTTTGAGTTGTCGCATTTTGCACATCAGAAAAAAATCCGCCTCACAATTTCTAAACTTTTAATTTGATGTTGCAACCAATTCGATTTCCAGCGAATTTCGACTGACATGGCAGTCAGACGTGTTTATGCGACTTATTTCTCGGCGACTGCAACAATAGTATCTTATCTCAAAAAATTTTAGAGTGTGGGAGGTCTTCAATAGTGCAGGAATTTTATGCTCACGTAACAATCCTCGACTGATTCATATCTCCTTCAGGTTCAATGGAAGATCGACGACGAACTAGCCATAAACTTTATGGATTCTTCTCATTCGATCGACGGGTTGCTATCTCTTTCCATTGCGGCTACACGATTGTAGCCCTCAATTGATTTTATAAGATGAATCGAATTTTGCTTCAATTATCTTCAATACGACGTTGTTATTATAGCTCTAAAACGACGTCGTTCCAATTATGTCCACATTTGCTTCCTGGCTGCCATGTCAGCTCAAAATTCGTCGGAAATCGAGTCGGATTGCAAAATCAGATGAAACTAAAAGTTTGAAAATTATGAAGCAGATTTTTTTTGGTACAAAACGCGATAACTCGAAAAGTTTGGAAATTTACATACCATTGACCATTAATTTAATTAGACAAATATTCAAGATCGACTATGGAAAGAATATTTACAAAAATACGAGCAAAATATCGTTTCACTACTTTTGGCAACTATTTTAATAAATAAAACCTTTTTTTACAATTTTCCGACTTAAAGCCTAACCTTTTTTTTTCTCATTTCAATGTTTTTTTTTTCATTATTTTTTTTATTATAACTTTCCTTTCTCTATGAGGTCAAAAATATATTTCCAAACACAAAAACTTCCCTACAACCGGTTGCGTAGTATGCAACCGGTTCTGACCCGCTTACAACCCGAACCCACGTTTAAAAAAAAAGAAAATGCCGCTTTTTATAATATATAGTTGTATCCGTAAATTATTTGCATCTGCCCACGTTCGCTGAGTGGTTGTAAGCGGAGATTTAGAGCTTTGCTCTTTGTGCCGCCCCAAGTTCGAAACCTTGTATTGGCGTTTTTTTAAAAAAAAAATTGCTTCTTTCAACATTATGTATTATTATCTGTAAATACTAAGTGTGCATGTATATTGGACTAGTGGTTGGAGGTGAGACTTTAGAGCTTGTCTCTCTTCAAGACCCAAGTTCAATACTTGGGAGTTGCAATTATTGAATTTTTTTTTTTTAAATATTTGACCTATTTTAGTTTTTTAATATGTTATTTTAAGTATATAATCTATTGTGACATTTTTTTTAATATGTTATTTTAATTTTTCATTTGTTTTTGTTTTTAAATTATTCGTTTAAATAATATTTGTTAATATATAATTACAATTTTATTTTTATTTTTAAATATTTTTTTAACTTAACTAAAAATAAGAGTTGTGGTGACTAAAAGTACATGTTGTCATGAATAAAAATAACAATAGTTGTGGAAAAAAAAAGTAATATTTGTGAAACATTACCTTTCTTAATATCAATAATTACATTTCATCACGATAATAATTACTTGACAAAATCACTAAAAGTACACGTTATCGTGAACAAAAGTAAATATTATCGTGAAGAAAAGTAATATTTGTGAAGCATTACCTTTTTTAATATCAATAATTACATTTCGTCACGATAATAATTATTTGATCAAATCACTAAAAGTACACGTTATCGTGAATAAAGTAAATATTATCGTGAAGAAAAGTAATATTTGTGAAATAATATTACCTCTCTTCATATCAATGATTACATTTTCATAACGACAATAATTATTTAACAAAATAACTTAAAGGACATGTTGTCATGAATAAAATTAACAATCGTTGTGAAAAAAATAATATGAAACATTATTTTTCTTCATATCAATAATTATTTTTAGTCATGACAATATTTACTTAATCAAATAACTAAAAGTATACATTGTCGTTAATAAAAGTAAATATTGTCAATAAGCAAAGTAATAATTTTTTACATTTTTTTAATAAAAATTACTTAAAGAAAAAAGAAAATGAATAAATAATTAAAAAAAACTGAATAATAGGTAGGACACACAATATAATAAAAATGAAAAATTAAAAAAAGAAATCAAAAAACGAATATATAAATAAATAGATAATGTTTTAAAGTAATAAAACAATATACATATAAATAAAATTCCCTACTAATAATGTAACAAAAATCGTTGTAGAATAGTGGTTTCAAGTTTGCCTTGAAAGCTTTCAGTCAGCGTGAGACGCGGGTTCAATTCTCTTTGGGAGCAGGTTTGCAAATTTTTTTTTTTAATATATATGGGCTAGGAGCTGGTTTGCAATTTTTTTTTTTTAATATATATGGGCAGTCCAGGTCGGGTTTCAGCGGTGAGACGGGTTTATGGGCAAAAACCAGTTGCATTGTATGCAACTAGTTGTATGGAAGTCTATCTCATTACCGAATATGCTATCCCTCGACAATATGTACGTCCACTGTTACGTTCATCCATTATCTTAATTTAAAATTTTATGATGGAACCTTTCTACACTAGAAACTAGAAACCAATCTATCAATCATTACTAAAACCCATGCCGAGGCCAGAGTATTATACTTGTTATGGACAAAGGGAGTAGAATTTTCTTAGGGTTTGTACATAATCACGGTTTACTTGTATTTTAGAATCTCGAAATATTGCCATCCCCTTTTTTCAATTTACACCCCATGGTTCGATTTTCTTGTGCTCGACCTAGCATGAGCTTACCCGAAAAGTGAGGTTTGGAAATGAAAACAAACATCCCCTTAGTGTGCCATTTGAGGAAATTATGCAGAAGACAAAACAAAATATGGGTCAAAATATGCAGGTATTATTTCACGGCCCTACTTTAGAATATTATTAGGTATGGAAATCAAATTCCTTTCCCTTTTTATGGAAAAAAAGAAACAAAGCCACCCACAAACTAAAAAGTTTCAAGGCTTTGCATCTCTGATCAAATTAAATGGGCCTTTTCCCCTTGCAAATTTCGAAACGACGAGATTCGTCGGCTTTGAATCGATGATCGACAAAAAGCAAACCCCCCGCCCCGTTCGTTGAAATGAAATGGAATGGAATGGAATAGCTTTCAAAATTGAGACTAATGTCCTTTAATAGAAAACTATGATGACTAAGATTGCATAGATAGAAACAGATATACAGATAGATAAACCAACTGCATCTTCTCACAGATTATGAGTAACATATACAATCAACAGAAACAGCGACAAACTCGTAGTACAGAAGTTGTACCGGTCGGTCGAAGGAGAGGGAGAAGCTGCGGAAGGCTTTGAAGGAGCTCGACCAGCGACAGCAGGTGCAACGGCATGTCCATGCGGACTCTGCTGTTGCTCGTTCGTCGGTAAAGGATTTGGCGACACGCCACTTGGAGAAGGTGGTACGTGAACTTCACCATTTGCTCCGATATCGTGACCTGGTAAAAACTACATGGTTCACACGAGCAACGGGATAGCTGGTTCGGATAATGTCACCAATATAATGATGATACAAATCTATGCATTATTCGAGTAGGAACTAGTTCTTTTTCTTTTTCTTTTTTTTAAATTTAATTTGGAGATGTCACATAGTTCATCTTTTTCGGGTTTATTAGCAGGCCTAATCGTAACTTTCAACAAGGGGTGAAAATAGAAGGCACAAAAAGATGTAAGATAACTTACAATTGGAGACAGACCAACCCAACTTCATTTTCTCCCAATCAAAAACGACGCGGTAGCCCATCAGAAAATTTTCTGCAGCGAAAAACTAAAGATGATGAAAACTTAAAGATTTCTACGAAATATGCAAACCAATTTTCATTAAATAAAATTTCCCAGCTGTTCTTTTTATGATACCATAGCAACAGTGAAAGTTACAGACGACCAGTTACAAAGTGTAGAAGGAAAGAAAAGACGAGTACTCACGTCCAATGATACCCATATCTCCATCAGTCCGTTGAATGCCTAAACAATAGGAGCCTCCCTGCATAACCATTTCCAATTACTAAATCCAATCGAAAGAATTATCACTAGCCAGAGAGAGAGAGAGAGAGAGAGAGCGAGAGAATGAAACTCTATGGCACTTCCATTACTCAAGCACCGCATAAGTTATCGAGCAGCTCATAAACATAAACAAAGCTTACCTTAGCCTTATCTAGGATCAAACCCGATATTGGCAGGGAAATCTTGGGGATTCGAGTATATACTAATAGTAATACTAATTAAATAGTTACTAAAGCATGGTCAAAATCCACATTTTGAAACAAAATTTAATAGTGACCGTAAATGAGTAAATTGGTCGAGCGTAGTTCCGAGAATTTTATGGATGTGTTGTTCAACGAATGTGATAGGAAATATGAAGATGCACCTGATCACCAGCAATGTGGAAAAGGGGATTGTCAACTTCAAAGCTCTGGTTCATGGCAAAAACAAGTTTCACACGGGGGATGTTTGATATGTCGAGCGAACTGCACCGGAAAGAAAAAAAGTCAATAAGCTCCCAAGAAAAGAGTAGTTGCAGAAAAGTAAGGAAAGATGTCCAATTAAGCAAATACAAAAATTTTGCAGCCTCACCGAGCATTGTAACAGTGATCGAAATCTTGAATGGTGACCCTCGTCGCATTAGCTTGTCTGTGAAACTGAGCATTAAGCAATTAATTAGAAAACCAAGCTGACCAGTCCGAGAAATTGAACAAAATCATGTATGGTTAAGAGAGAGAGAGAACCTCAGAAACAACATGTAGATAGCTGTCACTAGGAAAATATGTGAAAGATGACCCTGTATCCACTTGCACTTGGTATCCAGTTTGCTTTAGACAGGAACTCCCAACACAATAATCTTGTACTTCGACAAAGTAAGTGATACTACAAATATGCCCAAATCATAAAGTTGGCATATAGTTGAAGTAAACGAGCGTAATGTTATTGCAAGAGCTTTTCTGAAATCAAATGTACCATAGAGAGCATAACATACCGATCTCCTTTTAAGTGAACAAAAGAAGTAGATTTTTGAGATGCGGGCCCTTGGTCGCCAAAGTAGAGTCTGCCAGAGTAACTCTTATCATAGCAAAACGACAATGAATGAGGAATGAGCCCCGACTTTGCTAGCAAACTCATGACAGAAATATCTCCCGGCCCTAATCCCATTAGACCATCCGGAGCAATTCCATCCAAATACACACCAGTTTGTTTGCTGCCACAGCTGCAACCGAGGGAAGTTAATGAAATAAATATTTTATCTTGATAATGGTGAAAGAGAACTTTGGAGAAGTTCAACATCAATAAATCGAGCATACCCCAGAAGTATGGCAGCCTGGACAGAGCTTTGCTGTTTACTTCCTCCAACCAAGGCGAGATGCAACTGATCCTCAAAAAGAAATCCCGAGCTGGAAGTGTCCTCCGACAAGTATTGAACAGAATAAGGGCAATGACCCTTTGGAGATTCACAGTTGGGCCCCATTTCACAGAGTTCATGGCTACAAGGTACGTGCTTACTGCTGTTGGAACGTGACGGGCTGTACTCGCCTAGTTCCTTATCCTGCAATAGATGCCCCCAAACAGGGAGCACCTGCCAATCAATTACTGAAGCATTAACTGCTAAAACCTGCTATCAGTTACCAGTTCATAGCTCAACCACCGACATCTAAAACCCTCGAAAAAAGAGTTGGCTCTTGCAGATCACTAACATTTTGAAAACTAAAGAACTAAATTCGAGTTTCTTTTGAATTCTCTAGCCCATGATTCTTTAATATGCTCAGAACAGTGAAAAATCAACAGATGTTTGTTTCTTTTACTTCTTTCTATTTATTGATTACGCACGAACTTTTTCTTATTTCTAGAGATGTTGTAGGTGGACTGGATTGTTTCTTGCTTTTTTCCATTATAGATTCTTTGGTGTTTCTAGAACTTTCTTAGCTTACACGAATCTAAGCTTGTTTGATACAGAAAATCTTTTCTCAACATCACGCCTGGTGAGTGCATTTGTCGATTGCTCCAATTAATGTTTCATCTCGTATTTCATTCACCATAACATAGGAATGGAATAAATATACTAAAAGTATAGTAATGGGACGAGGCAAATGATAAATTTTGTATCTCGATATCCACGCAGTTCCATTTAGTATAAGGAAAACTCTTCATCGCCAAGCTTCATCTAAGAGCACATACAAGTCAGCATTCCACGCGTTGAACTAAAAATCTGGAACCACTTAGATTATAGCCTTAGCATAAATAGTTCAATTAGAAGGTGTTGAAAACTGAGATCATACCAGCATGTTGTAGTAACTTAAAGAAAGTGGAGCACACTCGATACAATCGCAAGGAACCCAAAGCATATCACTTCCAGTATCTAAAGCAACAAGGAAAGAACTGTTTGGCGTCCCAATGTCAATCCATGTATAGTGCAACCTAAATCCAAATATGAAGAGGTTATCAGACATCAAAATTGACATTTTAAAGAAGCATAGAGGGATCATAAGATAGATAAGTTGAAATGTCCGATGCTACATTGGTCTAGTTTCATTATGCTATATTTTTTGGTGATGCAGTTCCACAGGCATGTGGAAAACATGCGTCGAGTAGATAACACCTAGACAAAGAGACAGCGTAAATCAACCTATATGGTCTTGTACAGTTTAGGTCTATATGCTAACCAGCGTACTAAATTAAGTACTCATATACAATTTAAACAGTATCAACTCAACTAATACATAATCACTTCATTTTAGGGCAAACTCTTCCTCTAAGACTAGAACCAATCAATTTGCATAATTGCAACGTATAGTTTCAACGAATCTCACCAATACATCACCCAGAAGTACTTTTGAGCTTTGACTAGATGCTATGTTTATGATCTATATGTGCTTGTTTGTCACCAGATCAGAATTATCTTGCAGGATAACCACAATCTTTGTCATTTCATCCAAGTAAAACCGAAAAGGTATCATGGGCATTTGGTATGCTCTCCACCTCTTGGTTAGCAAGAGCCCTGAATGACAGAATGGGCCCGTGTTATGAATTTCTTTTTTAAACGAAACAATACGCGAGTGCAAGCACCTCATCTCGTCTATTCCTCCATTAATTTTTCATATAAATACATTGTTAATATTTAGTGTCTTCTATCAATATGACTACAGAACTGCTTGCATACTTGCAATGAAGTTGCCGTATAGGCACAAATGGTGCAATGAATTCTTACACGGGAGTACGGGACAGATGTTTCTATAATTTGTTTTAAAATAAAACAGCAATTGTAGCAGTTTTAATGCCATCAGCCTGAACAAGGCTAAATATTGCAAAAATAAGTGATAAATACCCAATACAGCATATGAAGATTTTTATAGATTCTTCAATTATTAGGTGCTCAAGAGCGGAATATTAAATAACAATTATTAACATCGCATGTTGTTATACGGAAGAAACCAAACTGCGGTAAATAATGCACGTGGCGCTAGTTCCAAATGTTGGAAAACAATCACATAAAACATTAGAAGTAAAGAGGACTACGTCATGAATATCGACGTAATTACTTTCTACTTTTTATGTTGTAGCATGCTATAGAAGCCACGACTTCATGTCATTTTCCCTAATTCATTAACGAAAGATGAAACACGAGAATCAACACAAATTATTGATAACAGACAGAAATGCATACATAATCTTTTACTTTTCCAAATATTATACACAGCCAACGCCATATCTGATAAACAACAAAGGTTCTCTTTTAGCTTCAACTAATTCTTGTTTAACCTTTGAGATGAAAACAGGGAAAACTTGCGGGTATGATAAACATGTAACGAGCAAAACAAATCAGAACCAGACACACGGCAGTCCTATTACTATGATCTCTCTTTCCCACTTTTACTATATACTCATATAAAGCTACATCATCATTTCCACCAAAGGGATTTAAGATGCCACCTACGCCGCAAGTGAATCGAAGAAAAATCAAAAGGCAAAAATATCTTTATCTTTGGAGCATGTAGGGTATATAAGCACCATATCATTATTTATTTATTTTCAATTGCCATCATTTCTCTCACTTTTTCTTTTTCCTTAATTTACATAGACAAGCAACCTAGCAAAAATCAGAAACTACTCCATTCTCCATTTTTATGAAATGGTAGAAGCAGATTAAAAAACTTGTAAATGTCACTAACATGCACTACTGGAAAAACAGCCTAAATTCTGAAGACACTCTTACTCCCAAATATCAATTAAAAAAATTCTTCAATTTTATATTTGAGATATAAACTCGAAAAAACATAGAAAAATTAGTACAAACCAGTAACCACAATCTTAAAATTGATAAAAAAAAAAAGAAAAAAAAAAAAAGAAAGAGAGATATTCCCACCAGAAAAACACACACACACAAAAAGCAGAACAACGTCAAAATGCAGAATTATCAACTCATTTAGTGTGTGAAAATTCAAAGCTAGGTACTAAAATTCTCTAAACCAAATCAAGAGAAATAACAAGAAAAAAGCCACATTGTAAGAAAAGCAACCAAATTTCACCCCAAAAAACACAGAAACACACACGCAAAATAAAAATAAAAATAAATAAAAAAGTGATATAGCACATACCAACCCATCTCATTCCCATAATTAAAAGTATCTCCACCATGATTAGCAACCAAAAGCTGATCCTGAGCCCCAAGTTTCAATCTTTGCCGCTTCAAATCATTCTCCAACAGCACCCGCATGTGTCCCAACCTCTTCTTCTCCGGCCACGACGTCGTTTCCTCGCCACCAGCCCTCGAGCCCCGCAAGCTCCGCGCCTCGTCGGAGAACCTGTGAATCAGCCGCGAAGAGTAGACGGGCGCCGCCCCCGCCGCCACATACGCATCAACGGCGATAATCACCACCAAAATTGCACCGAAAAAGCTGGTTTTTCCCATGGAGAGATGCAGGACAGGAAATGCAGGTGGAAAATTGATGGAGATTTTGGGGGAAAATGGTGAAGGTAAAGTAGTTGGGGCGAGCAGAAGAAGTTTGGATTGATGTGCATAAATGTGCTTACACGAGCGTTTCAGTAGTGTGGAGTGTTCTTCCTTTTCTTGAACTAAGCAAACTTTTATGAGTACTGGTATTATTTTATGCCAACCTTTAATTTCCTTTTTATTTCCTAATTTGCCCTTAACTGTTTTATTAATTTTTTTATAATTTAGAAAAATTTAGGAAACCTCGAATTTTTCATAATCTTTCGAAGTCGAGATCCTCAATTCTCAAATATGGACGATGCTCCGACATATTCCCTTCGTCTCATCGAATATGGTCTATTTTTCATTTGGGACGTCCCATTACATTTGACATGTTTCCTTTAAAAAAAACAATTAGTATATATACATGATCCATCATCCGATCTAAATCTTACTAATTTACTCCCACTACACACTCAACCATCAAATCTATATTAACATTATAAAATATTGCATTCACACTCTACTGAACACCCTCTTTACTTAATATTTTTTTCTTAATCTCCGTATCCATATGAACTATAGGGAGGGAGTAGTAGTTTATTTAGTATTATCCTTCAAAACCAAAACCCTCACCTATCCCTAGCCATACTCAATTGTGTTTTCAGGTAAATGCAGTCGCACATGCATGTGTGTCAAGCAAGAATAACGGTGTCATGTAATGTTATGTAGTTCCATTCATTACGAGACATGATTCAAAATTATACTTATGTTGATCTTCTTTTAAAAATGAATTTATGTGGATGCTTAACTTTAATTTGATTTGATGATGTTGAGAAATAATCTCACAAAATAAACTCCCAAGTCGTATATATGTGATTATCTTGTTTATGATCATATAATTTTCAATGTAATTTTTTTTTCTCTTTTTAAAGCAACTACTCATGCCGTTCCACTCAATTTATCTATATTTTCTTAAATGAACGTTTCACTCAATTCATCTAATTTTAAATAAAGAAATAATTAACCTTTCAAAACCCTTCAAAAATAGTGCAATTCACCTGCAATCCATCTTTTTACTCTTATTCTTAATTTTTGTGACGAACAACAAGTAGACAAATTAAGTGAAACGAGGAAGTATAAGTTTGTCTTGGTTGAATATCCATATTTTGGATTACTATTACAACACAATTTATAAGTCATTCCTAGATAACTACACGAGTCTTAAGTCAATGAGATTATTGTTTCAATAATTATTCGATGTTGACTGAAAAAATTGTGACCAAATGATGTTTCACGTTTTAGTTGATAACATTTAATATGCCATTAATGAAATGTGTGCTTTAAAAATAAATCATACTATTCGATTATGCATCTAAAATATTACTTCCTCAATACACGATATGTGTGGTATAGAAAAAGTGTTACAAATTTTAAGAGTTGAAGAATGGATAAGAGTGTGTAGCTAATTAGAATATCGCATATTTTTCATGTGTTTGAAAACAAACTTTACCTGTCAAATTGAATAACATTAAAAAAAAATGTAGAATTATATTCTTGTTGCACAAGGGATAAACGTACATATGATAGCTGATTAACAAAACTTTGAACAATTGGAAAGCAAAATGAACAAAGAAATTAGAGCGTATGGTGAAGAAATTGGGTAGCAACAAAGACCGCGGCTTTGAACAGTGGAGAGTGAGAAGATGAATGTCTCTCTTCTTTGGCTCTTCTGCTCCCTTTAAGAGGTTCAGATCTGTTTTTAAAACTTCACTTGTAACTTAGAACATGTTTTATATATGTGGTCATGTGTGATCTCTCATTGTATCAAGTTTCATATTTAATATTGGCCAGGTTTGGTAGACAATATATAGCAAGATTAGTTTATTTATCTTGGTGTATCATGTGTTTGCCAACCTAGATAATTAATCTTCGAAGCTCAATGCTAATACACGGCACGGTGCTACCACTGTTTGAGCCAGGTAAATTATCTCTCCAATTTGGGGAGTTTAATTAACTCCATGAAACAGTGAACTCTTCACGGACCAACGTGCCCTTACAATTGGGGAAATCCAATTTTTCAAATCAAAATTTGCGTAGACAAAAAGAAGCCACTCCTCTCGATTAAACTCATGGGCGCCGCCAACTTACAAAATGGGAACTTGATCGAAATCTGTGTCTTCAACGTTTTCCATCTTACAAAACTCATCGGCGCCGCCAATTTCGTGAAGTCTAGTTTTGGCAAACGCAGTTAATCAGTTTTAGGCATATTCGCCGACGTGGATCTTAATTGAATCGTCGGCGCCGCATTGTAGAAGAACAGGAGCCTATCCCGGCGGATAAGGTATAAATTTTGACGACCCCCTTTGTGACAAGGTATAAGATTCCGTGATAGTCAACTCGTCATCGAACAAAATATCAAGCTATCTTCACAACAGCAGTAGTTAAGTGGATCTCTTTTTACAGTTCAATTTTATACTTTTTTTTGCCCGACGGGTTTGAGGTAGTAGTATATAGCTTAGGGTCGATTGTTATATTTTAAATACGTTAAGGGTAGATATGTTAGATTAAGACTTAATCTTGGATTCTATCTTGTCTACCAAACGAAAATTTATTTTATCTCGAAATTTTTCCAAACCTATCAAATATGCATCTTATACAAATAATCTTTGGAATCAAAATAAATTATCTTAATATAATTTCTCTTGACATATCCTAACTACCCTACCAAACACTATCATTGGGGATATCTTGTGGTGTGTTTTAACTTTTAACTCAAAATTGGACAAGCTTGAGGTAGAGGGATCGCTTACTGTCACTCATGGAGTTCGCCCCTTCGCATATCTAAAGACAATCTTAAAATATTTTTGGGTCTTTTGTCCATGTAAACACAAAATATTGTATTTATTCAATTAAAATAAATTTGAGTACAAATATAAAAATATTGAATATATGCGTGTTCAATCTCTATTTGATCCTCCGATTCTTCTCTTCACTTTATCCCTCGAACAGCCTTCAAGTAGCCCTTGAGATTTGATGGAGAAGTATGCCTCCTTGAACTTAATAGTCTTTGAGATTTGATTAGAAGTATGTGATGGCCCGATAACGAGTATCTAGTGTATGGGGGGGAGGGGAGAATACACCAGTAGTAATTTTTATTTTGCTCAAAAGTCTTTTCACTGAGTTGAATTGCTCAGGTCAGTTGGCTCGACAAATGGAAAAGTTAGTCGGAGCTGCTCTACAACTGAGTTGCTCAGTTGGAGCTGATCACACAATTGGCAAGCTTGTTCAACCTAAATTAATCTAAGTCGCACGCAATTAAACGTGGTTATTCTAGATTAGATAAGTTGACCCGAACATCGTCTCTCAAGGAAGGCTTAACAGGGTGATTGTTGTATTACGAAAAGAACAGAAAATAAGCAATAAAGATTGATTGATTTAGAGATTTTCTAATCTAAAGAATGTAAAGAACAAATTAATCTAAACAAGACTGTAAAACCCTAAATCTAAGAACATCAATAAATTCATAAGCATAATTTAAAAGCAGAAAAATAACTCACAATTAATGGGAAGAAACAGGGAGAAACTGAATTAAATCTGAACTCGTAGTGAAGATCTGTCACAAATTCTGTACGAGTCGAACGTAATAAGTCTAACTAGAACAATACTGGAAAATACTGGAAAGAAGAACAATCATCTTTCGCTGGCGGCTCCCAAAGAAAAAAAAACGTAAAAATAATGTGTTTAAGGAAAAATAACCAAGCCCTATTTATACAGCTGTAACCGCCGCCAGACCTCGACGAACGACGAGCACGGACGAGCGTCCGTGCTCACTTGAAACTCCACTCCTGGACGAACGCCTGACACCAACGACCGTCCAAGGGTTCTCGCGGTACTTCTTCCTTCATCACCTTCCCGAGTCACAGACGATAGTCGGAGCTGAACGATCGACGAGATGCAGGGTTGAAATACAATCAATCTCCACCATCGAACATCGGACGAGCGCTAGGCCTAAGCGATTGTCGAAGTCTTCTCACACCTTGACCCGGCGATCGCCCAGGGTGGACGAGCGCCCAAGGCCGGCGGCTGTCTTCACGCGTAGAAATTTCTTAGTTGGGCGATCGCCCAACATAGTGGTTTATCCTGGGCGATCGCCGGACCATGAGCACTGCACGTTTCTGTCACACTTTTCTCCAAATCATGAATATTTAGCTAAAACCTGCATTTTCCACGCAATACTCGAAACCGACACATTAGTGCATTTTCCACGCAATACTCGAAACCACCTAAAATGCACTTATTAAACTATCCAAAATACGATAAAAAACAGGTGAAACAACCCCTCCACACACAAAACCTTGCTTGTCCTCAAGCAAACCTTATTAAAAATTAAAATGAAGAAATTGAAAACTTGAACTAAATAACGCATATCTCAATAAACTCTCAATCACAAGACAAACTATCATTCATCAATCGAAAACAGTAATCACACATCAAATGAGTTGCCCTCCACACAAGACCTCAATCTGCCTAACATCCAAGCACAAAATCAAAGAAAAGAAACAATGACAACAAAGAGTATCCCAACTTGAATTATTTATTAAACTATACTAAAGACAATGCGAATTCCGGGCAATCTTCATTAGGTGCATTCACGGAAAATCCGGCCTCCTAGCGTGGTTTCCCATACCCATTCCTCAAACTTTAAGAACGAATTCAAGTCAATGAGAAAGAGGGGTAGAGCCCTTCACAACACAACAAAATTCAAACAAACGAATTAAACAAATGTCAAGTCAAACTGGGTTATATGGCCATAATTCATGAGGTGTAGACATTTAGAGGTCATCTAAAGTATCCTCATGTGGTTTCCCATGCTCATGGTTTCCAGAAGAGCAGAGGCCTCCCAAAGTGACTCAACTTATTAAAACATTAAACAACTTTTTTTTTTCCTTTGTCTCTTTTTTTTCCTTTTTACTCAAAAATTAAGCATCAATAATTCAAATGTGAATCGCCCCACAATGGACATGCAACAACCGCACCAATCAATTCATGATAAAACCATCTTGATCAATAAAATTTATCAAGAGATGAGTTATAAACTTCAACCTCAACTTCTACATCATAATTCCAAACAAGAAATACCCGAGGACGCACAAGATCATTATTCTAACAAACACACCACCCCCCCCCCCCCCCACGAAAAATACATGACAATGTCCTCATTGACCACCAATAAGCCATAAAAGAAGGAGGAAAGAGTCACAAGGCAAACCAAAGGAAGGGTTGAAACAGAAAATAGATACCAACGAACCAGCAAAAGACCACAGCATCGCAAAATAGACACAAAAACATAAATATGAAAACAAAAGAAACAACAACAATCACAAAAAAGAAAAATAAAAGGGAAAAGAACGGGGTACACAACAACAGTGAAAATCACTGCTGATCCGGCGGTGGAGGAAACGGTCCACCTGGAGTAACATTCCAACGAGCCATTTGTTGCTCCAAAGAATCCAACTGACGAGTCTGCGAAGCCATCTGTTGTTGCTGTTGAGACCAATATTAAGCGTTAGTAGCCCAACTCTGAGCCTGCTCCGCCCAATGCGTATTCTGAGTCGCCCAATACTGAGCTTGCACATCCCATCGCTGATCATTAACAGTCCAACGTTGATCATTCCTCGCCCACCATTGTTCGTTCTGCTCCCATCGTTGATCTTGACGGTATAATTGGGCATTCTGTAGGATCATCTGCTGCTGTAAGTGCCCAAATTGCGAACCCATCTCTTCACAGAAAGAAGTAAAATCCTGCTGAAAAGCCTGGAAACCATAAGGAGCAGAGCCGGAGGGTAGAGAGTCTGAAGGAACAACAGTGGAAGGCTGAGAAGCAGGTTCAATCCGACGAGGAGATTCATTCTCACTCCCAACTGCGTTGTCTACCTCATTATCTCTGTCAGAGCCGGCATCAGAAGAAATGGAAGTATCAGGGCGAGGTACACGAGTGCCGGCAATCTCGGCGCCTCGTTGGCGTTTCACTGCGGGACGCGTCTTGTAGGGAATGAAAGTCACCAAATCACGAATAATATGCCCATGCTTCAATTCAGTAAAACCCAAATACTTGAACTTCAGAAGAGCCTTCAGGGATCGTGTAAATAGGAAAGACAGCTTCAAATTGCGCACAGAGGTCCCGTGGCACACCTTCATCGATGTCCATTGCTTCCGCAGCAATAGCACGGGAAGTGGAAGCACCGGCTGCATTCTTGGTACGCGCCATAGAGAAAAAGGAGTGCCGGGCAATGAGTGGTCGTCAGAGAAAAACCACGAAGCCGGCAGTCCCCGAGTATGAGATAGGAAGGTGACTGAACGGTCGCCGGTTAACGGGCAGTAATAGTCGGCGCTCGCCAGTAATGGGCTCTTGAATGCTCGCCGTTATTGAGAGAGAGAAAAGGGACAGGCGATCGGGCATAAAACGGCAAAGGAATGAGGATGGGCGCTCGCTGAAGAATGAGGAACACTCTCCTGATGTGGGGCAAGAATTGGAGCTCGCCGGAAGAGGACGAGCGACAGATACGCACGGTCAGTGAGAGCTGCAAAGAAACGAGGGCACACTCGCCGGAGGGGAGTGGGCGCTCGCTGGAGAGGAAAAGAAAGACCACGACGCTCGTCGGATGGTGGTGGACGCTCGCCGGAGAAAGAGGAACTTGCGGACGGAGCGGCGGTCTCCGGCCGTAATGGAGGCCCACGCTTGTTGAGGACAGGAATCCGACGGGCTAGATGGCAGTTTGGAGCGGAGGAGCGACGGCCGAAAGAGTAGTGGAAAACGGCAAGGAGGCGGTGAGAGTCAGAACAACAATGAGAGTGTGGCGGCTGCAGCAAAGATCTAGGGCACGAGTATTTAAAGGGGGAAGCGACTGGATGCTCGTCCAATGAGGGCGATCGCCGCGCGTGAGAGTGGAGCCGAGGCTGGCGCTCGTCGACCTCAGTCGAGCATCGAGCTGCACTTGCGGTCATGAAGAGAGTTCTGAAGAAGCCGTGCCGAATGCTCGTCGATGTCGGGCGAGCGTCGCTCCTCACCCTCTGGAGTTGAAAAGAGTCCACACGATTGTGCCGGGCGCTCGTCGACCACCGTCGAGCGTCACACCGCCCTCGCTGGAGTGGAAAGAAGGTCCGTGTGAGTCGAGTCGGGCGCTCGCCCGGTATGGGCGATCGCCACACGGTCCTTGCTGGAGTGAAAAGAACTCGGCTGGAGTGGTGCTGGGCGCTCGCCCGGTGCAAACGATCGTCGCACCAGTGCTGCGGTTTTTTTTTTTTTTATATTTTTTTACACAGTGGGTTGCCTCCCACGAAGCGCTTGTTTAACGTCGTTAGCTCGACATACAAAAAATGAAACTTCATTCCGAATCCACGAGCCAAATTGACTCCACCTCTTTCACAGTATATTCTCCTTCGTGGTACGGTTTTACTCGATGACCGTTGGCTTGAAAAGACTCTTGAGTCTGCTCGTTGAGCAAACGGATAGCTCCAAAGGGTAAAACTTCTTCGATGAGATAAGGGCCGGTCCAACGAGACTTCAACTTGCCCGGGAACAATTTCAACCTTGAGTTGAACAAAAGAACTTTCATCTCAGACTTCAACTCCTTGCACAAAACTTGACTGTCATGCAACCTCTTCGCTCGGTCCTTGTAGATTTTGGCATTTTCGTACGCCTCATTCCGGAGCTCATCCAACTCGGACATTTGCAACATCCTTTGCTTTCCTGCGGCATCCAAATCGAAATTGGCTGCTCGAATTGCCCAATACGCTTTGTGCTCAATTTCCACCGGCAAGTGACAATTCTTTCCATACACAAGCCGGTACGGACTCATCCCCAAAATGCTCTTGTACGCCGTACGGTACGCCCAAAGCGCATCATTGAGCTTTGAAGACCAATCTTTACGAGACGGCTGCACATTCTTCTCTAAAATTCCCTTGATTTGCCGGTTGCTAGTCTCTGCTTGACCTGACGTTTGGGGATGATAGGGAGTCGCCACCTTATGAGTTATCCCATTCTTCTTCATAAGCTTCTCGAAAAGCTTGTTGCAAAAATGCTTTCCCCCATCGCTGATTATTGCTCTTGGAAATCCGAACCTGCAAAGGATATTCTCCTGCACAAATCTCAACACAGCATGAGAGTCACACGTCCTAGTGGGGATTGCTTCAACCCACTTGGACACATAATCAACTGCTAACAGGATGTACTCATAACCAAAGGATTTGGGAAACGGCCCCATGAAATCAATGCCCCAAACATCAAAGATTTCAACAACGAGAATGTTGTTAAGGGGCATCTCGTTCCTACGACCGATGGACCCTACCCTTTGGCAACGATCACACGCAAGATAAAAAGCATGAGTATCCTTAAATAATGAAGGCCAGAATAAACCTGATTGGAGCACCTTGTGTGCTGTTTTCTGTCCTCCAAAGTGGCCTCCACAATGTGTCTCATGGCAGAACTGGAGCACCTTAGCTTGCTCATCATCTGGCACACACCTTCGGATCACATCATCCTTACCAATCTTGAAGAGATAATGATCTTCCCAAAAGTATTGCCTGCACACAGATAGAAAACGCTTCCTTTCTTGGGAAGTAAGGTCAGGCCTCAATTCAGCACAGGCAAGAAAATTAACAATGTCAGCATACCACGGAACAGTGCCTGCACTCAACGCTTGCTCAAAAGGAAACGATTCAAGCAGATTATCACAAATTGCAGGAGAAGGAAGATTATCAAGACGAGATAAGTGGTCAGCTACATCATTCTCACTACCTTTTCTATCCCGAATCTCTAAGTCGAATTCTTGTAATAAAAGCACCCAACGAATGAGTCTTGGCTTAGCTTGAGACTTGGTCAACAAATAACGCAATGCAGCATGATCACTATGAATGATGACCTTAGACCCTATGATGTATGCACGAAACTTATCTAATGCAAACACAACAGCAAACATCTCTTTTTCTATAGTGGTATAGTTTACTTGAGCAGAAGTAAGAGTCAGACTCGCATAATAAATGACACGAAGCATTTTATCTATACGTTGACCCAAAACAGCACCAACTGCAGAATTAGATGCATCACACATAATCTCAAAGGGTTCTGACCAAATAGGACCAATAACCACGGGTGCAGTACTCAACTTCCCCTTAAGCAGGTTAAATGCATGAAGACATGCATCATCAAAAATAAAAGGCACATCTTGAGAAAGCAAACGACATAGAGGTTGACTAATTTTAGAAAAATTCTTAATGAAACGCCGATAGAAACCGGCATGACCAAGAAAGCTCCTAATTCCTTTGACATCACGAGGTGGAGGTAATCTTTCAATCACATCCACCTTAGCTTTGTCGACCTCTACACCCCTCTTAGAGACGATATGGCCTAACACGTTCCCCCTCCAAACTATAAAATGACTCTTTTCCCAACTAAGAGTCAAACCACTCTCAACACACCTCGTTAAGACCCGTTCAATTTTTCTAAGGCAATCATTGAAAGATGATCTAAACACAGAGAAGTCATCCATGAAAATTTCAACAAAATCATTAAGCATCTCAGAAAATATGGACATCATACATCTTTGAAAGGTACCTGGTGCATTGCAGAGTCCGAACGACATCCTTTTGCAGGCATATGTGCCAAAGGGGCACGTGAAGGCAGTCTTGGCTTGATCCTCAGGTGCGATCGCAATCTGATAATAGCTAGACAGTCCATCTAAAAAACAGTAGAACTCATGACCCGCCAATCTGTCGAGCATCTAATCAATAAATGGCAATGGGAAGTGATCCTTCTTGGTAGCCGCATTAAGTTTCCTGAAGTCTATGCACATCCGCCACTCTGTAACTGGTCTCATAGGCACCAACTCCTCATTATCATTCAAGACCACTGTAATTCCCCCTTTCTTCGAAACCACGTGCACGGGACTGAGCCATTCGCTGTCAGCAATGGGAAAGATGATCCCCTCGGCCAACTGCTGTAGATCTCCTTCCTCACAACTTCCATTAATACGGGGTTCAAACGCCTTTGGCCATCCCTCTTCGGAGTAGCTCCTTCTACCAAGTTTATCCGGTGCATACATGTTGCAGGGCTGATTCCCTTAATATCGGATAAACACCATCCAAAAGCTGCCTTGAATTTTGTGAGCACCTCGACCAATGCTTCTTCTTCGCCTGCCTTATCTGAAGGGCTAAAATCCCTCATGATCGAAATCCGTACCCATTGTGCCGAACATAGAGTTCCAACTTTCGGGCCGGCCGCCTTAGAGGTACCCCCTAGGGCGCGGGCCCAAAAATCATCCAGAACGAAAATCAAATATTTTCGCACCGAAGCTCATATATATGTATTTATGGCTTCCAAAAGTGAAAATGCTTAGTTCAGACGCCCCAATCGCGTGTAAATCGGCCGAATACGCCCCCAAATATGCACGTATCACTTGTTTAGGACTCTCACGAAGTTCTCGTGAAGAATAAAAATACAAAAATTAGATTTGAGCTTCTTAGGAGGTAGCCACTGGAATAAGCTTTTCATGGCCGCTTGAATCAGCCAAATGAGACAAATAGCCTAGGAGTTATGGCCAAAATAGTGGAACTGCGCAAAACGGGACCCTTTGCAAAAATTGATTTGGCCATAACTTCTTCGTTACTCACCAGATTTAGTCAAACTTTATGTCTACAGAATCCTTATCCTAAGGGCTAAAACCCCTAATGAACGGAATCCTACCCATTGTGCCAAACATAGAGTTCCAGTTTTCGGGCCAGCGGCCCTAGGGTTACCCCCCTAGGGCGCGGGTCAAAAAAATATCCGGAATGAAAATTATTTTTTTTCCCACCGAAGCTCATACACATCTATTTATGGCTTTCAAAAGTGAGAATGCTTAGTTCGGAGGCCCCGATAGCCCTTGGAATAAGCTTTCCGTGGCCGCTTGAATTGGCCAAATCGGACAAATAGCCTACGAGTTATGGTCAAAATAGTGGAACTACACAAAACACAACCAATTGCAAAATCTGTTTTGGTCATAACTTATTCGTTACTCCCCCAATTCAGTCAAACTTTATGTCCACAAAATTCTTATCTAAAGGGCTAAAACCCCTCATGATCGAAATTCATACCCATTGTGCCGAACATAGAGTTCCAATTTTCAGGCCGGCCGCCTTAGGGGTACCCCTAGGGCGCGGGCCCAAAAATCATCCGGAACGAAAATCAATTTTTTTCGCACCGAAGCTCATACATATGTATTTATGGCTTCCAAAAGTGAAAATGCTTAGTTCAGACGCCCCAATCGCGTGTAAATCGGCCGAATACGCCTCCAAATATGCACGTACCACTTGTTTAGGACTCTCACGAAGTTCTCGTGAAGATTAAAAATACAAAAATTGGATTTGGGCTTCTTAGGAGGTAGCCACTGGAATAAGCTTTTCGTGGCCGCTTCAATCGGCCAAATGAGACAAATAGCCTAGGAGTTATGGCCAAAATAGTGGAACTGCGCAAAACGGGACCCTTTGCAAAAACCGATTTGGCCATAACTTCTTCGTTACTCGCCGGATTTAGTCAAACTTTATGTCCACAGAATCCTTATCCGAAGGGCTAAAATCCCTGATGAACGGAATTCCTACCCATTGTGCCAAACATAGAATTCCAGTTTTCGGGCCGGCGGCCCTAGGGTACCCTAGGGCGCGGGCCAAAAAATTATCCGGAATGAAAATCAATTTTTTTCCCGCCGAAGCTCATACACATCTATTTATGGCTTTCAAAAGTGAGAATGCTTAGTTCGGAGGCCCCTATCGCGTGTAAATCGGCCGAATACGCCCCCAAATATGCACGTTTCACTTATTTTGGAATCTCTCGATGTTCTCGTGAAAAATAAAAATGCAAACAATGGATTTGAGCTTCTTAAGAGGTAGCCCTTGGAATAAGCTTTCCATGGCCGCTTGAATTGGCCAAATCGGACAAATAGCCTAGGAGTTATGGCCAAAATAGTGGAACTTCGCAAAACGGGACCCGTTGCAAAAACTTATTTGGCCATAACTTCTTTGTTACTCGCCCGATTCAGTCAAACTTTATGTCCACTAAATTATTATCTGAAGGGCTAAAATCCCTCATGATTAAAATTCCTACCCATTATGCCGAACATAGAGTTCCAATTTTCGGGCTGACGGCCTTAGGGGTACCCATAGGGCGCGGGCCAAAAACTCATCCAGAACAAAAATCAAATCTTTTCGCACCGATGCTCATACACATGTATTTATGGCTTCCAAAAGTGAAATTGCTTAGTTCGGATGCCCCGATAGCGTGTAAATCGGCCGAATATGCCCCCAAACATGCACGTTTCACTTGTTAAGGACTCTCACGAAGTTCTCGTGAAGAATAAAAATATAAAAAATGGATTAGAGATTCTTAAGAGGTAGCCCTTGGAATATGCTTTTCGTGGCCACTTGAATCGGTCAAATCAGACAAATAGCCTAGGAGTTATGGCCAAAATAGTGGAACTGCGCAAACCCGGACCCGTTGCAAAAACTGATTTGGCCATAACTTCTTCGTTACCCGCCGGATTCAGTCAAACTTTATGTCCCCAGAATCCTTATCCGAAGGGCTAAAACCCCTCATGATCGTAATTCCTACACATTGTGCCAAACATAGAGTTCCAATTTTTGGGTCGGCAACCCTAGGGGCCCTTAGGCGCGGGCCTAAAAATCATCTGGAATGAATATCATATCTTTTCGCACCGAAGCTCATACACATGTATTTATGGCTTTCAAAAGTTAGAATACTTAGTTCGCAGGCCCCGATCGCGTGTAAATCGGCCGAATACCACCCCAAGTATGCACGTTTCACTTGTTTTGGACTCTCTCGAAGTTCTCGTGAAGAATAAAAATACAAAAATTGGATTTGAGCTTATTAGGAGGTAGCCCTTGGAATAAGCTTTCCGTGGCTGCTTGAATCGACCAAATCAGACAAATAGTCTTGGAGTTATGGCCAAAATAGTGGAATTGCGCAAAACGGGAACCGTTGCAAAAACTGATTTGGCCATAACTTCTTCGTTACTCGCCGGATTCAGTCAAACTTTATGTCCACAGAATCCTTATCTAAAGGGCTAAAACCCATCATGATCGTAATTCCTACACATTGTGCCGAATATAGAGTTCCAATTTTCGGGCCAGCGGCCCTATGGGAACCCCTAAGTCGCGGGCCCAAAAATCATCCGGAACGAAAATCAAATCTTCTCGCACCGAAGCTCATACACATGTATTTATGGCATCCAAAAGTGAGAATGCTTAGTTCGGAGGCCCCAATCGCGTGTAAATCGGCTGAATACGCCCCCAAATATGCATGTTTCACTTATTTTTGACTCTCTCAAAGTTCTGGTGA
Source organism: Schizonepeta tenuifolia (assembly GCA_029490685.1). NCBI lineage: Eukaryota > Viridiplantae > Streptophyta > Magnoliopsida > Lamiales > Lamiaceae > Schizonepeta > Schizonepeta tenuifolia. Next base: position 91,369,160 of record CM055957.1, on the reverse strand, counting down.
AGAATAAAAATATAAAAATTGGATTTGAGCTTCTTAGAAGGTAGCCCTTGGAATAAGCTTCCCGTGGCCCCTTGAATCGGTCAAATTGGACAAATTGTCTAGGAGTTATGGCCAAAATAGTGGAATGGACCCGTTGCAAAAACTGTTTTGGCCATAACTTCTTCGTTACTCACCCGATTCAATCAAACTCTATGTCCACAGAATTCTTATCTGAAGGGCTAACACGCCTCATGATCAAAATTTCTACCCATTATGCCGAACATAGAGTTCCAATTTACGGGCCGCGACCTTAGGGTACCCCTAGGGCGCGGGCCCAAAAATCATCCGGAACAAAAATAAAATCTTTTTGCGCCAAAGCTCATATACATGTATTTATGACTTCCAAAAGTGAAAATGCTTAGTTCGGATGCCCCGTTCGTGTGTAAATCGGCCGAATACTCCCCCAAATATGCACGTTTCACTTGTTAAGGACTCTCACGAAGTTCTCATGAAGAATAAAAATACAAAAATTGGATTTGAGCTTCTTATGAGGTAGCCCTTGGAATAAGCTTTCTGTGGCCCCTTTAATCAGCAAAATCGGTACAAATAGCCTAGGTGTTATGGCCAAAATAGTGGAACTGCGCAAAACGGAACCAGTTGCAAAAACTGTTTTGGCCATAACTTCTTCGTTACTCCCCCAATTCAGTCAAATTATGTCCACAGAATTCTTATCTGAAGGGCTAAAACCCCTCATGATCGTAATTCCTACACATTGTGCCGAACATAGAGTTCCAATTTTCGAGCCGGCGGCCCTAAGGTTACCCCTCGGCTGCGGGCCCAAAAATCATCCGGAACGAAAATCAAATATTTTCACATCGAAGCTCATACACAGTATTTATGGCTTCCAAAAGTGAGAATGCTTAGTTCGGAGGCTCCGATCGCATGTAAATCGGCCGAATACGCCCCAAAATATGCACGTTTCACTTGTTTTGGACTCTCTCGAAAACCTTTGGGTTTAATTTGGCGTATTCACTTGTTGATCCAAGCGTCTACCACTTGGACCGTGCACGTTACGTGTGTCTCCTTCTTGTCAGCCTTTCTTTCTTTTATAAAACTATGTTTGCGGTTACAAATTGTTTGTGACCAGTTAATGTTTCTGAACTTCTTTAAAGAGGAATCATAAACCATGCACCCCATTGGGATATTCCCTTCGGACTTAACAGAAAGGACATAAGAAGTCATGGTGTTAAGAAGTCTTCTACAATCATTCCTGTCGTCCTCAAATTCTATCATCATTTGTTCAATCAGTTCAGTCATTAATTTCAGAGAAACGGCCTGCCTTGCATCACAATCTTTACCATACTTTTTACAAAGGTTTACAAAATAGGTTGGCAAGGTTGAAACTCTTTCCTCATCATGGACTTCTCCTTCACAGGGTAATCCTGTGAGGTACGCTATTTCCTTAGCGCACATTTTTCCATCTTCATCATATTACCATATTATCCTTCATGCTTTATACTTTATGTTGTCTTGTTGTGCCAATGTAATGATTTAACAAAATTCTTGCAGATAATTCATCTCATCCAAGAGAGCGTATTGAGTGAGTTCAATTTATAACAAATACTTAGTGCTAATTCTTTGGACTTTAAATTGTTTTTCATTCATCAAAAGCTTTCTTGAAAAGAACTTTCTCATCTAAGCTCAAGCAAAAATATTTATCAACTTCTTATGTTGGAAATAATGAAACACGGTCAATTTTATAAACTCGATCAGGACTAAAGGAGAGAACACAAAAAGGAAAGTAGGCGCACTGAAGAAACAGAAAGAGCATGCTGCCTCGAAAAGGTCAGTTTGAAATCTTCAGTGAATTATAAATTGAAGTGGTTTACCTGAATTTATTCTAAATCAAGTCGCTTTAAAATATTGCTTCTTCATTTTTCCTCTCGATGTGGTCTCTTTGCTGTGCTGATTTCTATGTTTGAAATCAAGGAAAATTGAACGTTCGAATGAAAGATTTCTATGTTTGCATTGCCGATAGATCAAGACGATAGCATTGCTGAAGATCAAGTGATTCAAGGTGGGGACAACCATCAAGAATCGCTTCAAGCCCCTTATCCTGATCATGTGTTTTAATAAGAGTACTTTTAGTATAAAAACATCTGGTACCAGTCGTGTGTTTTGACACATAACTGTTTTTCCTATAATCCATTTTCTCTCAAATAGATGTATTTTTAGAAGTGTACTTTTGGCAACAATTAGTTGAGAAATTCTTATATGGGTGTACATGTAGAACATCTACCCCTTACAAGTGAATATTTTAATATTTTAAATTATATTATTAAAATATTCACTTGTGAGGGGTGAGTGTACTACATGCACATCCATGTAAGAATTTTCCCAATTAGTTTCGCTTGTTAACTTATTAAAAATCCCGCCACTAATGATTATGTATGTTTTCGGTGATGGAGTGAGTAAAATTTATGTCTCTTCTTACTAAAAAAATCTTAATATTGCTCCACCAGTGTTGAGCACAGTTCCTTTCACAAACCCAATTTATAAGGGAAATTTTTTCCTCTCTTTTTTTTCGGTGGGCCTCAGCCCATTTGCTTATTTAAGGGTTTAGTAATGTTGAATCACACAATTTTTTTTTCGAAGCCCTCAAAGAAAAAAAAAATCGGCGGGAGTTATGTTGATAATTTGACATATTTCCCACATCCATAATTCTAGTATTATCAATTGAAAGTAATATTTATGTAAAATCACATACTTAGTAATATTGAATCTATAAGTTTTTTTTTTCCGAAGCCCTCAATGAAAAGAATTGTCGGCAACGACGATAATGTCAGGTTGATTAGTGAATAGTGAAGAATAAAAATACAAAAATTGGATTTGAGCTTCTTAGGAGGTATCCCTTGGAATAAGCTTTCCGTGGCCACTTGAAATAGCCAAATCAGATAAACGCCTAGGAGTTATGGCCAAAATAGTGGAACTGCGCAAAACGGGACCCGTTGCAAAAACTGTTTTGGCCATAACTTCTTCGTTACTCGACCAATTCAGTCAAACTTTATGTCCACAGAATCCTTATCCGAAGGGCTAAAATCTTTCATGATCAGAATTCCAACCCATTGTGCCGAACATAGAGTTCCAATTTTTAGGCCGGCAGCCCTAGGGGTACCCCTAGGGCACGGGTCCGAAAATCATCCGGAACGAAAATCAAATCTTTTCACACCGAAGCTCATACACATGTATTTATGGCTTCCAAAAGTGAGAATGCTTAGTTCGGAGGCCCCGATCGCGTGTAAATCGGCCGAATACGCCCCAAAATATGCACGCTTCACTTATTTTGGACTCTCTCGAAGTTCTCGTGAAGAACAAAATACAAAAATTAGATTTGAGCTTCTTAATAGGTAGCTCTTGGAATAAGCTTTTCGTGGCCGCGTGAATCGGCCAAATCGGACAAATAGACATGGAGTTATGGCCAAAATAGTGTAACTGCGCAAAACATAAACCGTTGCAAAAACTGTTTTGTCCATAATTTTTTCGTTACTCGCCCGATTCAGTCAAACTTTATGTCCACAGAATCCTTATCCGAAGAAATAAATCCCCTCATGATCAGAATTCGTACCTATTGTGCCGAACATAGAGTTCCAATTTTCGATCCGGCGGCCTTAGGGGTACCCTTAGGGCGCGGGCCCAAAAATCATCCGGAACGAAAACCAAATCTTTTCGCACCGAAGCTCATACACATGTATTTATGGCCTCCAAAGGTGAGAATGCTTAGTCCGGACGCCCCGATCGCATTTAAATCGGCCGAATACGCCCCCAAATATGAATGTTTCACTTGATTTTAACTCTCTCGAAGTTCTCGTTAAGAATAAAAATACAAAAATTGGATTTAAGCTTCTTAGGAGGTAGCCCTTGGAATAAGCTTTCCGTGGCCGCTTGAATCGGCCAAATCGGACAAATAGCCTAGGAGTTATGGCCAAAATAGTGGAATTGCACAAAACGTAACCCGTTGCAAAAACTGATTTAGCCATAACTTCTTCGTTACTCGCCGGATTCAGTCACACTCTATGTCCACAAAATCCTTATCTGAAAGGCTAAACCACTCATGAGCGGAATTCCTACCCATTGTGCCGAACATAGAGTTCCAATTTTTGGGCCGGTGGCCCTAGTGGCCCTAGGGCGCGGGCCTAAAAATTATCCGGAACGAAAATCAAATCTTTTCACACCGAAGCTCATACACATGTATTTATGGCTTCTAAAAGTGAGAATGCTTAGCTCGGAGTCCACGATCGCGTGTAAATCGGCCGAATACGCCCCCAAATATGCACGTTCTACTTATTTTGGACTCTCTCGAAGTTCTCGTGAAGAATAAAAATACAAAAATTGGATTTGAGCTTCTTAGGAGGTAGCCCTTGGAATAAGCTTTCCGTGGCCGCTTGAATCGGCCAAATCAGACAAATAGCCTACGAGTTATGGCCAAAATAGTGGAAATGCGCAAAACGGGACCCGTTGCAAAAACTGATTTGGCCATAACCTCTTCGTTACTCGCCTGATTCAGTCAAACTTTGTGTCCACAGAATCCTTATCCGAAGGGCTAAATCCCCTCATGATCAGAATTCCTACCCATTGTGCCGAACATAGAGTTCCAATTTTCGGGCCGGCGGCCCTATGGCACGGGCCCAAAAATCATCCGGAACGAAAATCAAATCTTTTCGCACCGAAGCTGATACACATGTATTTATGGCTTACAAAAGTGAGAATGCTTAGTTCAGAGGCCCCGATCGCGTGTAAATCAGCCGAATACGCCCTCAATTAGGCACGTTTCACTTATTTTCGACTCTCTCGAAGTTCTCGTGAAGAATAAAAATACAAAAATTGGATTTGAGCTTCTTAGGAGGTAGCCCTTGGAATAAGCTTTCCGTGGCCACTTGAATCGGCCAAAATAGTGAAACTGCGCAAAACGGGACTCATTGCAAAAACTGTTTTGGCCATAACTTCTTCGTTACTCGCCCGATTAAGTCAAACTTTATGTCCACAGAATACTAATATGAAAAACTCCTCTGGATCGGAATTCCTACCCATTATGCAGAACATAGAGTTCCAATGTTCGGGCCGACGGGCCCAAAAATCATCCAGAACGAACATCAAATCTTTTCACACGGAAGCTCATACACATGTATTTATGGCTTCCAAAAGTGAGAATGCTTAGTTCGGAGGCCCCGATCGCGTGTAAATCGGCCGAATACGCCCCTAAATATGCACGTTTCACTTGTTTTGGACTCTCACGAAGTTCTCGTGAAGAATAAAAAACAAAAATTGGATTTGAGCTTCGCAGGAGGTAGCCCTTGGAATAAGCTTTTTGTGGCTGCTTGAATCGGCCAAATCGGACAAATAGCCTAGGAGTTATGGCCAAAATAGTGGAACTACACAAAACGGGACCTGTTGCAAAAACTGTTTTGGACATAACTTCTTCGTTACTCGCTTGATTCAATCACACTTTATGTCCACATAATCCTAATCCAAATGGCTAAAATCTTTCTTGATCGGAATTCCTACCCATTATGCTGAACATAAAGTTCCAATTTTCGGACCGGCGGCCCTAGGAGTACCCCAAGGGCGCGGGCAAAAAAATCATCCAGAACGAAAATCAAATCTCTTCGCACCGAAGCTTATAGACATGTATTTGTGGCTTCCAAAAGTGAGAATGCTTAGTTCGGAGGCCCCGATCGCGTGTAAATCGTCTGAATACGCCCCCAAATATACACGTTTCACGTGTTATGGACTCTCATGAAGTTCACGTGAAGAATAAAAAACAAAAATTGGATTTGAGCTTCATAGGAGGTAGCCCTTGGAATAGTCTTCCTGTGGCCGCTTGAATCAGCCAAATCGAACAAATATCCTAGGAGTTATGGCTAAAATAGTGGAACTGCGCAAAACAAGACTCGTTGCAAAAACTGTTTTGGCGATAACTTCTTCGTTACTCGTCCGATTCAGTCAAACTTTATGTCTACAGATTCCTTATCCGAAGGGCTAAAACCTCTCTTAATCGGAATTCCTACTCATTGTGCCATACATAGAGTTCCAATTTTCGGGACGGCGGCCCAAGGGGTACCTTAGGGCGCGGGCCCAAAAATCATCCGGAACGAAAATCAAATCTTTTCGCACCGAAGCTCAGACACATGTATTTATGGCTTCCAAAAGTGTTAATGTTTAGTTCGGAGGCCCCGATCGCGTGTAAATCGGCCGAATACGCCCCCAAATATGCACGTTTCACTTGTTTTGGACTCTCATGAAGTTCTCATGAAGAATAAAACTACAAAAATTAGATTTGAGCTTTTTAGGAGATATCCTTGGGAATAAACTTTCTGTGGCCACTTGAATCGGCCAAATCGGACAAATAGCTAAGGAGTTATGGCCAAAATAGTGGAACTGCACAAAGTGGGACCCGTTGCAAAAACTGTTTTGGCCATAACTTCTTCTTTACTCGCTCGATTCAGTCAAACTTTAAGTCCACATAATCCTTATCTGAAACCCCTCTTGATCGGAATTTCTATCCATTGTACCGAACATAGAGTTCCAATTTTCGGGCCGGCGACCCTAGGGGTACCCCAGGGCGCAGGCCCAAAAATCATCCGAAACGAAAATCAAATCTCTTCACACCGAAGCTCATACACATGTATTATTGCTTCCAAAAGTGAGAATGCTTAGTTCGGAGGTCCCGATCGCGTGTAAATCGGTCGAATATGCCCCCAAATATGCACGTTTCACTTATTTTGGACTCTCACGAAGTTCTCGTGAAGAATAAAAAAACAAAAATTGGATTTGAGCTTCTTAGGAGGTAGCCCTTGGAATAAGCTTTCTGTGGTCGCTTAAATCGGTCAAATCGGACAAATAGCCTAGGAGTCATGGCCAAAATAGTGGAACTGCGCAAAACGGGACCCGTTGCAAAAACTGTTTTGGCCATAACTTCTTCGTTACTCGTCCGATTCAGTCAAACTTTATGTCCACATAATTCTTATTCAAAGGGCTAAAACCCCTCTCTATCGAAATTCCTACCCATTGTGCCGAACATAGAATTCCAATATTCGGGTCGGCGGCCCTAGGGGTACCCCTTAGGCGCGGGCCTAAAAATCATCCGAAATGAAAATCAAATCTTTTCGCACCGAAGCTCATACACATGTATTTATGGCTTCCAAAAGTGAGAATATTTAGTTTGGAGGCCCCGATCGCGTGTAAATCGGCCGAATACACCCCCAAATATGCACGTTTCACTTATTTTGGACTCTCACGAAGTTATCATGAAGAATAAAAAAAAAACAAATTGGATTTGAGCTTCTTAGAAGGTAGCCCTTGGAATAAGCTTTCAATGGCCGCTTGAATCGACCAAATCGGAAAAATAGCCTAGGAGTTATGGCCAAAATAGTGGAACTGCGCAAAACGGGACCCATTGCAAAAACTGTTTTGGCCATAACTTCTTCGTTACTCGCCCGATTCAGTCAAACTTTATGTCCACAGAATCCTTATCCGAAGAGCTAAAACCCCTCTTGATCGGAATTCCTACCCATTGTGTCAAACATAGAGTTCCAATTTTCAGGCCGGCGGCCCTAGATGTACCACTAGGGCGCTGGCCCAAAAATCATCCGAAACAAAAATCAAATCTTTTCGCACCGAAGCTCATACACATGTATTTATGGCTTCCAAAAGTGAGAATGCTTAGTTCAGAGGCCCTGATCGAGTGTAAATCGGCCGAATACGCCCCCAAATATGAACGTTTCACTTGATATTAACTCTCTCGAAGTTCTCGTTAAGAATAAAAAACAAAAATTGGATTTGAGCTTCTTAGGAGGTAGCCCTTGGAATAAGCTTTTCGTCGCCGCTTGAATCGGCCAAATCGGACAAATAGCCTAGGAGTTATAGCCAAAATAGTTGAACTGCGCAAAACGGGACCCGTTGCAAAAATTGTTTTGGCCATAACTTCTTCGTTACTCGCCCGATTCAGTCAAACTTTATGTCCACATAATCCTTATCCGAGGGCTAAAATCCCTCATGATCGGAATTCCTACCCATCGTGCCGAACATAGAATTCCAATTTTCGGGCCGGCGACCCTAGGGATGGGTCTCAAAATACTGAAACAGTTGAAAGTCAAATATAGATTAGATTTCTATGTATTATTTGTACAGTATATTTTATTATATATTTTATAAATAAATATTTTTGCTTTTTATAATTTTTGAACTTCCTTACATGAATTTTTGCGCCCGCCACTACTCCAAATCCTTTTGTAAGTGTAATAGTAGTATTCTAACTTGCAAAATTTAGAAAGTTTACTACTATTGGTCAAACTTTGGAAGTCCTTCAATTTTTTTGGTAAATAAGTAATGGTTCAAGGACTCGAGAGCTCAAAACTCTTAAAGTAGTTTTTTTTTTTTTTAATGAATAAATTATCGAATACCAGAGAGGATGAATTACATTTGAATACAGTGTTATTTTGCGATTTAAAATGTATATATGGACTCGAGTCACTCGACTGAATGGAATCGATGAACTCATTTTTCAAGACGCATCACAAGTAGGCGGAGAAGATAGGAAGAAGAGAGGAGAAAAAGACCATTACGTTTGTAAATGCAAAATTGAAATGACAAATAACAACCATATATAATAATCGATTAAATGTAGGAAAACAGTCGATCAAAATATTTGGAGACTAAGAATGTGACAAATTCAAGATCCTCAACTTGCACTTGAGTTGAAAGCCAACGAATCCATTGATGATAGTGAAATACGAGCAACTTTCAAGATTTAGGCGTTGAGCGGAATCAAATCCCTCGGCCAAAACACACCCTAAGATGATCGTTAAGCTATCACATTTTTCAAACACAAGCTACACAACCAAGTGCATATATGCTCGACCTTCCGGTGGAAAACATGCCCGAAAAAACATTTATATTGGAAAGTTTTCTGGCCGAGCTTATTTTGCCACCTCTAGTGACAACGTAGACAGATAACAATAATACACACTAACCTATTGCATAGTGCATACTTGGATGGATTCAATAATATTGAACTTGTTTGATCGTACACTCCTTCAAATACTCAATGACATGCATTGTCAATCTAATCTTCACCCCAAGTAAACGACCTTTTAATGTCAACAATGGGATCCCAGCTAATGCAGGATAACTGAATCATTCATCAAACCATCTCAAAACCAAGTCAGATGATTTAGGTTCTATTTCAACAAACTCACATCACTTCAGAAAAATATATGATGCATAAACTATCAAGAAAAAAGTAAGCACCTTCAAGAAACATTCAAATTACATGTCATGTTTCTTCACAAGTATGACAATGATCCAACCAGAGTGCCCTTAGATCCTAACATCGACAAACATAATCCTAAACACGACCACACAAGGACATACATTTGACAAGACAACAATCAAACCTCGTCTTCATGAAGCAGCATATTGGGGATCCCTTTGTTGACCGGGAATTTACGACCAGTCTCAGGACAAACTAACGCACCCTCATCAAGATGGAGCTCGAGGAGGGCGTGGTGGAACCTTTGCAGAAACTCATCAGAGTCGAGCATGGCAGGCTCAGCATTGTCGGGTAGCTCACCGTAACCCAAGGTTTTTGAGGCATCCACGAGCGCCTTCCATTCAATCTTGGCAAACATGTTTCGGAGGAAGTCTGCATTCAACTCCACCTCCTTCTCCACCATTTTCTCCACCTCAATCCGAAGTGGGAATCCATTACTCACACCTTTGATATTTGATGATAACATATTATGAGTTAGGAGCCTCATTCTTGCTCTCTCTCTCTCTCTCTCTCTTTTTCTCTCTGCTGTTTTGAGACTTCACTGGATCAAGAATACCTAATAGCAAACTAAAACTATCAATTCTACTAATTCAAGCAACAGTTTCAGTAAAGAAATAAATCATCAAAAGCCATCACAATTAATTGCACAAGTTACAGTGTTTGATCATTGTTTTCCACAAATATGCAATCAACCGGAACAAATATCTATTTCTCATTTCTCAACTCCCAATTCTTCTAAAACAATACAAAATAAATAAATCTTTTCACAACAGTATTACCTAATAAAAAAATAAAACAAAATAAGCAAGCAAGACCGAATTACTTCATATTCTACTAGCACAAGAAACTCTAGCTTTTCTATATTTCTATGATACGCCTAATCATTGATTAATCGCTACGAAACCAAAGCCTAAATTATATTGTTTACATTCAATGAGTTCTTCAACCATAGCCGTAGGTAGGCCATCTCCATCCGACACGGGTATGGTCGAAATTTGTATCTTACATTTTACTATACGTTCAAGAATCCGACGAGTTGATTGAGCTTCACTAAGCTGAGATCTCAAACGTCGACCAACATTGGAACTTTCTGATTGAGCTTGACTAAGCATAAATCTCAAATGTAGAGAACTTTCTGTCATTTCCACCTCATTTATGTATGTTACAAGTGAGAATCAATGAGTTAATTAATTTAACTTATCGATGTTGATCAGTTCTCAGATGCACGCAACAGTTGAATTTTTTTTTTATAAAAAGTTCAGAATTTTTGAAAAATAGCAATTTAAAGTTTAGAACATAATTCAAAAGGCCTATCAAAGAATTATAAACAAAAATTAATCCAATAATTGTAAGTTTTTTTGGTTTCTAAGTTTTTGGCTGGAAATTCGTATTAAGGAGAATCAAATCTTCCTAACGTGAAATCCACCATCACCCAGTTACTTCATATTTCGTAACTACGATTAAATAATTAAACAAAAATGCGTAGTGATATCTAGTCCCACCCAATTGTGCAGTCATAGCATACAAAGGATGTAGAAAATAGAAACGAAAAGGATGTAGCTCCTTACCGGCAGCGAGAAGGGCGGTGAGGTTGAGGAGCTCTTTTCCGGAATTGTTTTGGAAGGGCGGCGGCGCCGGACAGCCGGTGGTTGATATGGACGGCCGGAGAATGGAGAATGGAGACTGGAGAGATTGGGCGTGCGTGAATCGCGTGATGCGGTGATGAGATTGAGAGATAGGGGGGAGGGGCGTGAACGTGAAGAGGAAACCTGAAACAAAAACAAAAACAAAAAAAACATAATCGAAGGAATCAGAACCTACTACTGCAAACCTACTGCAAAAAGTAAAGGATATCTAAGAAAGAAGTAATAGAAAGTTACATGTCAAGAAGCCCAATTAGAATTCAGGCTCATAAATAGCATGATATCAACCTCTAAAACTAAATCGCTAGCTGGGCTAACCCAATCGAATTTCGTGGACTCATAAATTGTGGCAATCTATGAATAATCCATTTGGGCTTTCTTATGTACAGGTGACAATCTCTTAATAATGATAAATGAATAGGCAAAATATTGCATACAACCGTGGCATGCGGTACAACCACCCGAAAATTACTGTTCTCTGTGCGCGTGAATAGTAACCGTGCGGTTACTGTTCACAGTTACTGTTCACGGTACTGTTCATATTACGTTTCTTAATGAAAATTTTCCTTTTTCAAGGACAATAATTACTTTAACGTTCGACTAAAAGTAGACATTATCGTGATGAAATGTAATGTTTGTAAAACATTACGTTTAATGAAAAAGTTTACTTTTTTCAACGACAATAATTACTTTATCGTTCGACTAAAAGTATACATTATCGTGACGAAATGTAATGTTTGTTAAACATTACGTTTCTTAGTGAAAAAGTTTACTTTTTTCAACGACAATAATTACTTTAACATTCGACTAAAAGTAGACATTATCGTGACGAAATGTAATGTTTGTTAAACATTACGTTTCTTAGTGAAAAAGTTTACTTTTTCCAACGACAATAATTAGAACTTGTCGTATTAAAAAGTAAACATTGTCGTTGAGAGACATAATGTTTCAAAAACATTATTTTTCAGCATGATAATGTTTACTTTAGTGCACAACAAGTTAGACTTTTTGTCAAACGGTAAAGTAATAATTGACGTTGAAAAAGTAAACATTATCATGCTGAAAAGTATGTTTCAAAGGAAAATAAAAAAATAAAATAAAAAAGAAAACAGTAAAAAAAAGAAAAAAAAATATGGAAAAAAAAGAGAAAAAACAAACAGGAAATAAAAAATAACACAAAAAAGGAAATCTGGAAATAATAATAATTAAAAAAAAATGAACAGTAACGTGAACAGTAACCGCGCGCGGTTACTGTTCACGCGGGTCGGGTGAACAGTGACGGGTCGGGTGAACAGTGAATTCGGGTTTAAATGGGTAGGGTCAAACCGGTTGTATGCGATACAACCGTTGCACCCAATACAGCCCCAAATGAATATTTTCAGTCCTTTATTTTTTATATCAATGTCTCTCGGTTACTGTTCACGCGGGTCGGGTGAACAGTGACGGGTCGGGTGAACAGTGAATTCGGGTTTAAATGGGTAGGGTCAAATCGGTTGTATGCGATACAACCGTTGCACCCAATACAGTCCCAAATGAATATTTTCAGTCCTTTATTTTTTATATCTATGTCTCTTTGTAGTAGAAAGTAAAACTCTTAGCAACATATTTCTAGAAAAACAGTGAGAAAGATCTAAAAGTTGCACAAAATCTTCACAAAAAAATAAAATTCCGTTCACATTAAATTAATTTCTGGAGCTCATTAAATGGATATTCCAAAATCTGTTTTTAGTAATTGTACTGTATATGTATTCATTAAGAGACTCTGTGAAACGTAATTACTTCAAAACCACACAATGCCCTTTTTCGTACTTGGAGAATAGTATTTTGGTTAAGAGAATATCATGTCATATGGCCATAATTAACATTCAAATATAAATTATAGCTCATCCTCTTCATAAATATAAATTTTGGCCATTCTTTTAAATCTGGACCTATATACCCTTACCTCTCTCTCACCCGGATCCATCTCAAATCCGTTTTATTTAACTTTACTGTATACGGTATACACTCCTCCTTCTTTACAATTCTCTCGCCCTATTTGCTATCTCTCTTTCTCTCTCTATTTCTCTCTCTCTCTCTGACACACACAACCACAGACACACAGCCACAGATCTATGGAGAATTGATCTCGTCTTGTTTTATAGATAGGGAAATTTAGGGGCAGCTGATCAATAATTCCAAAAGCTCTATTTTCTTTTGCTTTCCTTACATCTGTGTACCGAAATCAAGGCTAAAAGCATGAGTATGGCGTCGCCGCGATGAGGTAAGGCACGCGGCGTGGATGGCGAAGCACGAGAAATCATACAATGATTTGGAGGAGAGGGAGAAGCAGTAGGAGCAGAACGCGTTGCCCTCGTACTTGACCAGGATGTTGGTGATCAAATCGGTGATGACGAACTGGATCTCCGACGACGACGGGATCTGAGAGACATTGTTCTCGACCACGAGGCTGCCGAGGCGGAACTTGGATTTTAAGGGATCAGAGGTGTAATTTTATAGGGCTTTGGTGGGGGTGACGTAGAAGACTAATTTATCCTTGGTTGAGCACGATTACAATAAATCCGGCGATGCAGCTGATTGTGAGGGTGTAGGTCCAGAGGCAACGGCTCTGGAGTTGGTGGGCGCGGGCTCTGGTGTCGGGCTTTTTGGGTCGAGTCGAGCGAGAGGCCCGGGTTTATAGGAAGCGGAGAATTGGGGGTTGGGGGTGGTTGAAGATGATGGGGGATGTGTGTAGAGCGAATGAGCAGTGGCGAAGCCAGGCCCCTAACGATCGAAGGGGCAAATTTCTTTGCCCCGACTTTTTTGAATTTTTGGTGGGGCAAAACATAAGTAATTTGATAAATTTGTGCGTAATTTATATAATTATTTAACTAATTAAGGGTAATTGCAAAAATTTGAGGGGGGCAATTGCCCCACCAAAGTTATGTGTGGTTCCGCTACTGCGAATGAGTGAGGTTTGGGGATGAGTGTGAAGGTGCAGTACATCGGAAATCAATACATCGACTGTTTTTTTATCGGAGATGTGGAGCATGAGCTGGATTTTGTGGTGTGCTTGTTGAATTGAGTTGAGAAATTACTGAAGATGTTTTGATAATCCGCAACATATTTTGATTGAGTGGATGATTGTTCAATGATGAGTTCCTAAATTACTTGTTTTGTTTTGATTTTTTTTTCCTTTCTCTTTTCATTGTGTAAGCATTTCTACAAGCAATTGCATCGCTATCAACTGATTCAGGTTCTTTTTGAATTGTTGGTGCAGTTCGTTTGCCAATTGTACCATAGTGAAACAAGTCATAATTTGGAACAATTAGAACAAATTAGAATATTCGTTCCAATAGTACCACGTCATAACTTGGAACATCTAGAACTAATTTGACAATTCGTCCCAATTGTACCAAATCTAGAACAGTTGGCACTAATAAGGTTAAATTTGTACCAGATGTGCTAGAACAATTGGCACTAATAAGATTAAATTTGTACCAGAAGTATTAGAACAATTGGTACTAATAAGACTAAATTTGTACCAGAAGTACCAAATGCTTAATACTCGGCCCGAACCGACCCGTGCCCGCCCGCGTCAGACCCGACCCGCTCCGCATTTAATTAAGGGTATTTTTGTCCCAAATTGAAAAAAGTTGCCAAAATTTATATTTTTGAAAAATATGGGCTATAATTTGTATTGTAATGCTCATTATGGCTATTTCATAATATCACTCTTTGGTTAATCCTATAATATAAATTACTCTCAAACCAATATAGTAACAGGGGAGATATATTTTACGCCTTATTATTATTATTATTATTATTATTATTATTATTATTATTACTATTATTATTATTATTATTATTATTCATAAATATGCGTAATATTTGTCGTCTGCAATACAGTATATGCAACAACGTATATTACAAGTTTGAGAAACTTAATTGCCCTTAACTAAGTACTTAATTAGTTTTTTCCATTTGGTTGTTCTGTAGTATAAAGATAAGCTTTTCAAAGTAGTTTATAAGCTTAATGATCGATATATGCTAAATATGTAATGAGCTAAGATATATCTGAGTAGGATATATCTGTTTCTGAGTTTCTGTATTTGCTGCATTGCTTTTTGGTTATGTATTGATCATTTTTAACAATGTGGACTTCTATTAAAAAAAAAATGTAATGTACTAATATTTTACTAAAATTGATAAGTACTTTTGAATATTTGTTGGTCACTCGTATTAGACATAGATTTGTGTGTCTTGGCCCATTTGACTTGGAACAAACTTGTCTAGTCAAATCTTTATACTATTATTACCCCATTAACATGAAATATTCCACGAGGAAAATTTGTTAAACAGGTTTTGTTATCTTGCGAAATAGAAATACTAGTGTATATATGAAAGTCAGCTCTCCAAGCAAGTTCCGAGCAAATGCAGCCTAGAGTGAGAAGACCAATCACTAGGAGTATTTGTATTTGATAGGATAGGGTCCAGCTCGGGCTCGACCAATACAGCTCGGGCTCGACCAACGCAGCTCGGGCTCGACCTGCGCAGTTCGGCAAACTCGGCCTGCACAGCTCGGCAAACTTAAGGTGACTCCTCAAACAAGGCAATCAAGAATCCTACATCAAGTACAACTCAAGCTCTAAAAGAGATATAGAAGCTCGGTTAAAGAAGGATCAAGATAAGGCCAAAGAGTCCTAGTAGGAAAAGACTTGTAATCCTAATCAAGTTACACATGTAATGGCCTATAAATAGAGGCCTAGAATAGGTTGGAGGAGGAGGACAATTCTTGTAGTCATAATCCCATACAAGCAATAAACGTACTCTTTTCGCTCCGTGGATGTAGATCTATCTCAATAGATCGAACCACGTAAATCCATCGCGTTCTATTTCTTTTCGTGTGCACTAATTCCCCGATTCGTGCTCATTGATTGTTTTGCTAAAATAGAGTATTTTATTAGAGAAAATTAACAATTTGTTTTATTGAAAGTTCAAACTTTATCGATTCTTCCCATTCAACATTTTTTATTGATTCTTCAAATATATATAATCATAGCCTCCCTCCCATTTGCTCCCCAACCAATTTCCAATTACTGCGCATGCTATGGACAAACGCAAACCCGAACCATTCTCCTCCGCCGCCGTAGTTTTGCTTCTGTGGTTCGCCGCCGTTGCGCCTAATTTCCAGAACGATGACATAGTAAGATACCGGAGAATCCTTTCAATGGAAGGTAATTCAAGTATCAACGTAGACGCTCTGCAGGTGACCTGGGAAACAAGTAACCCTGGTTACAATCTCTCCCACCTTTCCGGTCGGATCCTCATCAGAAAGCCCTTCCGCCTCTGGGAGGCGTAAACACGCGGATCCAAGTGTACATAGCGGAGCAGGCGGAGAAGGTCGGCGCCACGCCGCCGAAGCCGGCATCGCCGTTACTGTCGTACAACAGTCTGAATCTGATGGATCACGTGAAGCAGGATTCGTATTTTGGGTTCGCCGCGTCGACGGGGAACAACACGGAGCTCAACTGCGTGCTGAGGTGGAACTTGACCGTCCACCACTTCGAAGAGGATAAGAAGTGGCTCCCGATCGGGTTGGGGGTGGGGATTCCGGCGGCGGTGTTGGTGATTATAGGGGCGGTGGGATTGGGATGTTACTGGCACAGGCAGCGGATGGCGTTCTCGAATCCGAATCTGGTGGCCTGGAACGCCTCGGGAGTTCGAATTCAAGGATTTGAAGAAGGCGACCAACAGCTTCGATGAGAGGAATAAGCTAGGGCAAGGCGGATATGGTGAGGAGATTTTCCAGACAAAGTCTTCAAGGTCAGGGCGATTTCTTGGCGGAACTCACCATCATCAATCGCCTCCGCCTCCGCCATCGCCATCGCCATCTTGTTAAGTTACTCGGTAAGTAGTATAAATTACTATGTTCTATTCAAATACTAGTAGAGTATATATTAGTAGTATTTGTTTGTTTCTTCTTGAGATATTTTGGTTAAATTTGTGATTGTTTTTAATGCATGAGATGGAAATTAGTCATTTCATGCACCCATGGAATAGGAGGATTAGACCCCATTTTGTCCTCAACAGAGTAACCATATTTGGAGGGAACAAGTATTACCAGTAGCCATAAATAGAATTCAGGCTCATAAATAGCATGATATCAACCTCTAAAACTAAATCGCTAGCTGGGCCAACCCAATCGAATTTCGTGGACTCATAAATTGTGGCAATCTCATGAATAATCCATTTGGGCTTTCTACAAAAAGACTCTTCATATATTCTTACACATTTTCAGATTTTCAATTGAAACAAAAAAAGAAAAAACTATTCTCCCCCTCCCGCCGAATACGGCCTAATTCATATAGGCACTCCCCCATCCCGCCGAATACGACCTAATTTATATAGACACAAAGATTAAGAAAAAAATATTGAATATAAAGAAAGTATTTAATATAGTGTGAATGCAATATTATAATGCTAATAAAATTACAAAATTATCACCATTGTTGTTTCATTCCTCTTAGGAAATAAAAAGTGCTCATCACAAATTTAGAGCAAGAAAATACCCAAAACTCTTATGCAGAAACAATGAATGAAGCTTGGAAGTTATCCTTAATTCCTATCTATATTTTGTACACCTCATGCTCATTTTTTCCATTAGTTAATATTTTTGAGAAGCCAAAAACCAAGCTTAGGATAATATCTAGTATGAATAGAAAGGAGTAATTTCTTTCCTACTTCTTTCTGCAACTTCGAGTTTGTATATATATTTATAGTACATCAAATCACATATATAAATCAAACATTTCTTACTTGAAAAGTTTTCTTTCTTATAATATGCAAGAAATATGTATACTTCTTTCTTGTTAGCATTATCGGATATGCATAGTACATCAAAATCAAATAAATCTATATTGTAACACTAGCATATCAATCTTACTCAATCCTAATGAGCATATCAATCTATATTGTAACACTAGCATATCAATCTAAATCTAATGAGGTTTTGTTTTTTTTTTTTTTTTTTTTGTTTTTTTTTTTAAGTAATGAGTTTTTTTTCAAACCTATACATACATACATACATACATACATACATACATTGGTCTTCCAAACGACGCCGTCTCTCTGCCGGCGATCACTTCCCGACAATTGCTCTTGCTCTCCGCCGCAGGCTGTCGGCGCCGCCGTGAGGATGAAGCTCCAAATCGAAGACGTAACTGTATACTTCCCGTACGAGCATATGGTCGCACTCAAACGCACCCTCGATGCCAAGGCCAAATTAGACAACTTAAAAGGCAAAGTTGAAATTATGTAAAGTTGAAAGTGATAATCTCAACTTTGCCCTTTTAGTTGTCTCATTAGCTAGATTACTATATATAAGATGCACATGGCACTGCAACTTGTAAATGCTTGTGATTATTTAAATTTAATAGATATGACCAAGCTTAATTAAGATAATATCTAGTATGAATAGAAAGGAGTAATTTCTTTGTTACTTCTTTCTGCAACTTCGAGTTCGTATATTTCTAGAAGATGCATTTGTAAAATTTTCAACACAACTCATTCTCCAAGATATAAATTGATTACTAAGGGCTTTCAACTATATAACATGATAAGAAGGAATGGTAAAAAAACACATTTTACGTGATAAGAAAGAGATCATGTATGAATCCATTTTCTCGTAAAAAATGAGAATTGATTTGAATCATTAGTCTTTACGATTCTGAATGATCAATGCATTATAAGTTTATATGAACTACATTATCATAATAATGTATGTAATTATATATCCAATAATGTATTATTATGACGATATATTATCATACTCCCTCCATTCCGGCATTTATGGCCTAATTTGGCACGATGATTAAGAAAAAAAGAGTGAGGGTGAAAAGGTAGTATCCCACATAATTAGTGTAATTTTATAGAATATTTAAACTTTGTTAATAAAGTAGTTTATAGGTTCATAAAGTACTTTATAGGTTCAATAAAGTACTTTAAGGTAGGTTGTAGGAAGAAAAAGAGTGAATAGTGTATGAAGTAGGTAATAATGATAGATGATTAAGAAATTTAATTAGATTTTAATTTAGTTCAAAAAAAGAAACAAATCATCAATATCGGGACACTCAAAAGAGGAAACAAGCCATCAATAACGGGCCGGAGAGAATAATATATAAAATACGTTATTCTAATATACTATAAAATACATTATTTCTTTTTTTACGGAAATAATATTTTGGACGTGAACCACCTATCCGTTTAATTTTGGAATCCAATTATGGGCTTATCTGCATGTATTTTGAGATGACACCTATCTGGCACGTGTCAACTATGACTACGTAAACACGCCACGTGTCTCTATAACCGCCGTTAAAATCCCCGCCATTCTTCCCACCTTCCAACCATACCAAATCAAGAATTCAAAACAATAAAGGTGAAGGAAGATTTTGAGTGATCAAGAAAACTAAACAAATCAAGAAAAATGCAGTCTGCAAAGGATATGGCAGCTTCAGCCAAGGCTGGCATGGAGAAAACCAAGGCCGCCCTCCAGGAAAAGGTCATTTCTCTCTCTAGATCTTTCTCTCTCTCTCTCTTGGAAGTGAAGTTGATATGATGTGTATGTATAGGGTGAGAAGATGACGACACGCGATCCACTGCAAAAGGAGATGGCGACGGAGAAGAAAGAGCAGAGGATGACGGAGGCGGAGCGGGAGAAGTGGGAGGCCCAGCAACGCAACGCCGCCGCAGCCGGCGGCGGAGTGATGGGTGGCCATACTACTGGAGGCGTTGCAAGCGAATACACGGAGGAGGATGATATGGATGTTGTCGGCGGCGGCGGCGGCCGTCAAGGAGCCGGCAGGACGGCGCGTGGGAACATCTTTTAGTTTAGGTGTTCATGTCTCGTCTTGTAAGTATTTATAAATAATAAATAATATAAAATAAAAGTGGTCCTTTTGATGTATCATCGATGTTTTTTATTAAATATATAGTATTATGATATTTCGGAACACATCGGCATTAATTAATTATGCAGCTTAGTTTCACTATATATATGAAGAAGAAATTAATATTCCCTTCCCGTTAATAATCACTATTTGAAATGTGTACAACTATTAAAAAGAAGAGACTTAAATGATAAGAGAGTTAAATGATAATAATGTGATTAAAGTAGTATTTTATTGTCTATGTTGAAATGAAATGGGTTGAGTGGAAATATACTGTATAATAAAATAAATAATATTATTTATGTTTAAGTGAGATTTAAAGTGAATTTTGATGTATTAATTTTTACTAAATAAGAAAATGAGATTTATTAAATTTATATTATTTATGTTTAAGTGAGATTTAAAGTGAATTTTGATGTATTATTGAGTTTGATATCTGCAGCGACAAAGGGAATATAGTTGGGAATATTGTTTATGGAATGAAGAATTATGTCACGATATATGGACCATATGAGGCAGAAAAAATTAAAGAAATTAAAACAAGAAATTAAATTGGAACTTGAAGTCACCAACAAGTCGTGACAAAAATTATATCAGTGCTTCAAGATTTTATTTAGATAAATGTTGGAAGTTGGGATCCAAAAAAAGGCTCAAACTCGCAACTCCAAAAATCGTCTAATTTGTCATTCAAACTCACATGATTATCATAAAATATCTAGATTTCATATCTTATCTAAATTTAAATTATAATAAAATTATTATATACCCTTTCTGTCTACTTAAATTTCTCTCTTTTATTTTTAAATGAATATCTTATTTAATTTATCACATAGCAAATAAAAATAATTAATTCTTTAAATCGTTTAAAATTGATGGATTCTATTCACTTTTTATTTTATTACTTTCATTTTTAATTTTCATACCAACTCATTTTATATCTCTGTGCCGAACAATGTGCCCAATAATAAGGTGATAAATTGAGTAGGATGGATAGAATAATTTCTAGTCACTGGTGGAAGTAGAAATTTGATTTTTTTTTACTAGTTTATATATGTTGAGAGACATGTATATTTTATTAGAAGATCAAATGGGTTGGATTATTGCCTTATTGGTGGAGATGTTGGATGTAATTTGTGTGTTAGTCTAATAGAGCGATTAATTCTTCGTGTTTGATACAGTCTTAAAATTTATTTGTAAATTAACAGAGGAGATATATTTTTTTAGAGAAATATCAAATTTGTAGTATGCTAATGGTGAGAAATTAGAAAGCTGAATGTATAGATAATTAGGTGGAGATGTATTCGAGAAGATATATGTTATAACTGTACGATCGGTATGAGCACACAGCACATCGGCCGGGCCGGGCCATCGGGTGGCAGTTACGCCGTCGTTTTAGTGATTAGAAAACACCAATGGCTAAAATATGATTCAATAAAAACTGTAAAAAATAAAACTGACATAATTCCCGTAGCAACACAAGGGAAGGCAGGCTCTACTTGTCTTAAACCAAGCACAACTAGCACCGACAATTAACAAAAGCTGCTGCTATATCTTCAACTCTATCACTCAATTAGCACTACTTTTGCACACCTACACTCAATACTTCGACAAAACTGAAGCCACACAAACAATACCTCTCGCCTCATCCCGATTTTCGCAGCTCGCCTGCACCGTGCGCGAAATGGCACCTATCCCCGAACGTGCACGACCCTTTCGTGAAGTTCTCACACAGCTTTGTCTTGAAGTTGCTACCGCTGGAAGCAGGGCCTCCTCCTCCTCCGCCACTTCCTCCGAACCCTTTTCCGGGCCCACCGCCCGTGCCAATGCTGAGGATCAGCTCCCTCACCATCGCACTTGCTTGCTGAATCTGTTCGAACGAACCTTCAAGCTCGATGTTTCTCTGATTGGGATCAGTCTCGTGGTCTCTGATGGATAGTTTCACCCCCGTTTGCCTGCATATCTGCTTCGAGTTCACTCCTCCTTTCCCAATGACAGGGCCGGCGAGGGAAGCATCCACGCTGATCTTGGCAGTGGCTGATGCGCCGAAACTAGCTGCAGGCCCTGGTATATGAGGCTCCATTCGGCCACCAAACCTACCACCAGGTGGCCCAGGCATAGGTCCAGGGCCACGGGGGTCCTCATGAATTGGTCCGATGGGTTTACCAAGCTCCCATTCACCGTGGGCGAAGTGGCATTTGTCGCCAAATTTGCAGCCTCCTTCACTTTTGAATTTGTTGCATACTTTGGTTTTGACAGCAGATGGAGCAGAACCATTCTGGGCATGCATCGGACCGCTAACTTGCATTCTGGGGGTAGGAGCAGGAGCCAGGTTCATCATCTGAGCAACAGCGTTATAGCCACCAGGAACGTGGTGGAGGAAGTGGCAATTCTCACCAAAGGGGCAACCAGAAATGCTGTAGAAACAACGAAAACAGATTATGAGATTTGATGAACTTTATATCAAATTTTGCTCAAAAAGTACTAATATTACGGAATGATTTCACATTATGCTACTCAGATAAAGGACACTGAAATGCGTAGATACTTATAACTTGCAACATATCCATTAGGTGGGAGTCGCAGCGTCAGGTTACCAACTCTTGTGGCAAAATCTAATTCTTACAGATGACACTAAACCTTAAGAAGTAACACATACACATACAAGAGAGCCCCACCAGGTGACCAATAAGAGAATCACACCATATTAAGGATTACATTGGAGAAGTATATGCTTCTAAAGTTCTAATAATATATATTTATACTGCATTTCAAAAAAACGTGCATGCATTGGACGACTCTTATTTCTTGCCTGCACAGCATTAGCAACTCTGTAATGACCCTCCCTTTCCCCTTCTTGGATCAAAATATCAGACAAATCACAGACAACTAGTAAGGATAATGGGATTAGAAGAATAGATTTGTCCTATAAACTTCAGATATTCTTTCATGTAATATGAAGGGGAACCTTGTGACATTGGAGGTGCCTACCAGCAACTAAGAACTTCAAGAATAGATATTGGAAGTTTTAGTTATAATTATTTATCACGTAATTCAGTAAAAATGCATTTTATCATCTTTTTGCCTACCCAGATTACAAACTACATCTCAAGTTTTGCATGATCACACACTACATATAACTGAACATTAGTACAAGGTCCCCCAGAATTTCAGCAAAAGTTACCCTGAAAGTAAAATATTTAGTTCCCTTCCCACAGATCATATTTTTTCTATCCACATCCTATACAGAGAATACCAAACATTACAAGGCAAAACATCATAAATCCCACCAAGTTATTCCAACATGAAATCACAAACATGACCTCCAAGAACCCAAATGTATGAGAGACAACAGTATGGATTAGTGGAGGGGTCTGCTAAATATCAAGCAAGAATTTGAGTATTGAAACTTTTATGGGCAACACAACTCACGAGACATCCAAGAACAAACACTTGGTGTCAACTATAACCCAATTTGCTAGAGAGAATACTACAAACTTATGTTGAAACCAAGATTAGTGCCTGTTAAGTATTAAAATTTCAACTATTATACTATTAGGTAGGTTGAGATTTGAACCTGAAAAACTTCGTGCAAGGCTTCGATTTGCTTCCTATACCACTTGATAAGGAGTCCATTTCTGTTGCAAAACATTAGTTACTTCTTCTCAGTTATGATTCTTACCATTATTCATATGAAGCTTGAGAATTATCAATGACACTCAATATTATCCGAAATTCTAAAACAAACTCTTAAACATGAATTAACAAAATTCACCGCTACTTACAGCCTACTGAGAAAAACAAATACAACACAGCACCCACAGTATAAAACTCTCTCTAAAGAAATTAACCAGTACAACCGCATTGAGATCTTATTTGAGTTCTTGTGAGCTAACAAGATCCAAGAATTCTTCTTCTTCGCATATTTTCCCGCCATAACCTCAGTGGAAGATTTAAGTTTTTAGCTTCTCTAAAATCAAACGAGTAACACTCATAGCTATCTCTGCAAGCAATTAAACAACTACACAAAACTCCAAAGAAATAACCAAACAACGCCTCTAAACTTGGCTTCACAAGAAGAGAAATCAAGAAAAAACAGAAACGAGAGACAAAACGGATAATCATGGAAAATATAATTTCGCCCGTCTCTCCAAAAACTGACCGACTAATGCCAAGTTCAAACCTAACTCGCAAGAACATACCTGATTTAGGTTTCTTGAAGCCACCGCCATTAGAGAATTCAGCTCTCCCTCTTTTGCGAGTATCCATAGCTCACAGATTGATAAACAGTGCTCCTAAAATAAACTAAAATTCGCGAGTAAAAGGAAATTGTAGGAGCTAAGCAACAAGAAAGAGTAGGAAAGGAAAGAAAACACCAATTAATTGGTCGAACCCTAATCCTAATCTGAAGCTAGGGTTTTTCGCAGCTAGAGAGAGACTGAGAGAGGGTGAGCAGCCCAGCCACTATGTCGCCAAAAATCAAGGGAGAAGCGGGTCAGCAATAATAATATCTGATAAAATTTGGGGAACTTTATTATATTATGACATATTCGTGGGGTATTTTGGAAAATATGAAGTTTAGGTGATGATTAGAGAAAAATCGGTGGATGTTGGGATATCACGTGCTCTTGGAGAGATCCACCGGTGTCACGTGCACAATTAATTGGGTTTTATGGGTTAGCCCAATATAAGCCCGCCAATCAAATTCAAGTTTTCCAAAATTAAATAATGTAAAATAATTCCTCCGTGAATGATAAGTGTAGTTCGATTTTATTTTTTGGGCATCCATGACAAGTTTAGTTCACCAAAATGGACATAGTTATTTATCCTTTTATCTTTAAAATTCTCAAATAATCTTAAATTTACTGTTATTCACCACACGTAACAAATAATTACGGGTCACATTTATCACTCACATTTCTTTTTCTTTTCCGCACCCACTTTTTATTTCTTAAAATTTGTGTCACTCCCTTTAAACCACACTTATTTATCGTGGACGGGTAGAGTATACTATTTTTTTGAGGTAGTAAAATAATATGGATACATATAAATAAATTAATTTAACTTAGAGACGCTCTCCCATGTGACATGCTGCAAGTTGAACAACCACGCGTAGCGCATGCACTGCACGCGCTGCTATTTTTTTCTTTCCAGATTTTTTTCCGGCTCCGATTTTAATTTATAAAAGTCGTAGAGACAATAATTTAGATCGTTCGACTTGCTGCAAGACTTTCAACTCTTTATGTTCAATCACTTAACCAAAGAAAAAGAAATAAATAACAAAAAAAGGAACACCAACATATGCACAACACGCGCCAAGAACGGTCATACAGCTTACGAGACAGGTTTCATGTGAGTGTTTGTCTTTAAGTTAATTTAATTTAATGAACATATATATGTGTGGACAAAAGTCATGTCTGAAAGAGGGACACCTGCCGAACACGTGTCGAAATTGCTGATTACGTGTTACCAAATATAGTGATGTCCGAAATCTATATATTCTCATTCCTCAACATATTTATCGAAAATTGAATTGAAAAAAAAAACGTCGAAAATGCAAACTTTGAAGGAAACCGCCCAAAGCGTCGGCGCCGCCGTCGACAATGCCAAAGCCGCCGTAGGAGATAAGGTTTGCACCTCATTTAATTATAATATATTTGCTTTCTTTCTTAATTTTTGTATCTAAATTAATTTATTGGTATTATTTGATTAAACTGCAGGTGGAGGGAATGATGTCGGACAGCGCGACGTCGGAAAAGGCGGGAGCGGCTGCCGGAGGGTCGTACTCGTATTCCCCAGCCACCGAGGAGGAGGGGCAGTCCACCGGCGGCCACCAAATGTCGGCTCTTCCCGGCCATGGCACGGGGGAGCCCACCGGGCAGGTGGTGGAGGGGACGGTTAAGTGTCACCCGATCGGCAAAGCCACCGGCGGCGCGGGGCGGTCGACCACCGCCCAAAATACGCATGTGGGTGGCGCCGGCGGCCAGGTGTACGGCACCGGAAGTGGTTTTAACGGCTAGACATAATCATCATACTACTATATAGTTGGTGGTCGTAGTTTTAGATATTTGTGTTGTTTGTCTCCAAATATAGACACTATTTTGTTTTTTTTTTACTTGGAATGATTTAATCTAATAAATTTTTTATGCATTTTTCTGATTTGTGAAGATCGCCTTTTTAGTATTATATGCAATTAAGAGATGTAACATAGTTTGTGCAAAAAACAACAGTAGACAACGCAGTTTAATGATAAGTTCATAATAATTATGAACAGGTCATAATATAGTGGGTAATTAATTCCATTTCATATTGGAGTATAATATAAATCACTTAAGAAACGCTATTTGTAATGGGGAAATATTTGAATTGGGTAATTTAACAAGACAGAAACTCCCGTGCAGAATCTGCACGGTGCAGATGCCCGCTGACCCGCCCAATCTGACCCGATTCATCCTGGTTTGACCCGAGTCAATCTGACCGAATTTTTTTTTAAATTTCAATTTTCTTTTAGCTACTTCTTTGTTTTTCGCCGTTTTTTTTTGTCAAGATTTGAGCGATGGGAGCCGAAGGTCTCGGAGCGAGCCGAAAAATTTAAAATTGTGTCCGAGAGCCGAAAATATTTAAATTGTTGTCCGTCGATTATTCTTATTTTTAGTAATCATAACAAAGCGGAGCTATAAAATCTTCGGCTCCATCGGGAAAAAAAAATCTGAAAAAAAAGAGGCGCGTGAGGTCCACGCGCAGCGCATGTACCTTGCATGTATCTCACTCGCGGATCGAGCAGGGCACGTGAGCGGGTCGGGTTGGGGTGGATCCATTTCCACGGTCCATGCATTACTCATTTAACAATGTCAATTGAAAGTAACTTGGAATTAAGAAACAATTATACTATTTTTTTAGAAACAACGTACAAACTAAATAATATACTATACTCCCTTTATCCATGAAATTATAATTACTTACATTTATAATAGTAAGACCCACATAATATATTATATTTTATATTATATTCCTCACTACTTCACTCATATTTATTGTGGAATTCTTACTCCTTCACTCATAATAATAATTACTATAATCCACTACCATCTATCATTTTATTGAAACACGTATCGTTCATACGTGAAAACTATTTTGTGAACGGAGTAAATGTAAATGTTTGTATTTTAAGTAACAGAAAACTGCAAAGAGAATTATGTAAATGTATATTATACACATTAATATGGAAGATTCAAATAAACCAATCATGTGAACTCAAGAACATACAAATAAGGTGTTATAATTTGATAAAATCATCCCTTAATAAAACATACTCACGACAAATTGCAAGAAATTCCGAGTAACAAATGGCTAGAAATTCAGCATAAGATTAAAAAAACCCTCATAAAAATAAAAGCAAACCTGCGACTGATGAAGCTACTACATTCATCTTAAGATCTCAAATATCATAAACTACTTGGCTGCTACAAGATTCAATCCATCAGTTCTATTATAACTCTACACAGCAAAAATTCAAGAAAGAAGAAATACAATTAAACACAGCTAAATCGAACCTCGATCGATTCTATCCAGATTTCCTCAGCTCAGCCGCACCATGTGCGAAATGGCACCGATCTCCGAAGGTGCACGACCCTTTCGTGAATTTCTCGCAGAGCTTCGTCTTGAAGTTGCTACCGGTGGAAGCCGGGCCTCCGAACGATCTTCCCGGTCCACCTCCCCCACCTGCCGAGCCAATGCTGACGATCAGCTCCCTCACCATTCCGCTCGCCTGCTGAATTTGCTCGAACGAGCCTTCAAGCTCGATGTTCTTGAGATTGGGATTTGTGTCATGGTCTCTAATGGATAGTTTGACTCCCGTTTGCCTGCATATCTGCTTTGAGTTCACTCCTCCTTTCCCAATGACGGCACCAGCGAGGGAAGCATCGACGCTGATCTTGGTCGTGGCTGATGCGCCAAAACTTGCTGCAGGAGGTCCAGGGGCAGTCGGCTCTAGCCGGGCGCCGAACCTTCCGGGTATGGGTCCGGGACCACGGGGATCGTCGTGGGATGGCACGATGGGTTTACCGAGCTCCCATTCGCCGTGGGCAAAGTTGCATTTGTTTCCGAATTTGCAACCCTCTGCAGTCTTGTATTTGTTGCATACTTTGGTTTTGACAGATGATGGAGCAGAACCGTAGCCATTCTGGGCGGGCGGCGGACCGCCTACTGCACGGGGGGTGGGTGCAGGGGCCAGGTTCATCATCTGGGCAACAGCATTGTAGCCACCGGGAACGTGGTGGAGGAAGTGGCAGTTCTCACCAAAGGGACAACCAGAGATGCTGCAGACACAATGAAAATATATTATAGGTTATGTAATGCAGGACAGTGGATGGAAGTTAGGTTTTCTCAAAGTCATCAGATAGAAGAAGTTCCATAAACTCTTAATCAAATTGCTGAAATTACTTCTGCTCAAAAAAAAAAAATGCTGAAATTACTTATACAAGTTGTCAATATAACCAACAAAATTTGCTGAAAGCCCGAAACCACGAATACTATGCAAATACTACCTACAACTGAGTATCTAAAGAAGCCTACTCCCGAGCAGAAACATAAAGCTCGACCTAAGATTGAGAGCTATGCATTAGGCTAATACAAATCAAGCAGATAACCCAATTTCTATGCTTGAGATGAAATCATAAATATGAAGTAACACTCGCGCATAAGAGAGGGGGTCATCAAAGAGGGATCTATAAGGCAATGTAGCTAGCTATAAGCATTTCACAAAAATAAGGTTTTGGAAGTAGCTTCAGTTACATTTCAATTTTATTTAATCGTTTTGCATTTCACAAGAAAACATGTACTTTCGTATCTGCCCATGACTAGCCTCTTTGTAAGCGTTTCTCTTCCTAATCAGGTATATAAATCACAATTAGCTTAAAGGATGAAAGGCTAAATGAATATATTGGACACTAATTACATTTTTCCACCTATGCATTGGAAAATCTTCTCATCTTGCATTAAAAGGTCAGAGGGGAGAACCTTATTAAGTAGGAGATCACCATTAATATGTTCACCCAATAAAGAGCAAAGATCATAAATCTTACTGCATTTTTCAAACAACAAAGCAAAAATATGACCTTGACAGAAATCAGGTGTGACCAAAAATTTTCCTGCAGTAACCGATTAATTGAAGATTGAATAGCTGAAAACATACTTCCAAAAATAGTATCTCAACTAAGCACATGAAACAAGGCATTATCCCAATAACTTAGTTGCTAGATGTGTGATGAGTAATGATGCTAATAAATCAGTCCATCAAGAGCTGATGGGTAAAAACACTGTTAAGTGGTTATCTCACTCGCCCATCCGCATCAAATCTGGATGATGATATTTCATTACTGTTAAATGGTAAAATCTGTATCAAGAAAGAAATTGATTATCGAAAATCTTCATTATTATGAACATCTTCAAGTATTACATAAATCATTGATGCATCCATCAATCAATACACCCTTGGCATCAGCTATAACCATTTATCACAACGCATTAAATCCTGGTGGTGAATGTTCAGAATTTCAAATATTAATTAGGTAGGTTGAGATTTGAACCTGAAAAATTTCGTGCATGGCTTCGATTTGCTTCCTATACCACTTGATAAGGAGTCCATTTCTGTTGCAAGACATTAATTACTTCTTCTCAGTTGTAGATTTTTAACATTATTCATATAATGTTTCATATAATGTTTGGTATTTCATATGAACTTACCCGAAACCAAAATTTTAGATTAACAAAATTTACAGCTAAATACAAGAATTAATAAATACAATTCAATCCAAAATATCAATTAAACCGACACCTTTGCTTAAAAATCTTCCATATTAAACATACAGATTTTTAAAAATGTAACCCATTAAGTTCTTAACTAAATAATCATTTACAGCTAACACAGATCTAAAGATCTTTCTTCACATATCTCCTCCACAACCACACGGAAAATTACGAATTTTCAGCTTTTCCAAGCAATTAAAATTCTAGAACACTCAGAGAAATCAACAAAACAGAGCCGCACCTAATCTTATAATGTAAATCCAGGTAGGGAAAGAGAAAATTAGATAATTATTCGACATTTAAGCGCAAATACCTGGCTTAGATTTCTTGAAAGCACCATTTGCAAATTCAGCTCTGCCTCTTTTGCGAGTATCCATAGCTCAGAGATCAAAATTACACCGAGAAAAATACAAAATCCAACTAAAAAAGAAGCTTCAGAAACAAAATATTCTAAGAATGGACCTCAAATTCACGAAAATATGAAGTTCTAAGCGGTGAATCACGAGATAGAGTACAAAAAGAGAGGAGAAAAACAATGATTAATTGGTGGAACCCCAATCTTACTAAAACTAGGGTTTCTCTCGCAGCTAGAGAGAGAGATGAGGGAGAGAGAGACAGAGCGACAGTGGGGGTAAGAAATTATAGAAAAAGTGGGAATGAAATAGTAATATCGGAAAGAGTGGGGGAGATTATTTATATTACGTCAAATTTTGGGATCTTTTGAAATTTGAAACTTCCTTGTGCGTGAAGAGAAAAAATCGATGGTCGTTGGGATCTCACGTGCTCTCCGAGATACTCACGAGGAGTCACGTGCACATGCAAATGGGCTAAAAAAGGGCCTTTTTATATAGAAATGGGCTCATATTTACGAGAAACTGGCCCAGTCCAGGTTTATAATTAAACTAGGGTTGAAAATTGGATTTCTTTTATTTTTATATCAAAATTAGATTAATTCTTTGGGACCGACTTAAGGAAATTGCCTTAAAAAAGATTTAGGAAAATTTAAATTTAATTATACTCATAATTTCTTCCTTTTTTTTCTCTTTACTTTCCTCTTATTTTCTTTTCCAACACCATTACACCACCTTACACACTCAGGATTAATATTCACTTTTTCATGAACTAAATAATGCTCAGGCATATAAACTCGTGTGCCAGCCGTCGGGGTAAAACAGAGGATGCAAATGTTATTTGGAATGATTGGGCGTAAAGAGTATGTAGGTGGCTTTTTCAGTCCGCAGTCAAATCCTAGTGCTCAGCCTTCGAAATGTGGTGGAAACTACCAAACTTACAGGTTGGAGTATTGTAGGGGCAAAGGTTATTTCCGAAGGAGCAGGTAAAATACGTAGAGATTAGAAGAAACACCACCATCGAAAGCACTCTGTTGGACTGACATTGACACTGAGAGACGAAAGCTAGGGAAGCGAATGATTAAATACTCCGGTAAAACTAGCCGTAAACGATGGATACTAGCTGATGTGCATGATTCTCAAGTCTATAGACACACCCCCTAAAGTCTAACCAATAATAGGATAAATTTTGTATAAGTTTGCATTAAATTAGGCTTACTTTAAATTCTAGCTCAATCATAAGTCAACATAACATTATTATTATTAAGGTAAAATTTTTGGCACTTATGAACTAGACTACACTAAAAAAATTAAAATCACGTTTTAATATATGATTAGCCTCCGTAATAAGTAAAGCACAGTTAAATATTACATTGATCAATAAAAATTGCAAAAAAATCGCATTATTTAATTATTTATATATTTGTAGCAAGGGCAAGATCGTAATTTTAACAAGGTCTACATCTGCGAAATAAAACAAGGTCACTCACTGAGTAACGGCACTTTCAAAGCTTCTCAACAGCTTTAACCAAACAACATAGTTTTCATCGAACACTAGCGCATATTTACACTCGATCTCCTCACATTATCAATTCACATAACAAAGCAGAAGTAGAGATTTTCTCTCTCTTCAAGAAAAGGTTTTTCTCTCCGTAGAGCATTCCAAGAGAGGTGAGTGAGATAATGATCTCGTTAGAATGTGGGTTTCTACTGTGTTGATTGATCTGTTTTTCTCAATGTATATCTGCACTTCTTGGAATTTGTTTTCTCTCTCTATGTGGATAATCTCTCATTCTTCGATTGATTGCGAGTGTTTTATACTTAAATCTTTGGTTTTGATGTTTTGTGCTTGCTGTTCGAGGTTGACTGATGAAGACACCATTATGCGATAATGATAGTATAATGTTTGTTGTGATTAGCCTCTTGAATTATGTAAATCTGCAAACTTTCTTGATTTACTTGTTTATCAATGGATGAATTGAGGATTTAATTATTCCCAAGAAGCTGCAATTGATGGGAGAAGCTTTGTTTGTGGAAAGTGAGGACATTGATAGACTAACTCAATTATATTCTAAAAAACTATTATAAATGCCAAAAAAATTAATCTTTCCATCCCAAACTGAGCTATAGATGTATTGGTGATGAAATTTGATTACATTAGGAAGCCTAGTCTCAATTGGACATCCTTTACAATTAGCTTTTATTGATGTTTTTTGTTATTGTTTGTCCTATTTATTTTTCTTGCAAAAATATGGTAACTGAAGCTGACTCTCTCTCGAAAACATTTTGCAGCATTCTCTAATTTAGGACATGGCTGCAGCAGCTACTCGTATCGCGCAATTTGTGGTTGCAAAGCCTACCATTTCTGCTTCTCACCACACTTCAAAATCGACCATAGCATGTTTTGGCAATGAAACCAAAGGCGCGTCTTGGACATCGCTTAGGAGTTCGTCTTTTTTACCTGCCGCACAGACCTTCTTCAAGACTTGCCACAGCAATGCTTCGAAGTCTGAAAGGTTTGGTGTCAAAGCAATGGCTGCAGGAGGTGATAAACCAGCTTTGCCAGGATTGCCGATTGATCTGAGAGGTTGAAGCATACCTTTTTTCTTTGTTAATTCGTTGTTTTCTTTTTTGTAATGCGTATGTTGGGGTGTTTGGAATTTGTATGTACCCATGTTCGACATTTTTATTTGACGTGTGTCTCCATTATCTGCAGGGAAGAGGGCATTTATTGCTGGTATAGCTGATGATAACGGGTATGGATGGGCGATTGCAAAAGCTCTTGCGGCTGCAGGTGCTGAAATTCTTGTTGGGACATGGGTTCCAGTAAGTATACGAACTTACAATCCTCCTTAGAGTTTCAGCATCGATTTAACTCTCTGAAATTGTTCCTTATTACTAATAAAAATGAACTATTTCAGGCACTAAATATCTTTGAGACTAGCCTACGGCGTGGAAAGTTTGACGAATCACGCGTGTAAGTAATGATCTTTTATGTCTGTCAAGAAATACTTGTCTTCCCTTGCATTTGTCTATTAATCATCACGGACTATTGTATTATAGGCTGCCAGATGGTTCGTTGATGGAAATTACAAAAGTCTACCCACTGGATGCAGTTTTCGACTCTCCTGAAGATGTTCCTGAAGACGTAAGAATAAGAAAAAATCATAATAATTTTGTGTTGAACATGTTGAATTTCTCCTATTAAATCATTTATTTTTACCATGATGCAGATCAAAACAAATAAGCGCTATGCTGGCTCTTCTAAATGGACTGTGAAGGTCTTAGCTCCACACATTCTTCAGCTTCGATTTTCCCAATAAGAAATTACTACTTATTACTATTATCATTTCTTCTGTACTTGAGAATGATTTACTGGTCTAGCATGCTGCATGCTCTATGCTCTATGCTCTATGGTTTTTCACAAACTTGAAGTAGAAGTAGAACTCGAATAAATATCATTAGGCTCTTAGTCCTCTCGTGGTTGTTCGTAATGGCTCTTGAAACCCTATAACAATCCCTTTTGCTCTATCTCCGGGGAATATTATGGCCTTTTAAAACAAGAATTCCAGTTGTCCAAGTCATTCTGATTTCAACATCATTTATTTTGCCTGCCAATTTTCAGGAGGTGCAGATAGTTTGTTAATCAATAATTTGTTCACTTGATGAAAGTTGTATTGACTTGCAGGAAGTTGCTGAGTCAGTAAAGCAGGATTTTGGTTCAATTGATATTCTCGTGCATTCACTTGCCAATGGCCCAGAGGTAATTATATATCATTAGCCTTCTGTTTTCCTTTTTCCATCTTTTACTTTCTCTAATCGCTCGAACTTACCGTTTACCTTTGAATTTTATGTAGGTTACTAAGCCTCTTCTTGAAACATCAAGAAATGGTTATCTTGCAGCCATATCTGCATCAAGTTATTCCTTTGTTTCTCTTCTCAAACATTTTCTTCCCATCATAAATCCGGGTATGTCACACCTTTTCCCATAAGCTTTGAGTAGTTTCACTAAAGAAAATAAGTTTAGCGCGCTACCAGAATGCACTCTTTGTTACTGAATCCTATCTTGTTGGCAGGTGGTGCCACAATTTCTTTGACATACATTGCATCTGAGAGGATAATACCAGGGTACAGATAACGATACTCCTTGAATTTTTAAGTATAAGATGGTTTAAACTACTTCCTTTTGGATTACATCGTTCCTTTCTTGCAGATATGGCGGTGGCATGAGTTCTGCAAAGGCTGCTCTGGAGAGTGACACACAAGTTAGTTCTCTGAATTCATGGTCTTTCTCGTTCATATGTTCGTACATTATCATGACGTCTTAATAACTATGCACTTGATTTAGGTGCTTGCTTTTGAAGCTGGACGGAAACGCAACGTGAGAGTCAACACCATATCCGCAGGTATTTTGAAATTAACGGTTTTCTGAATTTGTAACGTGCAGAGGTGATCTGAGAGATAAGAACCGTGCATCTCTGTTGAACTTTTTACTTAGGGGACATTTACTGTGGATTATAGATTAGATTGACGAAGCATATGATTGAGTATTCACAAACAAGCTCAAAATTGTTCAGTCCATCAAAGTGTGGTGGATTAGCCTATATTCATTCCATGTTTCTAAGCTAATGCCCAAAGTAAACATCCCCTTAACGCCCTGAACAACATTGATGAAGATTTCTCTCGACTGGTTGTAATTGATTTAGTCAAGTCTGCATTGTATAGTTACTCGTTGATGTTATTTCAGGCCCATTGGGAAGCCGTGCTGCGAAAGCTATTGGCTTTATTGACATGATGATCAACTACTCATTGGAGAACGCGCCCTTGCAGAAGGAGCTAACTGCCGGTGAGTTACTTTCTTTCACAACTCGCTTGCTGTATTCTCTTCTTCTCTCGAAAAAATTTTGCAACTTTACATTGCACTGAATAAATTGTACGGTGTCAATAAGCCCCCGT
Source organism: Schizonepeta tenuifolia (assembly GCA_029490685.1). Classification (NCBI taxonomy): domain Eukaryota; kingdom Viridiplantae; phylum Streptophyta; class Magnoliopsida; order Lamiales; family Lamiaceae; genus Schizonepeta; species Schizonepeta tenuifolia. Next base: position 91,334,170 of record CM055957.1, on the reverse strand, counting down.
GGCCTCTGAATGAGTAGATATTATGACAAATATGGCGACTACAGATTAGGCACACGATTTTCTTGTACCCGTGTTTTGAAACCCTCGTTGCCCCCTGCTGCCTGCGTAGAAATGAGAAACATGGTGATACATAGGGCTTGTGAGTATGCATACAATTCTTGTGTTTGATCCTAAGCTCGACGTTTGAATTAACAGATGAGGTCGGAAATGCTGCTGCTTTTCTAGCATCACCATTGGCATCAGCCATTACTGGAGCTGTTATTTATGTCGACAATGGACTCAACGCCATGGGAGTTGGAGTTGACAGCCCCGTTTTTCGGGATCTTGATATTCCAAGATCCCCACAGAATTAAAGAGCACTACATTCACCATTGTGGCATCAAAAAGACTTGATTTTTAATTTTGATGATTAAATAACTGTTGGGTCTTGTATTGTCTTGCCAATTTCTGTGTTCTAAGAGAGAGAGAGGGAGATAAGAGGGAGGAAGAGAGAGAGTGAGTGAGAGATGAGCAAATCTCATTGAAGTGAGGAGAGGACAAGATAGATGCTTGTTTCTGGTTTATAGGAACAGTTGATGAATTTTCTGGGAAAAATATGTTGTACTATTCTAGATTTATGATCCAGATTGATTCTAGCAAATTGTTTCACTATCACTTTATTTATGCATCTACAAGTGAAGCATAAATTAATTCAAAATTTTCTTTTAAATTGAGTATATCTGCAAACAATCAGATTATTATCATAAATGAATACAATATATTTTTCTCTAATAATTGTTGGAAGAATTCACATTATGTTTTTTTTTTCTTAAATAGGAAATATATATCACAAAAGCAAATTTCCATATAAACATGAGCATTTGAATTTTAAAATAAATTTGAACGGAAATTTGAATAGATCCAATCATCCAATCGATCCATAAAAATATTTCCAATAAAACAAATTTCCAATTATGCATAGGAATAAATTAATCGTTTGAATTTAGGTAAATGTGAATGGAAATTTCAATAAATCAATAATCAAATCGATCCAAAATATTTGAATTTGAAATGGCTCACTCAAAATTTCACGAAAATTTAACATTTTAATCCCACGCTAGAAAATCCCAATTTCGCCCCTACGATTCCTTCAAATAACACTGCAAAACCTTATACTATCAAGGGCAAAATGGTCATTACTCTTCTTAATACGACAAAATTTGCAGACTAACAGATCAGCCCCAATTATCTCTTCAACCTTCACTGCCAAAATTTCCGCCCACTCTCTCACTATAAGTTAGAGAGAGAGAGAGAGAGAGATTAAACAGCCATTGCTGCAGCTCAGAAAAAAGAATCACACAGTTCAGTATGAAGGCATCAATCAAATTTAGAGATGAGCAGAAGCCATTGCTGAGAGCTAAAATCCCCATAAACATCCTAAATTTCCCATTTCAATCGGGGGTTGTCGCCGGAGATTCCAAAGAATTATCGCTGAATCTCAGCACCTATTTCGAATCTGGCCCTTCCGTCAAATTCTCCTACCGCCCAAACGATTCAGAAAACCCCTTCAGCTTCATGTTCAAGACCGGAATCGGCCATTTCGGTTCGCCAATCAGAAGTCCACTCACCATGAGCGCCGAATTCAACGTAATCGGCTGCCAAAACCCTAGCTTCTTCCTCCGATTCAAGCCCGATTTAGGCGATTTCTCGGTGAAGAAGCTAATCTCTTCCGCTATCGTCAGGAAATTGGGGGAAAAATCGAACGGCGGCGCTGTCGACGAGGGCAACTTCGTCAAAAACGTCGCCGGACTTTTCCCATCGACGGTCGAATCGAAGGCCGCGGCGGGGCTGATGGTCAACGGAATAGTCAGAGGCACGGAGCTGCGAGCCACCACGGTCATCCCGTTGCGAGATTGCGCGGTGATTAATTTCGGGTGGGGGCTTAGGGTTCCGCGGCGGGAGACGGCGGGTGCGGATGATTACGATGCGGTGGTGGTGCGGCGGCGGACTGATCGAGCGAGTGGCTATAGGCTGCCGCAGCTGGTGATGAACAAAATAGGAATCGAACACGTGGCGAAAGCTGATTCGAAGGCGGAGAAAGTGGGGCCCGGGGAGGAGTATGACAAGCTGGCAGGGGCGTGTTTGGAGGTCAAGAAACAGCTCGAGGTGATTCAAATTGAGAATGGGATGTTGAATAAGGCATTGACTGATTTGAGATCGGATATACTTGCCGGGAAAATGGAAATCTTGCCCGATAACCACCGGAGTATGAAGCAATCCGGAGGCGGGGCTGATCGGAGGGGCGGCAGCGGCGAAAAGAGATCGCCGGAGGTGATGGGTTTCGGTGGGGAAGGCAATGAAGGATTGAAGGTTGCTTGATCTTGTTAATGTAATTGCAAGGTTATTTTAAGGTTGTTTTTGCATTCCATTTTTCCTAAGTGAAAGTTGTTAGTTTTGTTTAAGGTTTTCGAGTAACATCTTTGTGATAAAGATTTATGTCATTGTGTAAATTGGTATGCTTTGAGAAAAAAATTGGTTTAAACCTTCATGCATAATATTGTAAATGGTGTTTGAGCTTGCTTAGCAAATTAGCAATTATGAAAAATGGAAACTCTATGGTTTCATTCACTAAATGAAAAAAGATGAAAGGCTATTTAAAAAAAAAAAAAAAATACTACTCCGCGTCTTTCCATTTTCGTTTGTCCACGAAAAAGATGTATGTTCTATATTTGTTAAGTTTTCACCTAACATTTACCCTCTACTTTATCAATTATACACTCATTTGTCATTTGTGGCACGCATAATTTACTTTATTTAATCCTCCACTCAATTCAAATGGATCCTCTACTCCACTCATTTCACACACAAGTCATTATTTAAACCTTTTAAAGATAATTAAAAATTATATAATAGGTGAGACTGTTATTCTACTCACACCACACTTCACCAGAATTATTAAACTCCGTATCAAATGAAATAGTCATCTTTTTGGTGGACGGAGAGAGTAATAATAAATGATGCCTTTTTTGGTGGGTGATTGTTTTTTGGTTTTCTTCATTTTAGTGGAGGATGGAAAGACTTTTGAAAACTTTTTCTTGTACTCGTCATCCAACTTGAAACCAAATAATTTGAATTTATTGGGACTTTGTTATGATTGAGCTGAGTGTTTGAGGTTTTTGATCTTGAATCATTGCAATTTACTATTTGGTAAATTTGTTTAAGAGCATTAAAGTATGAATGTTCAATATGAATTAGAGTTTGGGTACAAATCAATTTGTTCAAAAAATATTGAATATCGTAGAATACCACGTAATATTAAATACTTCGTTTCTCAAAAGTTTCTTTTTTTAAAACGTTTCCTACAACAACGGTTCATCATTTTCAACATGAACTCACCAACTTTCTAATATTAAACGTCACAACAAATTCAATAGATGGATCCTTAGTCCGCTCAAAATATATCTACCCACATTTTCTTATATACTTTGGGGCGGGAAGGGAGTAGTAATTTTATGAAATTCCTATACTTTCAATTAAATCAGAAATGACGGCCTAGTTTTTTTGTTTTTGTTTTCTCTCACTTGGCCCTCAATTTTAAATAAATTAAAATAATTATTAAAATACTTATTTGTATAACCCGGTCCCCAACATAGTCAAAGAAACAATCTTGCATCTCATATTTCGAATCTTTCTTCTGAAATATTCAAATTTCTCCAAATTATCGTTTAAAATCCCTATGATGGGGGTAACATTTATAAATACAAACGTTAATTCCAATTAACATCTCATTTCTCCAAATAAATTGATTTTTTGTTTGAGGGATAAATAAACTGATTTTGTGTGCTCAAGAGCATCTACCAGCACCAGACAAAATGATGAAACTAAAAAAATTGATAAAAAGATTAAAAGTCATTCGTTTCTAAGAGCATCCACAACGATCATTAATAAGATCTAAGTTGAAGCGTCGGGAAGCGTGATTTTAATGATTGGTGGTGTTGAGTAAGACGTAGGTTGATTTTTCCACTATGGTGGTGTTGAGTAAGACCTCGGTTGAAGCGCCGGGAAACGTGGTTTTAATGATTGAATAGATTTTGTTTTGTTGTTATTTTTTTTATTTGTAATAAATATTATAAAAAATTACTTAATTAAATTCAAAAATTAATAAATGACAATTTTATTGAATTTAAAAAAACTAAAACATACACTAATTAATAAAAAAATAAAATAATTAAAACTGCTTAATTAATATTTTTTTTAATCAGCAAAAAAAAATGCATCGGACCAATGGGGACACGCCACGTGTCCCCATGTTGCTGCGTCGTTGAGGTCGAAGGTTGTGTCGATAAATCGACACAGCCTTCGACCCATCGCTCGTTGTACCCTATGTCGAAGAACCCACAGTGGGATCGACACTCCCTGTGTCGAGTGAGGCGGGGTCGAGCAGCGCTCGACACCGCGATCGACGCTGCCGCTCGACCACCGCTGTGTTTGCTCTAAGCTTTTTTTTTTCAAAAAAGAAATATATTCGTACGGTAGGACATTGGTATTTGCCTTACTGTAAAGACTATTGGTTTTATTTAAGTTCGGTTGGATTTTCAAAAGATATGTTATTTTATAATTTGAAGACGAAAATACAAAACACTGAAATAAAATAATTTATTTCCCAAAAAAAATATTTAATTCTACGATTTTATTAACATGATTAGCTCTATCGAGATTTCATGCTAATAGGTTGAATCTAAATAAGGTGTGAGTTATCGTCTCAATTTTATATAGATTTGTATCCAATTTATACTAGATTGTATAGTTGTGATACTATTGTGGTTGATATAAAATTAATTGAAATATTATAATTTGTGATTGATGTTAATGTAATTTGTATCTATTTAAAAAAAGAATTGCACCATAATAACCATTAAACTTAAATTATTTAGGATTATATAAAAAGATAGCTCATATGTTAGTCACCTCCCCTGAGCACCGTTCGTTGGCACCACTCCCATGATTATTATGTAATTTTTCTATTTAATGATTTTAGTAACACTTTTTAAGTTACTAGATTATAATGCAATATTAAAAAATTAAATAAAATTATATTAATATAGACAAATCGAGAATGGTGCCCAATAGTGCTCACAGGGTGACTAGCATATCAGTTCTCTCTATAACAAAACAATATAAAAAATTAAGTCAAAATTAGAACTACTACATTAAAATTATATGACCTCGTCTTTGCCACAAAATCAAAAATTGTCGACAAATCCAATAACACATGTTACAAAATGGAACATGGAGAGGCCCAATTAAGAAACCCTAATTTCAATTTCGCCAAAATGGGTAACCATATTCATTATTAGCAATAATCAAAACTCATCCTTCCCAAAAACCAAATTAATTAATTAATTAATTAAAACAAATTGAGCCGAGAGGAAGCCACGCCACACCACGCCGCGCCACTATAGCCATAACCCATAAGCCGACAGTATAAAACCCAAGACGAGAAACACTATAAATTGGCGCATAAATATTTTGAGAAATGAGAGATTGGAAATTTTAGTGTGTGTGTGTGTGTTTTTTTCTTTCTTTCGATACAACCCTAGACCTATCCATCATCGTAGCAGTATAGGTATATATATATAAGTATAACAACACCACCACCACCCTTGATGAAGTTTTATTTAAAAAAGAGGGAAAACTATTATGGAATAAAATCATCGACGCGAAACTATTAAAACAAATTGAAACTGTACGCACCGCACCGTACCCTACCACACCCACGCCCCCCACCGAACCCACCCTCTCTCTCATGACCAAACCGGACGGCCTGGCGCCGGAGACGAACGACGACGTTTCTCCCGCCGCCTGGGGAACTTGGGAAGAGCTCCTCCTCGCCTTCGCCGTCAACCGCCACGGCACCGCCGCCTGGGATTCCATAGCTACGGAACTTCAGAAAAGGATATCGGACCCTAACCTCTGCCTCACCGCACATAACTGTAGGACCAAGTATCTCGACCTCAAGCGCCGCTTCCTCCTTAAGAATGGCGATTTGGAGGGGGAGGACAAATCGAACGTCGAGGAATCCGTGCCGTTGCTGGAGGAGCTCAGGAAATTGCGCGTGGCGGAGCTCCGGCGAGAAGTGCAACGTTACGATCTCAACATCGAGTACTCCTTTACGATTTCCGCATACGATTGATTGTTGCGAGATCTGAATGTCGTTGCAAGGAGGCGAGGGATTTTCTGTTTCTGATCTGGTGTGTTTGTACAGGTCGCTGGAGTTGAAGATGAAGCGCATGGAAGAGGAACGGCAGAAGAGCGCGAGGAGAGAGGAGAGCGAGGCGGATCTAGAGAATAACGTCGAGGAGAAGAGAGATTATGAACCGGAGGCCGCGCCGGCTGCCGGAGGAGCACCGGCCGCGGGCGGAGAATTGGACAAGGATCAGTTGTCGGTAAACGAATCGAACTCGACAGATCCGGGAGCGGAGAAGTTGAGAGCCGGAGAGGCGGCTTCGGAACCGGCCGGCGCGGCGGGAGAGGAGGTCAGGAACGACCGAACCGGCCAGACGAGCGACGAACCGGCTGAGCTGCAGCCGGAACCGGATCACAAGTCGGTCCGGGAGGATTCCTGCAACGGTAGCTCGAACAGTATCGATGAGCCTGACCGGAAGGCGAAAGCCGAACCGGTGGCGGGGTCGGCCGCGCTGGCCGAGTCGGAGGCCGAATCCGACGGCGGAGGCGCAGAGGCGATGAAGGAGAACTCGGATGTGCAGAGCTCCGCAAGTAGATCGAGGAAGGAGGAGGGAAGTGATAAGGTGCGGCGCGGGAACACGAGTGGCGATGAGCGTGAACACGAGGATCAATCTCGTGCCGTGAAAGAATTGTCCGCCGAATCCCAGCCGTTTGTTGACTTTCTGCAAGCTATTCGGGCGCTCAAGCTCGGCTCCATCTTCGACCGCCGGCTCCGGAGCCAGGTGAATATTTTAATTTCTTTTCCTATTTCTTTAATTTACATTTAATCGTCGTCGTTGAAATTATTAGTCGCTTAAGTTCATCGATAGATTTAATTATTTTAGTGATTGGATCATAAAAAATGAACGTTTATTGTTTTTTAGATTATTTTTAAATTTCTTTTACTAGAAGAAATCAGAATATATTCTAAAATTATACTATAAATCTTAGTATTATGCTTTTTAATTTAAATCAAAACATTCGGATTTGAATCGAATTTGATCCTCATTTTTTCCTATCTGCTTTTTATGGCTGGTTTTGGTGTCTGTAATTGACCGGTCAATTCTCCAACTTTTTTCATACTTTTATTTTTTGTTTAATAAGAAATAAATTAATAAATATATTTGAATAAAGAATAGTCATAGTGGTACCACTAAATAGCCCCTAAAATACGGCAAGCGCGGAAAATTCAGTTCCTTTTCTTCTTTATTTTATATCTATATTTTTTTATTTCACAGATTTTACCCTAAGCCTTACGATGATTACCATAATGATATTACATTTTGAAAATGTATCTTAAAAGTAATTTAAATGTTTGATATAATAATTTTTGTCTGGTTGTGCTTTGCTGTCGGACAGCTTACTAGCTGCTAAATGTTGCCTGCCATATATGGTTTTATTGATAAATACATTAATTAAATTATTATTCATGAATACAAAACTCTCACACATCATATTCTATATTTGATGTAGTTTATAACGTATCAAAAAAATTTATTTATTTATTTTTATATCAATATCGTTTCCTAGTCTTCAATTCTAGTGTTGTAACTATGACAAGTAAGAAGAAACTGCGAATTTTTTTAGCTATCTGCAGCCGCTATTCGTGGTTGCGGACATGTACGTGCTCGGTTGAGGTCGTTTCTTAACGACTCATCGTTTCTCGTTTTGGCAGGAAACGTCGAAATATCAGAAGCTGATTCTCCAACACATGGATCTTGAAACAGTAGAGACCAGATTGAAAGAAGGCTGCTACATAGGGTCCGGCACCAAGTTCTATCGCGATCTTCTGTTGCTCGTGAACAACGCGCTAGTGTTCTTCAGCAAGAATTCATCGGAGGCGAATGCAGCCTCTGAGATTCGTCGTCTCATCTCAAAAGAGTTCTCGCACAAGCATGCCAAGTCGGACTCTTCGTCTGGGAAGCAGATTTCCTTGCAGTCTCTGTCCATGCCCAAGAAAGAAGAAGCCGAGCCTTCACTTTCACCCTCGTTGATGTTGAAGCCCAGAATATCTGGCTCCTTGATTGTCTGTCGCAAACGGAGCTCGATTACGAAGGCGACAGCATCATCTTCAGGAACTGATAAGAAGAAAGAGCAGACGCCATTGCTGGCTGATGAGGACACCAAACAGCAGCGATCACAGCCATCCGGTGATGCCGAGGAGCCTAAAATCACGAAGAAACGAACAAGAGATCGATTTCCTGCAGCTTCTTCAGCCAACTCAAAGAAAAATGTGAAGAATCAAGCTAATAACAATGTCAACAGCAAAATCTCCCCGGCTGAATCGGTGAAGCAGCAGGGGAAAGGAGGGTCTTCTTCTTCGCATCAGCAAGCGGAGGCGAAGGGCGACAGCAAGAAGGGCCAGTCGACATCTGACTCAAAGAAACGAGGTGCAGCGAACTTCTTAAACAGAATGAAGCAAGGCTTGTCGTCCAACAATGGTTTGTTGCTCGATGCGTTGAAGAACACTCCACTGACTAGTGAAAGCACCACCGGGAAGGGAGGATCGGATCATAAGAAGAACGAGACTGCAAAGACAGGCGAAAAGAAAGAGCCTGCAGCTGCTAGGAGAGGTACAGAAACGAGGCAGACGAAGGAGAAGGAGAAAGAGAAGGAGAAGGGCAGTCCGGGAAAGAGGAACGTGGGAAGGCCACCCAAGAGAGGGGCGCCGCCTCCACCTCCGGCCCTCGGAAAACGGGGTCGGGATAGAGGTGAACCCGAACCGGCAGCTTCAAAACAGCCGAAGAAAAGGTCGAGGAAGTTATAGTAATGGTGGAAGGAAAGGAAAGGAAATGAAGGGAAAGGATAGGCATTTTGTACGTAGCGCATGGATCATTGTTCTTTTTTTTATAGATTTGCTCTTATTTTTGGCTTTCCCCCTTTCACTTTCTATTATAGCAAGTGCCTTTTGTATTTAGTCTAATGGAACTAGGACAAAGTTAGGTGGTTGCAATGTGACTTTTTTTTTAAATGATACCGGTAACTTGCAGTTTGCAGACTCCACTCGAAATGCTAAGTAAATTTACTCGCAAATTTTTGAAGTAATGGAGTAAATTTATTGTTGTAAGTTTCGAGAAGCAAATTTGTGGTTTTGACATGTTCCAAAAATTTTCAATCTTTCTTTTAGCAGTTCGGTAATGCGATTAATTGCAATTGGAAATTGTGAAGTTTCAAATTAATGAATTTGAGGACTCTGTACATATGTATATGGTAGAAATGGATCCTGCCCTGCCCATGTGCCCCGCCCAATCTGCGCGTGACCTCACGGGACTTTTTTTTTTTCAAATTTTCCAGTTTTTTTTTTTTTTTTTAATTTCCAATTTTTTTTTCCAGCAACGTCTTCGGCTCCGATTTTACGGCTCCGCATTCGCTCCAATTACTAATATAAGGATAATCGTCGGACAATAATTTGGATTTTTTCGGCTCGCCCCGAGGCCTTCGACTCCCTTTGTTCGAATCTTGATCAAAGAAGAATCGGCAAACAAAAAAAGAAGGGTAAAAAAACTGAAATAAAAAAAAACAGTCAAGGGCGTTGACCCGGGTCAAACCCGAGTCAATCGGGTCGGTCGGGCGGGGCGCGGGTGTTGCACGGTGTAACAGCTCCACCCAAGTTTTTGTCAATGAATTATAACTACAAAAAAGGTTTAAATTGCAGCAATTAAGAAAACGAAATTCAAAATCGATCAATTTATAGTGACTTTATGCTTGTAAATGGATTTAATTAACGAAATTGTGCTTCCTACGAATGGATTTATGCTAGTAAATGGATTTAATCATACTGCATGATTATTGATCTAGATGAAAGTGGGAATTAATTGACGAGAGGTCTTTATTTTGATTTTGGATGATGTAAAAACAAAGATTCAGAATATAAATTAACATGTGATCAAGACGTGCCTTCTCCTCTATCAAAAATATGAAAGTCAGAATTACCATTTCATAAAAAATACGCAAGTAATTCTTTGTTGTTGAGTAATTGAGTGAAAAATCTATGCATACAATTAAAGATTTCCCAACTTCCCAACCACATCCTTCTTCAACAATCAAAGCTTTAGTAACTGAACAGACAGACATATTTGAGTGCATTATTTTAGTTTTTTATAACTTTTTTTTTTCTATTTTAGGATACGATCCCATCCACTCCATAACGGAGGGAGGTAGGAGGAGAATGAGGAGGCTTAAGCCCCACCTAAACTTTTTTTATTTCATTTTATTTTGGATTTCTGCATTCTATACAATCCTTAAATTAACAATATTTTGGATATATTTTTGTGTTAAAGTCCATGTCCCAAATCGAATCACATGAAATCTTTGGAATCTAAAAAAAAATAAAAATGGAAAATTGGCCCCCGGCTCGCAAGATTTTGTGGCTACGCCGGCACCCACTGTTTTCGTTTTCATTTTTTTTTTTTCTTTCTCCACTCATTTAACATCTACTACATTTTTATGAAAACTCTTGCCACAAAAAACTATGTACAATTTTCGTGGACGAATGGAGCACATATTTCATGATATGAAGTAACGTAGCAAAGAATAATTAAAGTTATAAGTTAAATTACATCTAAATTTTGTGAATGGAAAGTGGTTTGAACTTCCACTCGTTGAGTTTGAAAGTGGATGCAGAGTCTTTGCACGACATAACATGGCTTGAAAAGTTCTCAAATCTTGAGTGACGATTTACTTTGCACTAAAGGTCAAAAGCACTTGTTGGTGCGAGTCATAACCACCTTGTCCACACTCCCCAACTCGTACCTCTTGTCAAGCTTCATCAAAGCCTATTCATCAAAGAAAAATGAATTCAATGAGTTCCTAATTAAAGTAGCAATCAAGAAACTAGAGAAGAATTATACTACTAGCTTAGTATGTAGTAGTTGCGTTACCATGTGAGCGTTGATTTCCCCAATTGCAAACTCAGTTGCCGCCATAGCTTCATTGTAGTTTTCCTCTTCATCCAAACTTCGCGGAATGAAAAAAGCGTAGCTCTTCCAAGCCGATGATACCAATACATCAATATCCTCATCGACGTCGTAACCCGATATACCAGCAAATTCAAATCATAAAACAAATTAAAATCGAAATTCATCCAATGTTACGTTGATGACAAGAATGTCACACTATTACACAGAATAAAAATCAATACTATAATATTATGTATATCTATCTCTAAAAATTTATCAACCCTATCCATCCTAGCTATGAATCAGTTAGAATTGTCGTGTGTGTGGGGCTGGACTAGCTCGTTTCAAAAATACTTTGGTCCTAACTCCTACTTGACCCTTAGTAAATTCTACAAACAATCATTTTGGATGTAGCTCAATAAAATAAATATGACAATTCACAAGGAGTTGGATCGACTGACCTTGCTCTCGCCGACTTGTTCGAAGAATTTGATGACTCGTGAGCGTGGGTTTGAACATTCGAGAGACATCTCGAAACTCATCCCGCGTTCACTCTCTTGTTCAACAAAATCATCATCATCATCAATGTTACGTAGGAAGCGCCTAATTAAAGAAAATTCTCACTTTGTGGGTTCTGGGTACTTCCCCGCCACAGTGCCCACCAGTCCATAAACACCTCTATTATATCCTCACTCTCCACTGTTCCCCCCTCTCTCTCCTCCTTCTCCTTGGAGGGGAAGAGAGGGAATGGTGACACAAGGCTTTCAACATAGGTGAAACTATCAAGTATGTCATAACCACCACTAAACTTGCTCTCCATAAGACTTGATTGACCATCTTCATCTAATTTGTAGATGAATATTTTTCCAATATCGGTACAACAAGTGACCGCCCTAATCAAATTTCCATCATTATCTTAATGATATAAGGGATGCAAATGAGGAGCATAGCATAATGGATACATATGTGTAATCAATTTCCAAATCTTTACTCCAATAATATTCTCCTTCTCCACTATTATTATTATTAGTATTATACTCCCACACAACAAACCTACATCCATCGGTCACGCGCACACACATCCGACCTGGTATCGCTCCTCTGAAGGGACTCCGGTGCCGCTACCTCTCCGAACTCCGTCGACGCATCAAAAGAAAGAATAGCAACCTTGGTTATGTTCTTACCTCCGTCGTCCTCACTTCTCCGATGATTATACACCAGCCAGTAAAGAGCTCCGGCGACGAACACGCCTCTCTGAGTTAGGGCGGTGTGGCCTCTGTTGCCGGGCATGCACGACCGAATCTCTCTCCGAGAATCACTCTTTAGAGAATACACCTCGCCGTTACCGTTGAAATCCCTAAGAAGTTTTACAACCTTGTAGTCATTGGCCATGCTGTCGTATCCCAACCCGTAAACGTAAACGGAGATCGGAACTCCGGTCACGCAACATCCGATCGGCGGCGCGCACGACGGGGTTGGAAGTTTCCGGTATCTCCGCGTGGAAGGGTTGTATAAGCAGAGGGAGTTTTCGAATTCCACGCACCGCAGCTCGCCGCAGGAGACGTCGGAGTATTGCTCCGCCGTGAAGGGGAGGAGGAACGGCGTCGCGTTTTCAATGGATAGGGAGGAGAGAGGGCAAACGAGAGCCTTTTCATCGCCGGCGACTCTCAACACCATCATCTCACGGCCGCGATATCTTCTAGCGAATTCTGATCCAAGAATCATGCCGTTCCATGATTTTGAAACGGCGGAGAAACGGAGGAGCGATTTGACGGGAAGATTGAGTAGGATTTTCTCCACCAACTCCGGCGGAATATGGAGGCCATTGTTTCTTACACTCTTTGTTGCCATGGATGAATTCAATAAACTTTTTGTGCTCGATCACAAAACTTTTACATATATATATAGAGTATATTATTTAATGCTTTTGAGTTCTAATATAGATAGGATGTTTCTGTCTTTTTATTATTTTTGTAACTGATTTTCCTTATTTGTTGGTATTATCTATAATATTATAACTAAGTTACGGTTATTTATGGTGATTTTGGAATATCAAATATTCTTGGTAAGATAATAGGGTATCTATAATAATGAATAGCAATAGTGGGTAACTGATTTTTCTTTTTTAGACGTAAAATCAATTATTGTTGGTAAGATAGGGTAATAATAGGAAAATAAACCGTTGTCTCTTCTCAGCATTTCATTTCAATTTTCCTTTATTTTGTTATAATTAGAATACTCATCAAATCAAGACTTGTTTTCATCCAGCCGATGAGGCTTAATTCAAGTGGCTGGCTGAAGAGTTTTGGGTTTAATCCAGCTTGGAAGTGGTGTAGTATATTTCCATCTTATTTGATGGTGTAGTGGTCCCGCTTGCTTGTGGAGTAATGGTCTCATCTTTATGCGATGTAGAGGTTTTACCTATATAGTGATGTGTAATTTATTAGATATTAAACATATTTATCTGGTTGTAATTCTCCTCACCCAAGAGAGGGGCGCCGCCTCCGGCCCTTGGAAAACGGGGTTGGGATAGAGGTGAAAACAGCCGAAGAAAAGGTCGAGGAAGTTATAGTAATGGTGGAAGGAAAGAAAAGGAAATGAAAGGAAGTGATAGGCATTTTGTACATAGCGTATGGATCATTGTTCTTTTTTTTTTTTATAGATTTCCTCTTATTTTTGGCTTCCCCTTTCACTTTCTATTATAGCAAGTGCTTTTTTGTATTTAGTCTAATGAAAACTAGGGCAAAGTTAGGTGGTTGCCATGTGACTTTTTATTTTTTATTTTTTTAATGATACTGGTAACTTGCAGTTGCAGACTCCACTTGAAATGCAGAATAAATTTACTCGCAAATTTTTGAAGTAATTGAGTAAATTTACTGTAGTAAGTTTCGAGAAGCAAATTTGTGGTTAATTTTTTGACATGTTCCAAAAATGTTTCCATCTTTAGCAGTTAGGTAATGCGGTTAATTGGAAATTGTGAAGTTACAAATTAATGAATCATAACTACAAAAAACGTTTTAATTGCAGCAATTGAGAAAACGAAATTCAAAATCGATCAATTTTTAGTGACTTTATGCTAGTAAATGGATTTAATTAACGAAATTGTGCTTCCTATGAATGGATTTATGCTAGTAAATGGATTTAATCATACTGCATGAACATGCCCTCTACGTTAAAGTTAAACTAGAAGATATTTTAATAGTGTGCTTGTATGTGGATGATCTCATCTTCACATAAAACAATCCAATCATGTTCGAGGAATTCAAGAAGGCCATGACAAAGGAATTCGAGATGACTGACATCGGGCTGATGGTGTACTAGTTACTACCTCGGCGTCGAAGTGAAACAACTTTAAGATAGAGTATTTATCACACAAGAAAATTATGCTAAGGAAATCCTTAAGAAGTTCAAAATGGAGAGTTGCAAGGCAATTAACACACCGGTAGAATGCGAGAGCAAGTTATCCAAGAATGATGGAGGATAAAAGGTGGATCTGACGTTATACAAAAGATTGGTTGGAAGCCTACGCAACTTAACTTGCACAAGACCGGACATTCTTTATGCTACACGGCTCGTGAGTCACTATATGGAGAAACCAGCCTCTACTCACTTCAAGGCAACAAAGAGAATTCTTCGATATCTCAAAAGTACACTCAACTATGGCCTATTCTATTCAAGTACTAATGATTATAAGCTTGTTAACTATAGTGATAGTGATTGGGCTTGAGATAAAGACGATCGAAAAAGTACGAGTGGATTTGTATTCTACATGGGAGACACTGCTTTCACCTAGATGTCGTAGAAGCAACACATAGTCACATTATCAACTTGTGAAACTGAATATATGGCTACCATATTCAGTGTTTGCCATGCGGTTTGGCTCAGAAGCTTATTCATGAAGCTCGGGTAGCCACAAAAGGAGCCAACAACTATCTGCGTGGATAATAAATTGGCGATCGCACTATCGAAGAATCCAGTATTCCATAACCGAAGTAAGCACATTGACACCCGCTTCCACTATATCAGAGAATGCATCGCAAAGAAGGAGGTTCAAATATAGTATGTGAAATCACAAGATCAAGTTGTCGACATCTTCACAAAGCCACTCAAGTATGAAGATTTTATCAAGCTCAGAAGTTTGCTCGGGATGACAAATCAAATTTAGGGAGTTGTTGTAATATAAAAATAATAAACTTGATTTTTGTAATAAGAGAGAATATTTTGTAGTAGTTTAAATATCTAGAATTAAAGAAGTAATAAAATATATAAGAAAAAAAGTAGAAAATCCTAGAAGCAGGCAATTTAAAAAAAAAAGAAATTAGTACAAAAATCTAGTGACTAAATTTGAGCCACAAATCAAAGACGATGAATCAACACCACCACCAACATTGTAAAACTATATATATATATATATATATATATATATATATATATATATATATATATATATATGAGAGTATTGTATCAATTTGTATGGTGGGAATGAAAGAAGAATTGAGTAGTTAAAAGAAAATTGATCGACTCCAATTACTTTTCATATACACACGTCCGCCACTATGCACAATTACAATTCCTCCAAATTTTATCAAATATTTCAAATATAAATATATATTCTAATATTTTCAAAAATGTCTCTTAATATCATGCACAATTACAATTCCTCCAAATTTTATCAAATATTTCAAATATAAATATATATTCTAATATTTTCAAAAATGTCTCTTAATATCTCCTCCGCGGGAGTTCCAGTAGTAGTTCCCTCCCTCAACCTTTCTTTGTTGGAAAAGCTTCAATAAAAGCCCGTCCATCCTTTCCCACAATCACACCTACCATGTCTCCTTTTCCTAAGTTATGACCACCCAGAAACTGTTGCCAACCAACGCCGTTTAGAGCATAGGCTTAATCCTCATGAGATAGCGTTTGTTTGACTTAACGTCAGTCATAAAACACGGTGTATTGAATAAATAAATGATTGATTAGAATTCCAATACTATCTCTCGTCAAAAGTGATAATGTGGTTAAGGCTGTCAAAACCTTCAGGTCGGGCTAGCCAAACTAAGCTACGATAGTTTTGGGCCTGAGAAAGTAAAGGGGGTTGCAAACTTGACAAATTCTCTTTGTCATTCCAGCAGCCTCTGCCCTCTCATTATTCTTCCTAAGAGAGAGGGCAAAATCATGTACTATATCATGCATTTTACACCATTTTATCTCCTCCACCGACCTACCAATTCTCTCAAAATCTTGAATCAAACAACGCGATGCTAAATTGTTGAAGTAGTCTTGCCCTATAACTTTCAGTCCACCATTTCCAGTAACACTCCCCAAATAACCTAGTGTCATCCACTCTTCTATCAGTTCCGCAACATTCATTTCGTAATCTTTAGGATAAATGGCACAATAAGAAAAACAACGCTTCAGAGGGCATTTTGTACGTAGCGCATGGATCATTGTTCTTTCTTTTTATAGATTTGCTCTTATTTTTGGCTTTCCCCTTTCACTTTCTATTATAGCAAGTGCTTTTTGTATTTAGTCTAATTGAAACTAGGGCAAAATTAGGTGGTTGCAATTTGATTTTTTTTTTGTTATTTGTTTTATTTATGGTATCGGTAACTTGCAGTTGCAGACTCCACTCGAATGCAGAGAATTTACTCGCAAATTTTTGAAGTAATTGAGTAAATTTACTGTAGTTAGTTTCGAGAAGCAAATTTGTGGTTTTGACATGTTCCAAAAATCTTTTCAATCTTTAGCCGTTTGGTAATGCTGTTAATTGCAATTGGAAATTGTGAAGTTACAAATTAATGAATTAGAGGACTCATGTACATATGCATGTATCAATGTATGGTAAAAATGGATCACGCCCTGCCCACGCGCCCCGTCCGACCCGCGCATGACCTCACGCGCCTTTTTTTTTTATTTTTTAATTTCCAGAATTTTTTTGATTTCTCCAATTACCATATCTCACTATCCAATATATGCTTCCACTCTGCTAAACTGCGCTTGAATTGCAAAAGACTTCCCAAAACATTTGCAGCTAGTGGCAAGCTATCACACTTGCAAGCTATTTTCTTGCCAACATCCTCGAATTCTCGACATTCCTCCTCACTCCTTCCTGGAAGGGATTGTTAGGAATCGGGTACTTGCTCGTATATATAACAATGAACAATGCGTGCTTTATTGATAAACTTGAACACGAACAGAACTTATAAGAATTACAACGAAATTGAAGAATAAAGTTTTAGAATGAACCGAAGATTGTACAAAGTAGAACTTCTGCCCGCAAGACGAGAATATGCCCAGGTAGTGCTCACGGAAAGACGGCTCGTCCCCAAAGGTTAAAACAATCTTAACGTCTCGGCAGTAGCAGCACTGCAAACTGGACCAAGCACCGACGAACTGGAAATGGAACGAAGATTGAACTCGAATGATATGCTATGTTATGCTTTGAGAGAAGAGGAGATTGCTTTCGATTGTTGAGTGAAGAATGCAAATGAAGATCCTCCTTATATAGGCAGCTCGGACAAGTGGAGGGACTCGTCGCCATCAATTCTGCCATGATGGCCGGCAGTTTCAGATGTCAAAGGTTGCCGGATGTGAAGAGTCTCTGGCGGTTACATCAGCCAAGAGACATGGGCCGATGGGCTTTATACGACTGGGCTTGCGGATTGGGCTGAACAGTTAAACGAATTGGGCTCGTGAAGTTGGTCCAAAAAGATAAAGCCAAACACCAATTGCCAAGTCCAAGTCCAAAGCCTGAGCCCAAGCCCGACCCGTCCGTCTGGACGGCGGCGGTGGTGCACGTGTGTGTGCGCGCGCGAGGACACCCATACACACCAACCCAACAAGTTATTAAGTCCATACAAACATAGCCATGCTAGTCAAATCATCCACATATAACTGATGTGGAACAACTAACATTTATTATAATTAATAACATGTTAGTTACTACTTCAACATCCAACCTTTAGCATACAATATCTCAGTCACCGGAAATCGATTTAGAGATATTAAATATACCATGTTTATCTACTCACGACGTAGATTAACATCCAATAAATATTCTAATTAAATAATAAATATTTAATTAACAATATTTATCCTCAATTAATGGTTAACTATAAATCATTTCCAACAAGGATGCGCTACGCAACAATTTCCAACACTCTTCATCAATGAGCTTTTGTGGGCGGTGGATCTTAACACCTACGTTGAACCTCATCATCATCGTTCCTACACTTTTCATTCTCGTTATCACCAAAATTTTACAAGTTGGTGCACCATATCGGAGATTGATTATAAGGGGTTCCCACTCGTTGTATTTATCTGTCCAAACATCATCAAGTACGAGAAGAAACTTTTTTCCTGAGATTGATTCTTTTAGTTTTTCCAGTACAAAATCCAATTGGACGTTGGTGTTTGCAGGAATGATCTCGTTTGTCACTTTATGAATGATTCCTTTGGCAATCCCAGCCACATCAAAGGGATCAGAAACACAAATCCAAATTCTTAATGGAAAACAACTCTGTACTTGAGCATATCATTATAAACAAGCTGAGCAAGAGTTGTCTTCCCAATCCCCCCCATCCCAACTATACACGAAATTTGGCTATCATCATTAATCACTTCCCTCACCATCTTATTCCTATCATCATCCCAGCCATAGATTTTGGCGAGGTCAATCGAAGATGTTGATTGACCTCGCCAAGATGGCACCGGATGAGTTGATGACGAAATTACGAAATTAAAATAATCTTTCTCCTTCGAAATTCGGTCAAGTTTAGCTTTCACATTTTGTATTTTCTTTGCAGTATTACCACGACCGGCAAGTTTCTTCAAAGATGAAAAGCATACCTTTTCCTTCTTATGTTTGAGATGAGCGTATTCCCACTCGTCCAAAATGTCGTCCATTTCATAATGTCGCCCATTTCATAAGCGGCGATTCGCCGTAGACGGAGGCAGAAGTGAGGGTGAAGGCATGGAGGAGGAGGAGGTGGAGGATCAAAAGATGCAGGTAGAGAGATTCATGGCAGTTATTGGTGATGATCGATGATTTTCTCATAATGGTGATTATTTGTTACGTACAAATAATGAGCGGGAAGAATCCAGATATTTTTTCTTCTTTTCGGATCTTTGCCTTCTACTATTTGTTACAATTTACAAAAATGCCACCACGCCTTCTCTATCTATAGCAAGTGCATTTTGTATATAGTCTAATGGAAAAAAATAGAAATTTGTGAAATTAAAATTAAAAAATAGAAATTTGTGAAATTAAAAAATAGAAAAAAATAGAAATAGCAAGTGCAAGTGCATTTCTCTAATGGAAATTTGTGAAATTAAAATCACAACTACAAAAAACTTAATAATTGCAACAACTGAAACCTTAGGGCTCATTTAGTATCAATATATGTATATATTAGGTATGTGTATCAATATGGTCCATATGCATACCTTGTATTTGACATTTCAGTATATGAGTATCAAATTAATATACTTGATGTATTTAATATGCTAATTTTTAATATTTTTATATACTAATTTTTGCTAGTATATGACTCATATATCTCTACTTTTCTTACCACTTAATATCAATCGATATCTTCAATATATCAAATACGAATATCAAATATTAATTTGATATCTGATATTTATAGTCATACCTGATTTGATATACTGATATATGAATATTAAACGTGCTCTAGTTCTTTTCACTAATTAAAAAACATCTATTTTTGGTGACTTAATGCTAGTAAATAGATTTAATAAATTAGAGGACTTTATTTTGACTTTTGATGGAAAAACCAAGATTCAGAATATAAATTTCCAGCTAATCAAGACGCCATCTTCTCGATTAAAATATTAAATACAGAATTACCGTTGAAGAAGTTGATTAATTGAGTGATAAAACTATGCATCAAGTTTATTTACTACTACAATTAAAGATTTCCCATTTTCCCAACCACATCCGTCTTCAACAATCGAAAAGCTTTACTAACACACTCCCTCTCTCTCTCTCTCACACACACACACACACACTCGATCACAATCAAATCCAGCAAAGGAATAAGGTATGAGCAAGAGCAATAGCAGCAGCAGCAGAAGAGAGAGTCACACAATCGAGGCAGCCGGCGGCGCGAGCCTAGATGCCCGCGTCTACGTGGCGGCGGCGGCTTCGGGAGATTCGAATTCGGAGCAACCAAACGACAAATTGGTTGCCATTTTGGTGCACCCCTACTCCGTGCTGGGCGGATTTCAGGGGCTGATGAAGGGCATGGCTGCCGGCCTCGCCGATTGCGGCGTCACAGCTGTCACCTTCAACATGCGCGGCGTCGGCAACTCCACGGGCCGGGCCTCCCTCACGGGCTTCTCCGAGGTCGACGACGTCGTCTCCGTCTGCAAGTGGGCCTCCCAACATCTCTCCGCTCGCCGCATTCTCCTCATCGGATCTTCAGCTGGTACTACTATCTGCTTTCTCTCTCCTTTCCTTTCCTTTCTCTCTCTTTAGGGTTTTGAAACTGTTTATTAGCTTGTTTTCCGATTGCTTTCGAAATTGATTAAATTAGGCATATGAATGAGTGTTACTTGGCTTGATTACAATGAAGTTTAGGAGATTATTTTGAAATTCAATTATTTGATGGATTTACACTCATTCCGGTAGTGTGTGTAGTGTGTGAAAAAGTCTATTCAATCATTTCAGCAACCTCGTGTAAGCATAGAACCAGCTGGTTATATCAACTGAAGCAGAATTTTGGATCATTGATCACATCTCCCACACTTCATCATAGCTTAATGTGAATTTGTTGCAACTAATGAGTGTTTTGGTAATTCTTTGCTACTTTTAAAGTCCATTTCTGGATAGAATTCAGCTTTGATGAATTGTCGCGTAGTATCAATGTTGATATTCAGATCAAAATCATGACCCGTGCTAATCTTTCTCGGCCATGTTGGATTTTGAATCACTTGAGTTTGTTGAATCTGTGGAATCAGTATTAAGTTCTTGAGCCAATCTAGGAATGGTATTACAAGAATACTGCATCTTGATGTGTTTCGTGTCACACCATGTGTAGATGCATTCGTCTCTCTCACGGATGCCATGCACGTTTTTGAGTGAACGAGTAATGCACGTAGACACCAATCACACTAAGAAGCCCCATTGAACTTAGGATAGCAAAGAAGACCTCTGTAGTAACAGTGCATTGGATTATTAGTTCTTGTTTTCTTGCTCTACTTTATCTAAAATCCGTCTCTCTCTCTCTCTCTCTCTCTCTCTCTCTCTCTCTCTCTCTCAGGTGCTGTAATTGCTGGTTCTGCTGTAGACAAGGTTGAGGAGGTCATAGGGTATGTGAGCTTAGGTTACCCGTTCGGATTAACTGCTTCTATTCTCTTCGGGAGGCATCATAAAGCCATATTACAGTCTGCAAAACCTAAACTCTTTGTAATGGGCACCAAGGATGGTTTCACAAGCGTCAAACAGCTCGAGAACAAGCTGAAGAATGCTGCTGGACGCAATCAAACGCATTTGATTCAAGGAGTGAGCCATTTTCAAATGGAAGGTCCAGCATATGATGAACAAATGGTTAATCTAATCTTAGAATTCATTTCATCTTTGTGAGATGAACCATCTTCGCATTTGTATTGATTCTTTATGGGTTTACAGCTTCATCTCTGTGTTCTGAATTCTATGTAATCTCGAATTTCATCTGCGAATTGTATGTGTTTTGCTAGTTGTGATATCTATAGACGATTACTTGTCTATGGAAGTAAATGCAATAGAGAATCCGACTTGCACAAAACGAACCATGAAGCAAAACAGAAATTAGCTAACCATATATTGCAAAAGAGAAATTCCTCAATCACAACTTCTTGATGTACAGGAAATATCTAACATGCTACATCCAAACTAAAGAAAAATATGGAAATTAATCTTTATACACCAAAATAAAAACCAACAGCTAAGACACCCCTACAAATTTCTTTTCCCCATCAGACAAACTAATAACACCAGGTTAAAATAATCACATCCATTAAAAGAGGTTAAACTATGAACTATTAATGTCTTTTTGCAGAAATTCTGCATCGCTTTCAACCTCTAGCCAATTCATAGCTCCCAGCCCTTCCAGCAAGCTCAAGCTCGTTGCTAGGGCCATGATAATCGGTAGTCTGTTGTTGTTGCTCGTCGTCTGATGCAAAATGGAAATGCAATGAAGAATCAGATACTATGAACGCTTGACTTACATGTACGTGCAGGCATGACAATAATTGCACAAGCATTTTTTAACCGGGATTACAGTTGTCTAAATCCTAACAAGATGTAAACAGCAATTTTGTTGAATAAATTCTTAATTTCATTTTCCCCACAGCATGATGCTTAATGATAAGGCTCAGGGGCTAAATCGCAGTCGGACGAAAGCAGAAAAACACAGTGAAGTACCCGAAAATGATGACTAAAATAATCTACGTACCACTGTCACAGGCATCCACAAGTTTTTGAATCACTTGAACCAAAGTTTGTTCATGTTCCTGCATCACCAATTTCATAATAGGAGTTTTAGTGCAAAAGAATTGACACAGTAGCTTAATAATTCTTCAAGCAAATCGACGTTAACCTTGAGCATTTTCTTTGCCTTATCAATCTCTAAGGCATCAGGGTGGCTTGCTTCAAGAACCTTCTCCACCTGCCCACAACAAAGGCAAACAGTTCCGTAAATTTGCACAAACAGTACAGAAAATTTGCACAGGCCGACAAGATCCAAAATTGGTCATCATCATTACCTTCTTAATCAATGTATCTGTATGCAATATCTCAATTTCCTCAGAGTCGTTCTTCATAACCCCATTCCTTGAAGGCTGCTTTTCATTGGCAAACGGGTTCATCGAGGATGTTCTCCCTCTTCCAGAATTAGGTCCACCTGCGTCACCTAGTCGGGATACTACAGGGTCCTCACCTACCCACCGAATATCCTCAGGAGGGACCTGTATCGAGGTTCATTTAACAAGGAAGATCCAAATCAGTAAAAACACAATTAGCTTCAAAATATCAGGAAGAGATCAAGAATAAGAGGTGCTCTTATGTCCTAAGTTCAGCCTTCAACTACCTAATCTTTTCCAACCTTAAAGTTTGAATTTCCAGGAATCCAGGGGAAAAAGACGGGGATTCAGGCTGCGTTGAATATTAGTTGGCATTTAATATTAAACAAAGAAGTATCTCAAAACAAAATGAGAAATCTTTTATTTCCCCACTCTATGATCTATACAACAAACTATAAAGCACACGTGGAAGATTTCAGAAGTCAAAGCAAAGAAAATATATCAAAATAATGCCTTCACATATAATAACTATCATCACAACTATGTGTGACATATTTGGGCTACCCGAAGCAGAAGAAAGCTACCTCTTTTATGTTGACCCATTCAACAGACGCGTTAGGCGTATTGCTATCATAAACCAGAGAATGGCGTCCCTGAAAATACCAAGACGATCAGCAGTAGTTAAAATTAATATGTCGAGATAACATACATCTTATCATAAGTTTCATGATCTCTTTAGAGTTTAAGAGAAAGCCTCAAAATCATAAAATGGGATACAACAGCTTTACTTTGACTAACACCATCATGAGTGTTTGACATAAGAGCAATATGAAACATGCTTAGGCAAAAAAAGAAAAGACTAATCTTGATACGCCATTTTCTATTGAACAATAGCTATGGTGATCATAATCGTATGTCAGATATTTTTCCAATAAAGGAAAGCGAGCACTCATGTGAACGCTGAAATATAGAAATTGGTTTCCTTTGGTCACAACATGATGCATAGCAAAAAATTCAAAAAAGGTAACTGATTGCACTAAAAAGGAAAAAAATCTTCCAAAAAAATACGGTGATGAAAGGGAGGAAAGAAAATCAATTTGCATCCTTGACACTACCAAATTACGGATGCTTAATGTTTCTTTATCTATTCTCAAACCTCTTAGGCAAAAATATAATTTTAAGAAGTTTGCCAGACTTTTTTTTACGTTCACCTTTGAACTTCTCATGCATGTCATGAAAGGTATAGTTGAAAACATCCCAGAAATATTTCCCAACAAAGAAAATCATGTACACACAGTAAAAGAGTCCTCTAATCCAATATGCCAAGAAAGGGTACAAGAAAGAATTGAACATACATCTACATGATTATATTCAGATATGACAGCCTCATAGAAGTTACTGTCTGCAGGCCATCTTATCATCACCCGCCTACCAATTAATGACTCGTGAATGCTTTCAGAAGGATCATCCATAGGGACCCCAGAAGAGACATGGTCACCAAACTGATATTGCGTAGGTTTTCCTGAGGTGAAAGTTGGCTGACCCTATGGAACAAAAAAAATATATTGCAAATTAATTGAGGTTTTTAATTTAATGTAATCTCACTAATGCTTATATAAAAGTACAAACATACAGCATGTGCCCTTCTCCCACCAATCCCTGAAGAAGGTCCTCGTTTAACAGCTGAGTTTAACGCCAGGGTGCTACCAGCAGCCACTGAATGAGAAAGTAAAGACTGAGAATGTCCACCAAATGGATTTCCAGATTTTTGCCTTTTACGAGAAGCTGAAATCGTAGGACTTGGTAACTGATTATTTATATGCTGAGGAACATTGGGGGCTACATTTCGGTTTCCACCTGACTCCCTCCACTCTCTGATCTTGCGAATAAGGTCATCACCATTGACCTCACTAAGTAGTTCTCGGTGCTCATCATCTGACACCCTGAGTTCTTTCCTCAATTCTGTTATAAGGCCTTCTTTCTCCTGGAGATAATACCCAAAAAGAGAAAAACATATGAGTAACTATCTCTCAGAACATCATAAAAAGGCAATTTGAGGAGCATAAAAGAGAAAAGCATGTAGCACGATATACCCATGTAAGTGCATCGGATTGTGCTTTAAAAGCTCGTAGAACTGCACCGTACGCAATCTGTTCCAGATTATGTATTTCGCATTCCATATCAAGCCTTTGAAATGGGGCTGGTGGTACAAATGATCTTCCGTTCCCTGCCACACGACCTCCTACTGTGCCTCTATTATACACTATTTGAGGATTATCATCATCAGTGCCTGCATTTGTTTGATTTTTAACTCTAGAAATTGTGCAGATAGTCAGACCGAACAATGTTCCGGTCAACACATAGTTTGCTAACAGTCTCGACAATGAAAGAATTCACTCTCATAAGCTATACAAGTAGTTAACTTGCTCTATTGTTATCCTAACTCATGTGTAATCTACATATTCTAAGCATCAAAACTACTCATAAAAAAGCATCATATGCTGAAAGTATAAAAGCTGTCTACTACTGATGCAGTAAGAAATGTATAGTAAAATATATGATAACTACAGCTCGAAAATCCCGATATATCCTTACTTGCTCGTAAAAACAATCAACCTCCAAGCACGATAATTGGGGCCCAAAAAAAAAGTAAAATGAAAAATAATTTCTAAATTTGAACCGAAGAAAATTCAATAGAATGAAACTGAAATACATACAAAATAGTCACAAACCAGAAAATTCAACTCTACTTCGATGTGAACAAGCAGAATTGAGCAACATTCTTAAAGCCCTAAACCTAAAACGTTCAACCCCAATTTCACGAGCCCACCTCAAAAACCACAAACTTCCCAAATTCTTTCCATGATTCCTTTCCAAACCCCATAAATTGATGAAAAACACCTCAAATTTACCTAAGATCTAAAAAACATGGAAAACATCGACCTCCACATACTTGAAGAAACACAATTCGATCAAGATAACGGAAACGGAGAATTCGATTTCAGAGACGACGCAACACATACTTCCACGAGCAAGAAGAAATTAATAAAAAAGAATGCGAGAATCACACTCACCGCTGCTTTCTATGAGTCCATATTCCATAGAAATGCCAAGTCAATCCTACTGCAACAATTTTCCAGAATGACTCGAGAGATTCTCCGCCCCTCTTATGCTTTGAGAAAATGATTAACGTCTCCACAAAGAGATTGTATGAGCTCCGGAAAGAAGATTTTTAGAGAGAGAAAACGCGACAGATTTTGGCGATCGTAAACCTCTCAGGGAAGAGAGAGAGAGAGAGAGAGGAGAGAGAGAAAACGCAACCGGTAATTGAAGATTGGGTGGGGGTGGGTGGGGGGGTTGGAGATTGGGCTTCTATAAATAAATTTATTTGGGCCTCAATTCATAGCCCAATATCTTTAGCCCAATTATTTCAACAACAACAAAAAAACATACAATTAGGAAAAAAATTAGTACTAATGCTTAGGAATCTTTTTATTAACCCAATTTTTTTTATTAGTTGTTGATGGTGATGAAATAAAATAATTATTAATTTTTTCATATGCTCGTGTTTGAATTTGTTTGTAGTGTGTGTCAATATAGATAAGAGTATTACTTTATGAAGATCATGGCTAATTGATCCATGTAATGTGAGAGGAAAAGGACAAAGACATTGAACTTAGTTCACATCACACTTTTTCGTTGGTGAATATTGTTACACGTGACAGTTTATGTGACACTACTATAATACTAGTGCATTCGAAGTACAATCATTGTCAATATCTCATTATTTCGAATTAATACTCCAAACACATTGTAATTTTGCAAATGAGACACGACTTAAATAAAGATTCAACATTGGCTCATGCTAATCCGGTCTAGTCTAATGTGGAACTTGTAATTTATTTCTTGAGTTACACGAATACAGTATATATGTGGTAGGTTTATTATCTTTAGATATTAACATAATCTAATACATATCGGAAGATTCCTATTCTATTTAAATTAAACTCAACAACATTGAATTATATCCTCTGTATATATATATATATACAGTTTTATTTTATATATATATATAGTGGAGAAGGAGAATATTATTATTGGAGCAAAGATTTGGAAATTGATTACTCACATATGTTTCCATTACGCTATGCTCGTCGTTTGCAATCCTTGTATTTTTACGATAACGATGGAAATTTGGTTAGAGCAGTTAGATGTTGTACCGATATTAGGAAAATATTCATCTGCAAATTAGATGAAGATGGTGGCTCAAGTCTTGTGGAGAGCAAGTTTGGTGGTGGTTATGACATACTTGATAGTTTTACCTATGTTGAAAGCCTTGTGTCACCATTCCCACTCTTCCCCTCTAAGGAGTAGTGGAGAGAGAGGGGCCGTTCGTTTTTATTGCGGACTTCTAAGAGCCATGGCGGGGAAAGTACTCCGAACCCACGAGCAGGGAATCGTCAATGATTAGGCGCTTTTTATATAAAAAAAAGTTGGAAGGTGATGATTTTGTTGAAGAAGAAGAGAGTCGGAAATTGCGATCATTGATCATCAAATTCTTGCGGCAAGTCCGCGAGAGCAAAGTCAGTCGATCCATTTCTTAAAAAAAAAATATATATATTGAACTTATTCATTAGGGTTAGCCATTTAATTATTTTGATTTTGAATATTTTTTTTTATTTGGAATTTGTTGGTAGGGTTACGACGTGGATGGGGATATTGATTTCTCAGTATTCCCTTCTTGGAAGATTTTCATGCGGCGAAGTTTGGATGATGAGAAAAACTATAGTGAAGCCATGGCGGCAACCAAGTTTGCAATTGGGGAAATCAATGCTCACATGGTACATATATATAGCTAGTGTATATCATTCTCCTTTGAGTAATTTCTTGATTGCTTGGGAAGTAGTCGATCGAATTGATTTTTTTTTTTTTTTTGTTGATAAATTGAATGTAGGCTTTGATGAAGCATGACAAGAGATACGAGTCGGTGAGTGTGGAGAAGCTAGTTTCGACTCGCTCCGACAAGTTGCTTTTGATCTTTAGTGCAAAAGAAATTGTGACTCAAGATCTGAAAACTTTTCAAGCCATGTTGTATTATGCAAAGGCTCCTACGTCGACTTTCAAACTCGAAGAGTGGAAGTTCAAACCACTACCCATTCACAAGCTTTAAGTAACTTATTACTTAAAAATTGCATATTTAATTATTGTTTGCTCAAAATGTTTTGTGTATTTCCACATTCAAACTATTATATTAAAAGATTATTACGCTACTTGAAATATCTTGATATATATCTGTGTTTATTTGTTATTCCACCGTCCCATTCAAGTTTCTAGTGTGGGTTGTATTCTCCATCTTATATGGGTTTGTGTCTCGTTTATACTAGCTTGTTGTGATAGTATTGTGTGGTTTATATAGAATTAGTTGAAATATCATGTAATTTGTGATTGAATGATAATGTAACTTGTATGTCCATTTAAAAAAAAATTACATGTTATATGATCGAGGTCATCAATCACAAATCGGATTCCCTACTTTCATTTCATGTTTCCTTTCCAACTCCTTTCATTGATTGAACAATATGTGACATTATAATTATCTTCAAATCGCCAAATGTCAAAAATTCGACGAATAAAATAAAAAATAAAACACAATAGCGAGTAAAGGATCGGAGTTGCATCAATCATATTTAATTTACTGCACAATCTAATATGGAACATGTAATTTATTTCTTCAGTTACACGAATACTATCGGAGTTGCATCAATCATATTTAATGTACTGCACAATCTAATATGGAACATGTTATTTATTTCTTCAATTACACGAATACTTTATACTCCGTCCATATTTTAAAGTCTCATTTGATCTTTAAAATTATCTTTAATTTAAAATCTCACTCTACTTTTTAGACATCCATACCCTCTTTTGTTGTCCATGATTTTCAAATATAGTTTTAAGATCAAAATGTTTCCTATAAAATGTTTAGAAGTTAGATATCAAAATTGAACTTTCCAAACAAAATAAAAATAGCATTCTCAAGGATAGAATTGTCGTGTACTGTATACATCAAATTTCGTTATTCCTCCCTCTAACTTCAGAATTCAGAAACTTCAAGAAAAAAGATATTGCAAAATCTCAATGCATAAATTATAATGGAGAAACTCAATTATTTTATAAGGTCGACATAGTTTCAATGAATTGTCATATAAAATCAGGTATAAAATTCTTTATCACATAAAAATTGTATGCATAGCCAAAATTACTGCAATTTTTTTTCTACCACAAATTGGCAAATTAAATAAGAACAGACCTAGAATGTCAACATATGCAGTGGGAGAGAACCATTATAGAAAACGATACTACGAAAATCAGAAGAAGATGGATCATATATAACGAAAAAGAGAAGATAGATCATAGATCGTATACAGACAGGAACACAGTAGAAGATAGCGAAATTCAAGAATAATTGGATGAAAACAGAACCAATCAACACAAATTTAATTAGGTGGTGAGGTGAAACCCACCATCACCAAATTGTTTGAATAGATCATAGAAACTTAAAAACAGGAAAATATCCAACTTGACACAAACCAGACAGACAAATGACCAAACCAAACCAAACCAATGACAGAAACCAGACATAAGCACCATAGATGAAAGGGAGGGTGCATTGCCTCTTTGAGTGAAGAAGAGAAGGGCTTTGTATAGACACTCTTGAGCCATGTTCGTCGCCCCCATTATTTCATTTCGTTCTATTGATTGGTTCTAGCTCCAAAAAAGATTATACATGGAGCTATGTCGACTTATGCTATGTTCAGAGTCAGTATCAAGACTCAAAGCAAGAGTGTACCTGTCATTCAACCTCTATTTGGCCTCGGCTGAATCGCTGGTCGAGCTTTCTACAAAATAAGCGATGCGAGAACGTATTCTCCTATCTAAGATTCTTTCCTGTGCATTAGCCTTATCTAAGCTTCTTTCCTGTGCATTATTAGCTCCCCCCATCGTAGATGGTTCAGCCACGCGCGGTGGCCCGAAATGATTGAGAACTAGGTCGGGGTTGAAATGCATTTTGTTCTTTGTAGATGGTTCAGCCTTGTTCTTTGTAGATGGTTCAGCCACGCGCGGTGCCACGAAATGAGTGAGAACTAGGGCGGGGTCGATATGCATATTGTTCTTTGTATTCAATAAGTATTGAGTTACCGTATAATTGATGGCGGTCTTCCCCTTCGTCAGTGTCATGACGAAATTCTTCATTCCTCCCCTCAGCCTCAGCACCAAGTGAAGGGTAGACTCCTTCTGAATGTTGTAGTCCGCGAGGGTACGGCCATCCTCAAGCTGCTTGCCGGCAAAGATAAGCCTCTGCTGGTCCGGGGGAATGCCCTCCTTATCCTGGATCTTGGCCTTCACGTTGTCAATGGTGTCGGAGCTCTCGACCTCCAAAGTGATAGTCTTTCCAGTAAGGGTCTTCACGAAGATCTGCATACCACCACGGAGACGGAGGACCAAGTGAAGCGTGGACTCCTTCTGGATGTTGTAGTCGGCCAGGGTACGGCCGTCCTCAAGCTGCTTGCCGGCAAAGATAAGCCTCTGCTGGTCCGGGGGAATGCCCTCCTTATCCTGGATCTTGGCCTTCACGTTGTCAATGGTGTCGGAGCTCTCCACCTCCAAAGTGATGGTCTTTCCAGTAAGGGTCTTCACGAAGATCTGCATACCACCACGGAGACGGAGGACCAAGTGAAGGGTGGACTCCTTCTGGATGTTGTAGTCGGCAAGAGTACGGCCGTCCTCAAGCTGCTTGCCGGCAAAGATGAGCCTCTGCTGGTCCGGGGGAATACCCTCCTTGTCCTGGATCTTGGCCTTGACATTGTCGATGGTGTCGGAGCTCTCGACCTCAAGGGTGATGGTCTTGCCCGTCAATGTCTTGACAAAGATCTGCATACCTCCACGCAGACGGAGAACCAAATGGAGGGTGGACTCCTTCTGGATATTGTAGTCCGCAAGGGTGCGGCCGTCCTCAAGCTGCTTGCCGGCGAAGATGAGCCTCTGCTGGTCCGGGGGAATACCCTCCTTATCCTGGATCTTAGCCTTCACGTTGTCGATGGTGTCGGAGCTCTCGACCTCGAGAGTGATGGTCTTGCCGGTGAGGGTTTTCACAAAGATCTGCATCTGTTGTGTCAAACAATAATATCAGAATAGAGCGACCACGTCAAAACATCATAACACCACAAATCCGGCAAAAAGAATTAGCAGGCACAAATTATCAAGAGAAAAGGATTAACCATGCCTAAAAAATCTTAAGACAAGAAGCACAAATAATAGATCGGCACTCAAAAACAGCACAACGATGGACAGATCGGAACAAAAGGAAGGTTCTACGGAATGATCGAGGTCAACAACAAAGGAAAACAGCTCGAAATTATATTCTCAATCAAATTCGGAAAACAGAAACAGATCATCGAAGAGCATAATTAAAAATTGAAAATAAAAAATTAGATGCTAAAACAAATTATCAAATACTCGAAACAGATCAAACGAGAAACGAATAATTCAGATCTTAAGCTCAATTTGCAGATATCAAAATTGAAAATAAGAAAAAACAAATCAAGCCTAACCCTAAGACAGAAGAAAATACAGAAAATAATCTAATAATCAAAAAAGAATTCGGACCTTCAAGAGATTATCAAATACTCGAAACAGAACAAACGAGAAACGAATAATTCAGATCTTAAGCTCAATTTGCAGATATCAAAATTGAAAAGAAGAAAAAACAAATCAAGCCTAACCCTAAGACAGAATTAAATACAGAAAATAATCTAATAATCAAAAAAGAATTCGCACCTTGAAGAGATGAAACGATGAAAGTCGTAGAGAGAAAGAATAGGGAGGATAATTGTATAGCTTTGTAGCTGAAGAAGAAATGACTGTAAAGCAGAATGTGGGTTTATATAGAGAAGATACCTAAAATTGCCTCAATAAAGAAAATGACGAAAGTAACCTTATACTGCATTAGCGCAAAAAATGATACCAAAACTGGTATGGTCGTCGTTCGTTCCTAGTGTTCTACTTGTATCACTTTCTATGTTGAATGTCCCGTTATCTTATTTTTTATTTAAGAAAATAATTAAGAAATTATTTTATTCATTTTATATCACTTTAAAATTATTTTATATTATTTTATATCACTTCGAAAATATTTTATATCACTTTATCAATTAAATAATACTTCTTCCATCCATGAAATGGTTGCCACATTGTGGAGGACACGAGTTTTAAGAAAATAGCAGTAATTATAGTAAGTATTGTTGTGAATGGAGTAAGGGTCCCCATAATAAATGTGAGTGAATATCTTCATCTAATTTGTAGATAAATATTTTCCCAATATCGGTACAACATGTAACTGCCCTAACAAAATTTCCATTGTTATCATGAAAATACAAGGGTTGCAAATGACGAGCATATAACAGATACATATGTGTGTAATCAATTTCCAAAGCTTTGCTCCAGTAATATTCTTATTCTCTACTATAATTATTATTATTATTCTCCAATCACAAATTACATGATATTTTAACTAATTATATATAAACCACACAATATTATCACAAGTTTACAAGCTAGTACAAACGAAAAACAAACCCATAGAAAATGGAGAATACAACACACACTAGAGACTTGAACCATAGACCTTCTATATTCATTTCTTAAAGTGGTCAAACAATTCAATCGGGTGAAATTGAGCTCGAAAATTAAGCGGACCACATAAGTGGTACTCCCTCCGTCCCCCATTAGTATGGTGCGGGAGCCGTGCACAGGTTTTAAGAAAAAATAGATAAATATTTGGTAGGGATAGTTTAAGTGGAGGAAGGGACCCACTTATGATGTGTTGTTAATTTTTTAGTGGATGAAGAAACTTTATTGAAGTAAATATATTGAACTTTTAAGGGTAAAAAGGTAAAAGGTATGTCTTAAAATTGAAACACCATACTAACCAGGGACGGCTAATAATATAACAATAAATTCGTATTTTAACAAATTATTACAGTAATATAATTATAATAATTAAGAATTATTATTTATAGTATTGATGGGACCTATATACTTATAAAGAGGATCTTTAAAAAATTATTATATTATTATCTTATTAAATTTGATGATTTTTTACAATGATCTGAGTCGGGACCGCAAAATTTTATTATATTAAAGAATTTATTAAGTTATAAAGTATTAATTTATAGAGATTTTACTGTTTATTCTCAATATATATTATTAAAACGACTACACATTTGAGACATCTCTTAATTTTAGGTTCTACGTGTGGCAACCTCTATTCAATTCAAATAATAAATTCAGCGCACAGGTTCGTAAATTGAGTTTGAGGGGCAAAACAAGATAAAATTCTAATTTCAAGTTCAATGCATTGGATTGGCACAAAATATATCGAAGATAAAAAGTAGTGGTAGTATCTACAAAATCGGGCTACAAGAAGCTAAAATAATCAGAATGAACATTTTGAAAATACAGAGGAAAAATACTGGGGAGATTCTTTTGGAGTATCGCCGGAAAAAGTAGTGCGACGGATATTTTGTCGACGAGAAACATCATCCACCAGAAATATTAAGAAACTTTTAGTGGGTCCTACCGGGCAACAGGTAGGACAAAAAAATTACATCACCGTAGAAGAGAACAGTGGATGCATACATGGTTCAACAATAACTATATCATAGTTGAAGGTCTAATAATAAACAAATGAAATATAACAAAATATATTAAAAGAAATGAAATAAGATATTACATTAACACATGTATGGTAGATATGAGATGGATGTATCATGGGTGGTGCCACCATCCAATTTGCCGATTTAGTGAGAGATTTTGTTATAAATTAAAATGGAGAATTGAGCTACTTATTTATGTGGACACATCTCTCTCCCTCTCTCTCTCGTCAAATGTTTCCTATTCGTTTGCATCTCTTCGAAATAATTGGGCTATAAAATGAGGCCCAAATTAATTTTACTTGAGTAGCCCAATCACCCAACCCCACCCACCGCAACCCAATCAACGACTCCTCCTCATATCTTCTCCATGAAATAAATCACCATCCATATCATTCATTCATCACCCTCAAAAGCTCAAAACATCCTCCAAAACATTTGTTAATTATTGCCCATTTCTTTTATCTCTTTGTATTAACCAAGTGTTATTCTTATATATATTTCTACATCTAATATTTTCATAATCATCTTAGATCATCCATTCATATTTATCTTGAATTTTAAATTTTATATATTATTAATTTATAACAATATATGTATAATATATTATATGATATATCCGCTATAAAGTATATGGGAAATTTCCAAACATTAAAGTTGTAAAATATCCGGTCAACATAGAAGAATAAAATAGTCAATTAACAAACATTACAGTACTAAATAATCAGTCAAACAGAAAGAAGAAAAGATCTAAGTGATTTATCAGTCAAACAGAATCGAAGTGTTTTTTTGTTTCCCATAGTGTACTTAGGGGGAGCGGGGGAAAACCTTACCACGGTGACACTGAAGACCAACGCCATCGGAGGAGCAGGAGGAGGGGCTGGAGGGGCTGGTAAAGTAAATCTTACCACGTCGAGACTGAAGACCAACCTCATCGCCATCGGAGCCGAGACGATTGTCGATGAGAAACTCCTCCCATCCCGGGCCATCAAGGGCGTACCAGTCGTTTAACACGTGGACAATCCTCATCCTGTACTTCTTCCCGGATTGGGTATCTCTTACTGTAAAATCTTGGTTGACGGGCTTGCCCTGAAATACATCAGCTTGCAATTGTTCTTCTGTGAACTCGACTTTTCTGTTTCGGATTCTCGCCAAAACTTGTTTGGGTGGAGCATCGGGATCTGAGTTTGTTGATCCGTCGTCGTCATCTTCATCCATGTCCTCATCATCATCATCATCTCCTTCATCGTCATCTCCTTCATCATCATCATCATCTCCATTGTCGTCGTCTTCACTCATGGCGTCTACATAATCTTCATCGTCGTCTTCAGGCTCGTCTTCATCAGGCTCATAGTCTGCATCATATTCATCATCGCTGGAAGAATTCATGGAATCGTCATCGGATCCTGAGTTGTGGTTATCTGACATGCTGCCCGAGTTGTCTCTGCAGAATTGAAAAACATGTAGATGAGAAAAAAGGCAATATGTGTGTATTGTATACATTAATCTCCAGTGTTACAGATTTATATATGTTGGAAAAATCTTCAAAAATTACAGATTTATATAAGTTGGAAAAAAAGGGCAGACTTAATGTATATACTCACAATTTCAATTGACGAATCATCATCAGTAGATGAGAAGCACTAGTAGTTCCATTTCCATTGACTGAAGCTTTATGGTTACGGCCAATATAATTGTGAGTGGCCACAAATGGCTTCGCAGCAGCCATCATCTCAGTGTCAGTCGACTTAGGAATATCAAGCATTAATGAAACGTTTAGTTAATATGCGGAACGAAATTAGCAAAATTCACAAAACAATTAGCAGAGATTAGTTGATTAATTAATTCTTGTAGCAAAGATGAGAAACTCGAACGATTTTAACATAGAGTTAGCAACAAAGATGCATCTCTAAAATCAGAATATATATACTAATTTCTAGCTAGCAACGATGCCTATAATGAAAACATGCAGCAGCACTTGAGAAACAAATTAATTAAAGTGATCATTTTGCCAGTTAATCATTTGATCGATAAGTTAATCAAGCATTCTCCCATTTTCTTATAAAAAATTAATCAAATGAAGAGGCCAAGCAAACTTAAATTCATTAATTAAATAACTAGGCAAGTGACAGTTCAAATTAGCTACCTAGGCAACTTAATTAATTAGTAGTACTTATTAATTTGAGGTGAGACAAAATATAATCAAGCAGATTTAGAAGTAGAGGGAGGCGTGGTAAAAACCTAACTCTGAATCTCAATCAACTGAGGTCGAGCACATTTTTACACATACTTAGAAGTAACTAGTGAAAATAACGTGCAAATGATTTTAATTGATATAAAACCTATTTGTTTAAGTTATGAAATGTATGTCTGTCCTCCATGTGAATACTTTTTTCATAATTGAATTTATTGATAGAAAATTCATATTTAAATAATTTTTCTTTATATCATTATCCAACTCAACTCTAAATGATCTTATTATATATCTTAGACGATACTCCCTCTATTTTTTTATAAGTGTCCCCTGCCGTCAAAACTCACATACCAAGAAAACTGATAAATTACTATTTTTTATCTATAATTATTGCCTAGAAAACTTAAAAAGTAAATAATTAGCATTTATTATTATGGTAAAATGGAAAGTTTTGCATCAATTTTTTCAAAGTTAAGAAATAGAACACAACAAGAAAAAAATTAAAAGAGGACACTTATAAAAACACGGAGGGAGTATAATTTGTTATAATTAGAGTGAAATATACATATTATTCAACAATATATATACAGTAAAACCTCTATTAAGGAATACGTTTGGGACTGCAGAAAAATATGACAAAATTGGAGGTTATTACTTAATAAAGTTTGAAGAAGAATTTTTAATTTTTTTAATTTTAATCTACATGAACAATAATTAAATATTATAATTACTAAATACATGTATTGTATAATGTATAACGTGCAAATACATGTATTGATTTATTTCACCTAGAATATGTAGAGTCCATGACTTAAAAGTATACATTTATGGAAATATTTTGGATTCAACAAAAAGGTGGTCATATATACGAGCTATTGAAAATACGCAAGTTAAATGATATGGTTACAACAAAAAAGATGAAGTCATAATCACAAACAACTTTAGAAAAATATTTTAAGTCAACCTAAATCTATTTTAATGAGAAAAATATTTTAAGTCAACCTAAATCTATTATTTATTTAGTGATTTATTCCTAAATGGAGGTGTATTTCCTTAATATGGGACCGAAAAAAATATGAATTATGACAAATATAGAGTTTATTCCTATTTATAATTGGTCCCAAGTTGGGACCATGAAAATATATGACAAAATGAGAGTTTATTCCTAAATAGAGTATTCTATTTTAGAGGTTCTACTATACATATATAAACATCTTGTAATTCTCTCAAGAAAAAAAAATTAGAACGTAAAATAAAATTAAATACATGATTTGTAGATTTTTCTCCGAAACATACAAAACACCACTAAGTTAGTTTTGCCTATTTTTGAAACTTTAGACATATTGCAAAAATTCGACACTTAATAAATAGATTTTAGTATATATACTTCGTATTCCATTATCTTCTTATTGTTATACTTTTTTGACTATCAACACACTTATGAATCAATTGAGTGTATAAAACATAAAAAATAAAAAAAAAACAAATAAGTTATTGTAATAATATGTTTGGTTGATATTTTTTTTTCTTGATTTATGTGCTAACTATTGTTACTACTTTTATTCCAAAATATTTAACAAATAAAAGTAAATAATTAAAAAGGAAATTCTATTTTTGTTTTAAAGTAAAAAAAATATATCTTTCAAATTAATATTTAGAATTACAAGGACACAAATAAAATCTCATCTTACTAATCACTCTAGCCATCCCAAACGGTGAAAGGTTGGAATTAGAAAAGCTAACCTTTTCAAAGGTTGGACATAATATTAGTACTTCCTAATAGTATAAGATTCTTAGTACTAAGTAGATAAAATAAATTGATAAAGAATGTAAACTTAATCTCTAATGAATTATTGTATATCGATAAGTATTAAATTACTTTATTAATCTTAAATTAAAAATATAATTGGGATAAAATAGGAAGAACATATTTTATAAAACAATACTTTTTATATATTAGTATAGATTACATGCATTACAATACTAAAATATATATATGATTGATCCCAAAAAAGTTAAAACAATCAAAATCACACTACAAATTAAACAATAGAATAATTTCATGCAAGATAGATCGGAACTAAATATCTCGTAATTAATTATTTCAAATATATCTTAAAGTGAAAAGAAAAAGAATTAAAAATAGAGACTATCATCTATCACCTTGAATCCCATATCATGTGACACAAACGTAAAACGACACATTTTTTTTTTCTTTTCTCGTTAATCGTTGATAGATATTGTTGGAGATAATACAATTTGTTAAAGTAGTAGACGATTAAATAGTAGACTAGACTAGAGCTATGCATGCTCATAAGTATTTGATTTCATTCGGAATGGATAACTATTATTGCATTTCTAGAATTTATTTTTTGAAAAGGCATTTCTAGGAATTAATATATTTGTGAATATGAATTACTACTAATTAAAAATGTTCTTTTTCGAGTGTTGTAGAAAATTAAATTGTACTTGGCCTAATGTTTGACTTAAATAAATGTTCTTTTTCGAGTGTTAACTAAATTGT
Organism: Schizonepeta tenuifolia; assembly: GCA_029490685.1. NCBI lineage: Eukaryota > Viridiplantae > Streptophyta > Magnoliopsida > Lamiales > Lamiaceae > Schizonepeta > Schizonepeta tenuifolia. The sequence goes on along the minus strand of CM055957.1, from coordinate 91,295,836 downwards.
ACTTACATAAATAAATGTTCTTTTTCGAGTGTTAACTAAATTGTACTTGGCCTAATGTTACTTTTGGGCATTGACATAAATATGCATGGTTCTCAACCCTTTTTAATATATTACATAAACATCAAGCAATACATAGATGTTGATTAGTATAATCACGATCAGCCTAATTCATTCTTGTTACTGTAAAATGGACTCCATCCATCCTACTCAATTTGTCACGTTATTGATTGACACGTAAATTAATAAAAAAGGTAATCTTTTATTATTTGATAAGCATCAAATTGAGTGATACATTTATTTTAGAGAAACATTTATTTTAGTGTAGTGAAACAATTTTTTTTTTTTAAGAAATGAAACAAATTGAATGGGATGATACAGTAACAAAATTAAACGTAGAAAATATATATCAAGATATTTCAAATAACGTAATAGTCTTTCACCTTAATAGTTTAATAGTTTAATAGTTTGAATGTAGAAATAATCACAAACAATTTGAGCAAATAATAATTAAATATCCAATACCACACAATTTTTAAGTAATAAGTTACTACTCTAATAACATAAAAGTTTGAAGTCACTATCTAAAGCTTGTGAATGGGAACTGGTTTGAACTTCCACTCTTTGAGTTTGAAAGTCGACGGAGGAGTCTTTGCATAACACAACATAGCTTGAAAAGTTTTCAAATCTTGAGTTGCAATTTCCTTTGCACTAAAGGTCAAAAGCAACTTGTCGGAGCGAGTCGAAACTAGCTTCTCCACACTCACCAACTCGTACCTCTTGTCATGCTTCATCAAATCCTACATTCAATTTATCAAAAAAAACAAAAAACAAAAAAAAAATCAATTTGATCAACTACTTCCTAAGCAATCAAGAAATTACTCAAAGGAGAATAATATATAGTTTCTATATATGTACCATGTGAGCATTGATTTCCCCAATTGCAAACTTGGTTGCCACCATGGCTTCATTGTAATTTTTCTCAACTTCCAAACTTCGCGGCATGAAAATCTTCCAACCATCCAGGTCGTAACCCTACAAGCAAATTCCAAATCAAAAAAATATTCAAAATCGAAAAAGTTAAGTGGCGAATAAGTTCAATATTATTATTTTTTTAAAGAAATGGATCGACTGACCTTGCTATCGCAGACTTGTGATCGCTTGTTCGGTCGACTCTCTTTTTCTTCTCCAACAAAACCATCTTCCTTCTTGTTTTTCTTTAATAGAAAGCACCTAATTAGTGACAATTCCCTTCTTGTTGGTTCGAAGTACTTTCCCCGCCACGGCTCCCACATGTCGTCAATAACAAACATTGCTTGCCACGGCACCCACATGTCCGCATCCTCTCTCTCCACTACTCTCTCTCTCTCCTCCTCCTCCTTGGAGGGGAAGAGTGGGAATGGTGAGACAAGGCTTTCAACATAGGTGAAACTACCAAGTATGCCATAACCACCACCAAAGTTGCTCTCCACAAGACTTGAGTGACCATCTTTTTCATCTAATTTGTAGATGAATATTTTCTCAACATCGGTACAACATGTAACTGCCCTAACCAAATTTCCATCGTTATCGTAAAAATACAAGGGATGCAAACGAGGAGCATAGCATAATGGATACATATGTGCAAAATCAATTTCCAAATCATTGCTCCATTCTCCACACCCATTATACTCCAACACAACAAACCTACATCCATCGGTCATGCACACACACAGCCTTCCCCTCAATACACACACATCCGACAGGAGGCCGCTCCCGCGAAGGGACTTCGAAACCACCTCCGGTATCGCTACCTCTCCGAAGTTCTCCGTCGACACATCAAAAGAAAGAATAACAATGTTGGTCAGCCAGTGAAGAGCTCCGTCGACAAACACGCCTCTCGGATTTAGCACACGCCGGTGGCCGGGCATGCACGACCGAATCTCTCTCCAACAATCACTCTTTAGAGAATACACCTCGCAGTTGCCGTTAAAATCCCTAAGAAATTTTACAACCTTGTAGTCATTGGCCGTGCTGTCGTATCCCAATCCATAAGCGGAGATCGGAAATCCGCCCACTTTAGATCCGATCGGCGGCGCGCACGACGGAGTTGGAAGTTTCCGGTGTGCCCGCGTGGAAGGGTTGTATAAGCAGAAAGAGTCTCCGAATTCAGCACACCGCAGTTCGCCGCAGGAGACGCCGGAATATGGCTCCGCCGTGAAGGGGAGGACGAACGGCGTCGCGTTTTCAATGGATACGGAGGAGAGAGGGCAAACGAGAGCCTTTTCGTCGCCGGCGACTCTCAACACCATCATCTCACGGCCGCGATATCTTCTAGCGAATTCTGATCCCTGAATCATCCGGTTCCATGATTTTGAAACGGCGGAGAAACGGAGGAGCGATTTGACGGGGAGCTTTAGTAGGATTTTCTCCACCAACTCCGGCGGAATATGGCGGCCATTGTTTCTTTTTGCCATGGATGAATTCAATTTACCTTTTGAGCTCAATTTCAACCAATATATATATATATAGAGAGAGAGAGAGAGATAGGATATAGTTTGACCTAAATAGGATATGAATCTTCCGATAAGCATTAGATAATATCAATATCTATCTAAAGATAACCTACCAATATATAGTATTCGTGTAACTGAATAAATAAATTACATGTTGTTCCATAGTATTAAATTGTGCAGTAAATTAACGCTTATTTTGCTACTTTTAATAGATGATTTCGGTGTATCCCAAGAATAACTGATTTTACGTCTATAAAGAAAAATCAGTTTACCCACCATGATATTCCTTACATATACGCCTATCATCTTACCACGAATAATTTGATATTCCAAAATCACCATAATTAATATCCTACATTATGGTTCAATATAAATTAAAAATAAAAAAATTCAGTTGAACTCTCGGTTCAGAATTGGTCCGTCTAAGTTTCCAAACCCACAATTCTATGTCAGAACTGGTCCGTTCACCATGATTTTGATCGGAGTTGGCCCGTCTACCCCATGGTTTTTTATCGTAATCGGCCCGTCTATCCCACTATTTTGACCTAGATATTGCCCGTACTATAGAAGATAAAAAAAAAGTTAAATTCTCTAGTAAAATATAGTATAAATTATTTATTCGGTCCATTAATAAATTAGCCAAATTAAATTAATAGTATAAAGTAGTTGTGGGATGAAAAAAATATTCATTAATTTTAAATATTTATATATAAGTTTTTCAATAGGAACATATTACATTTACCTTGTTGGATAGCACAGTGAAAGTTGATGATTTTTTCAGTTAATTGTGACATTTGATTCACGTAAATTAATGCCTCAAATAAAAGTAGAAAAGTTATATGGCATGTTATTGCCACGTTGAATGCTCATAATTGCGGAAACATCTTCTGATTAATTGATTAAAGCATGTGTATTTGTGAGTTTCACATATAGCAATAGCAATGGGCATAATCATAACCAAAATAGATAGTACATATGGCGAAACGTACGATACTTATTGCAAAATATATTAGAAAAATCAAAAGCCATATGAGAAATTAACTTTATTAATAAAATCTCAACTCATAATGGGATGAAAGCTTTAATTATTACTAATATTTAAAAGAAAATTGACAAAAGAAACTATATACAAATCTATAATACCCATATTGATATACTATATATGCCTACGTGTAAATAGGTTTGAAAAGAAATGGGAAGCTGGCAAGCTGCAAGCCTGACCTCCCAATTGCTTCATCTTCGTTCAACTAATTCCTTTAACTCCAACGATATAGTTTGCAAAATTTGAAAGATAACTAATCACAAATAAAACATATTTGGAATTTTAAAAGATAATTAATCACAAACACTAAAGTAATAGAAGTCTCAATCAATGTCTACACTGTAATTCGTAAAGTGGTAACACCATGTAAACTTCTGTTTAGAAAAACTGAAATAATTTTCATAAAAAGTAATTATTTATTTGGTAGAATATTGACCGAATAATATTAGTCAAATTAAATTTCAAATAACAAATATAACTATTAATTCAACCAATTAATATATATTAAATCGGTAGTGCAAAAGGATGAGAAAAAAAAATATTCGTTACAGACTGTTGGGCACCGTGGCGGGTGAAGTACCCTGAACCCACGAAGCGGGAATTTTATCTGATTGAGCACTTCCTCGACGACGATGATGATGATGCTCCAAACTCGCACTCACGGATCATCAAATTCTTCGTGGAAAAAGTCCGCAAGAGCATGGTCAGTCTTTTTATTTTCTTAATTTTGTCAATAAGTTTTATTGATTAGGGTTAACTTAACCTTGGATGAATCTTCGATTTTGATTTGTTTTATGATTTGGCATTTGGTGGTATATATAGGGTTACGACATGGATGATGATATTGATTTCTCGGCATCTCGTTCTTGGAGGAAGTACGTTGTTTTCATCCGACGAAGTTTGGATGACGAGAAAAACTACAATGAAGCCATGGTGGCAATCAAGTTTGCAATTGGGGAAATCAACGCTCACATGGTAATGCAACTAAGCTAGTAGTATAGTTCTTCTCTAATTTCTTGAATGCTAGCTTAATTAATTAGCAACTCATCGAATTGATTTTTCTTTGATGAATTAATGCAGGCTTTGATGAAGCATGACAAGAGGTACGAGTTGGGGAGTGTGGACAAGTTGGTTACCACTCGAACCGACAGGTTGCTTTTGACCTTTAGTGCAAAGGAAATCGCCTCTCAAGATTTAACTTTTCAAGCCATGTTGTGTTATGCAAAGACTCCATCATCCGCTTGGAAACTCAAGGAGTGGAAGTTCAAACCAGCTCCCATTCACAAAATTTAGATGTAATTTAATTTATAGATTTAAACTTTTATGTCAGTGGATATATACATATATATATATATACACGTTACTTCAACTATCTTGATATAATTCTTCTTTAATTTCTTGATTGCTAGCTTAATTAGGAGCTCGATCATGCAAATTAATTTTTCTTGTATGAATCAATTAATGTAGGCTTTGATGAACAAAGACAAGAGGTATTGTTAACATGATATCATTTTTACTCTTTTTATTCACTTTTACCCAACCCCAATATGCAATAATAACTTTTACAGTAACATGATAAAATTTTAATCAAAAGAGAGTATATAATATAGGGATGGATTCATATACAAACCAATATCCCTCCATTTTCTCTCATCAATGGTTCCCTTTTGATTATCAATGAAGGCGACGATGAAGGAGATGATGATTACTAAAACGACAATGAAGACGATGAAGGCAGTAGCAACGACAATTTATTAACAACATCGTCGGATCAAGATGCACCTTTGTGGCGACCATCTACGACAGATTCATCTATATTCGAGAATATAAAATAGCACCTTTCTTCACATATGATTTTAAACATAACGTTTTAATTTCACACAGAAATACCCAAATTAAATATACCACCTTTCTTCATATTATAGTTTTAAACATAACATTTTTATTTTGCCCAAAATACACAAATTAATCTCATATAAGTTGGGCTTTCAATTTTTCAGAAAAAAGTTTTGTTGGGCCGGGATCCTTATGACCCAAAACCAATATTGCAAAAATGTATTATGTTGTTAATTAAAAAAGCCACGCACATTAATACTTCTTTTATAAAAAATGCATTTATATTTTACAAAATCACATTTTCATAATACTAATACATTATATGCAACAATAATGATCTAGTTCACAAAAGCATAATTGATCAATGAAATATTATTATACCTTCTTTCTTGTATTGACTGAATAACATGAGACAATTTTAGTAGAAATTTACTATTTTACCAATTATAACGAAACACCTACATTAAATTAAATTCAGACTTACATCTTGATCCCACGACCCTATAGAAAAGGGCAAATATATTAAACCCCATAAACACAAGAATAAAAAAAGAAGCCATGTATTTAAATACAAATAGTTCATACACTTCTAGCCATCATCTCTTGAAATCTTCTATAAGATTCTTGTTTCTCCAACTTGAACTTCTCATGACAATCCGCAATGAACAAATCAGCAAGCTTATCGATCTCATTCGAGCTCGATTCTTGATCTCCCTTCTCCTCGAGCCACTCCAAGTACCTCGAGAGCCCTTCAGGCTCTCGATAATCCAACATCGACGTCGCTCCACCCCGCATGGGCTGCATCGTCGTTCCATCCGGGATGGACGACGTGGTGGTGGTGGTGGTGCTAGTTGGAACGACGACATTCCAACTAGCATCATAGTAGATATGGGAGTTGGGATAGCTCTCTTGAGCTAGAGGCATCACGTGCGATGCACACCAATTGTAATGTAGCCTAAACGAGCTGAAATATAGCTTTGATGATCTCTTGCTTTTCTTGAACTCGGCCAAGTGTGGGAAATGCATGTCTCGCACGTGCTCGAGGAGAAGAGATTTCGCCTTGGCGATGGCACGTGCGGCGCGGTACATGTGCGAGAAGACGAAGGTTTGGAAGAGGGTTTTGAGCTTTGATGGTGATGATGATTTCATGGAGAAAATGTGAAGAGGAGTTGAAGTTTTGATGGAGGAGAGGCTAGCCATCTTTTGTTATTGCTCTTGAGAGAGAGAGAGTGTGTGTGTGTGAGTTTTGATGTGTGGAATTTATAAAGGGAGTCTTGAATTCCAAATTGTAACTAGTTAGTAGGTGATTTGAATAAAGTTGGCAACAACTTTTGCAAATTGTTGAAGCGTGACTTTTTCTTTGTGCTTCGCCCCTTGTTTTAGAGTTTGTTGGAGCGGTTCGAATCAGCGCTCTTGAAATGTAGTATTTCCGTCTCGTATTTTATTACGTTATGTCATAGGAAAAGTTGGCGTTATCACGTATCAAAAGATTATTTTTTAGAAGATTCGAAGTAGCTAAGCAATTAGTTTATTAATGTACGGCGTCTTATAATTTTACATAGTAATTAATTATCGAAAAAATACGAACATCCCCCTCAAAGTATTCAAATTTACAAAAGCGCGCCTCGTAACTTTGAACTTGGGAGACAATTTTGAGTAGCTTAAGATAAAAAGCTTGTGAAAAAATAAAGGATGAGTAGCAAACTTTAAAAGTGGAGCGTGGTGGATTTTGAATTTTAGTCAAATAGAGGGTTCAAAAAGCAAGAAAATAGTAGCACTTTGGTCCCTTTGGCCCTTGCCACACACAAATTGTTTAGTTAAATATTTCACCAAAAATATTATCATATGTTTGAGAATTATTTTTTTGGTTTAATTAGAAGTAAATAACATTTATCAAATATTAATATTCATATATGGATCCTCTCTCTCTCTCTCTCTCTCTCTCTCTCTCTCTCTCTCTCTCTCTATCTCTACCTCTCTCTCTCTCACAGTTGTTCACCTTGCAAATTTAGTGTACCTCCGAGTAGTTATCTCTCCATCCAATTATTTATGAAAATAAGTCACATCTTAAGTTTGTCTAATTTATTAAGATTTAAAATAAAGAATTCAAAATACCCTTTTTAGCTGAAATAATTTGAAAAATAATGTAAAGCGAAAAGAAGTGGTAAACAGTAGGTGGGGAACAGAAGATCGAAATGCATCACAACAGCATGAATATTTCGTGCACAAAATATTATTACATTTATGAAATAAACAATCTAACCAAATGAATAATATTCATTCATTATGTAACTAGACAAATAAGAAAATATTTTAATTATCCTTAAAATCCACGAAATATCCGCACGCATTCTAAATTTCTAATCCACCCAAAAATTTGGTTAGGCTACTAGAGTTGTACTAGGTCCATGACTCTTGCCCTTAAGTTTTAAACTTTAATATAATTGTAGGACTCTATGAATGATATATGCATGTACCATATCTTGATTATAAATAAGTGTAAACAGCTGGAAAAGGTTATTCTTCTTTTTGCTTTTTCTTTTTTTATACATCCGAAAAATTGAATTACGTTATTATTCGAGTAATCGCTTTAGATCTATGTAATAGCTCGAAAACCATACAAAATAGGCAGATTAATGCGCTGAATATATAATAATATGACATTCTAGACCTACTATAACTTCATTGAATAAAATTTATGTAGCCATATTATGGCTAGCCATAATTTGGTTCAAGTAGAGATAAAATTGATTTATTTATAACTTTAAGTTCTAAATGATTTTTAATAGTTTAAATATTCAGTTTATATAAATTTATGTTGATAGTATTTAAATTTTGAGGCAACAAAAATCTCGATATAGAGTACAAGCTTTTTGTTGAAATAATGAAAGAGTTATATATTTACACCACTTATGACAAAATTTAAGTCAAGAATATGATAATAACATAAAATATATGTTTATACTTCTTAAAATAAATCAAAAAAAATTATCTAAATCGGTTTATTTTCACATAGTTGACTGAATTATGACTAGCCATATTATGGCTAAATAGCATCACTCCAACTTCATTTTCTTTTTTTAATTTAAGTCGTGATTTGGATAAGTGAAATATGGAAGTTGATTGAAAATGACATCAATATGATGGATTTGCATATTATTTTGAAAAGGAAACCATTAATTCCATCAATTGATCATATTATCATTCCAATATTTTTTATTTGGAAAATAAAATTTCTCTTCTTGAGAATAAGGGTGACCAAAAAAATCGAGATTCGAAAATCCAAACTGAACCAACTGAATGTGAAATTCGGTTCGGATTTTGGAATGGATCGGGTCCATTTTTTTCGAAATTTCGGATTCGGATTCGGATCGGATTGAGCAATCTGAATGTTCGCCCCTACTTGAGAATTCCTATTGAAATGTCTACTAACAAATTATTTCAGATGTCTAAATGATCCGGTATACCTAAAATTCATTAAATAATCGGCCGCATGATCATGTAGAAAAATTAAATACAATAAAGAAGATTTCATACAAGAATTACTCAAATTGAACAAAATCAAGATCATGACAAAACAAAATATTCACCTTTTGATTGTAAAGCTGTCAAGATCCACTGAATCTCCTTTATTACCCAATTCATCAAATATTACAACAATGAGCTGCCAACTCTTTTATTGCCCTAGGGTTTAATGTTACCAATTGGGAGAAAGTGTGGGAAGCAACAATAATGGGAATTTGGAAACCCTATATTACTCTCATACTATGATCAATCATTTGGTTGTGATGCAATATTATTGAGTTTCGATCAAGATATGACGTCGACGTATTTGCATGATAGTACTATGAGCTGTATTTTTCGTGTTCGTGTAAGAAAGTTTTTGTGAAATAAGAATCACATGGTTTACATCGTCACTTAAAACTATATATGTATCTTCTTCTTGGTTTCATATTTTGTTATACATTCCTTACTTAAAACTATGCATGTATCTTCTCATTGGTTTCATATTTGTTACTAGCTCCCTCTGTCCCACCGAATACGGCCTAGTTCATATGGGTACGGAGACTAAAAAAAAAAGGTATTGGGTATAAAGAAAGTGTTTTGTGTAGTCAGTGGCGTAGCCAGAAAAAATTTATGACCGGGCCTGAATTTTTTTTTCTTCTAAATTTTAAATATTTCATGTGTTTCGATACGGGAACGAGGGCTTATATCATAAATTCTCACACAAAATGTCGATAATTTGAAAATTTTATACAATAAAATACTGTATTTTTTAATACAAAATGTCCCTATTGCTTAGTGGCTCCGCCACTGAGTGTAGTGTGAATGCAATATTTTATAATGCTAATAAAATTATAGATGAGATGATTAAGTGTGCAGTGGGAGTAGGTTAGTGGGGTTTAGATGGGATGGTAGGTCATATATATAAACTATATTTCCTTTAAAGGAAACAGACCAAGTATAGTGGAACGTCCTAAAATGGAAAACATGCCGTATTCGGTGAAACGAGGGAGTATAACATTCGTTGTATTTTAATAAATGAGTGTGTGTGCGCGCGCGTACAAGAGGTTTTTGTGTCGTATAATTTTGTAATTTGTTTGTCCAATAACTTGGATGTTATTTAACAATAACAAATGTCCAAAATTTATCTTAAGCAATAATTAATAATTAAGAGCCCAAAGCCATTAAATTTATTTTATTTTATTTCGAAGTCGAATATTGAAAATTAATGATAAAGTTATGGGAAATTCTAAATGTAGCCCTCATTTTACTCTTTATAGCTCCTTAATTAAAAAAATTAATTAAAATCATATGTAATTATACTATTTTGCCCTATAACCCCCAAAACATAACTACAACAAAATAAACTTTATCATACTAATATGCGAATACATAACCCCCCAGTTACCAACCCATAGTCGAGCAAGCTATTAAAACATCCCAATTTTTGTAACCTAAATCATGAGCACAACCATTTTCACTTTATAAACAAGATTGTCAACACCGGATGTCACAACTCACGAGAACAACTTTAAAAACTATTGATTCATAGACAATCAAAATTAAAATTATTATTGATTCATGGCCGCACCAGAGCATTGGCAGTTTAATTGTTAGTGCAATGCCCTTTTCTTTTTATGAAATTGCCAATAATTTCAGGAATCCATGTTTTCTTGTTTTCTCTCGTACCTCTCTTACTCTTCTCGAGCAATCGAACAATCCCAAAAAGTCAAGCGAACAAGCTTCGCATCTTCCAAGAGTCTCCAGATTTAAGAAATCTGTTAACTTCATATATTTGTGGAAAATATATATATATATATATATATGTCCAAATGGTAGCTTGACTACGCAAAACCACTTCAATTTAGAAAGTGGGACAAATATTCTTCCAATCTTGATTAATCATCGACGCAGCGATTGAAATCATTTGAATCGAATTCTTTTTGTTTTTGAAGAGACATCGACATCAATTTGGAGGATGTAGTCCTGTAGATTTAATTTTTTGGGATATAAGGATAAAATAGTACAATCCATATAATTTAAAATATTTTATTAATTAAAAGGCTATGAAAAATTAAATGGGGGCTACATTTAAAATTACCCTAAAGTTATACCATTAGAGCCCAAACAAAAGTAACATTGGGCCTTATTCTTCAAAGCCCATCAAAACTAAAAAAAAAGAGATCACAAGGGCCAGCGCAAAGCCCACTGTGTATTTTGAAAAATTTGATAAAATATTAAAATGAAATACTTGTAAATATGAAAATTTTCAAAATTATATAACTTCAAAACGTTGTATTCCGTCCGATTCGTTTAATTATTTACTGCTGTGGTTAGTTCGTGTTTTGAACTCATTAATATCTACTCCCTTTGTCCCGTTATCTATGATCTCCATTCCTTTTCGAGTTATCTTATTCATGGTCTATTTTGTTTTTTGAGCTAAATTAAAGGTTATTTAGGGCCTAATTAAAATTACTAATGTGGCAAATATTATTCACTCTCTCTCTTTACCCGCTTTAATTCATTATGTACACACTTTTATTTCATTGTTTCACTATTTTTTTTTGGTATAAATTTAATTTTATTACCAGTAAACAAGAACGAGCACAAACTTACAAACCACACAAACCTCAAACCTCCCAAACTCAATCAGCTAACATGCTAGCTAATGCTATATCCTTCCTACTACTACATATTGAGACCTGAATTTTACATTTTCAGATCACTGTTGTACGATCTTGGTACCTATCTTGGAATCTTCTTAAATTCCTCTCAATCCACAAGTTATAAACTGCCACTGAAAAAATAGTTCTATACAATTTTTGTTTTCCTTTCTTTGCATGGCAGTTCATATGAAATAACATCTTCTCCTGCTCCCATCCTTCACTGTGTCTCTGAAAACCGCTCCATGCCAACAGATCCTTCCAAACTTGACTGGAGAATGTGCATTTAAAGAACAAAGGCTCCATTGTTTCACTCCCTTGCTTGCACAGACAACATTCACTTTCACAAATCACTCCAATGTTTAATAAGTTCTCGCATGTTGCTAATCTCCCAAGTAATGCAAGCCATGTTATGAAAATAGCTTTTGGGGGATCCAAATTTTCTGAGATAACTTTGTGCCATTGTACTCTTTCTCCTTCCCCTCGCAGCTGGTGGTAGAGTTTTCTGATGGAAAACTGTTGTTGTTGAAGTAATTCATGACCATTCTGGACTTCACCAAGATACTCTCTTGCATTTATAATTTTCCTCATGATACAGGACGCCTGCAATGGGGCTTCTATGGTCATGATATCTTGATCTTTGATGTAGTATTCATGCATCCACCTCACCCATAATCTATCTTTCTTTTGTGCTAACATTCCACAGTAGCTTACATATTGCAGCTCTATTCCATTTTTGCACACAAACAATATTCCATCCTCCTGATTTTTGAGGTAAACACATATCCTTCCGAGAAGCTCCTGTTCCTCCTGTCCATAAGAAGGTTTTGCAAGCACTCTGAATAATTCTTTTTCTATGTTAGTTGCTTCCGGCGAAGTTCCCTATTTATGTTTTGTCCTGCTGTGAGCGCGAGCCCCGAGTCAGGGGGTTAAATCACATATAAAAGGAAAAGAAGGATTGTGAATATCATCTCAGGAATACCCGGTAAAGTAGCTCCTTAGTTGAAAGACGTAAATCCGATCATGAGCAGAAAGTGGCTGCATCACTTTCTTGGGGATTAAAAAATATCTGGCTCCAATAAATTTGCACTCCTAGTAGCACAGATTTGATTAATTGCAATCGGCCAGCATAGGTGAGGAGTTTTGCTGTCCAACTCTCAATTCTAGCTAACACCTTCATTGTTTCACTATTTCAACAACAAAATTCACTTTATACTTTTCTATTTTATTTTTTACCCTATTATGTGAAATAAAACTAAACACACCTTCTATTACTAATTTATTTCTCTTAAATATTCGTATCCAAAAGAAACGATCCAATGAATAACAAGTCGGATGGATTATAAGTTTGCAACAAGCAAGAATCATTCATTACCTTTCAATACTAATTTATTCCGATACAATATTACGGTCAACCGCACGATGCATATTTAAAATTTTTCTTACATTATATCTAACATAAAATTAATGCTAAAAAAAAAAACATAAAATTAAGGATCATCAAGTTGCCCGATTAATTTGGGGTTCTTTTCCAAGTGGATAAATAAGAAATGGTGAAAACGTGGATAGCATAATTTATTCTTGGGGTGTCTATTTTTAGTATTTTTCTCTCTCATGGAATCATTCTCCTTAATTTTAAATTAAAAATTAATTTAAATTAGTAAGGACAACGATGTGGACTTGGTAATTATCAGTATATATATTATCCATTTCTTCAAGTCATAATCAGTGAATACAGTTGTATTTAGAATCTTGGATTTCTATTTCATGGCCAAGATCAACATAATACTATAATTGTCCATTTTTTATTTTGAGGGTTGCGCAATACTACTATAATTGTCCTTTGAGAACCCTAAAAGGCAATTATTTAATTCCAACAATATTAATTTTGTATTTATGTCGACATCCTTCTTCTAGCCCGAGTTGAGATTATCATGGGCTTAATTTATTTATATGAAAATGTAATATAATACTCGTTATGTGCGTTCATATTGACATGTTACTGTTCGACACATAAATTAAAAATAAGGGTTAAAAAATAAAAAAGTGGGTAAGTCACATCATTTTTAAGAATTTTTAAAGGGTCAAACTTTTCTTTATTTAAAACATGACAATATGAATGTGACACATACGTAAGGAAATAACGACAATATGAACGAAATAGATGAATGTTTTCCCTTTTTAATATCGTGAGACCACGGAATCACTATCTTACATACATATACTCCCTCCGTCCCACTCCAGTTATCATACTTTCTATTTAAGTTGTCTCATTCCAATTGTCCTACTTCCTTTTCTGGAAATAATTAGTTTGGTTAATTACATTCACTTTACAACTTTCAACCTACTTTTCTCCTCATTTTATGTGTCATTCACTATTCTCCTTCTCTCTCTATTCACTTTATTCCATTTTATTTCATTATTCACTCTCTCTCTACCTACTTTATTTCACTTTAATAACTCCACTAAACATACTTTCTATCCTTAATTATTTTCTTCTTAATTCTTGTGCCAAAAAAAATTAGGACAATTGAAGTGGGTCGGAGGGTGTAACATCAACTCACCATACTAGAAAGTCTACTCGCCGCGTCCCTAAACTATCTAGAGAGGTAGTAGTATATTTTAATTATGGCTTTTAATTTATTTAATTTTTATCATAAAAATCTTGAACCGTTCTTATATTAAAATTTTAGAATATCAGGCGTCTTATACAAAGAAAATTAATTCTTATAAATCTCTAACTTTGCTGTTTACAGACATCAGATCGATTAGCCTTATTAGTACATTGAAATGAACGCAAGACACTAGACTTATCCTACCAATAAATAAATAAATAAATTATGTGCTGTCCTGTAAAAATGTTTTTTTTTTTATATAAATTTATTGTTATAACATTTTGTAGTTATTAGACTAAAGTGAAACACCTTGTATTTTAAGTAAATTGCACAAATACCCATGTATTTTAACAAACTTAATTTGCACGAAAACTCACTCGTGAAAATTAATTCGTTGCAGTTTGCTAAAACACTAATAAAACAGTTTGCTAAAACACTAAAATTTTATGTGATTGAAATAAATTACTACGATCTTTCACAATTGCACAAAATACCCTTGTATTTTAAGTAAATTGCACAAACACCATGCATTTTAACAAACTTAATTTGCATGAAAACTCATTCGTGAAAATTAATTCATTGCAGTTTGCTAAAACACGAGTATTTTATGTGATTGAAATAAATTACTACGATCTTTCATAATTGCACAAAATACCCTTGTATTTTAAGTAAATTGCACAAACACCCATGTATTTTAACAAACTTAATTTGCACGAAAACTCATTCGTGAAAATTAATTCGTTGCAGTTTGCTAAAACGCGAGTATTTTATGTGATTGAAATAAATTACTATGATCTTTCACAATTTACTCATAAAGTCGTAATTATCCTAAACTTTGATTAAGACATCTTTAAATGTCGTCGCTCGAGTCTTCACGTACAAAATTGATAACTTATTTATTTCCTACGCGTTAATTAAACTCAAATTAATTAGCATAATCTTAATCTTAAGCAATAAAAGATAGTAAAATATAATCTACTACAACTTCAAGGTTTAGGAGTGTTAGACTTTTGTTCTAAAATGATATTTTATTTAAAAGACATAAATAGATATATATGTACATGTCACGTCGCAAGCACTAAATATAGACTATGAATCTAAGATCCATTCTTGCAATCTTTAAAAATTGGATACCAAACTTGTGAACACGTAAATGTCATATTTTATTTTATTTATATTATAAACCTACCCTTTCTTTTCTTGATGGTGCATTTAAATTTTATCAAGATTTTTGCTTTGAGTAGTTGCAGATTTTGGAACTTATTCCATTATCCTCATTTGCTAAAAGTGAAATCACTTTGATGCTATTTTTGCCTTCCTATTTAGGTTTACATATATGTATATGTGCATGATTAGAGAGAGAGAGAGAGAGAGAGAGAGAGAGAGAGAGAGAGAGAGAGAGAGAGAGAGGGGGAGGTTTGATGAGGAATTATAATATGTCTTGATAGAAAAGACAAATTGGCATTAGATTATTCATGCACTAAGTGTTACATATTTGTTTGTTTCACACTTTGTCTTTGGTTTTGTCAAAACTTCATTGTTCAATCATATCCAATTAGGGAACACTATAAAACTCCTTTGAAATATTCACATCTGCATTACAAGACTAACACTTCCTTCCAAAACAAGAAAAGGAAACAAACACCAAAAGAGTCCAAAACAAAGAGGGGGAAAATTCATGAATCATGATCCAATCAACCATCGATCACCACGTGTTCGTTGCAGGCTCGTATTTCGACAAGATTCTCCTAAGCTCCTCTTAAAAAGATCAAACACAATCAAGATAGTTTGATGCTCAATGGTAGGAGGATTGCAGCATAGTTATGGTTATCCTTTCGACCTTCCCGACTTCCCTCAAACCTCCGGTGCAGGACCGGAGGCTGCAGAATTATTTAACCCGTTCGAATTAGGACAAAATGGCTCCATCTTGCAGCAGCAGAATCCGTACACGTGCCCTAGAGTCGGATCATCTGCTGCTGCTTTCTACGCGACTGAGGCCTACATGGGCCTATCGCGGTATGATCTTCAAGAAACCAACAACAATTATGATCAACACGAACAACCATCATACCGGCACCCTCAAATGCCACGAAATCAGTTCATTAGGCCTAATATCATCTCACACATGAATGATTATCATCCATTCAGCAGGCTTTCGGAGAATGAACACCTCTTGATCCTCAAAGAAGAGCTACTAGGTGATGTTGATGACACGAACATGATAAGCCCGTCTCCTCCATTAGTTCCTAATCAAGATCTTCGTGTAAGTTTTTCAAGAAAACCACCATCATCAATTAGTACTTTCCATCTCTCTAACTCTCTCTCTGTCTCTCTGCAGGCCTCACAATATGTTGGCAACATGAATCAGTTTGAACAGCAACCAGCAGCTGCATATAATGTTTCAACTACATCAGGTAATAACCCGGGATCCCAAAACGGAGTTTCATCGAGCAAGACGAGGATTAGGTGGACTCAAGAACTACATGATCGATTTGTTGATCGTGTGAATCGACTCGGTGGCCCCGACAGTAAGCGATCTCCGATGCAAGCTAGCCTCTCTTTCTTTGATTCAAGATCATTAATTGTATACTCATCATTCTCTCTCTCTCTCTCTCTAGAGGCAAGGCCTAAGGCAATACTGCAGCTGATGGATACAGAGGGACTCACCATATTTCATATCAAAAGCCATCTGCAGGTGATCTGCATATTAATTATTCAATTACTTTACTTCTTTCTTGATTAATTCTTAATAAAAAAGGCTTCATTTTTTTGTTATTTTGTTTCCCTTTTGTAGAAATTCAGGAATGTGAAGTATGTGCCAGAATCAGTTGAAGTTGAAGGTACGTACACTTATCCTTGTACTCATATCTTATTAATTACTACAAATTTAAGAAATCTGTTTTTTGTCCAAATTAATTTGTGCATATATATATAAATTTAGTTTCTTGTTACTGCAGGAAGATCAGACAAGAGGAGTAATGCAAACAAATTAATCAACATGGAAACGTAAGATTACTAACTACTCTTTTCATTTGCTAAGTTTCTTTAATTCAAACCATTAATTTTACATGTTTTTTTTTAGACTATTAATTTACATGTTACATAAATTGTTTTTGCAGTGGTTTGCAGATCAAAGAGGCGCTGCAGTTGCAACTCGACGTTCAAATGCGCCTACATGAGCAGCTAGAGGTCTCTCTCTCTCTCTCTCTCTCTCTCTCTCTCTCTCTCTCTCTCTCTCATGCAACATGCATTGAGGTTGCTGATGAAATTCATTAATTTTGATTCCATTGTAGATACAAAGAAAGCTGCAGCTTAGCATCGAAGAGCAAGGCAAGAAGCTGAAGATGATGCTGGATCAACAGCAGAAAACTGCACAAAATCTGATGGAATCCACAAACTCAAACACCAAATCTACACTTGATCAAGAAGAAGAAGATGAAGATCAAGAAGAGGTTGATGAAAATTGTTTTCCAATAAAGATAGACTAGATGTCGATTTTTCCATTACACCATTTACAATATTCTTGCAATGAGTTGATTAAGGTCAACTGTTACGTTGATAGAATGCACTTCACTTGTTATTA
Organism: Schizonepeta tenuifolia; assembly: GCA_029490685.1. Lineage (NCBI taxonomy): Eukaryota > Viridiplantae > Streptophyta > Magnoliopsida > Lamiales > Lamiaceae > Schizonepeta > Schizonepeta tenuifolia. Next base: position 91,278,101 of record CM055957.1, on the reverse strand, counting down.
CATAGTCGAATAACCTTAATGTGAATGAAACCTTTATTTAAAATAAACTAGTGCATAGCCTGTCAAAAATCGACAGGTAATTATTATTTAATAATAATAATAATAAGATTTTATATGTGATGATAGTATAATTAAGACGGTATTGTTTGTTAATATTTTATAAGTAATACCCGTTAAAAAAACAATTTAGTCCTTAGAGGCGGTGATTTAGATGTAATATTAAATACTTGTACTAATCTTTATATATATAGAAAAAGATGTAATTTGGGAATTTTTATTATTAGTAGCATTTTATTATGGAAATTAATATTTAATAAATAAATAAAATGAGAATTTAGATAAATAGGAATGGAGGAATATGAAGGGTGCCACATGGGAGAGAGGCAAGATATAATCGTTTTCGTTTATATAGTAGATAGACATATAGATAGATAGATAGATTGATAGTAGATAGATAAATGACATGAAATTAATTAAAACATCATTTGAGTGGGATTTATCAACAATAGATCGTGGATACAATTAAAAGAATTAAAATGTCTAAAGCTAATAAATGCTTTGAATCAAAGTTCTTCATATTAGTTTCATTTTCTGAAAATCTTAATATTAAAAAAATATTAAAATCAAAACCATTACACATTTGCAATATTCTTGCAATGAGTTAATTAAGGTCAAATGTTCTTCCTAGAATGCTCTTCACTTATTACATAGTCCAATAACCTCAAAGGACTAAATAAACAACGGAATTTTTCCGTAGCAAATCCATCGGGACGTAAAAATGGCGACGGACTCAAAGACACCATGACGGATTTTTCCGTCGCCAAATCTCTGTTTTTTTTAGTGGTGAGGCTTTTTTTTTCTTGATGATGTTTTTAATTTTTAGCTAGATTTTTGCACTGAGTAGTTGCAGAAAGTGCAGCTTTTGGAACTTATTCTATTATCCTCATTTGTTAAAAGTGAAATCATCTACATCTAGAGATAGAGAGAGAGAGAGGGTTAATGAGGAATTCTAACATGTCTTGATAGAAAAGACAAAATGGCATTAGATTATTCATGCATTTTTTTTTTTGGAACAAAGATTAGTCATGCATTAAGTGATATAAATATCAATTTTTGTTTGTTTTTGCACATTGTGTCTTTGGTTTTGTCAAAACACCATTGTTCAATCCTATCCAATTAAACTATATAACTCTCTTGAAATTTCCACAAGAGGCTTCATTTTCTGTTATGTCTTTCCCTTTTGTAGAAATTCACAATTGTGAAGTATGTGCAAGAATCAGATGAAGTTGAATTACTACTATTTACAGCTTGTGATAATGATTTTCCAAATTTAATTAAGAATATCTGTTTTGTCCAAATTTGTGCATGTATAAATTTAGTTTCTTGTTACTGCAGAAAGATCAAACAAGAGGAATAGTGCAAACAAATTAGTAATTAACATGGAAAAGTAAGATTAATTACTACCCTTTTCTTTTGCTAAGTTGCTCCATAATTAAATTCAAATCATTAATTAACATGTTACATAAATTGTTTTTGCAGTAGTTTGCAGATCAAAGAAGCGCTGCAGCTGCAACTAGACATCCAGATGCGTCTCCACGAGCAACTAGAGGTCTCTCTCTCTCTCTCTCTCTCTCTCTCTCTCTCTCTCTCTCTCTCCCCACATGCAACATGCATTGAGGTTGATGATTAATTTAATAATTTTCATTCCATTGAAGATTCAAAGAAGACTACAGATCTCTCTCTCTCTCTCTCCCCTAACATGCAACATGCATTGAGGTTGATGATTAATTTTCATTCCATTGTAGATTCAAAGAAGACTACAGATTAGCACCGAACAGCTGAAAACTGCAGAAAATCTCATGGAATCCACAAACTCAAGCACCAAATCTACACATGAAGAAGAAGATGAAGATCAAGAGGTTGTTAAAAATTGATTTCCATTAATCAAGATAAACTAGTTGTCTTGTATCCAAAAAGCTTACATTTTCCATTAGCCAATTTGCAATGTTCTTGCAATGAGTTAACTGAGGTCAAATGTTTTTCACTTTACTTTTTAATTTATTACATATATAAGTTGAATAATCTCAATGTAAATTCATCATTTACCTTTAACTTCAATCAACTAAGTAGATACATTAGAAGAAAACGAATTATTTAATTTCTCAAGAAATCATGCTAATAAATGTTACAACTCCATTAGAATTAGGCCCGACAAAATTTCGTGCTCGGACCAGGCTGACTACAAATTTACACTATATTTTTTCACTATGTGTCCGCTTTTGGGCTTTCAATGGCGCTATTTTAACAATTTTAACTTTTATAAATACAATAGTACCGATTATATGACTATAATTTAATTTCATAATATTTGTTACTCCATCAAAGTTTTAAAATTATTCTACCGATTAAAATATTAAAATCAAATTTCTATTCGCCTCAATTCGATTCTATTCGATTGGTATGATGACAATATAACCCTCAATGCCACGTCCCAAACTCAGGGAGGCCCAATTTATAAATTAATGCGACTTTGTTTTAAAGGTGTAACAAAAGCGACTTTCTGTCACGTGAGATAACGAATTTGTCACGTGATGTTTTCAGCAACAGAAAAAGGGTTTCAGTTTTCGCACTCCACCACAGGCAGCGAGCAAGGAAACACACACAACACACACTGCAATACCGTCGCTGCACTTTCTTCCACAAAAACCTTTCAATTTGGAGCTAGAGAGGAAGAGAGAGAGAGAGAGAGAGAGAGAGAGAGAGAGAGAGAGAGAGAGAGAGATAAACAGAGAGGGAGAGAGATTGAGGAAGCGGAAGAGGGGTTCAAAGAGAAGTAATAATATTGGTGTAGATTTGAAGATGGAAGATTTGAAGAAGAGGAAGCTGGATGAAATGGATAGCGGCCAAGTGCTGCCCCAATCGAATGATTCGTCCGCGAATTTAACCGCGGAAGATTTGCGCGCGCTTCTCGACCCGCTCGCTAAGCCACAGCTCGTCGATCTTCTTGCTAGAGCGTAATTCTCTAACCCTAATTCCTTTTTTGAATTATCTGGGCTTTGTGATATTTCACTTTATTCCCCTCTTTTCATGATTGTAATAGTTTAGACCTTTTGTTTCTAGGGAATTTGTCAAAGTTGAGTGAATTGGGAAGTTGGAAGTTGGTAGGCAGTGATTTTAGATTAGCCTTTATTTGATACCCATAATTTCGTGCAGCTAATATGTATCTTGCTTTGATTAGAACTATAAGTAAAAATAATGCTTCTATATGATGGGTTTATCATTTATGAGCTTGCTGCAATAAATGTTTAACAGAACCACGTGATTTTGTGAAATTATGAGCTTAGAGAAGTTGATTATTATTGAAATTGGTGTTGGTATGAGTTTGCTGAGTATTCACAATTCGAGTTGGGCGAAAAGTTGCTGGCTTTTTTCTGATAAATGTTTGTATGTGTGGGATTTTGTTCTGAAACTTTCAGGGCAATGTGGTGTTGGTGTGAGGCAGAATAGTTTGTTAGTACGAGTATTAATTGTAATATCTGAGGATGGTGCTTGCGTGATTAGATGCTGTAGCAGGGAAATTAGAAACGGGAAGGTTCATAACAAAACTAGAAGTAGTGACTGGTGACTTTGATGTTTTTATTCTTTGGGGATGATGACTTTTTCCCAATATAGAAGCTTTTTGAGTAGTAAATAAAATTTATTGGTGTGTTGCTTACTTGCTTCCATTGCATTACAGAAATTTCTACCCTTTATGCACATAATTGCTTACTTGTGCTTGTGTGTGGTGTGCGAGGTGGATGCCTGTTGTGCGTCTACATATGTCTTCTTACACGGAAGGCCATTCTTGTTCATCGTGGTGGCGTGGTGTGTGGATTGACATTGTATGTGTGTGCTTGTTTGCATGTTCTGGCGTGAAGAGGGTCCCAATATCCTTCTATTGCTGAAGAAATTAAAAGTGTTGCAAGTGCTGATCCTGCCCTTCGAAAGCTTTTTGTTCGTGGTTTAGCATGGAATACTACTTCAGAAACTTTGTGTGATGTGAGTGCTTGCTGCCTGCGGGACATGCATTTTTTTTTTTTTTGGTGACTACTCCCTGTTATATGACTATTGGCTCGACTGATACATATCCAATTCAACGTGCCTTTTCTTTAATCTTGTACTTCCCATCTTGCAATGGTAGGGTGATAATGCGGACATGTTTAGCTTATTTTTGTTGCGTGAATGATTGGATGCAGGCCTTTATAGAGCATGGTGAAATCGAAGAGGGTGCTGTAATCTACGACAAAGTGACTGGAAAGTCACGCGGTTATGGTTTCGTTACTTTTAAAGATATGGAGTCTGCTCAGACAGCTCTAAAAGCACCCAGCAAAATGATTGATGTGAGTATTTTACTTCATACCTCACACGACAAAGTGAATTTTTTTTTTACTGAATATGCAAATGCATAACCAGCAACACCCCTCAGCCAGGCTTCTCCTCCAACTTTGTTTACCCATAATATATTTGCTTCAGGGTCGTATGGCTGTTTGTAACCTTGCCAGTGAAGGATTAAGCAGCAACAGCATAACACCTGATCAAGCCCAAAGGAAATTGTACGTCGGTGGTTTGTCACCTGAGACAACCAGTGAGATGCTGCTCTCCTTTTTCACTAGGCACGGCGAGATTGAAGAGGGCTCCGTTGCTTATGACAAGGACACAAACAAATCACGGTAGAAAGCCATGCGTACTCATTCTCTTCGATTTGAAAAACAACCCCTCTCGCTTCTCTTGTCTAATGGATTTGTTCTTTTTTCAAGTGGGTTCGGCTTTGTTACTTTCAAGACTGTGGAGGCAGCCAAGAGAGCTATAGATGACCCCCAAAAATTGCTTGGAGTAAGTTGATAAATACCTTTCTTGAACTCAAGTCACTAAACATAGTTAAAAGTTTTCTCTCTCATCCCTCAGTTAATATTCTTGAACTGTTATGTTAGAGATGGAGTTTGTTAAATAAATGTTCTCTCTCTCGCCAATGCAATTGCAGGGAAGAAACATCACTGTGAAGCTAGCTGATAACTACAAAGGGAAGGTTTCACAATCACAGCTACCGCCATCTGCTGCTCCAGTGCCAGTACATATGAATGCCGGAGGCCCTATGGGCTACGGTTACCCCCAACAGATGCCAACGTACCCGACTGCTTCGTATACTAGTCCACCAACAGCAGCAGCGCCTCCATACGCCGTCCATCCTCAATACCCTTACCCTCAGTATGGTGCTAATAGAGAAACTCCTCCACAAACGGCAATCGGGGGCTACCCTTACTACATGCCCAAGCAATGACCGTTTTAACCGAATTTTAGCACGGAATGCCGAGCAGCTGCACTCTGTGATTGCGTAGTTTCTCTTTCTTACTGGTAAAACAGGGTTATAGGTGGAAGAAGAAAAATGGAAACTCAAGTAGAGGAACAAACTGTGTTAAAAGATTTTGGCTATTTTGATGTCAATTAGTGATTACTGTTTCTACCAACACACTTTGTTTCTTTTTTATGTTTCTGCTTATGCATTTATTGGATGAGGAGAGAAAATGCTCCAATTAATGGTATCATATGCAATTGGTTGTTTTCACTTGCAATTTTTTCATGAACATTTGGATACAAAGCTTTTAGAGAATTTCAAAAACTTGGAAGCAAAGTTCCACAAGATATTAGTGGTTACTGGTTACTACTCTCTCCGTTTTATTCAATTTGTTTATTTACCGTTGTGCACCGAGATTAATGATGAAACGGCATCGAGATTATCAATTTGTTTACTTAGTATCTTGCACCGAAATTAAGGATAACGGTAAAACGGTACTAAAATTAAGGATAATGATAAAAAGATGTAAAGTGTGTAGGTCTCACTATTTTTATAAATATTATATCAGATGATTATGGGTATATCATTTCCATTGGAAATATTAGCCGGAGGTTAACGTTTAATTTGATGGAAATATTTACATTGAAGAATGATAGATAAAAAAAAGTGAGAAAATATTAACATTTCCATCATTTTCTTATCACATGTTTACTAGGATGGAAAAAAAAATTATCACATGATCCCCTCACCTCTTTCCCATTTTTGTGCCTTTTATCCATTTGAAAATATTTTCACATCAAAAGATAAGGATAATATTATCCAACATTAAGAAAAAAAGAGTGTAAAAGGGGTGTCTGAGGAAATTTTCTAACTGCTCGGAGAAAATTTTCCATCACACTAAACATGTGAAAATGATGGAAAATGGGTGAAATTTTTTCTTTCCACCCTTTTCCATCAAAGTAAACACACAATCATAATAAATAATTCCTTCAAAAAACAAAAACAAAATCATAATTTAAAAAAAATGTACTAGAAAATATTGAAAAATTATGTTCTACCCTTAGGTTTCTCTTTCTTCATTTGCAATTTAACTACAATGCCGCAATTGCTGCTCCGCCGCCTCTTCTTCAATCTTCTTGTCAAAGAAGTTTCTTGCGACAAAGCTACTGTGCTATCTACCCAGATCCTTTCTCTCTCTCTTACCCACAGACACATCCATGAACTGTTTGCACAGACTCAGACAGCTTCATCTTTTCAATCGCATTTCTTCATCAAAATCCAATCTTTACCCAAATGGGCCCCATCCCAATTTTCAGTGTCTCAGGTTTTCAGCTGTTGGTTTCAATATGAGTGAAGTAAGGAGAGAAGCTCAAGATGTTTTGTTAGACTATTTCCACGAAACTAGGAATCTCCCCTTCCCGGTCGCTGAGAATCTGAGCAAAAATTCCCCAACATTTCTTGATAGTTTGCTGAAAAGGGTGCTCATCAATGGCGATAATGGCGATTTTGGCCAGTTGCTAAAACGTCATCTCAGGTACCACCATGTCAATGAATTTGAGCCTTTCTTTGAGAGCATTGGTCTTAAAGAGTATGCCTCTTTTCTTCCTCGTGATATGGATTTTCTGAGTGATGATCAGTTGTTGTTGCAGAATTATTATGTTTTGTGTAACAATGGGATTGAGAGGAGTAGGATAGGAAAGATTTTTGTGGAAGCTAAGGAAGTCTTTAGTTATGATCATGGCATTTTGCAGTCAAGACTCGAATCTTTAAAGAATTTTGGGTTGCCACAGTATCTTGTTGTTGAGATTGTTGCTTTGAGTCCCCAAATTTTGAGAGGTGATGATGAATATAATCATGAACTCCATCATTTCTTCGAAAAGTTAAAGAATTTAGGGATTGGTTTAGACTGGCTTGTGCATCATAAAAAGGGATATGATTCTTGTGACTGGAAATGTATGTTTGAGGTAATGTGTTTATTAGGTGAGTTGGGATTGACAGAAGAGCAATCAAGAGATGTGATCTTGAACCACCCTCATCTTCTGCTCGAACGCTCGGGCAGTTGTACCTTGTGCTTATTTAGTGTTTTCTTGAAGTTTGGATTGACACAGAGTGGTATACAAACAGTTTTTGAGCAGTTTCCACAAGTATCTGTTGATAGCTTCATTAGAAATTTACTAAACAGCTATCAGTTTCTAGTTGGGATAAAAATGCCTTCTCATGATATAGGTAGGTTGGTTCGTATGCATCCACTGCTTCTAGGTGCTTGTCGACTCAAAAAGGCCAGTAGCTTGATCCATTTCTTGAACCGTAGTGGAAAACGGATTTGTAAGATGGTGGAGGAGGATCCTTATGTGTTGAAGAAATGGGTCCTTGGAGTGAGAGTTGATCGCCCCCCTGAGCCAAGCCGGTCTTGCAGATCAAGAATGATGAGGACGAGGTTTCTTGAAAGTCTAGGCTTTGTTGATAACTCGGAGGAAATGGATAAGGCTCTTAGGTTATTAAAGGGGAAGGGAGATGAGCTACAAGAGAGGTTTGATTGTATAGTGAAGAGTGGTTTGAGTCGAGAAGATGCAGTGGCGATGATGAAATCGGATCCAAGGGTTCTCAACATGTCTAAGGATGTAATCGAGAGGAAGATCGATGTTCTTGTTAGGGATTTGGGCTATCCGGTGTCTATATTTCTTGCTCATCCTCTACTTTTTACTCATAATGCTAGAAGGTTGAAGCTTAGACTCTCGATGCATAAATGGTTGAAAGAAGAAGGTGTAACGAAGGTAAGGTCGTGTTTGACCGTCATGAAATATACGGAGGAGTCTTTCTTGAGGCGCTTTGTGAATTCTCATCCTCAAGGGGCGCAAGTTTGGGAGAGAATGAAGAAAGAGATGGATATGTCGTCGAAGCTGCCAAGATGATGGAGGTCGCGCATGCACAATGTGTGTCGCGACCCTCCTCGTGTTGGAGAAGGGGAAGTAGATACAAGACTAGGTACCTACATTTTGAATTGCATCTTCATTTTTGGTACAATTTTTTTGTTTGTGAAGAATGCATGTAGTTTGCTTGTTGGCATCTTCTTCTTTTTGTTTTAGTGAGTAGGGCATACTCTACCTCCTTGGGATGGGGGATTAGCTTAGATTGGTGGAGCGAGTATTCTTGTGACTAAAAGATTATGGATCGAATTCTAGAAAAAAGGTCGCAAATTCGGATTCCACAAACTATTGTAGAACGAGTTTATAGTATTACATAAAGAGTTGGATTTACCTAGGGATGTCAATTTAGCCCGAAATCCACTGGTTGGCCCAAACCGAACCGAATCCGAGGAGGAATGGGGGCGAAAATTTTGAGCCCGAAAATTTTTTAGTCCGATTGAACCGAACCGATATTAGCCTGAGTCCGATAGGGTTAGTCCGAAAACCAAGTCCGATAATCGAAATTTTTCATTACTTAGTTATTACATTTCATTACTTTGTTTATAAATTCAATAATAAATTCTTTTTCTAAAATATTGTTTTGACTTTTCATTTGTAATTTGTACTCAATTAAATATATTATGACTTCAAACAATAATTAAATAAATTACCAAATTATGAAATTAATGCATTTAATATGGGCCAAACTATTTTTTGTAAGAAAATACTTTATATATTTTTGCTATAAATAAGGTTATCAAGAATATTTATTTTATCATAATTTTTTTTTATCTGATGGGCTAGTCCGAAAACCGATGGATTAAGGTTAGGATCAATAATTTGTAACCCGAAAAAAATTTAGCCCAACTAACCCAAACCGAAAGTTACTCAAGATCTATAAAATTGGCCCGAAAATCAAACGGATTAACCGATTGACCTCCTTATATTTACCGAAAACGCACCGCCGCACCGGTTCTTGTCCTCCACAAAAATGAAAACCATATATATATATAGAGAGAGAGAATCATGGTGGTGTCAAAAAGGGCTTCAATCTTAAAATGGATATGGGCCAACGATATAAAGTTTGGTATATTTCGGCCCAAAACTCCAACAACATGAAAAAAAGAGGGCCCAATAATCAGTAATGGCGCCCAGCTGCTTGACGTGTGGTCCCCATTAAATAAGGAAAAAGATTAAGACAGCCCAACAAAGCAACAGGGGCCTTTATGTAAATTCTGTCACATAAATTTCTATTTTGAAAATAAGAATACTAATGAGAAATACTTTTATTTAGGGTTCAAATATTTCAACCACCAAGCAAGGAATATTATCTGTCAGTTGATGGTCATAATGATTTCCCGCGGATAGAATAATATGGGCAATCACCAAATAAAAACAAAAATAATTAATTTTTTTCCTAGTAAATACAATAATAGTATTTACATTTTTTTCAATTATGCTTATTAAAGTGTCAGAGTAGTAGCATATTCTCCTCTTATAATTGTTTTTAAATTTGGGCCATATTTTTACCAATAAATTGATAGTAAGATTTTGTTGTTTCAATTCGTTAAAATTGTCTCTTATCCTTTTAACAATCAATCTTCCATTTTTTTCCAAATCGGATTTTCTGCTCTCGTTTCGTATTTTATTCTTCTACTTCTTTTATTGGTTGTACAATATGTGACATTGATTAAAGTTTATTCGACTCAAATAGAGTATATAATTATTTTCAAATTGTCAAATGTCCAAAATATAATGAATGAAATAAAGGATGAAACATGATAGAAAGTAGAATATTCCAGTTGAATTTTTTTCATGATGTAACATAAATATTTATTATTTAAAAGATTACTAATATTTGTGTTTGGGAGAGTATATTTGTGAAATCCGCAGCCAAATCTCCTCAATTTTTTAGCTAGAATTGTTGCTCATTTTTTATTCTTAGCGATTTCGAAATCTCTCTAACATTTGAAAATCGTCACATGCAAAAACACAAATTCAATCACACCACACACATAGTCAGAGACACACTGCACACACACACTTAGTACACGTAATCAAACTTTGTTCTTTATTTATTTAAATATCTACTACTTTAGAGTTTAGACACACAAATTTTGCAGATTTTCAAATGATTTATCATATCTTTCCAAATAATGGATTTGATATTATTCCACGACTACGCACTTTAATTCAAACAAATTATTTAAGGAATTCCCTCACAAAAAAAAAAAAAATTAACGAATTAGTTTATCTCTATAATTCCGAACACAACAAAAATTAACAAACTATCAAAATTTACAAATGAAGGACTTAATTCATAAATCCCACTCGTGAAATATATTAAGGACCCGTTTGGTATTTATATACCAATATAGCAGATATCATGTATGAGTATGAGTATCGGATATCAGGTATGAGTATCGCATTGATATTTAATATTCATGTTTAATATATTGAAGATATTGATTGATATCAGATGGAAAGAAAAGTAGAGTTATGAGTTATATGGTAGCAAAAATTGGTATTTGAAATTATTGAAAATTAGCATATGAAATATATCAAATATATCAATTTGATACTCATATACTGATATAACTGATATACCAAATACATATTATGGATATGAACCATATTAATACTCATACTTAATATACGTATATAGATATCAAACGAGCCATTAGGTAATTTAGGGGTTTTGACTACATTTACGTAACAATGAATTGTAGATACAATTCTCTCTCTCTCTCTCTCTCTCTCTCTCGTATGTGTATACATCTCAAGTAAAAAACTGTTAAACTAGATAACAATTTGACTCTGTCTAAGGTGTGACCACACAGGAGAGACATAATAAAAGATAGCCTTTCAATTTTATCTTTTATTTAAATTGCCCTAATCTTTTTTTCTCTTCCTTTTTTATTTTTATTTTTATTTTTATTTTTATTTTTATTTTTGCTGGTTTCTTGTCTTGAATAGTTATTATTTTACCTTCAATTATACTTTACCCTAACTTCCCAAACAGCCCATCGAAATAAATTTATATCCTCTCACCACTTCCCACTTAACTACACAATTTTTCTTCACTTCCCTTCTCTCTCTCTTAGAGTCTTCATTGGCTGGTGCCTTCAACCTCCGAAATCTGGAAAAAAAAATCCAATCTTTTTCCAATCCGAGTTCATTTGTTGAATCTTTAATCCGTTTCTTTCTGTTTGTTTGATCTGGGCTCTTCTCTCTTTCTGTTTCAGATCAAATTTTCATCTAATTCTCACTCATAGCGCACCAAGACTCCACCTTTTTTGTTTTTTTGTTTCCTTTTTACCGTTGAAGCTATTCATGCAGGTTCAAAATCTTATCTGATTATTGGGTTTTAGTTGTTTTTTTTCTTGAAAATGGTTTCTTTTATTTAGGATGCAGAAGCCAGCTTCATTTGGTATGTAACTCAGTAACTCTCTTCATTTTATTTAATTTTCTTTTGTATAAAGTAATGCTCTGATTTAAGTCTTTTCTGCCTTCTGTTTATGGTGATTTAGCATCTCTACTAATTTGTGTTGTGTACATGAATTAGATTTGTTTTAATTTACTCAAGTTTTTTGTAAGTCAAGCATCTCGATTTAGCTTAATTTTAATGGGATGTGAAGCTCGTTTTGTTGTTGCAGTATTGTTTAGTAAGTGTATATGTGTGATGTATTCTAAATCTGAACACAAGTTTAGTTGGTCTAGTTTCTTGATTTTGTTTTTTCAGTTGATGAAATAGATAAAAGATTTAGATTTGAATTTGTCTTGTGCTAGATTTGATTTGTTGCTTTTCTTCTCTACATAATTTCTTCGAAGAGGGGTGCTTTAGGAAGTCATATATTGATGTTATTTATTGCAGAACTATCATAATATTTGCTCGAAAAGCTGAAGATTTTAAAGAATGGGTAGAGGGAGAGGGAAAGGAAAGAAACATTCTGCTATTTCTGCTCGTGACGATACTGGAAGTGGTGAGGACGAGAAGCTACCCGTGAGAAGAAGAGGAAGGCCGCAGAAACCAATGAAGGACGACTTTGAGGAGGAAGACGATGTTGAGAAGATTGAGGAAGAAGACGAAGATGGTGAGGAGGCAAAAGATTTGGTCTTAAGTAAGAGCAGCAAGAATCCAGCTACTGCAGAGAACGGCAGGAAGAGGAAGAGGCCGTCGCAGGTGAAGGAAAGCGATGAATTAGTAGAGGAGGAAAATGCCGTGGGAGCCAAAACTAGTGCTACTGTCCTTATCAAGCCCGTTGGCTATAGACAACTCGGAAGCAGAAGGAAGAATAAGCCGAGACGGGCTGCTGAAGTTGGTGTCGAATGCATATAAATTTTGTATTGCATACTGAGAGCTGAAGCTTTGTCAGCTTATTGGGCAGGGCCTTCCATATTTGTTTTTGAGTTCATGTTTTTGCTAATGCCTTGGAAAAATTCTTGGAATTCATTATTTTTGTTAATGCAGAAGAGTTTAAGAAATTTTTGTGCTTGTTATTGTATTACTTTGCTAGTATACATTCTATGCAAGTATTTCCATTATATTTCGTGTTTCAATTTGAACGTCAGGTGTATTTTGGAAACAACAGAAGATAGCTCATGGACTGAGACAACGAAGAGTGAATCTTACGAGATTCAGGTAAAACTCAATGTTCTTTACTCATTTTGGAAAGAGTCAGTCTTTTCTATTGGATGTTGCTGGACTATGGTTTAGACACGTGAGTCGATGCTTATGATGATGGATAGAGTGAAGCTTTGTTTTGCTATAGTAGTTGTGAAACTTGTTTTTAGGCCAAATTTCTCAGTTTGTTAAGATGTTTAATCTTGAATAGTTTTGACATTGCATCTAGGGAGAGTGATTGTGGAACCATAACTTATCAAGTTGTAGATGCCCTTGCTTGTGCTGTCACACTTGAAGTTGAACTAGTTTTTCAGATTTGTGGAGATACTAACTGCATCTGTGGTCAATGCATGTATCTTAGGTGTTTCTTTTATCATTAAAAGTTCGATTGGACGCCTTTTGCAGCTCATGTAGATCGTTTCTTCTCTCCAAATAGCCTCGTTTGGACAAATTATATAGTAAAGGTTTCATGACCGATGTTTTGTAAAGTCGAAGATAGCCCTTCTTACATAAGTTCATGCTTGAAGCTCATGTTTGGTAAACTTTTAGTGTCGTTGGTTTGGAAGCTTTGCATTGTTGAGAGATGACACATAAAGTTTGGACACATTTTATATACGAATCCAATTTGCAGTCACACACAATCGTTCGGATGTTTGGTACGATTTGGAGGTGTCGGGCTGAGCTTGGTCCCATTATTTTAGGTGTGATCGAGTTTCGGGTATGTCAAGCCCGAAAGATTGACACTTCGGCTCATTGAGGCCTGTGAAAAGCCTAATTTTCGATTCGGTTGGAGTCAATTGGACCGAGCTATGCTTCTTTCGATATTCGAAAAAAATTGGCTCTAGATTTTATTAAGATATGTCGGATCGTGTGACTGAGAACTTCTCCATCGTGAAAAAACAAGTCCGGTGATATTCTTCATTTCATAAATTACCTGAATATTTTAACATTGAGTCGTTTATAAGTTGTCATTGTATTTGAATTTACTTGAACAACCAAATAAAGTTGTTCCCTTTTAAGTTTCTAAAATTAGTTATCAAGCTTGAATTTAAATCTCAACTTTAACAACTTTAGGTGATTATATTAACAACACTTGGGCTGTTGGATGAGTATTGTGGGCTCAATGTTTGGGCCCACAACTTTTTTCTTGTCGCTGGGCTCAGGTTTCTAATCCTACTTCAAAGTGGGTCGGGTCTTGAAATGCAAGCCCGGATGTGGGATATCACAATAAATAATTTGGGCTTGGATTTCAAATACTACTTCAAAGCGGGTTAGAGTTTAGAAATCCGAGTTAATCGGACTAAGGGGGTATATTCAATCAAGAGTACTTTTGTGGGAGTTTTAAAGAGTTTGAAAAGTCTGTGGACTTTTGAAGTTGATTGACTCCGCGTGGAGTCGTAAGGAATTTCTGATGGATGCGTGGGATTTGGACGACTCTGTTGGAGTTGAAGTCGATGGAGTCCAGTGCCGGCTGAACCTCAGCGATTGCGGCACTAAAAGCCAACCAACGCTGGCTCGCCGCCATCGCTCGACCTAGATGCCCTCTCATTCCACATTTTACCTGAGATTCAGTATTCAATCTCATTCACTTTCTATGATGGTTAATGTTAAATTTTGCTGTTTCTTACAATGTATCTTTCAGATCTGTCATCCTTGGATGCCACGAAACTCCAGTCGGGAACGTAGAGGGAGAATGTTGTGATCATGTAAATAGCAAATGCAACAAGCCCTCCAGCCCTGAAAGCACCAAAATAGTAACAATCTCAATCCAAATTATCATGCTACATGAGATGAAAATGAAGAACAATTCTTGAATAAAAGAGAAAATATCGTCACCATTGCCATTTATTTGCAGCAAAGATTGAGAAATGACCAGATTTCAAACTGTTTGATCTCATCTTTGAGGTTGCAGTCTCTATCAAAGCCACTACAAAGTATACCAAAGCTATTCTCTGCTTGCATATAGCCAAGAAATATGATTGAGGTTGCAGTCTTTATCAAAGCCACTACAAAGTATACCAAAGCTATTCTCTGCTTGCATATAGCCAAGAAATGATATATCAGACCGAGAGAAGTAAGAGTTCGATTCTTGACCTCTATTTCTATGTTGCTGCTTAGCATCAAATATGCAAAAAGGCGAAAAGCCGTCACCTGGAGAATGCCACACCATCGGATTTGCTTCATGTCGATTCCATATATCAGATCATATGGTGCATGAGAATACCCTCCTGCAATATGCAAATAGTTATATCACATATGCGTCATGGAGATTCTGGAGTGAGAAAGAGTGGAGAAGGATGTTTTGATGAGAGAGAACTAGATGATGGTGATGACGATGCCCTAGTCGAAGGGAGTGAAGAAACTGAAATGTTGTTTGAAAAAGAGCGCAATGGTGAAAACGATGAGAGAGAAATAAATGAGGAGTGGGTGGTGGAGAGAATGAGGAAATAGTTGCAGCGGATGTGGTGGAGGAGGAGGAGAAGAACGTGAGAGATGAGAGTAGTGATGATCTTTTACAGTTTTGGTTGTTACGCTTAATACAACAGAAATGCCTTTTAAATTCTAGCCGAGGCTGGGTCCCAGCCGAGGGTCGAATAGAGCCCAGCGGTGTCAGGGAAGGCACGGGCACTCGTGTTTCATGGAATCTCAAATTCTCGTGGTTGAAGGTCAGAATTCGTTCAGTACAAAAATTGCTTGAAATCAAGTTAAATTCCACCAGAGTCAACAACATTAGAAAGTCAATGGAGTTTTGAATACCACAAAATTTTTAGAGTTTAGAAAGTTGTGATTGAATACCACCAGATTTTTGAGGAGTTTGAAAAGTTTGGATTGAATACACCAAAACTTTCAAACTCCTAAAAAATCCCACATAGTCTTAATTGAATACACCCCCCTAAATTTTAATTCATCTGACATAAAGAATTAAATATTTATAATTTTTCAATATAACACCAAAAAGAAAAAAATAAAAAAAAAAACACGAATATACTCTTTCCTTAATTGAAGATCCTATGTAACGCAACCTTTGTTCACTCATATTTATCTTAAATCCTTATTATTCATATATTTTATTATTTAACTAATTTTTAATATTCTCAAAACTTCCATAATTGGATATGTAGTAATTAAAGTCTTCCCAAATTATGATTTGCATTATAAACCGTGTATATATTTTCCTTGAATAGCATTTGTATAAATGATTTCTCCTCCAAATTATTTTGTAGCTAAATTAGCAGATTTTGGGCTGTCAAGAATTTTTTCCTATTCAAACCGCCAGGATACAAAATCTAAATTTTGTAATATAAAATCTGCATGTAGCATATAAATTCTATATATATTTGCAGAAATATTCAACATGTAAGTTCAAGTGATCAATCCTCCAACTCCTGAGAAAAATTTGTACTGATTAATGATGAAGAATCTCTATATATATATACAAGCCTAGTAACAATTTGCATAACTCTGACCTCCTCGATCTATATAGTAGCCACCACGAGCCCCGCCTCGACTGGGCCCTGCAGGTGGACCACGAGGTTTTCCGTACTGATGATGACTAGGCGTGCCAGCAATGACGCAAGCGAGTATATTGCTGTGGATGCTGCAACTTCTGTCGTTTCACGATTTCTTCATTCTGTCGTTGCTGCTGTCTCCTCTTCTTTGTCTGGAATTCGTGTGATGATTCATATTTTGGCAAACTGCACAATCAAGAAACTCAGTAACTTTCCATGTCGTCGCAGTGTAGCAAAATGCAATATCAAGAACATACCTTTTCGGATCGCAAGGTAACGGATAATCCCGGAAATATTGAACATCTAAAGCATCCTTTGCTGGGATTCTCTTTGAGATATAAATAGAAGCAGAAAAGGAGAAAGGGTGAGAAACTGCTTTAATTCAGTTTATCTTTCGTATTACTATCATGTGTGCTTCGAATCCCTTGAGTCGATCACATAACAAAGTTTGTGTAGGTTTGTAGCACAAGAAAACAACTTTACTAGATGAGAAAGATACCTGAGCAGGATCGAGAACGAGCATTTTCTCCAACAAATCCAGAGCGTGTCGATCAAGACTGTATAGCAGATTACCAATTAGCACACGGTAGACGGGAATAGAGCACGTATAAAAAGGACCATAGATATTTAAAATTCGGCTTCAACACTCAACTGTCTAAAGAGCTCCCGGATTCGCCTTTTCATTGGACGAGTAGGCTTAAATTTGTTATACCCAGGAATCTCGGAAACACCAGGCCACGTCAACTCATCAGGGGTTCCACAAAGCTCAAATATTTTATTCAACTGTTCGGGCTGCAATAGAGTGGATACAAGATGACATAAAGTTCATGAAACACGTGATTTACTAAACCAACGAGCAAAACTAAGATGATCGGCACCAGAGAATGTTCATAAGCAGTGATAAAGTCAAACTTAACGAGCAATATGTGTTTGGTTAAATTTTGTATGAAAATCTCTGAATATCATGAATGACTTGTGAAAGAGACTTTTTTCCCCATATTTCTTCTCCGATTTCTCAACTTCCTACGCAAATGTGTAGTATTTCCAAATAACTAGGAAAGGAGATGCCTAATTGGTGCTTACATCCTAGAAATTTAAAAGTTCTTTTATCTTCTCTTCTCAAAGAGGTAGAGAAATAACTCAGTTATACTTTTCTTAATGTCTTTACACTGACGTCAAATCTTTCTTACAATGTTCACCGATAATTCTAACCTCATTCTTTCCTTGAAAGATCGGTGTCCCATACAACAGCTCAGCAAAGATACAACCAACAGACCACATGTCAACAGCTGGACCATACTTTGTGGCTCCAAGAAGCAACTCTGGGGGTCTACAAATTAACAACATAAAAAAACGAGGTACATTTAGAGTCGTTGCTTCTACCAGAATATTGAATGTGAATAAAGAAAAGAGGATGTACCTGTACCACAATGTAATAACACGATTGGTGAGATTAACATCCATGTCTTTGGAAAACGAACGTGCAAGTCCAAAATCTGCAAGCTTCAGGTTTCCCTCATTGTCGATGAGAAGATTGGAGCCTGCAATTAGGTACTATCAAATTTCGATTGCTTACACGATAACACTAAATATAACTCATAAAACGCATCCAAACCTTTTATGTCCCTGTGTAGCACTCGATTATCATGACAGTAATGGAGACCTGTCAGTAGTTGCTTCATGTAACACTGCAAAACAAATATACAGTAAATTCTTCACTGGCAGAAGTTTATTAATGACAGAAGAGCTAATAATACAAGTCTAACGACAGCTTAAATTACTTTAATTTGTGGAACAGTAAATCTTAGTCCAGGACGAGCTGCAAGGCCAGTTAAGTCGTGATCCATGTACTCAAACACCATATAAATGCTTCCTTTGTACTTATTGTTCTCTGTATCTGTAATTAAACAAATAAAAGGTATATCATACTGATGCAACTTATCAATAACACGAAAGGAGCTCCCCATCATCGAAGTGCAGAGGGTTAGGTTATTACCTTGCTGTACCTGCTCATTGCTTTCACGGCCTATATAAAGCATCCACATCAAGTTGGAAATGAGGATGGTATATCAGGAGAAGCTCAAAGTTATAAGAAATACGCTTCCAATGATAAGGAAAAAGTACCGGGAGATGTCACTATCTCTTTCAACTTAATAACACTTTCATGCTGTAGCTTCTTTAGAATTTTTATTTCTCGGATGGCTGTGATAGGAAACTGCAGTGAAGGGCAAATTTATTACATCAGATATTTGATGAAACCAGCTATTGGCATTTACAGTGTCAAGTTTAGAATATTCTTATAAGATATGACCGAGGAGAAAAACTATACCCCTTCTTTTTCATTATCCATCCGTAACTTTTTCAAAGCGACAATCTCTCCAGTTCTCTTCTCTTTGGCCATGTATACTTGACTGGTGGAGGGAAAGGAAAGAGAGCATACACAAACAAGTAAATTAGTTGAGCAAATTTGATTTATCCGCATAATATGATCAGCATTACTAGAACAAATATAATGCTCCGACCTATTTTATGAATAAGAAACCTGTTAACTATACATGGGAAATTCGATAAACTAGTGCATACAAGATTCGAAGACATGACCTTTCGTTTTCTAAAAGACTCTAATAACATGGAGAATGAATTGACCATCATACGGCCGACAATATATCGCCTTCACTTCGAAAACAATTGAGCAACAGCAAATAACAAGTAATAGTGATAAAATACCAATCATATGATAAACAAAACCCCCATAACAAGAAGGGGAAGCAATAAAAAAGTAAAAATAAAAATAAAAAACCAAACTGACAAGGCTAACAGAGGAATATCAAAATTGAATAGCTGCAGCCAACAATTCTCTCCAGCACAGAATTCCAACACCTTGTTACTAAAATTAAAAACAGTAAAAATTGAAGAAAGTAGACACATAGAGATGGTAATTGAACGCCTACACATATTTACACCAACCCTAGCCAAAAATACACATACTATTTCAAATAAATAACAGAAGATTTTAATTAATCAACACCAAAATATTAAATTTCAGGAAAGAGAAGTATTCAATTGAACGAAAACGTAGGAAAAAGGGGGAAATTTTGCCTCACCCGTAAGTCCCTTCCCCAATCTGCTCGAGTTTTTCGAAGCACTCGACGCTCCGGCATCCCCACGACGGCCGCTCCTCCACATTGCGATGATTAGCAGACGCCGCCATAATCTGGACCGCCGTAAAGTGAAGCGTCGGCGAAGATTTCGGCGATGAAAGTCTGATAATTGGAGTTGGAAAACGGCAATTTTTTGGTGAAAGTTAGGGGGAGGACAGCTACGGCGGCGGCGGCGACCGCGGTTCACTTTAAATATTTTATTTTTCAGAAATAGGCTTCAACCAAAAATTCATAATCTATCCTTGTGTAAAGATTTTAATGAGATAGTAATAACTTCTTTAAAATCTCTCTAGTATATATTTTACAATCCCAATTATAAAATTAATATTTAAATTTTAATTCGATAAATTAATAATTTTTATAAAATAATAATTTTTTTCGATTCCAACAGTATTAATTTATAAAAATTTTACTTGTATTTTAAGTTAATTATTTCCTAAATCCTCACGGTTTGTCTGCTCTTTGGAATTGTACGCAAATTAATAGTATCTATGTACCAATTACTACTACCTTTCAAATTTTTGCAATTTTGTTCCTTAAAAAATATTTGGTTAATGATTGGTTCATGAACTACAAATTAGTAGAGTTTTAATTCTCTTTTACACTTGCCAAGTTTAGAAAGAATAAAACGAATTAAAAATTAAGAATTAAAATTGATACGCAAAACATATACTATTATCTATTGTACATTATGATTTTACTTCTTATTTCATGCTATTAACAAAGGCAGGATGAATTTATAGAAAATAATATTGCATATATGAGACACAAAATCAAAGGTATTAGTAGAATTTATAGAATCCAAATTTCAAACTGAGGGATACAGTGCTGAAGTTGGTGTCGAATGCATATAAACTTTGTATTTGTTTTTTAGTTCATGTTTTTGCTAATGGTCTGGAAAAATTCTTGGAATTTGATATTTTTATCAATACGGAAGAGTTTAAGAATTTTTTGTGTTGGATATTGGCTGCATGCTTCGTGGGCTTGGACCGAATGAGTATAAGGCTTGCATGTTTATTATGTAAGTTAAGACGGTTTAAAACCCTAGTATATATACATGCTTGATTCTATAAATCAAGGCATGACGTCTGTGATATTTTGGGGCTGAGTGCATACACGAGAGCTGTGAGAACTAGGGTTCTAGTTTCGATCCAATTTGTGGGTAGAATAGTTGGTGAGTGATCTTGTGTTGTAATCATCTTCGTGAAGCGATAATAAAGAAGTTCTAACTCTCCCGTGGACGTAGGCAATTGCCGAACCATGTAAATCCTTGTGTTCTTTTCTTTGCATGCAAATTAGGGTTCACAATTGTTAGATTCGTTTCTCGTTTTATTGCTATTTGTTTTTACGAATTGGCGCCGTCTGTGGGAACTCAACTCACGTGATACGAATCTGCAATGGCAACAACAAGGTTTGATGCGGAGAAATTCTCCGGCAAGAACGATTTCGGTCTTTGGAGAATAAAGATGAAAGCTATGCTGATACAACAAGGTCTAGCACATGCTTTGAAGCCGGTGGTGAAATCATCGGAGAAGGATAAGGAGAAAGAGCCTGAAATAGACAACAAGTCTGTGGAGATTGCTGCGCAGAAAAGAGCTGAAGGGTGCAAAGGATTTAGTTTTCACTCTCAGCCTGGAGAGTTGTATGTGTGCAAAGGATCTACTGCAGTGATGAACGGTGTAAGAAAGAAGAAGCTATATCACTTGATAGCAGAAGTTTTACACGGTAAATCAAATGCAGTAGTGAGTGCTAATCTTGATCTTTGGCACATGAGGTTGGCCCATGTCAGTGAAGGAGGTCTTAATGAATTGAACAAGCAAGGTATAATCAAGATAGAAGGGTCAAAGAAGCTGGAATCTTGTGAAGAGTGCATCCTGGCTAAGAGTACTAAAGCTCCATACTCTGCAGGGAAGCACACTTCAACTGCACCATTGGATTATGCTCATAGTGATCTATGGTGTCCAGCCAAGTCAAGGTCTTTGGGAGGAGGTAGATGGTTTATGAGTATCATTGATGATTACTCAAGGAAGCTATGGCTGTTTGTACTCAAAGACAAAACTGAGGCTTTTGACAAGTTCAAGGAATGGTGCACTGAGGTGGAGGTGGAGAAAGGCACAACTCTGAAGTGTCTAAGAACAGACAATGGCCTTGAGTTTCTAGCTAAGAAGTTTCTTGATTATTGCAGGCATGAGGGAATGAAGAGACATAGAACGGTTCCAAACAATCCGCAGCAAAATGGAGTTGCAGAAAGGATGAATAGGACCATTTTGGACAGAGTTAGAAGCATGTTGATTAGTTCAGGTTTATCAAATGGATTTTGGGGTGAAGCTACTTCAACTGCGACTTATCTAATCAACAAAAGCCTTTTATCAGCAATTGGTTTTAAGACTCCTGATTCAAGATGGTATGCAAAGGATGCTGATTATTCTTACCTGAGAGTGTTTGGATGTATGGCATATGCTCACATCAAACAAGGAAAGTTAGAGCCAAGAGCTCTAAACTGTGTAATGTTGGGTTATTAGAAAGGAGTTAAGGGATACAGATTGTGGTGCATTGAGCCTGGAAATCAGAAGATAGTTATCAGTAGAGATGTGGTGTTTGTAGAAAATGAGATGCCATGCCTAGACAAGGGTAAGGCAAAGCTGATAAATGGCAAAACTACTGCAAATGATACTGGATTGAAGGTGGAGCTAGCACTAGTTCCAATAGTGAGTTTTAGGATAAAAAATTTTCTGATGAAGATGATGGTGATATCATTGAAGATCCAACAGAAGGTGATAATCTAAGAGATTACCAATTGGCAAGAGATAGGGAAAGTGGGACTATCAAACCTCCATCAAGATACAGTGATGCAGATGTTGTATATTTTGCATTATGTGTTGCTGAAGAATTAGAGTACTCGGAACCTAGGACTTTTAAGGAAGCCATAAGTTGCAGGGAGAGAGCAAAATGGTGGAGAGCCATGAGAGAAGAGATTGAGTCTTTGCTAAAGAATGGAACTTGGATTTTAGTGAAGAGAACTTCTCAAAAGTCAGTGGGATGTAAATAGATTTTCAAGAAGAAGATTGAAGTGGCTGAGGTGAATTGGATCAGATTCAAGGCAAGATTGGTTGCAAAAGGTTTCACACAGAAGAAATGGATAGATTTCAATGAAGTTTTCTCTCCAGTTGTGAAACATAGCTCCATAAGAATTCGGTTGGCAGTTGTAGCTCAGTTTGACTGGGAATTGCAGCAATTGGATGTCAAAACTGCTTTTCTTCATGGAGATCTTGAAGAGACCATTTATATGAACCAACATGAGGGTTTTATCAAGGCAGGAGATGAAGACAAAGTTTGCTTATTGAAGAAAAGCCTATATGGTTTAAAGCAAAGTAGCAGGCAATGGTACATGAAATTGATAATGAAATTAAGAAGATTGGATTCATCGTGTCTAAGCATGATAGCTGTGTTTATATCAAGAAGAGAGATGGTGTAGCTGTGGTATATCTTCTATTATATGTGGATGATATGTTGATAGCAGGACCTAAGCAAGAAGAGATCAACTTGATCAAACAAGAGCCGCAGATTACTTTTGAGATGAAAGACTTGGGGAATGCAAGAAGAATTTTGGGAATGGATATCATCAGAGACAGGAAAGCTATGAAGTTATGGTTGGTTCAAGGAAATTATGCTGAGAAGATAATTAGGAAATTCAGAATGCTTGACTCAAGAGAGGTTTCAACACCTTTGTCTCAGCAGTTCAAGTTATCTATAGAGCAGAGGCCTAAATCTGAGGTTGAGAAGAAGGAGATGCAGATGATTCCATACTCCATAGTAGGAAACATCATGTATATGATGGTCTGTACAAGACTTGATGTAGCTCATGCAATGAGTGTGGTGAGTAGATTTATGTCTGAACCAGAAAGAGGTCATTGGATTGCTCTTAAGTGGATTTTAAAATACTTGATGGGTGTTATGAATAGAGGCATCTTGTTCAAGGCTGTTGAAGACAGTAGAGATGATCCATTGATGGGATATTGTGATGCAGATTTTGCTTCAAATCTGGATACAAGAAAGTCACAAACAGGTTACATCTTTACTCTCTTCGGTTCAACCATAAGTTGGAAGTCAAGCTTGCAGTTTGTGGTGGCATTATCTACTACTGAGTCCGAGTACATAGCTTTGACTGAAGCAGTGAAAGAAGGGATATGGCTTAAAGGAATTGTTGCAAATTTTGGCATCAATCAAGATACAGTTGCTATCAATTGTGATAGTCAGTCATCTCTACATCTAGCAAAGCATCAAGTGTTTCATGAGCGCAGTAAACACATTGATGTGAAACTTCATTTTGTAAGAGATGAGGTGGAGAAGGGTGTGGTTCGAGTTGTCAAGATTTCTATTGAGCATAATGCTACAGATATGCTCACTAAATCATTGCCAGCTTTCAAGTTTAATCATTGCTTGGAGCTGGTGAATGTGATTTCTCATTAAGTTGAGATGTGAAGCCCTATAATGCGGCAAAGTGGAGAGAAAGATCATTTTTTGTTATCACGAGTTGAAGCATTGGCCAAGGTGGAAATTTGTTGGATATTGGCTGCATGCTTCGTGGGCTTAGACCGGA
Organism: Schizonepeta tenuifolia; assembly: GCA_029490685.1. Taxonomy (NCBI): domain Eukaryota; kingdom Viridiplantae; phylum Streptophyta; class Magnoliopsida; order Lamiales; family Lamiaceae; genus Schizonepeta; species Schizonepeta tenuifolia. The sequence continues at coordinate 91,253,969 of CM055957.1, read as the reverse complement.
TAAGTATAAGGCTTGCATGTTTATCATGTAAGTTAAGACGGTTTAAAACCCTAATATATATACATGCTTGATTCTGTAAATCAAGGCATGACGTCTGTGATATTTTGGGGCTGAGTGCATACACGAGAGCTGTGAGAACTAGGGTTCTAGTTTCGATCCAACTTGTGGGTAGAATAGTTGGTGAGTGATCTTGTGTTGGAATCATTTTCGTGAAGCGAAAATAAAGAAGTTCTAATTCTCCCATGGACATAGGCAATTGCCGAACCACGTACCTTGTGTTCTTTTCTTTGCATGCAAATTTGGGTTCATAATTGTTAGATTCGTTTCTCGTTTTATTGCTATTTGTTTTTACATTTTGTGTTTTATTTTTCGTGGAAACTCGCAACCGCTACTTACTGGGTGCTCGACCTATGAGTCCCAGACAGCTCACTCTACCATTAGGTCATCATCCTTAAGGGGACAAGTATTTCTGTTACTATTAAATAACTTAGCTAGTATACATTAGGCCAAATTTCTCAGTGTGTGAGGATGTTTAATCTTGAATAGTTTCGACTTTGCATCTAGGGAGAGTGATTGCCGAACCATAACTTATCAACTCGTAGATGCCCTTGCTCATGCTGATGCGTCTTTATCACTAGAAGTTCAATTGGACGTCTTTTGGATCTCATGTAGATCGTTTCTTCTCTCCAAATAGCCTCGTTTGGACAAATTCTGTAGTATAGGTTTCATGAACAATGTTTTGTGAAGTCGAAGATAGCCCTTCTTACATAAGTTTTATGCTTGAAGCTCATGTTTGGTTAATCTTTAGAGTCTTGGTTTGGAAGTTTTGCATTGTTGAGAGATGACACAGATAAAGTTTGGAACGGATTTCATATCTGAATCCAATTTCCATTTCACACACGATCGTTCAGATTGGTACGATTTGGAGGTGTCGTGCTGAGCTCGGTCCCATTATTTTAGGTCTGATCGAATTTTGGAATTTACTTGAACAACTAAATAAGGTTGTCCTTTTTAAGTTTCTAAAACTAGTTATCAAGCTTGAATTCAACTTTCAACTTTAGCACTGCTCAAAAAAGAAAAAGAAAAAAACTTTCAACTTTAGCAACATTAGGTGATTATATTGCTAAAGTTGAACATTAGGTGATTATATTCTTCAAAAAAACATTAGGTGATTATATTAACAACACTTGGGCATGTATCGTGGGCTTAATGTTTGGGCCGAAAACTGGGCTCAGGTTTAATTTGAATCCTACTTCAAAGTGGGTCGGGTCTGGAATCCTACTTTCATGCCGAAGCTTCTTTAGAATTTTTATTTCTCTGATGGCTGTGATTGGAAACTGCAGTAATTACATCAGCTATTGGCATTTATCCATCCGTAACTTTTTCTAAGCGACAATACCTTAGGTGTGTTTTTATCATTAGAAGTTCGATTGGACGCCTTTTGCAGCTCCGGTAGGTCGTTTCTTCTCTCCAAATAGCCTCGTTTGGACAAATGCTGTAGTATAGGTTTCATGAACGATGTTTTGTGAAGTCGAAGATAGCTCTTCTTACATAAGTTTATGCTTGAAGCTCATGTTTACTTAGGTATAGTGTCTTTGCTATGGAAGCACTGAATTGTTGATAGATGAAACAGATAAACTTTGGAACAAATATTCATATAAGAATCCATTATTTTAGGTCTGATCGAATTTCGGATAGGTCAAGCTCGAAAGATTGTGGCTAGAGATAAAAGTGAAAATCAAGATTAAAACGTTGTCTCCAAACACGACGTGTGGTGTGCGTACATCATCATGAATCGTGCTTTTGGTTTGGATATGTCGTGCCGATGGATGTGTCGCTTGAAATGGGAAGTTGGAAAACACAACGAATGATTTGCATGACAGCAGCGGTAGCGGAGGAGGAGGAGGAGCTTGTGAGCGGGGAGATGAGTGCTTAGAGGTGGAGGAGATGGTGAATTTCTATAACCATGGGATTGGGAGTGAGAATGAGGTTAAGATAGGGGAATTCGACTAACCTAATTTCGATTATTATGTCTTTCTCCCTCCCATCCAAATGTAGGACGTTTTAGGTTTCTAATTTTTTTGCTTTTTGATTGATGTTCTGAATATTATGGCCATATTACCCTTCATTTACTCATCTTACATTAATTAAATCACTAATTTTTGGACGGATTCCTAGTAATTTGTAGTGATTTGGACGACGGAAAGATAAAGGGTACTCAAAAGCAATAAACGAGAAAATAATTATTAAGCAATATGTAACATCAATATAAACAATAGCCCAAAGAATAATAAGTATTAAAATGCATCAATATTAACAATAGATCAAAAATGAAATATAAATGGCTAATTGGCTATGATAATAAGCAACAAAATAAACATAATAAGCATTTATATAATTGATAATAAGCAAATAAAAAATTAAAAAGAAAGAGAACATAATAAATACAAACAAGTAACAATCTCTCGAATTAATAATAATAAAAATATCAAATTAAACATAAATAAGCATACCTGTAACTGATAATAAGTAAATCAAAATTATAAAGAAATATCATAATAAAAGTTAATAAGCATCTCTACAATTGATAATAAGCAAATACAGTAAAAAATTATATGAAAAAAAACATCAAACGATTTCTCAGTTGATAATAAGAAAATTAATACATATAAATAAGCATTTTGCCAATACATATAATAAACATCTCTCGATTTTATTATTGCTTTTATTACACATGTAAAAGATCTTATCATAGAAAACATCAATGAAAATAGAAAATAAACATGCTTACTAATTAAATTAAGTAGTCTAGAAAGGAAAAGGAAATCAACCTAATACAAAAGTGATATACGAAAAATAAAAATAAATAAAAAATTTACGAAATCCGTAAAAAAACGTAATAAAAAAACAAGAGAGAGATGTATAATTTAATTAAATAGTCTATAACATTAAAAAGAATAGAATCCCATAAATCAAGTATCAGTTCTACTTATATTAGTAGGGTTTACTGTTGTGGCCTTTTGCTATTAAAAATGAATAAAATTAGCAGGGGATTATTTTTTTCAAATAAAACCGTTGATGAATAAAATGAAAGATATTAATAATTGTAATTTCTACTTAAGCGATAAGTTCCCATTTGATCATCCTATATTTATATATAATTAGAATCATATAAAATGGATCTTATCCTAAAAATGTGTATTAATCTCTACCATAGATTTAGGAGGAATGGTTAGTCAAGATTTGACTGGGTCAATACGTTGACTTTTTCTCGATCTTTTACGGTCAGTCGATCAGGTTATATGCACCACAAATTGTATTCATATGCTCCACACTATATAATGAGATGCATTATTAAGTGCATTGAGATGCATCCGTTTTTTTTTTTTTTTTTTTTTTTTTTTTTTTTTTTTTTTGCGGTCAGTTCATATGCACCACAACATGTATTCATATGCATAACACTATATAATGAGAAGCACCAACTAAATGCATTGAGATACACCAGATTTTCGGTTTTTTTTTTTTCTGTTTTTTTTTTCGATTTTTTTAATTTCCAGATTTATTTTTCCCCTTTTTCGGTTTATCTCTTCTTTTTTTGTTTGACGTTTCTTCTTTGGTCAAGATTCGAGTGAGGAGAGCCGAAGGCCTCGGAGTGAGACAAAAAATTCAAATTGTTGCCCGACAATTATCCTTATATTAGTAATCAGAGCGAAGGCGGAGCCGAGAAAAAAAAATCATGTGCATATCAATGCACTTAATGGTGTATCTCATTATACAGTGTGGTGCATATGAATATATGTTGTAGTGCATATAACCTGACCGTAAAAAAAAAACAGAAAAACTAAACCGAAAAAAATTAAAATAAAAAATTGGATACATCTAGTAGTGCATCTCATTATACAGTGTGGTGCATATAAATACATGTTTTGATGCATATGACCTGACAGTAAAAAAAATTGAAAAAAAAAGTCAAAGGGTTGACCAGGGTCAAATCTTGACCGTCCATCATTCATAGATGTATGGTTGAAATTAATACACATTTTTTAGGATAAGGATCATTTTCACTATAATGTACTCCCTTCGTATGCGAAATAGAGTCCCAATTGTGGCTGGACACGGGGATTAAGAAAGCTGGTAAAATTAAATAGAGTGGGGTAAAAATTAGAAAGTAGAGGTAGTGGTATTGACAAAAAGTATTAATAAAGTGTTGGGAGTGGGGTCCATCAATGACAAATGAGTGTAAATAAGGGAGATTCTTAAGGGTGTATGAGTCTATAAAGTGAAAATGAGACTCTTTTTCGCGTACAAAATAAAATGAGTAAATTGGATTCTTTTTCGCGTACGGAGGGAGTATATATATATATATATATATATATATATATATACTTACCCTTTTTGTTGTACGTAGCTTCACAACAACTTTTTAACTTTATTCCAATTACAACAATTTTAATATTATTTTTACCTTTTCTACTCACAACAAATGATACCCTTATTTCACTTATAATAAATTTAATTCCAATTCACTTTTATCACTCTTAATAAGTGAGACTTTTATTTCACTCACAATAACTTTATCAATCTTCTTAACTTCCGTGCCCAGTACATAATGAGACTCTTTTTTATGGACGGAGGAAGTGATTTTTAAGTGGAGCAACGTAGTGAGTTGTGAGGTTAAAAAAATGTATTCATACCCGTATTATCAACCTAATACACCAAAACGGGCTGTGCGGCCAATAAATCGCCAACCCCAATTGCCATTTCTAAATTTCCACAGGCATATTAAATGATGCGCGTGTACTAAATTAATAAGTGTATAAAAGTGAAGAAAACCCCCACCATACTATTGATCCATCAATAAATTCTGGTGAAACCTGGATCTACAAATCTGTTTTTCTCAATCTTCAAAAAAGAAACACCCATCGTGAGTCGATCTAGCTATCATCCTTGATGGCGGAAGCTGCAGCGTCACTCCTTGTGGAAAACGTGACGCAGCTGCTGAAGCATCAAACCAATCTCACCTCTGGGGCGGAAAATGAGCTCCAACAGCTGAACCAGGACGTCGATCGGCTCAAGGCTTTTCTTCAACATGTGAGGAAAAATCCAAAGGAGGAGAAAGGAGAGTTGAAAGATATGGAGAAACAAATAAGGGACGTTGTACACGAGGTGGAAGACAAGATAGATGATTGCTTGAGTCAGAAAGCTGCAGCAAACCAGAAGAATCCCATTCGCCGCCGTTTCTCGTCGAACAAAAAGCATGCCGAGCTGCAGAAAGTGGTGAAGTCCCTTAGGGAAACGGTGGTCAAATCAATTCTCAATAAGGTCAATGCCAACAATTCTACCGTAACTGCACCCACTGAAACCGTGCAGAAACAACCGCCGACTAGTCGGGGAAAGGTAATTAAACCTATAATTTATGGTGCAAACACATAAAAATGAAAATCAACACATATACACACACACACATGTATATATGACCATTTAACTAAGATCCCAATTCTTGCTGTTGCTTAGGTGCTCTAATTGTTAGAGATCAGGACAACTTACTTGATCAGATTTAGAAATTATGAGTTTAATTAATTACAGGAATTTGTGAGCAAACGACCAAGATAGGTTAATTAGGAGATTGTAATAAAAATTCAAGATAATACTCCCTCGCTCCACGAAATAATTCTCTACTTACTCATATTTTTTTGTCCATAAAACAACTCCCTAGTTACCTTGTTGTACAATCATACCCTCCTACTCCCTCCGTAATTGATCAAATACCCTACTTACCACAGTTCACTGTAATTGATCAAATGTCCTGTTTCACTTTATGGACTTATAATATACCCTTAAAAATACAATTATTTACACCCTTTACCATTACCTTTATCAAACCCATTTAAATTAACCTACACTAATTAACACCCTAATCCAACACTAATAGCCCAACACAAAATTAGAAAATAAAACCCAACCCATTTGTCTGATTTTTTTTTTTTGTTTGTTATTATTCAATTTCTTTGTTTTTTTTTGGTATCACGATGCAATTGAAACATTAAATGATGCAGATTTAATTTGATGCAATTTTGTGTGTCAGATTTAATTTCTGTTTTTTATGCAATTTTATTTTTTTATTTAAATGCAATTTTATTTTTTATTTAAAGACTTCTAATTCCAGATTTAATTTTAGTTTTAAGGTATTAAAAAAAATCAACAAGCACATTCTCAATTTAATTGTAAGTGACATACTAAAAAAAATCAACAAACACACTCTCAACTTTATTCAACTTTAATTACCAGCTTTCTTAAACTCCACGCAGAATAGTAATTGGGGTATTATATCAATTACGGAGGGAGTATTTACTACCATTTGTCATTTATGGTCCCACCTCACAACAACTTTATTTCTACTTTTTGATCAATACTATCATTTTTTTTGTCATTACCACTATTTTTTTATTGTCATTACCCCACCGCCCCTACATTATAACTTTTACCTCACTCAAAATAACTTTATCAACTTTCTTATTTTACGTGTCGTTCCCCAAATGGGATTTGTTTTGTGGACAGAAGAAGTGGCATTTTTGGACTTATTTACCCCTCTGCAATCACAAATTTTTACTTGTGTTAGCACCAAGTAACGGGGGGAGGACAAAATTGTCCAAAAGTGTCGGGTGCTATTATTTACTATCTTTATAATATCAAAATTCGAAAGTGCTACTTTAGAGAAATAAATATATAATTATTACAAAATCGACACGTCATAATTAGTTTGTTAGAGGACTAAATTTATCTCCATAGTAATTAAAGCACTTCCCCTTAATCTATAGTATAATTAGTTAGATAGATGTCTTGTGAGGGATCCATGTTTATTGTGAATTAGGTAATTTTCATTTTTGGAATTACCACAGTTATAGTGAATGATCAAAAAGAAAATAAAACAAATTAGACCACACTTTTTGTGAGCGGAGTGAGTAGCATATATCATTTTGATAAAAAAAAAAATTTATATAAAAAAACATAACCTTTATGTGCGTTACATATCTCATTTAGATTTTTATATTAAAAAAATAAATTTGGAATAAATTTTAGATTTTATGAATTACAACACCAACTTGGCATGTTAGTTATTTCATGAAACAATAATGTTTGATGCACTACTTCATCGGTTTGTATACTTGGCTACATCAATGTTTTTAAGTGGTGGCCCGTTTTGCGGCGCATCACAAACTATAAATATAATTGTTTCTAATCGGAGCATTACCTTTCTTTGTTTTTTTACACAGTTCCGTCTGATGAGGAAAGGGAAGGTTGTAGGTTTGAAAGATGAGGAGGAGAGGATAAGTGGGTATCTTCTGGAAGAAAATGAGGGACTTGATGTTATCTGTATAACGGGTACGAGGGGTTTGGGGAAGACAACATTGACTTCGAAGATTTATGATAGTGAAAGGATTGCCTTTTCTTTCCCAGTCCGTGTGAGGATTTATGTATCTCAAGAATTCAACAAGAGGAAAGTGATGCTCAAAATACTGAGCCACTTCACAGCCCAAGACATATCTAGCATGAGCGATGAGGAGCTATCCCAGACTGTTTTAGCATGCTTAGAGGGAGAGAAGTTCTTGCTGGTGTTTGATGATGTTTGCAGGGTGGAAGATTGGCGAGCCATACAGGAGTTTCTGCCCACGAGTAATGGAAAGGGTAAAGTCGTGATAACCAGTACGAAAGGAATTGTGGGTGCGTCTGACTGTAGGAAGACCCTGGAGCTGCGCAAGTTAAGTGAGCAAGAAAGCTGGACGCTTCTCCAACTGGAGGTGTTTGGGAATTTGAAAGATTGCCCTCGGGAGCTTGAAGCCTTCGGGCGACTTATTGCGCGCAAATGTGGTGGACTGCCCCTGCAAATAGTGGTAGTAGCAGGAATCCTTGTCTCCCACCTAACGAAGTCACTTTGGGAGAAGGTGTCTCAGAATGTGGATTTGTTTGAGCATATCAAGTGTGATAGAATTGACTTACAGTGAATTGCCGGAAGAGTTGAGAGTGTGTCTTGTGTATATGGGGGTGTTTCCTGCAGATTATGAGATCTCAACTTGGACATTAACCCGGCTGTGGATTGCAGAGGGATTCGTTCAACGTGAGGACGAAAAGAGCTTGGAGGAAAGTGCTTACCAGAATCTGGATGATCTTATCAGCAGGAATTTAGTGATAGCCAGTCGAATAAATCCTCGCGGTGAAGTGATGTTAGGAATCGGGTACTTGCTCGTGTAGATAACAATGGACAATACTTCTTTATTGATTTACTTGAACACGAACAATCTTATAAGTATTACAATGAAACTGAAGAACTAAGTTTAGAATAAACCAAAGATCGTCCGAAGTAAAACTTCTGCCCGCAAGACGAGAATACGCCCCGGTAGTGCTCACGGTAAGGCAGCTCGTCCCCAAAGGTTAAAACGATCTTGACGTCTCGGTTGTAGTAGCACCACAAACAGAACCGAGCTCCGGCGAACTGAACAAGAACGAAGACTGAACTAGTGTATGATATGCTATGAAATGCTATAGAGGAGTGCAGATTGCTTGGAATGAGTGAAAACTGCAAATGAGGATGCTCCTATATATAGCAGCTCTCGATCAAGTGAAGGGACTCGTCGCCATCAATTCAGCCATGATGGCCGGCGGTTTCAGACACCAAAGGTTGCCGGATGTGAAGAGTCTCCGACGGTTACAGCAGCCAAGAGTCTCTCTGCCGATGGGCTTCACACACTGGGCTTCCGGATTGGGCTCAACAATTAATCGAATTGGGCTTGTGTGTGTGTGTGCGCGCGTAGGCACCCATACACACCAACCCAACAAGTTATTAAGCCCATACAGACATAGCCTTAAATACTAGTCAAATCATCCACATATAACCGATGTGGGACAACTAACATTTATTATAATTAATAACATGTTAATTACTACTTCAACATCCAACCTTTAGCATACAATATCTCACTCACCAGAAATCGGTTTAGAGATATTAAATATACCACGTTCATCTACTCACGGCGTAGATTAACATCCAATAAATATTTTAATTAAATAACAAGTATTTAATCAACAATATTTATCCTCAATCATGGTTAACATTTAAACCATTTCCAACAATCCCCCACATGAGTGAGAATGCCAATGCAAAATGAATGCAAATGCAAAGTTCAGTCCTCAAGAGACAATACTGCATTTGGCTAGGTAGCTTGTGACCTTGAACCTATCCATAGTCAACATTATCGAGTATACCGGCGGCATAGTGGTTATGAAAACCTTGAACTAATCCTCCATGGTGTATACCGAGACAACAATATTGACACAATATCATCTCAATTCCGTTCGTTCTAACGTTTTGTGTCCTTTTCGGCCTTGGACACCCCTTTGGATTCATAAGTGTATCAACTGAAGCGGCCCTCACTTCACACTTATATAGGTGATTCTTATTTCCAAGTATCCTACTATACTTGACCTCTCCGAGATATCCAAGAATCATTAAAAGTCATAAGACTTAACCTCACCACTTGTAGGTAAACAAACACTCACTGTTCTCAAAGAATAGGTATGTTCGAGTGTTTAACACACGGATTCTTATAACTTCGTTGTCCCATTGAACCAAGCTCTTGGGATCCTCCAATCTGCAAGGTTGGGTATCCGCTATAATCATCCTTAAGATGTGGATTTAACACCCATTCCCTCTAACAGTTTATACATTTGATCTCGATTAATGCTCTTAGTCAGCGGATCCGCTAGATTATCTATTGACCTCACATAGTCAATTGAGATAACCCCACTCAAGATCAAATGTCTTACGGTATTATGTCGTCGACGAATATGTCGAGACTTACCGTTATAAAACATATTCTGTGCTCGTCCAATAGCAGATTGGCTATCACAATGTATCAACACAGACGACACAGGCCTCGTCCAACATGGAATATCCTCGAGGAAATTTTTAAGCCATTCGGCTTCTTCACCAGCTTTATCCAAAGCTATGAATTCAGATTCCATGGTAGACCTGGCAATACAAGTCTGTTTCTTAGACTTCTAAGATACTGCACCACCCCCAATAGTGAACACGTATCCACTCGTAGAAAACGAGTCTTTGGAGTCAGATATCCAATTAGCATCACTATACCCTTCAAGTACAGCAGACTCTCTTGAATAGTGAATCGCAAAGTTTTGAGTATATTTCAAATAACCCAGTACGCGCTCTAGGGCTCTCCAATGTTCTTTACTTGGATTAGCAGTATAACTACTCAACTTGTGAACCGAGCATGCTATATCAGGTCGGGTACAGTTTGACAAATACATCAAACTCCCAATGATCTTAGCATATTCATCTTGACCCACAGGTTCCCCCTTGTGCTCACTTAGATGAACATTCAGTTCCCAAGGAGTCTTAGCAATAGGTTTCTCATAAGCGTTGAATCTCCTCAACACTTTCTCAACATAGTGAGATTGCGACAATGCAATTCCATTGGGCGTTCTTAGAATCTTAATTCCAAGAATAACGTCAGCTAAGCCCATATCTTTCATGCTAAAATTCATACTTAGCATCCTCTTGGTTTCACCAATCACACGAGAATTACTACCCATGATTAACATGTCATCTACATAAAGACAAACGATAACATAATCGTCACCCGTTTTCTTAATATAGACACATTTGTCACTCTCCTTGATCTTGAAACCATTTGACAACATCACTTCGTCAAACTTCAAGTGCCAACGCAAAGGCGCTTGTTTCAATCCATATAAAGACCGTTGTAGTTTGCATACCATGTGCTCTTTTCCAGGTACAACAAACCCCTCCGGTTGCTTCATATAGATTTCATCATCTAACTCCCCATACAAGAATGCAGTCTTAACATCCATTTGATGAATCTCAAGATTGCGCAAAGCAGCAATAGCGAGAAGCACCCTAATAGAAGTAAGTCTCGTCACGGGCGAATAGGTATCAAAGAAATCATAACCGGCCTTTTGTCTAAAGCCTTGAACTACAAGTCTGGCCTTATATTTATCAATAGTACCGTCAGACTTGTACTTCTTCTTTAGGATCCACTTGCATCCTAATGCCTTACAGCCTGGTGGTAGTTCAACTAACACCCAAGTGTGATTAAGCATAATAGACTCAATCTCGATGTTTATAGCTTCTTTCCACAAAGCCGCATCCGAACCAGATAAGACTTCTTTTACGGATACCGGTTCACCATTTAGCATTAAAACGACGTAGTCCGGTCCATAAATTTTTGCTTTCCGTACTCTAGTACCACGTCTAGGCTCATTCACAGGCATAGACCTAAGTCGCTTTCTATTCGGTGGTCCATAAAACACCGGATTAGAACTCGATGCAACATTTTCATCTATGGGTTCAGAACTCATAGACTCATCTACAAGTTTAGAGCTCGTAGCTTCATCCTCAACTCTCTCCCTAGAGTTAGGATCAACCTTATCCTTATTAGGATAGATGTTCTCAAAGAATACAACATTCCTTGATTCCATCATCGTACCCACATGAATGTCGGGTATATCGGATTTGTGTACAACAAACCGATACGCGCTGCTGTTAAGTGCATAACCAATAAAGATACAATCTACCGTTTTAGGTCCAATTGTAACTTGTTTTGGTAAAGGCACTTCAACCTTAGCTAAACACCCCCACACTTTGAGGTATTTATACGAAGGTTTCCTCCCTTTCCAAAGTTCATAAGGAGTCACGTCCTTCCCTTTGAGTGGAATCTTGTTCAAGATATAGTTAGCTGTCAAAACAGCTTCCCCCCACATGTTCTGGGGTAATCCTGAACTAATCAACAAGGCATTCATCATCTCTTTAAGAGTACGATTCTTACGTTCAGCAACGCCATTTGATTGTGGTGAATAAGGAGCAGTCGTTTGATGGATTATACCACTTTCGTTGCATAATTCAGCAAACGGAGCAATATACTCTCCACCTCTATCACTTCGAACCATTTTGATTCGGCAACCAAGTTGATTTTCGGCTTCATTCTTGAAGTTTCTAAAAGCTTCAATAGCCTCATCTTTACTTCTTAACAAGTAAAGGTAACAATACCTTGTGCAATCGTCAATAAAGGTAATAAAATACCTTTTACCACCTCTAGTTTGCACAAACTTTAAGTCACACACATCGGTGTGAACAAGTTCTAGAGGTTTAGTGCTTCGTTCAACCGACTTAAACAGTAACTTAGCCATTTTTGCTTCAACACAAACTTCACACATGTCTTGTGTCTTAGATAAATCAATTTTTAACATGTCCATGTTCGCAAGTCTATTTATAGCATTTAGATTTACGTGACCAAGTCTACAATGCCATAAATCACAACACTCAAGCAAGTAAGCAGAAATAGTAGCTTTATTATCATTAGCAACTGCTTTAGAAGGCTTACAAGTACGAACACTTAACTTGAACATATCATCAACAATGTGACCTTTTCCAAGAGTCTTATCAAACTTACGTATGATTATAAAATCACTACGAAGATCTATATCAAACTTAGCCCTAACTAGTTTGACGCCTGACACCAAATTCTTGCGGATTGCCGGAGCATGCAGCGCATCCTTCAAAGTTATCTCTACACCGGAAGTGAATTGGAGTACAACAGTCCCAACTCCAAGAGCAGGTGAGGTACGGTCACTCGCCTCGGTGACAAAACGGTCTTGAACTTCCTTGTAGGTATAGAACAAGTCCCGGTTCATGCAGATATGAACGGTTGCACCTGTGTCAAGAAACCAAGTAACAGGATTAGGGTCCGAGACATGGTTTACCTCGGTGATCATGGCAACAAGATCGTCTTTGTCCCAAGTGTCGAAGTCCTTTTGGACATGGTTGACCTTGTTCTTTCCCTTCTTTTTCGGCAGACGGCAGTTCTTCGCCATATGTCCGGGCTTATCACAATTGTAGCACGTTCCGGTGAACTTAGTCGGAGGTGCCACTTCTTTTCCTTTGCCTTTGGCAGGATAAGGACGCTTCTTTGAAGGTCTGCCCCTACCATCGGTCAAGTTTGCCTTAGCCTCCATTGGAGCCTTGGCCTTCATGTCTTGATCACGGACTTGAGCTTCGGTTTGAAGCTTAGCCACCAACGTCTCAAGGGTCATCTCCTTTCAAATGTGTCGTGTTCATGACACGATACGTGCTTTCTGTATACATAAAGCTGAGGAAGAGAATTTATTCCGAGTGATGAAAACAACATCGCAGGGAGGAGATGCTGAGTCTCGTCGCCTGTGTGTGTATTCAGAAGGCAACACATTACTTGCTCAACTGCCAAAGACCCAACCGGTCCGTTCCTTTCTATGTTTCACTGGGTCGCCCATCCATGCAGAACCAAGTCATGAATCATCAGCTATCCCTGATGCCTTACATTTACTCAGGGTTTTGGAGTTGAGAGCCACCAAAATGGATTGGTCAATCCAAGAGATGATGGGACTATTTCACCTGAGGTATATCACTCTGTCCGTTGATGATCTCAAAAGCCTTCCAGAAACCCTTTCCCAGCTATGGAACTTACAAACTCTCCTACTTCACACAAACTCATCAAATGTCATAGTGATGAAAGCAAATATATGGAGGTTGATTCAACTCAGACATCTCAAGACAAATGCAGCAATTGTCCTGCCCCCAGACATGAAAGGTACCGGTGATGCTGGGGAAAACCTTCAAACACTGAATCGAGTGTCAGATTCTTGCACGGAGGATGTGTGCGCAAGGGCCCGCGGCCTCAAGACTTTGGGGATTCGTGGTAAACTAGCTACTACTTTCTACCGAAATTCCTGCCTAGGAAAACTCAACAGTCTTGACAAGTTGAAGCTGATAAATGACTTGTCCTATGAACAAGTTGGTTTGCAAGCCAACTTTACCCAACACAGTTTCTTCCCACCAAACCTCAAGAGGCTGACGTTGTCAAACACATTCTTTGCATGGAAGCATATGCCCATTCTGGCGAAGATCAGTAACCTGCAAGTCCTCAAATTGAAAGACAAGGCATTCCTCGGAGCCTACTGGAGTGCTTCTGAGGATTGCTGCTTTCCTAATCTTGAGTTGTTGATCATTTCAAACACAGATTTAGTGCTATGGGAGGCCTCAGCTTCTTCTTTTCCTAAACTTAGCTGTCTTCGGCTTAGGAACTGTGAGAACCTCAAGGAGATCCCACAGGCCTTGGCAAAAAGCCTCGAGGAGTTGGATGTAGATCATCTAAGAAAATCAGCAGCTGAATCTGCCAGGAGAATGGCGGAGGTGAAACAACAGGAAGAATCTGCCGAATGCGAATTCGAAGCTCCCAAATTCAAGCTCCTCATGGGTTCTACATGTTAACCTACGTAGTACGTTTTCAGGTGAGGGTACCTTGCTAATTCAAAGATTCCAACTATTTCGTGCAGATATCATCATATCGCTGCTCTATGCCTGATGCATGCATGGTTCAGACTCTTCTTCGTCTTCTTCTGCTTGCCCAAATAATGTCTGCGCTTTCATCTTGTTCGTTGCTGGATGAAATTAGCCACTGGGGTTTGTGTGTTTTCTCTTGCTTGTTTTGTTAAATAAACAAACTATATATGTTGTGGTTCTACTTTGAACAACTACTTATCGCAATTACTCTCTGCACTGCTTGGACACTAATTTTACGGACAAGCAATTAGATTTTCTTGTCTTCAGTGAAATAAGAGATTATGTGTTGTTGCACTTGCACATTGGGGATCAGAGCCACTAAAAATCTTCTTCTTAATGCAATCTTTTGAGAATCGAGTTCAGCAATATCGGTCATTTGGAGAAGTTGGCTGAGGATGCTGGAGAAGCCAAATTAGGGAACAAGGTACACATTCAATCCCTGCATCTAAACTTCGACGGTGAGATTGATGAAAGGGAGAGGTCGTCATCATCATCATCATCATCATCATCATCATCATCATCATCATCATCATTGTTGATGGACGTAATAGAAGCTCTGGAGCCCCATCGCAAGCTGGAGCAGCTTGGAATACGGTTTTATAAGGGCTCAAGACTTCCGTGTTGGATCTCATCACCCCACAACTTAGTAAAACAGATTACTCTCGTTTGTTTGACCGAGTTGTCGTCATTGCCGCCTTTGGGAAAGCTACCTTTCTTAGAACGTCTCGATATGGAAAGGCTGGATACATTGAAGTTGGTGGAGCGGGAGTTCTTGGGACTTGGGTGTTCGCTTTCTTCATCGACGTCTAATGAAGTTGTTGCATTTCCTAAACTCAAGCAACTGGAATTTGATTCATGCAACGAATGGGAAGAGTGGGAGGACATAACAGCGGAAGAAGAAGAGTCTACGGCTGTCTCCATCATGCCATGTCTCACGCAGTTGCAGATCAATTACTGTGAGGGTTTGAAGAAGCTGCCGCATCGCCTCCTGCGTAACGCATCCTCATTTTCTTTGGAATCCGTGGACATTCGCTTTTCATCGGAGCTGATAAAAAATTATGGAGGCAATTCCATACTTTGCCATGCCTTGCCGTAATAATTCCCATCTTGACAGCCTGTGATTTCTGGATTAATCAAGTGAGTGAGTTAATCAACTGACTAGCTCATTGGAAATTAGTGGTGCCAAAAATAAGTTCAGTATCAGCAACCACCATAAAATAATAGTCTTACTCTTGATCAAGAAGAATAATGGAAACTAAGACAATATAAAATAAATTAACCAACAATTGTTGTTTGAAAATATTAAAAATGAAACCGTTGATGAACACGCTCATCGAAAATACCAGCTCGAGTCGCCGATGAGCCCACCAATATGGATGCTCTTACAAGCTCAAAAGTCTATATCAACTTTGCAGTTTCACCATCACACAAATTAGAGTCGTATATATGACGAGCAAAATGATATATTCTCTTTTTTTCTTCATAAACTAACACCAGAATCTAACAACACTGGTTGACACATTATGGTTACCTTTTTTGAGTACTTGCTCATTGAAAACTCGGAGTTGGTTATCTGGGAGGCCTCAACTACTCATTTTCCGAGCCTTCGCTGGCTTGTGCTTAACAAATGTAGAAAACTCCAGAAGATTCCAAGTGAAGTAGCAGCAAACCTTGAGAAGTTGGATATTGAGAGCGTCAAGAAGTCTGCAACTCACTCTGCCAGGGAAATCGAATCGACCAAAATACGTGCAGAAGAAAATCACACAACCAATTCAAGCTCAATGTAGGTCATGATTGTGATCTATAATCAAGTAACATCCAACATATCTATCTATGATCATGCACTTTCTTCCCCCCAAAACATTGCTTTCGCTATACCTTTATTGAATGAACAAAATATACATCCTTGTTTGGTTATAAAACATATAGTTTCATTTAATGTGGTTTATTCTAGATCTTGTTTACTTTTCATACATTCCATTTCATATTCTTCATTTAATGATGTGGTTTATTGAATAGACTTTTTTAAAAAAAAAATCAAATGAATGGACTTTGTTTCTGACGCGAATTCACTAAATTCTCATCTTTATATTGAAATTATATTGGCTTTAGCTTTGTTAATTGTGACGTCAATTCACTATATTCTTATCTTTATTTTGAAAATTAATACTCCCTCCCTATCATTTCACTATACCCATTTGGTTGGGCACACATATTAAGAAAATGAGTTATTTATAATAAATTTGAGAAGATGTAACTTTGTAGGGGTATTTTTGTCACATCAAATAGGAGAGAAAAGAGAGTTAGTAGTTTTTTAGTGGCATATGTGGTAATTTATTAGTTATCGTGGGTTATTATCATATGTTGCATTTCTATTTTAGAAAATGAGCTTAATGAAATGATACATCCAAATAAGGCAAAATGTGTATAATGAAATGATATGGAGGGAGTACTATCTATATATTATATAAATGAAAATCTTGTATCTATCTATCTATTATTATATAAACAAAAATGAATATGTGGGATTCCCAAAATTTCTACATTGCTATTTATCTAAATTCTCAAATCTAAATTTTTAAATATAAAATAATATATTTTAAATGTATATTGTATCTCATATTGGTTTTTTAATAAAACTTCACATATTGAAAAGCCTATAAAAATCTAGAATCAATATATGTGTATTTTCTTATCTTTTGTACCACCAGTTTTATTTGGCTAACTTATTTATTAGTTGGCCGAATAAATAACTATATTTTTATAATTTAATTTAATTTACTTTGGCCAATTTATTAGTTGGCCGAATAAATGGTTTCAAAATAATTTGGCTAATTTATTGGCCCGAATTAGCAATTCAAACACGTGTATTAGAAGCCCAAATTAGCAATTTTGTTAATTCGGGCCAAAATTTGTCCTACGGAGTGGCAATTAACAAGTTAGTGTAGTTAAATCAAAGCCCGCGAGGAAATTGTCCTCAATTTTAACTCTGTAATAAGATACTGTCCTGTCCTGAAAAAGTCTCTAACACTTTTGTTCATGTCAGGAAGACATACAAAATGAATAGGATTGAGAATTTTTTTATTAATCTCAAAATTAATCCAAACACAAACTAAATAATCTAAATAATAGCATCCTACACTATCCTATCGAACATTAGTTATCCATCAATCAAACCACACACTCCGATATAGGATAAGTCGAATGATCAGTCATGCCACACATTTGACTATCAAACTAATATGTTAATGAAATTGACAGATTCACATATATACTGCTACAACAACATTTGATATCGTAAGAAATAATGGGACACCCATTTTAAAAAAAAATGGGATTGCCATGGCTTTCTGGATCTTTAGTTAAATCAGGCCGTGACAAAGGCAATTTCTTTTCCTGTTCCAGAATAAATAATAATACACTGTTTTTCCTTTATGGGATTTTTCCCTCCAGGATTTTATCCATAGAGGTTTTATTGAGGTGTGACTATGGGACAGTGGTATTCCACAATCTCGAGTTGTTTGATTTTTTGCGCTTTTCTTCTCTTTTCTTTTAATAAAGAGAGTTTTTATTGGGCTTTTGAATAATTGAAAGATTTTGAAGGGACACTCACTTAGAATGAAGTATCAAGTTTGATTTCTTGGAAATAATATGTCAAATGTTTAATATTTGAAGAAAGAACGCGCGCCAAAAAGAAGAATCTCATATAGATTATAAATATTTGATTTTTTTAAAATGCAATAAAAGATGAGGATTTGAGATAATTATATAATAGGCGATGAATGTAGTTAAGTAAATAAAAATAAAATAAAAAATAATATTTTGCACAAATAAGATAAATACAAACAAGGGATAAAAGGGATGCCTAGGAAATATCACTAGTAATAGATACATAG
Organism: Schizonepeta tenuifolia; assembly: GCA_029490685.1. NCBI lineage: Eukaryota > Viridiplantae > Streptophyta > Magnoliopsida > Lamiales > Lamiaceae > Schizonepeta > Schizonepeta tenuifolia. The sequence continues at coordinate 91,235,663 of CM055957.1, read as the reverse complement.
AGATAAAGCCCCCACAATGTGCAAGTGCAACAACTCATAATCTCTTATTTCACTGAAGAGACAAGAAAATCCTATTGCATTTTGGTAAAATTTCCAAGCAGTACAGAGAGTAATTGCGATAACTAGTTGTTCAACGTAGCGGGATGACAAGCAGAACATAGTTTAGTATGAAATTCATTGTACACAATAGATATATAGTTTGTTTATTTTAGAAAACAAGCAAGAGAAAACACACAAACCCCAGTGGCTAATTTCATCCAGCAACGAACAAGATGAAAGCGCAGACGTCAGAAGACGAAGAGTCTGAACCATGCATGCATCAGGCATATAGCAGCGATATGATGATATCTGCATGAGTTTTTCACTGCATCGATCAACAATATCTGTGAAATAGTTGGGGTCATGAAGGAATACAGTCATAACGCCTTACAAATGTATAGGATACGCAGCAAGGTACCTGAAAACGTATTACTTAGGTTAACATGAAGGACCCACGATGAGCTTGAATTTCGGAACTTTCCATGCCGCTTCTGCCTTCCTTTTTCCATCCGCGATCATCCTGGCAGATTCAGCTGCTGATTTTCTTAGATGATCTACATCCAATTCCTCGAGGGTTTTTGCCAAGGCCTGTGGGATCTCGATGAGGTTCTCACAGTTCCTAAGCCGAAGACAGCTAAGTTTAGGAAAAGAAGAAGCTGAGGCCTCCCAAAGTACTATATCTGTGTTTGAAATGATCAATAACTCAAGATTAGGAAAGCAGCAATCGTCAGAAGCTCTCCAGTAGGCTCCGAGGAATGCCCTGTCTTTCAATTTGAGGACTTGCAGGTTACTGAGCGTCGCCAAAATGGACATATGCTTCCATTCAAAGGATGTGTTTGATAATGTCAGCCTCTTGAGATTTGGTGGGAAGAAATTGTGTTGGGGAAAGTCGGCTTGCAAACCTCTTTCTTCGTAGGACAAGTCATTTATCAGCTTCAACTTGTCAAGACTATTCAGTTTTCCTAGGCAAGAATTTTGGTAGATGGTAGCTAGTTTCCCACGAATCCCCAAAGTCTTGAGGCCGCGGGCCCTTGCGCACACGGCCTCCGTGCAAGAATCTGGTGACACTCGATTCAGTGTTTGAAGGTTTTCCCCAGCATCACCTCCTTTCATGTCTGGGGACAGGACAATTGCTGCATTTGTCTTGAGATGTCTCAATCGAATCAACCTCCATATATTTGCTTTCATCACTATGACATTTGATGAGTTTGTGTGAAGTAAGAGAGTTTGTAAGTTCCATAGCTCGGAAAGGGTTTCTGGAAGGCTTTTGAGATCATCAACGGACAGAGTGATATACCTCAAGTGAAATAGTCCCATCATCTCTTGGATTGACCCATCCAATTTGATGGCTCTCAACTCCAAAACCCTGAGTAAATGGAAGGCATTAGGGATAGCTGATGATTGACTTAGACTTGGTTCTGCTGCATGGATCGGCGACTCAGCGAAACATAAAAAGGAACGGACACCTTGGGTCTTTGGCAGTTGAGCAAGTAATGTGTTGGCTGCTGAATAGACACACAGGCGACGAGCCTCTTGTAGCTCGGAAACTGGATGTTCAGCAACGCCTTCCCATGATCTTATCACTCGGAATAAATTCTCTTCCTGAGCTTTATGCATAAAGAAAGCACGTATCACGTCATGAACACGACACATTTTCACTTCACCACGAGGATTTATTCTACTGGCTATCACTAAATTCCTGCTGACAAGATCATCCAGATTCTGGTAAGCACTTTCCTCCAAGCTCTTTCCGCCCTTAGGTTGAACGAATCCTTCTGCAATCCACAACCGGGTTAATGTCCAAGTTGAGATCTCATAATATTCAGGAAACACCCCCATATACAGAAGACATACTCTCAACTCTTCCGGCAATTCACTGTAAGTCAATTCCATCACTCTTGATATGCTCCTCTCGGTATGCCAAAATAAATCCACATTTTCAGACACCTGCTCCCATCCGCTCATCGTTGGGTGGGAGACAAGGATTCCTGCTAGTACCTCTACTAGTAGGGGCAGTCCACCACATTTGCGGGCAATAAGTCGCCCGATGGCTTCAAGCTCCCGAGGGCAATCTTCCAAATTCCCAAACACCTCCAGCTGGAGAAGCGTCCAGCTTTCTTCCTCACTCAACAAGCGCAGCTTGTGGGTCTTACCATGAGCACTGATATGTCTTAGCTGAGTGGTTATCAAGACTTTACCCTTTCCATTACTCTTGGGCAAAAACTCCTGTCTGGCCGGCCAATCTCCCAACCCCCAAACGTCATCAAAGACCAACAAGAACTTCTCTCCCTGTAAGCATGCTACAACAGTCTCAGATAACTCCTCATCGCTCATGCTAGATATGTCTTGGGATGTGAAGTGGCTCAGTATGAAGAGCATCGCATTCCTCTTGTTGAAATCTTGAGATACCAAAATCCAGAGACGGAGTGGAAAACAAAAGGCAATCCTTTCACTATGAAAAATCTTCCAAGCCAATGTTGTCTTCCCCAAACCCGGGATACCCGTTATAGAGATAACATCAAGTCCCTCATTTTCTTCCAGAAGATATCCAATTATCCTCTCCTCCTCATCTTCCAAACCTACAACGTTCCTCTTCCTCATCACATGGCCCTGTGTAAAAAATGCTCCGATTAGAAACAATATGTGAGCGAAAATACTTGGCCAATAGTGATGCCTTTTAACCCATCCAATAAGAAGTATAATCTGTGATGCGCCGCAAAACGGATCACGTCTTAAAAACATTGATGTAGTAGCCAAGTTTACAACTGATGCAAACCGATGTAAGTAGTGCATCAATCAATATTGTATTTATATTATCAACAGCTTCCAGAAATTTTAAGAACAAAGAAGGGGGTCATTCAAGATTATGCTCAACGTAATCTCTAGATTTCAGCAGTACTTCAAGAATAGGAAACCACATTTATCGTGGCCAGAAGTAGTAGTATTAAATTGCTAAACTATACTAGAAATTTAAATAAGTAAGGACGATATTATAAATAAATAAATAATAGCACTCAGCACTTTTGAACTATCTTGTCCTCCCTTTTCTTCCCCATATTAAATTATTTAGTGACCACATAAAAAAAATTGCGGGTCACAAATAAAATGAAGTTATAACAAGTGTATTTCACACTTTTTACGTAGTGCTAACAGAAATAAAAATTTGTGACTGTAGAGGGGTATAAAAGTTCAAAAATGTTACTATTATTTTTATCTTTACAATTTCCTAATTAACCTATCTTGGTTATTTTGACCACGACGATGCGAGATTAATTAGACTCATAATATTTAAACCCGATCAATTAAGTTGTACGATGCTCATAATATTTAAATCCGATCAATTAAGTTGTCCTCTCTAACAATAGATCACCTGAACAACAACAAGAATTGGAATCTTGCCCAAACACCAGCCCAAAGCACCAAGTCCAAGTCACAGACTCGAGCCCGCCCGTCCGGACGGCGGCGGCGGCGCCGCGCGTGTTAGTTAATAACCGATGTGGAACAACTAACATTTATTATAATTAATAACATGTTAGTTGCTACTTCACCATCCAACCTTTAGCATACAATATCTCACTCACCGGAAATCGGTTTAGAGATATTAAATATACCAAACATCCAATAAATATTTTAATCAAATAATAAATATTTAATTAACAATATTTATCCTCAAATTAATGGTTAATACTAAACCATTTCCAATAAAATGGTGTCATATATATATATATATATATATATATATACATGTGTGTGTATGTGTGTGTTGATTTTCTTTTTTTTTTTTTTTTTTTTTTGTGTTTGCACCATAAATTAGATAAAATATATGGTTTATTTACCTTTCCCCGACTAGTCCGCGGCTGTTCCTTCACGGTTGCGGTGGGTGCATCATCAAAAGCTACGGTAGATTTGTAGACGTTGACCCTATTGAGAGTTGGTTTGACCATCGTTTCCCTAAGGGACTTCACCACTTTCGGCAGCTCGGCATGCTTTTTGTTCATGAGACGGCCGCGAATGAAATTCTTCTGGTTTGCTGCAGCTTTCTGGCTCAAGCAAGCATCTATGGTGTCTTCCACCTCGTATACAACGTCCCTTATTTGTTTCTCCATATCTTTCAACTCTCCTTTCTCCTCCTTTGGATTTTTCCTCACATGTTGAAGAAAAGCCTTGAGCAGATCGACGTCGTTGTTCAGCAGTTGGAGCTCCTTTTCCGCCCCAGAGGTGAGATTTTTTTTATGCTTCAGCAGCTGCGTCACGTTTTCCGCAAGGAATGACGCTGCAGCTTCCGCCATCTAGGATGATAGCTAGATCCACTGATGGTGTGTTTTTTTTTTTTTTTGGAAGATTGATAAAAACAGATTTGTAGATGCAAGTTTCACCGGAATTATTGATGGATCAATATTATGGTGGAGTCAATCCGTTCTTTACTGTTTAAACACTTATTAATTTATCTTATAAAAAAACACTTATTAATTTAGTACACGCGTATAAAGTTATTGGAACCACTTTATTTAGATGTGAGTGGATGGGGTGGTGTTTTTTTAATTCAATGTGGACGGCATTTATTTTTAATTAAGACCCTAATTTATTGTTTTCTTATTTAGATGTAAACAAGATGTGTGAGACGAATGGAGTATAAATTTATACCTCATTTTATTATCAATCCATCACTCCAAGTGAAAACACAACCAAATTACATAAGTCAAACTATTATTACAGGAGTTGGTGATCTGTCATTCAGGATTGGCTCTAATAATATATATCCTAACAATTTTTAGTCCAAACCTTCCCCGATTAATAATAGATGATGATCTGTGAACTCACATTCACCACTTTCAACTACTAGCAAGTTATCTTATTCTTAAAAACTTCATCTCTCTCTCTCTCTCTGTCTCTGAAATCAGATGGCTAATGCAATGACGAGTTTTCTGCTGGAAACGCTGAAGGAGACGGTGACAGAATACATAAATCTAAAATCTGGGGCGGGAGAGGAGTTCAAGAAGCTCAACAATGAACTGCGTGTGTTAGAGGCCTTCCTTAAGGACTCGGCCATGATGTCCGAGAAGAAGGAAGTCTTCAGAGAAATGGAGAGGCAGATAAGGGAGCTTGTTTACGACGTCCAGGATGCTATCGAAACTTGCCTAGCAAAGAAGGCTGCAGCTGAGACCAAGAATTCCTTCCTCCAAATCGTCGAAAAGATGAGCATCAACGTGGCGAAAGAAGTCAAATCCCTTAGGCTGGATAAAGTCAAGCCTATTGTAGATGAGATCAACAAGGAGTTCGGAAAAATTGAAATTGGCACACAAATGAACATGGTAATAACTCAAACACACACACACACACAACAAAACCTCTTTTGTAGTTGTAGTATTTAATTTTGTAGGCAATTCTGGTAGTGATTGAGTTTTTTTACCTTCGTTTTTATCTCTCAGTTTATATGTTAGAACCTTTAAATTTAAAACACAAATATTACTCATACATGCATACATATTGGCCACAGCTAGTTGTCTCCTTCAGCTATTTAAATTCAAATTTGGAGTGCACTAACTAAATATTGCATACTTTTAAACCTAATTACCTTCTTCTAGAATGAATTGTCATGAAAAAAATGTTATTTTAATATTTATTTATTATTTTTTTAATAATTGATATGTATAATAATAATAATAATAATAATAATAATAATAATAATAATAATAATAATAATAATAATAATAATAAAGTTCAATCCTGTAGATATGGGATAACTAATACCAGTGGGAGGGAAGAAATGGTTAAATCCCTACTTATGCGATTAGTCATTCCTTAAGGAATGACCAAACCTTATGAAAGAAATAAACTGACGTATAATTAGAAATACACCATTCCATTCCAGCATACCAGTCATCACTTAATAATAATTCATAAGTTGTACTCCCTCCATCTCCATTTAGTATGGTGCGGGGGCCGTGCATATATTTTAAGAAAAAATAGATAAATATTTGGTAGGGATATTTTAGTGGAGGAAGGGACTTATTTAGTATGTGACGTTAATTTCTTAATGAATAAGTATGAGTAAATATATTGAATTTTTAAGAGTAAAAAGGTAAAAAATATGTCATAAAAAAGAAACACCACACTTAGTTGGGACGGCTAAAAAAGGAAAGTAGTCATATCAACTCGGGACAGAGGGAGTTATTAAAAATGAATAAACTCTAATTCAAATTAAGTAATTAATTAGGCCTAATATGATTAATAAGATGTAATTAATAATTCTAATTTGAAATTAGATATATATATATATATATATATATATTTTGATATCGTGGGAACCTGCAGCCGCTACCTTCGGTGCGCACTGGGTAAACCCCCGTCCTTTGTGTAGTAACCTGCAAACCAGACAGGGCAGGTAAACCTCACTTTCCAAGTACAAGAGTGACAGACTCGACCTGAAATTAGATAATCTTAATTGAGGTTAATTATGTCTAGTTGTCCCTTATTCTCTCTATGCCCCTTAATTACAGGAGCAGTCATTGAGCCAACCGACTCCGTCAGTAAAAGTTTTTAACAATGTTGAGGAGTCTTCTTTACTGGATGAGCCGATCAAACAAGAAAAAGTTGTGGATTTGGAAGATAAAACAACCATTCTTAACTACCTAATGGAACTAAAAGAAGAGCTTGGTGTTATGGTTCCAAAAGAAGACTTTGGTGTTATCTTCATCACCGGCATGCCAGGCCTCGGGAAGACGACATTGGCAAGGACGATTTTCCACGATGCGAAGGTTGGAAAAGTATTCCCGTTGCGCATTTGGGTTCGCGTTTCTCAGAAGTTCAACAGTAGGGCTGTATTTCTCGACATTCTGAAGAGATTGAACCCCAAGCAAGCATCCGATCCTAGCGACGGAGACTTGGTCCGTGCTGTCCGTGAATGTTTGGCAAAGCAGACGTTCTTGTTAGTCATGGACGACGTTTGGGCAGTCGAAGACTGGAAGGTGATCGAGGAGATCTTGCCCACCGATAACAGAAAGGGAAAAGTCTTGGTAACAAGCCGTGAGAGAACATTAGCTGGGCAGGATGATAGGTTTAACTTGAAGACGCACGAGCTGCAGCCATTGGATTCGAAAAAGAGCTGGGAACTCCTAAAATTAAATGTATTTGGCAATCATACTGGTTGGCCCAATAAATTGGAAGACGTCGGGGAAGCTATAGCCAGTAAATGTGGTGGATCGCCATTGATAATTGGTGTGATTGCAGGAATTCTTAGAGAGAAAGGATTAACACCCCCTCTCGAAAGTGAATGGTTAAAACTTTTAAAAAGTGTGGAAGCGGTTTTGATGACGGACAAGGAGAACACCATCTTAAAAGCTGTAGAATTGAGCTACCAATGGTTGCCTCACGACTTGCGAATGTGCTTTCTGTATACGGGTCTGTTTCCCGATAATGATGAGATTCCAGCTTCAACTTTGACGCAGCTGTGGATTGCAGAAGGGTTCATACGACCAAAGAAAGGAATGACCACCGAGGAGACTGCGAACAAATTTTTGCGTGATCTTGTCAACAAGAACTTGCTAATGGTCGGGAAGATGAGCCTCCACCATGTTAAATCATGTAGCGTGCATGATAGCATACGTGAGTTCTGCAAAGCTAAAGCCGCGGAGGAGAATTTTTTCACAATAGTGAAAAAACCAGAGGAAGGAGTTTCCAAGGTACAAAAGTTCCGTCGTCTCTGTGTCCATTCTGAAGAATTCCTGTCAAAAGCACCGAAAGGGCAACCTGTTCGTTCCTTCCTCTGTTTCTTGAAACAATCTTTCAATCTGGATCCGAAACACATATCAGCATTCCCTGTCCTTAGGGTTATGAGCTGCAAGTCCATAAAATTTGAACAATTTCCAAAGGTCACAGGGCTTATTCTTCTCAAGCACATCACCCTGTCCATTGGTAATTTTAATACTCTTCCTGAGGAAATCTCCCAGCTGATATACCTACAGACTCTTATAGTCGAAACAAGTTCACATTCCATAGAAGTGAAAGCCAACATATGGAAGATGATGGAGTTGCGGTGTCTCAAGACAAAGGCAGCTATTAAATTGGATGACAAGAAATGGAAAGGTGAAGCTGGTGAAAAACTTCAAACAGTGAGCAGATTGTCACCCGAATCTTGCACACCAGCTCTCTCCGAAAGGGCATGTCAGCTCAATATATTGGGGATTCGGGGCAAATTAGCCAATCTTTTCGACACTTTCTCTTTGGAAAAGTTCAGCCATCTTGAAGAGTTAGAGCTTGTGAATGATTTAGTTCATGGATCAGCATCTAAATCTCCACTGAGTCCCCTTCCGCACTCAGATCGTTTCCCATCGCACCTCCAGAAGCTGACACTATCAAACACATACCTGCTCTGGCATAAACATATGCCTGTATTGGCGAACATCAATACCCTTGAGGTCCTAAAGTTGAAAGATAATGCATTTCATGGAATCAGGTGGGATGCTGAGGGCAATGGGTTCCGTAACCTCCAGTACTTGCTCGTTGAGAACTTGGAGTTGGTTATCTGGAAGGCCTCAACTACTCATTTTCCGAGCCTTCGCTGGCTTGTGCTTAACAAATGTAGAAAACTCCAGAAGATTCCAAGTGAAGTAGCAGCTAACCTTGAGAAGTTGGACATTGCGAGCGTCAGGAAGTCTGCAACTGAATCTGCCAGGAAAATCGAAAAAATACTTGCAGAATCAAATCACAGAAACAAATTCAGGGCTCCATTCAAGCTCAATGAAGGTCATGATTGCGACCTATAATCAAGTAACATCCATCATATCTATCTATGATCATGCAGGTACGTTTACGTACCTATCTTTTCAATTCGCACTTTGTTTTTGATATTTTTGTGAGATTGCTGTTCGTGTTATTTATATGCCAACTATTAGTAAACTGAAATACCAAACTAAATGCAAGTATCCCTGAATCTCATCGGTAACGGCTCAAATCGCTCCATGCAGATACCTGAGTTCGTTTGGCCTAACGTCTCATCTTCAGTCGATCCTAGGCTACAACTGCTTTGTTCTACTTTGAATCCTCTCTACTTTATAATTCAATAAGTCGAAGAATCGACGTTGTAACTTACGTTGTTATTGGTGTGGCTTGCTAAATTTGTGGTTAATTACATTCATTTGACTTGGTTATAAAACATATATATTTAATGTGGTTTATTAATTCTAGATCTTGTTTACGTTTCATATATTCCATTTCATATTCTTCATTTAATGACGTACGTGGTTTATTGAATAAACTTCGTTTTTTTTTTTTTTTTTTTTTCCTTTTTTGGGGTTTTTGTTTTTGTCAAATGAATAGACTTTGTTTCTAACGCGAATTCACTAAATTCTCATCTTTATACTGAAAACTATATTGTAACGTCAATTCACTATATTCTTATCATTATTATGAAAAATAATATCTACTCCCTCCATATTTATATAAATATAAATGTCCTAGTTTGACATGCACAAGAATTAAGAAAGCTGGTAAAGTGTTGAAAAATAGGGTAAAAAGTTAGAAAATAAGGGTAGTGAGATAATGACAAAAAAACAGTGGTATTGACCAAAAAGTAAGAATAAAATTGTTCGATGATAAAAAAAATAGAAATAAAATTGATGTGAGGTGGGTCTTAAATGACAAAGGGTAGTAATTCTCAAAAGTAAGGAGGGTATGATGGTAAAAAAAACATAGTAGGACTTTTATAGAAATACAGTAGAAATGAGTGAAATGAGACATTTATAAAAATACGGAGGGAGTAGTATCTATATATTATATAAACGAAAATCATCTATGTATCTTTATATATTATACAAACAGAAACGACTATGTGGGATTCCCCAAATTCTTACATTGCTATTTATTTAAATTCTCAAAATTTTAAATTTTTAAATATAAAATAATAGAATTTAAATATATATTGTATTCCACATCAGTTATTCAATGAAATTTCACATATTGAAAAGTCTATAAAAATCTAGAATCATTATGTATTTTCTCATTTTTTGCACCATCAGCTTTATTTGGCCAATTTATTTATTAGTTGGCCGAATAAATAGTTTCAAAATAATTTGGCTAATTTATTGGTTGCCGATTAAAATTTGAAATAGTCTAATAATTTTTTGTTTAATTTGATAAAAATAATTTTAATTTTGCCAATTAATTAGGTAGACGGACGAATTTTCAACAGATGAGTTCTCAACTTGGGATCCCACGCGGCACATCTCCATTCTTTATTCTTATTTATTTCAAAATTTTCATTTTATGCATTTTTCCCAAAAATTTAGAATTGTCATCCATGCATATGAATTAATTGTTGCGTTATTTGTGGTTGGTTTTTCAACTTTGCATAATTGATAATTTAGGGTCTATATAAATAATCAAATCATGTGTATTTTCTCATTCCAAAATTAATTTGTACAATCAATTTATATGATAAACCGATTGTGGATTTGAGGTCTCCCCTTAATCTTAGGTCCTTTTAATTCCTATATTTATTATACATTTAATCGAACTTTGAACACCTCTCTTTATTACATAAAGTGCTAAAACTTTTTAAAAGGATAGAGTTATTCTGGCCCCACTAACCAGATAATTCTATATATGTAACACTTATTTGCAATAATTTGATAAAATATATCACTTCAAAATACATCTTTATTTAGTTTAAAATTTATGTGTAAATTATAATATGAAATGATTTCCCGTCGAATTTTTACAGGTAATTTAACTTTGATAGGAGATGTCAACTTATGGTGCATTGTTTTTTCTTAAAAGTTTCTTAAAACAACTTATAACTTGGTTAAGAACTTGTAAGCTCTTGGCAAAATAAGTTGTTTTTCCTCATCGACAAGTGGTGTAGGTAGTTTTTGGGGGATGAATCATGCAAGTCAAAGATGATCGGATTATCTGATCAATTTGAACAACTCAAAAGCTCTCTGCCTGACACTGATGAGGATTGTGGGATTAATATTATTGGCTGCGCATTTGTTGGAGTGATGGGCGTTGGAAAAACCACTCAGCTTGCTAGGGAATTATGAAAACGAATCCAGAACTCAAAGACTTATTTTAGTGGTCGTTGCCTGAATTACCAGGAACATTCTTATTTTCGAACTTGTTGGAATGGTGGGCGTTGGCAATACCACTAATACGATTAATATCAATGACGGAGCTATTCGAGTAGCTCAAACTCCTAAATAGAGGAAAGAGAGGAAGATAAAGGCTATTCGAGTTGTCTGAACTCCATTAACAAAGCAGAAAACTTCAATTCATTTCATAGTGAAGAAGACAAAGCTTTTACATATTTATATGGCTAACACTTAAATCTAATGGGCCAGATAATATTTGGGCTTTAGCTGTGGGGGTATAACAACGACTCTTATAAAAAAGAAATAACGAGCCATTTTAATAAAAACCTGGACCTTATACATATCTGGTTGAGGAATCATCCCCTGCAGCTCCCTCTTCAAATTCATTTCCCTCAGAGAGACGCAGAGTAAATCTAACGAAAACACAAAAAATTGTAGAAAAAACGATTGTAAAGTGCAAGGGATAAATATGAATAAATGATAGAGAGGCCTTACAAACAAGGGATAAAAGGGATGGTGACTAGGAAATATATATCACTAGTAATAGATAGAAGGAAGATAGATACATAGAGCTAGATTGCATTAAGAAGAAGATTTTTAGTGGCTGATCCCCAATGTGCAAGTGCAACAACTCATAATCTCTTATTTCAGTGAAAATCTAGACACGAAAATCTTATTGCTTGTTCGTAAAATTTCCAAGCAGTGCAGAGAGTAACTAGTTGTTCGAAGTAGAACCACAACATATATAGTTTGTTTATTTAACAAAACAAGCAAGAGAAAACACACAAACCCCTCTGGCTAATTTCATCCAACAACGAACAAGATGAAAGCGCAGACGTTTATTTGGGCAAGCAGAAGAAGACGAAGAGCCTGAACCATATGCATGCATCAGGCACAGAGCAGCGATATGATGATATCTGCACGATTTGGCGGCGTTTCTTTCCGCACTGGTTATCAAGACTTACCCTTTCCATCACCTTAAAAGAAACATCCATAAAAAATTTATGTAACAACCGTTTTTAATAATTCATTAAATAAATAAATATAATAGTGTCATCTTTCCGAGATCAATTAAAAGCTTAGAAAATGCTAATAAAAATTCATAAACAATTATCATTACGTTCCAGGTTGACTTAGGCAAAATAATGACAAAATGGTTGTCAGATTTTATTTTTCGAAATGTGGTTGTTACAACTTGTTGAAACGCAAAACGATTAAAATAATTAGCATGATATTTCACATCGATAAGGTTGGAGCTGATCCAATCGATAATATTAATTCATACGACTTCTAATCAACTTGTATTATTATTTTGATGTTCTAATTATTTATTAAGATGCCAAATATAGTAATATGGTGGTAGTACGTAGTAGTTGGACAGAAATTGAAGAAGACAGTATTTTTTAAATAAATAAATATAGTATTGTCATCTTTCAAGATCAATTAAAAACTTATAAAATGCTAATAAAATTCATAAACAATTATCATCACGTTCCGGTGTATAATATTCTAAAAGAAATTGAAACTTAATTATTTTTCCAACGGATGTTAACGGATCTGTTAGCACGTGGATCAATTTGTACTATTTTTAAAACGTTAAGGGGTGGGATGTCCAAAATCAAACTTCAACAACTTATCAGCAAAACATCCAAAACTCTGGGGGGCTATCAACACCTTATCCCTTCACATAAATTATAATCTAATAAACTATGGTTTTTCAAGTACTCCTATGGCAATTTTTTTTTTTTTTGAGAATATTACTCCTATGGCAATTTTAAAATTGGATAAATGCAAAATTCATATTGCACAAAATTTAAATATTGTTTGCAAAAATTCTTCTGAGTTAAACACGTCGTCAGAAGCCCTTCCATATGATAAGACAAAACTATAGTGTCTAATATTTCAAGGAAAAACTAAGACGTACTCCCTCCGATTTATTGAAATTATCATGTTACTGTTCGACATGGAAATTAAGATAAAGATAAAAGGATAGAAAGTAAGTAGGCCCCATCACTTTTGAAGGATTTTAAAGAATTAATTTTGTTTTATTTGGAAAATGACAATATAAGTAACACACATAAATAACAAAGTAATGATAATATGAGTGGATCATAGTAAAGTGTATTATTTGGTGATATCAAGATAAAATTGGTGTATTATTAATTATCTTCCTATGTGATGCGTCCAAAAATACACATCATGAAAAGGTCAGAACACATAAATGGATGAAGAAGGATTCTTACCTGCCTGCAACTCCTCTTGTTCCAAGCAGTCAGAATCGTTGTCCCAGTTAAGGTCCTAATATAACTCTGCAAGAAAAGGAGGGTCGGGGAGTTTCCCGGCGAACCACCTCCAAAGCTTAAGTCAACGTTCTGAGTTTTTTTCGAGAGATGGATGTAACAGGAGAAAGTGAGTCTGAAGAATTGTGTGTTTGTGTGTGTTAGATTTTGTAATATATACTCGTGTTTTCGTGTGAATGAAGTTGCACAGCTGCCAATTCCTTTTTCCTTTTACTTTACATATTCTGCTATTCTATTAGCTGTGGTATGGTTGTACTTTCTGACAGTACTGCCTGAGCATTAATTAAAGCACTGTGAGTTAGTCAGGTATTCATCCAACAGAGAGCCCTGAATGAGGGACCTCAACAGGTATCTGGCTAGATGCTGATAGGAGGCCTATCAGCAGGTTTCTGGCTAAGATTCTGGGGAGGGATCTCAACTTCCTTATTAGATCAGTTCCTGGGCAAGATGTTGGACGACGACGATGTAGAGTGCTCAGGTCTCTGGAGACCTGGGTATTTTTTATCACTATCAAAGGGTGTGAAGTATAAAACGCATATTAGGAAGACTTGAAAAATAGAAAAGGAAGAGATGAGAAGACAGTTGGAACCCACCCTCCATGGAGAAAGAATAATCTCCTTGAGGTGCCAGCCCAAAGAAAGAAAGCACACTAGGATCAGACAGCAGAGAATTGAAGGGGAAGGGGTCGAGCCGTGCCTTCCGGGACAACTTTGATAACAATTGAAGAGTAACGGGAGCAATACTCGTGATAGCAGGGCAGGGATGCTTCGGGCGAAGTGTTTTCCACAAAGGATAAGCAAAAGGCCAATAACCCTGTTTAGGAGTAATGACGAAATACTTTTCCTTCCATTCTTTTCCCGCTGTACGGGGTACACATATATATTGAGCAGGACCTTTGGGCCTAGCACTGGAGTAGTAAAAGGCACCATTGGGTTTCACATCGTATACCGTTTGGAAAAGAGAAGGGGTAGGAACTCCCCCATTACCGCGAAGCAGAATAAAGAAGGTCAACAAAATTTTGACAAATGAATGGTGAAGCTGATTAGGCCACAGACCATACAAATCACAAACTTGAGTCACAAAGTCGGGAAGGGGGAACCTTAAGCCTGACTCTATCTGGTGATACCAGAACGCTACTGAAGGATATTTCTAAAAGTTGAGGGCGGTCGTGCTCTTCAGGCATACTAACGTCAAATAACTAGTCACAGTTTAACATCGACTTTACTAATGCTAATTCTGTAGAAGTTAGCAAGGATTCACCTGATATAGCATCCGGAGCCATAACGGGAGGGTCAGAAATATCCGCCGGAGGAAGTGATGAGTCTGTCTCTTTAACCCCTTGACCAGAAGAAGGTGAACCCTCGGTCAAAATAATGACCTCATCAGGGTTAGAAGGAGGTGCCGAACTGGAAGGGTTTTGAACGGCTATTCACCGGGAACGGTGAGCGCTAACTTTCTTTTTTCTAACCTGAGTGCGAGCAGATGTGTTCGACTGGGAATCTTCAGGTGAGAAAGGTGGGGGTTGGACGTCGGACTCCTGAAGCCCATGCTGATCAGAGGTAGTGTACTCCTCAGAAAGGGAAGAAGTATGCGCCATGATGAAATTACGGTGAAAAATTGAAGAAGTAGTCGAAAGTGAGAAAAGATGAAAGTGAAACCCTGGGGTAAAGGGAACAGGGGACGGTTGGATAAAGTCAAGGAAGCCGAAGAGTTTTCCCCCCAATTTTCCATTTAATAAGATAATAGCCCTCAGAGACCTGATTTAAAAGTTTGAAGTAAATAAGCTCCCACGAAGAGGGACCAGATCATTAAGGGTGATCCCCCATTGCGTTAGTCGTGAGAGGACTTCTACTCTGTATTTCTCGAAGAAAGATCCTCCGAAATGCAGAGTAGGAGGGAGTAGATGATAGTGATAAAAAATACCCAGGTCTCATGGAGACCTGAGCACTCTACATCGTCGTCGTCCAACATCTTGCCCAGGAGGTGGCTCGTCGCTGTTATATCCATCTCTCGAAAAAAACTCAGAACGCTGACTTAAGCTTCGGAGGTGGTTCGCCGGGAAACTCCCCGGCCCTCCTTTTCTTGCAGAGTTATATTAGGACCTCGACTGGGACAACGATTCTGACTGCTTGGAACAAGAGGAGTTGCAGAGGAGGTAAGAATCCTTCTTCATCCATTTATGTGTTCTGACCTTTTCATGATGTGTATTTTTGGACGCATCATCTGGCGCCGTCTGTGGGAACGGGATTTTGTTTCGGAATTTCGTTCCAAAACTCTTTTTATGTGTCCTTTCAGCAAATGTTGAATTTGAGCTTAAGCTTGAAAAGAGAAAAGTACCGAGAAACTGGGTCTAAGTATTCTAAGCGATTTGTGTCTTTGCTGGCAGAAGCTTTTGTTATGTTTAAAAGAAATGGGTCAAGTGATTTCAGAATCGCCGTATTTTAAACCTCCTTACAGATCTTGCTGTAATCTCTTGAACTTGCTTATTTTCTGTGTTTCCGTAAAAATCCTTGTTTCGTAGTGTAGTCTAAAGCTGTTGGTGGGATAAAAGGTAAATAAAATTGTCTGTTATGTGGAAGAATATTTCAAAAATGTATAATCCTGTAAATTCTCGTGATGGGAGAAACCAGAATGGGTAGAGGCATGAGGACTTCAGAGCAAGTCTCACGCAAACCTAATGGAGTTTGGGTAAGAATGTGTACGGAAAGGGGGATATGGTGCAACATATTCCTTGAAATCCTTGAAACACCCCCTTGAGACCTGATAATGGTCCTTCGAGAAGGGTAACGTAGACCTGGAAACGGTCTCTTGAGACCTGATGATGGTCCTAGTGCTGTCCTTTGACTGATAGCTGAAAATTTTGAAATGCAGAACCAAGCATGGAAAATATATCGGTCCGAGACCGAGAATCCCCACCTGAAGGAGTGGTACGTGATGATAGCTCCTCGGAAGAACGTACTAAGGAGGAGAACCAAAATGTGCTGAAAGAGGCCCCACCAAAGATAACTACGCCTCAGAAAGAGGGGGCCTCCAAATCGACCAGCCCTCAGAAGGAGGGAGATGATCAGATCCTGGACATAACATTTCAGAAAGGTTTTATGCAATATTCAGGTCTCCACGAGACCTGGATATTTTTGTCACTATCACCCACCAAACAGTATTTGGTGTAGACTTTCTTTTTCTCTCTTCTCTCGCCTTCTAGCACTTCCCCCGTTCTTAGGAAATGTAGAATAGGCATTCTCCAATCACTTCTCTCTTCTATTTCATGAACACTCTCTTCTATGCGACTGCTCGCCATTTTTAACAATGTTACTTTTTCACGTACCAGCACATTCAGAGAGCTGGCCAACCTTGTGAGGCGATCTGCCTATGTGTTGAGGTCTCGAGGTATCTGCTTCACCTCTAGATGCTGAAACTGCCTACTTAGGTCTCTGATCTGCTCCACATACCTGATCATCCTTTCTTCCTTGGTCTCGTAATTTCTTGAGACCTGTTGGACTACTAACTGGGAATCAGAGTGAATGACAACCCTCTGAGCTCCCAACTCAACTACCATCTCCAGGCCTCTGACAAACGCTTCGTATTCAGCTTCATTGTTGGAGACTCTAAACTCAAACTTCATTGCAAAACTAAGTTCACCCTGATCTGGCGTTACTATGACAATCCCAGCACCACAACCTTCAATTGTCACCGATCCATCTACAAAAACTTTCCATTCCGGCCACCGTGTGGGCTGAGTAGTTTCCTGGATGAAATCTGCCAGGGCTTGCGCTTTAACGGCCGCGCGCGGTTCAAATTCCACTTCATACTCCCCCAGCTCAACACTCCATTTCACCATTCTTCCAGAGAGATCTGGTTTGCTCAATATCTGCTTGAAGGGGAAATTAGTTCTTACTACCACTTTGTGAGGTAGGAAGTATAATCTCAACCTCCTTGCTGCTGTCATCACGGCTAGAGCAGCTCTCTCCAGCTCTGAGTATCTGTACTCAGCTCCTTGCAAAGCTTTGCTGATGTAATAAATGGGTCTCTGTATGGAACCCTCCTCCTTTATAAGGACGGCACTCAGGGAATGATCTCCAACAGATATGTATAGTTACAGGGTTTCCCCTGGAGTAGGTTTAGTCAACACAGGCAAACTTGCTAAATGAGCCTTCAACCCTTCAAATGCTTTCTGGTAGCTTTCGTTCCATTCAAATTTACTAGCCTTCTTCAACACTTTGAAGAACGGATAACTCCTCTCCGCCGAAGTAGATATGAACCGACTAAGCGCGGTGATTCTTCCATTCAGCCGATGTACCTCCCTCACATTGGTGGAAGCGGCCATTTCCAGTATAGCTCGTACCTTATCTTGATTCACTTCAATTCCTCTAGGAGTCACCATATATCCCAAGAATTTTCCTGACCCAACCCCGAATGTACACTTTGTCGGGTTCAAGCGTAGATCATACTTTTTTACAACTGTCAGGACCTCTTCTAGGTCTCTGGCATGATGTTCTGCTTTCACACTTTTTACTAAAATATCATCCACGTATACCTCCAGAATCTTCCCTATCTGATCCTCAAATATTGCATCCATCATCCTCTGATAAGTAGCTCCAGCATTCTTTAGGCCAAAAGGCATCCTCACATATGCAAACGTGCCACATACAGTTACAAAGGCTGTTTTGATTACATCTTCATGGGCCAACTGTATCTGGTGATTTCCTTGGTAAGCGTCGAGCATAGACAGCAACTCACACCCTGAAGTTGAATCAACCAACTGATCGATGCAGGGCAGTGGGTAGTGGTCTTTCGGACATGCCTTATTCAGGTCTCTAAAATCTATACACATCCGCCAGCTACCATTGCTTTTAGCTACCATTACTGCATTTGACAACCATTCAGAGTACTGAATTTTAACGATATGGCCAACATCTATTAGCCGTCTGATCTCTTCTCTGATTACCTTTTCTTTCTCCGGCCCGAATGACCTCTTTTTCTGCCTTACTGGTTTCTTTCTGGGGTCTACGTTCAGATAATGTCGAGCTACAGCTGGGTCTACCCCTTTCATGTCCTCTGGACTGAATGCAAACAAATCTGCATTCTTCCACAAGCATCGGACTATTGCCTCTCTTTGTTCTTCAGTCATCTGCTTTCCCATCTTCGTGGTAAAACCTATTTTTCCCGGAAACAGTTCTATCATCATCAAGTCTTCTTCTACTGGCTGCATTTTCGGCTCCAGGTCTTTATCCATACCTTTCACCTTTGCACTTTTGTCCTGCATTGGGCGCTCTACACCGAAGCTCCCTTCACATTTTGCTTGGCATGCTTTATAGATTTTACATAAGATTTTTTCGACACTTCTTGGTCACCTGAGACCTCACCTACTAGCCCTTCTCTGAGAGCTGGGAATTTCATTTTCATGTGGTAGGTGGAGACCACCACCTGGAAATCATTCAAAGCAGGTCTTCCCAATATTACATTGTATGTTGACGGCGTATCCACTACTAGAAACTTCACCATACGAGTATTTGAAGTCTCACCGCTACCAAGTGTTACCTGGAGGGTCACCTCTCCCTTAGGCCGTATCTCTCCCCCAGCAAAACCGTATAAAGCCGTGTTTACTGGCTCTAAATCAGCGTTGATCTTCATTCTCTGAAAGCAATCCCAGAAGAGCACATTCACTGTGCTTCCCGTGTCCACAAAGATCTGTGCCACTCTCCAATTAGCAATGTCAGCACTAATTACCAGCGCATCATTATGAGGTGCTGCACTCACCAGGTCTCTGGGACCAAAACTCACACATACATTTGGGTTTATTCCTTCTCCAGGAAACGAATCTACCACATCAATCTCCATGCCGATTGTCTCTGCTAACTCCTGAACCTCCTTGTTCACATGGGCCTTTGCAGCCCTGACGTGAGCTTTGCGCGCTCGACCTGAATCTCCATTAGTGTTACCTCCCATTATCATGTTAATGTTTCCAATTTTCGGGGGAGGATCCTCTCGTCGCGGAGGGGTTCTCTCCCTCTGATCAGGCTTCTTCTGCTCCGGCTCTTTTCTCTTGTAGCGCTTTTCCCTTTCTTTTTTAACAAATTGAAGCAAGGTATCATCCTTCTTCAACAGTCGCTCAATAGCATCCTTGAGATGCCTACAAGAGTTGATGTCATGACCATAGTCATTATGATATTTGCAGTATAGCTCAGATCGCGGGTTGAGCGGAGCTTCCTTGTATGTACTGGGATACTTGAAATGAGGAGACCTGGCGGCTGCTTCCATGACCTCCACCAGAGATGCGTTAAGGGGCGTATACTGGTCAAACCTTTCAGGGGCTTTCCTAAGCCTTTGCCCCCCTTTATCTTTCTCAGCTCTCGCTGCCGAAGATGACCTTTTATCTGAGGTCTCCTGGTTAGGTTAAGAGACTCCTCTTTAGCTCTCCTAGCTTCTTGAGCCTCCTCCAAATTGTCGTATTTATCAGCTCTCTCAAGCAGTTCCTCAAAATACAATGGGGGTTTCTTGTTCAATGAATCGAAGAACAGTCCTGGAGATAAGCCCTGTATCAATGCCTGCACCTTCACGTCATCCAACAGAGAGCCCTGAATGAGGGACCTCAACAGGTATCTGGCTAGATGCTGATAGGAGGCCTATCAATAGGTTTCTGGCTGAGATTCTAGGGAGGGATCTCAACTTCCTTATTAGATCAATTCCTGGGCAAGATATTGGACGACGACGATGTAGAGTACTCAGGTATCACTATCACTATGGCATTTTTAAATTTGGAAATTGGCATTGAGGTAACATGGGTCTAGTAATTGAGTACTACTAGTATTTAATTTCTTTAGCAAATTTTGTCGCTTTGTTATTTTGTCAACAGCAGCAAGGCGCGCAAATGGCTACAGTTGAAAAGGAAAAAGTTTCGTGTGTTTACTTTGACAAAAAATGGTGGAAACGGAAAATTTTCACCCTTTTCCATTATTTTTATATGTTTACCATGATGGAAAATTTTTTCCGAACAGGCTAGAAATTTTTTCAGGCAGCTTTTTTTTCACTCTTTATCTCTTAATGTTGGATAATATTATCCTTAGCTTTTGATGTGAAAATATTTTTCAATGTATAAAAGACATAAAAATGGGGAAGGGGTGAAAGGGACCATGTGATAATTTTATTTTCTATCCTAGTAAATATATGATAAGAAAATGATGGAAATGTTAATATTTTCTCATCTTTTCTTATCCATCATTTTCCAATGAAAAATTTACCATCAAAGTAAACACACCTGATAAAGATATTTCTTTTTGTCTTACTAATTAGCTGATGTGATTTTGAATAATGTTCATGCATGTTCGTTCACATCATCCCAAGTTTTGGTATAGTCAAATACACACTTGCGAAACAAATTAAATAATTTTAAAAAACGACTTGCGAATCATATAATTAAAAAGAAAGACTTGTGAAACAAATACTAATTAAAATGAAAGACTTCTCAAAATATTAAACAAACTTTTAACCAAATGTTTATACCTCATTATATTATTCGTTCATTACTCCAGTCGAAACTATATAGATCAAACTATTACACCTAACAATTTTTAGTTCAAACCTTCCCCGATTAATAGATGATGATCTGTGAACTCACATTCACCACTTTCAACTAGTAGCTAGCTAGTCATCTTATTAATCCTAAAAACTTCATCTCTCTCTGTGTGTCTGTGTCTGAAATAAGATAGATGGCTGGGGAAGTGACGAGTTTCTGCTGGAAACGCTGAAGGAGACGGTGACAGAATACATAAATCTAAAATCTGGGGCGGCACAGGAGTTCCAGAAGCTCAACGATGAACTTCATGTGTTAGAGGCCTTCCTTAAGCAGTCGGCCACGGGGTCCGAGAAGAAGGAAGTCTTCAGAGAAATGGAGAGGCAGATAAGGGAGCTTGTTTACGACGTCCAGGATACTATCGAAACTTGCCTAGCAAGGAAGGCTGCAGCCAAGACCAAGAATTTCTTCACCCGAAACGTCGAAAATATGAGCATCAACATGGCGCAACAAGTCAGATCCCTTAGACTGGATAAAGTCAAGCCTATTGTAGAAAAGATCACCACGGAGTTCGGAAAATTTGAAATCGGCGGCGAATCCATCTCCGGAAATCCACGCACACAAATCAACAAGGTAATAACACACAGTCACACACACACAAAACAAAAACCTCTTTTCTAAAATTTAATTTTGTTGGCAATCTGGTGATTTTGAGTTTTTTTACCTTCGTTTTTATTTCTCTATATATCTCAGTTTATATGTTAGCCCCTTTAAATTCAACACACAAATATTACTCATACATACATACATATTGGCCACAGCTAGTTGTCTCCTTCAGCTATTTAAATTAAAATGTGGAGTGCACTAACTAAATATTGCAGATTTTCTTATATATGTTTGCCGTAGTTTGTTGGATACTAATTGTTTTAATTATATTCGAAATAATTTCAAATTAAATCCATATTCTTAGTGATGTATTTTAGTAAGATTAGGATACTTTAAAAAAAATAGTGTTTATATAAATCTATATGATTAATTTCCTTTGTTTTTTTGCTCCCATAAATCTTGCATGATTCTATAAGGTAAGGAGTTAAATAGTACTATAATATACTCCCTCCGTCCCGTTCAAGAAATCCCTTTTGCCATTTCGAGTGTCTCATTGAAGAAGTCCCATTTCCTTTTTTGGCAAAAATTAACACACTAAAATCCACTTTATGTCACACTCAGCACACTTTATGTCACACTCAGCACACATTAACAATAAAATACTACTTTAATCACACTCTAACTCTCTTTTTCTTAATCTACGTGCGATTCTCAAATGGGACTTCTTGAACGGGACGGAAGGAGTATCTAACTATGTAACATGTCCTATTGCTTACACTAGATGCATGATATGTTGGCAATCTGCAAACCAAATCTACACGTGAGGAAGAAAAAATAAGACAAAAATTTGGGTGCAGCATTTGCACCGTGCAACACCCACCCGCCCGACCCGACCCGACCTGGGTCAACTCCCTTTGACCAATTTTTTTTTTATTTTTTCTTTTTTTTTTGTAAATTTTAGTTTTTTTTTACCTTTCTTTTTTTGTTTATCGCTTCTTCTTTGAATAAAGATTCGAGCGATGGGAGCCGAAAAAACTAAAATTGTTGCCCGCCAATTATCCTTATTTTAGTAATCGGAGCTCAAGGCTTCGGCGGGAAAAAAAATCTGGAAATAAAAAATAAAAAGGAAACTGGGTCGCGTGAGACCAACGGGCGGCTCGGGTTCCGTGCAAATGGTGCATATGTATGCACGCGAGTGTCTCTCAAAAAATAATAAAAGGAACAAAAATATACTACTAATATTTGGCACACCAACCTACCAGTAATTATGGCAAAGATTGATGCCATTTACCATTTACCCTCTCCCACTCGGATCCATTTCACCGGCCCGACTCATTTACCCTTGCCCGTATCCTAGCTACCTTACAGTTACAGCTCATATCTCTCTCTCCCCCACGAATTGGACGAAATCTTCTTCTTTTTCATATCTCTTCCCCCTTAGCTTGCATGATACCTGGGTGATGTGTTCGAATGAGCTGAAGGATTGGACTGTAATTTTTCTTTCTTGCTGTATATTTTGTTGAAGATAGAAGTTGAGTGCAGATAAAGTAAAAAAGATTGTAGTGCAGATAGATGTAGTGAAAAATATCATCATCAATCAACCCACCAAATAGTCAATTATAGTATTTTGTTGAATGTTTGTGGTGTGATGCACCGTGGTCTTTCTTCCAGGAGCAGAGACAACCGACTCCGTCTGTAGCAGTTTTCACAAACGAGGCGATCAAACACGAAAAGGTTGTGGAATTCGACGATAAAGCTGCGATTATAAATTCCCTACTGGAATCAAAACAAGAGCTCGGTATTATCTGCATCACCGGCATGCCTGGCCTCGGGAAGACAACATTGGCGAGGACGATTCTCCACGATGAGGAGGTTGTGGATAAATTCCCGTTGCGCATTTGGATTCGCGTTTCTCAGAAGTTCAACAGCAGGGCTGTATTTCTCGACATTCTGAAGAGATTGATCCCCGAGAAAACATCCGATCCGAGCGACGAAGAATTGATCTTTACTGTCCGTACGTGTTTGGCAAAGGAGAAGTTCTTGTTAGTCATGGACGACGTTTGGACAGTCGAACACTGGAAGGTGATCGAGGAGATCTTGCCCACCGATAACAATGAGGGCAGAGTCTTGGTAACAACTCGTGAGAAAAGAGTTGCTGCGCGTGCTAGCTCTAACTCGAAGGAGCACGCGCTGCAGCCATTTGGGTCGAGAAAGAGCTGGGAACTCCTCAAATTAAAAATATTTCGTAACCTTAATGATTGCCCCGAGGAATTGGAAAGCTTCGGGCAAGCTATAGCCAGTAATTGCGGTGGATCGCCATTGATAATCGGTGTGGTTGCAGGAATTCTTAAAGAGAAAGGAGTAACCCCCGCTCACAAAAGTGAATGGTCACAAGTTTCAACAAGTGTAAGCAAGCTTCTGATAACGGACAGGGAGAAATCCATATCAGAAGCTGTAGAATTGAGCTACCAAACATTGCCTCACGACTTGCGAATGTGCTTTCTGTATACAGGTCTTTTTCCCGATAACGATGAGATTCCAGCTTCAACCTTGACACTGCTGTGGATTGCAGAAGGATTCATACAGCCAAAGACCGGAACGACAACCACCCCTGGGAAACTGCAAGCAATTATTTGCTTGATCTTGTCAACAAGAACTTATTAATGGTTGAGAAGATGAGCCTCAACCAAGTTAAATCATGTCGCGTGCATGATAGCACGCGTGAATTCTGCAAAGCTAAAGCCGCGGAGGAGAATTTGTTCACAATAGTGAAAAAACCAGAGGAAGGAGGAGAGATTCAGCCTTCAGTTTCCGAGGTACAAAAGTTGCGTCGTCTCTGTATCCATTCTCATCTCTCAGAATTCCTGTCACAAGCACCGAGAGGGCAACCTGTTCGTTCCTTCCTCTGTTTCTTCAAGCAATCTTTCGACCTGGATCCGAAACATATATCAGCATTCCCTGATGCTTTCAATTTGCTTAGGGTTATGAGCTGCAAGTCCATAAAATTTGGTCAGTTTCCAAAGGTGACAGGACTTATTCTTCTGAAGCACATCATCTTGTCCATTGATAATTTTGATATTCTTCCTGAGGAAATCTCCCAGTTGTTAAACCTACAGACTCTTATAGTCGAAACAAATTCACATTCCATAAAGGTGAAAGCAAATATATGGAAGATGGTGCAGTTGCGGCGTCTCAAGACAAAAGCAGCTATTTTCTTGGATGACAAGAAATGGAAAGGTGAAGCTCGTCAACAACTTCAAACAGTGGGCAGATTGTCACCTGAATCTTGCACACCAGCTCTCTCCAAAAGGGCCAGTAAGCTCAAGACATTGGGGATTCGGGGAAAATTAGCCAATCTTTTCGACACTTTCTCTTTAGAAAAGTTGAGCCATCTTGAAAAGTTGGAGCTTGTGAATGATTTAGTTTATGAATCAGCATCCAACTTCCCACTGCGTCCCCTTCCTCAGTCAGATCGTTTCCCTCCGCATCTCAAGAAGCTGACACTATCAAACACATACCTGCTCTGGGATACACATATGCCTGTATTGGCGAAGATCAATGCCCTTGAGGTCCTCAAGTTGAAAGATGATGCATTTCATGGAATCTCGTGGAATGCTATGGGTGATGGCTTCCGAAACCTCCAGTACTTGCTCATTGAAAACTCGGAGTTGGCTATCTGGAAGGCCTCAACTAGTCATTTTCCGAGCCTTCGTTGGCTTGTGCTTAACAAATGTAGAGAACTCCAGAGAATTCCAAGTGAAGTAGCAGCTAACCTTGAGAAGTTGGATATTGAGAGCGTCAAGGAGTCTGCAACTCACTCTGCCAGGGAGATCGAATCGAGCAAGATACTTGCAGAAGAAAATCACACAGCCAAATCCAGGGTTCCATTCAAGCTCAATGTAGGTCATGATTGTGACCTATATTGATCGAGCTCACAAGTAACATCATATCTATGATCATGCAGATGCAGGTACGTACCTTAAATTTCGCGCTTTGTTTTTGATATTTTTGTGAGATTGTTCGTGTCATTTATATGCCAAGTATTAGTAAACTGAAATACCAAACTAAATGCATACATGTATTCCTGAATCTCATCGGTATCGCTCCATGCAGTTACGTGATGCAGATACCTGACTTCGTTTGGCCTAACATCTCATCATCCTAGGCTACAACTGCTTTGTTCTACTTTGAATCATCATCTACTTTATAATTCAATAAGTCGAAGAATCGACGTTGTAACTTACGTTGTTATTGGTGTGGCTTGCTAAATTTGTGGTTAATTACATTCATTTGACTTGGTTATAAAACATATATATTTAATGTGGTTTATTAATTCTAGATCTTGTTTACGTTTCATATATTCCATTTCATATTCTTCATTTAATGACGTACGTGGTTTATTGAATAATTTTTTATTTTTTTTTATCAAATGAATAGACTTTGTTTGTGACGCGAATTCACTAAATTCTCATCTTTATATTCAAAACTATATTGGCTTTAGCTTAATTTGCGACGTCAATTCACTATATTCTTATCTTTATTTTGAAAAATAATTTTTAGTGTCTACATATTACATAAACGAAAATTATCTATCTATCTATAATGTCGAATACTTCACCATCAAATGAGCATAACAAGTGGTCGTAAAAGTGCTAAATCTAAACATCGGAGGAGCTTATAAAAGCTTGGCATTAGAATGCAATGCATTAAGTGGCTTACGACACCGAAATCTGCTCAATGATTATCTATAGATTGAAATCGGAGCCTTTTGGCGGAGCCGAAAAAAAACAAACTAAAATTAAAAAATAAAACTGGTGCATCTCAATACACTTATTAACATGAACTTGTTTTCAAATACAATACTTTGGAAGGAGATCAAATAGGTTTGGGGTTGGTATGAATAATAAAATTATTTGTTAATCAGGATTTGAAATGAGTATTTGTAGAGATAATTTAACGAATTTGAATTTGAAAAATTACTGATGAGATGTACAAGTCCCATTATCATTCCTATTTGCACCTACTAAAAAAAACGAAAAAAAAAACATAAAAAAAAAACTTAAAATCTTGTGTATCTCAATACACTTAGTTGTGCATCCGAATATGTGAATTGGTGCATCTAAATATGTGAAGTTGTGCATCTTGTGTGACAGTTTAAAAAAAAATCGAAAAAAAAAGTCAACGGGTTGACCCTTTTTTTCTAAATTTAATAAAATACATTCTACGTCCCAACATCAAATTTTAATACCCTGCTTCTGTTTTTTGATCGTCTCATTATTAATGTTATGTCCTAAAAATAATTACTTTTTAAAAATGATGAAATCTAAACCCATTTTCTCTCGTTTTACGTCTCTTTAATAAACATGTTCAAAAACAAAACAATAATAATGGGATGTGGAGAGTAATATTCAGTTTAATCCGTGCAATAAATTAAGTCTAGTAAAAAATTGTAAATTCTAATTAAAAAAAGTTATTCATTTTAGTTATAAATTATTGATTCTCATCAAATTTTATTTAAATTTCCTAACTGTATTATACTCGATACATATTATAATAGTTGATGACTAATTTATTAAACACATGAATATAATTTTTTTTCCATATTAATAATAGGATTTTTATGACATGTTTATCATGATATAAGATGCTACGTTTGTGTGTAATATAATATAATTTAATTAATATATGTACACCAATATATTTTCTTTTTATATTCAATTTATTGTATCTTAGTCCTTTTCTTTTTAGAATTCTTTAATCTATAATTTAATTATATTCGAACACACTGTGGTCAATTACACATGATAAACATAGTAATATATGTTTTGAAAATGGAAATATACCCTAATTGAGAAGCATAAATCTTAGGGGGAAATGTGATTATTTCCATTTTTACAGGCAACTTGGCCACAATGTGTCCGAATATTATTACTCTAATTTAAATTATCTTCTTATCCCTAAAATAAATATAATAAGAGGGTAGGCAAATCAAATTTTGTAAGAATGCACCCTTTTATAATAGGTATAGATTATATAAACAAAAATGATTATGTGGGATTCCCCAAATTCCTACATTGCTATTTATTTAAATTCTCAAATTTTTAAATTTTTAACTATAAAATAATACATTTTAAATATATATTATGTTCCACATCGCTTTTTCAATGAAACTTCACGTATTGAAAAACGTATAAATACTTAGAATCATGTCTATTTTCATATTTTTTGCATCACCAATTTTATTTGACCAATTTATTTATTAGTTGACCGAATAAATAACTGTATTTTTATAGTTTAATTTAATTTGCTTTGGTCAATTTATTAATTGGCCAAATAAATGGTTTCAAAATAATTTGACTAATTTATTGGTTACCCGATTGTTAAACATGGATTTTTACCTCTTTTTAGAGTCCAATTGATATTGTTTAGTAGAGGAAAATCGTGTTTACAAGTAAGTTTGAGCTTATGTTTTGTTAATTTGAAAGAATTTGATACTTGCTTGTAATTTGGTAATTTTGTAGGTTTTGGATGATAAAAGGAAGAGAATTGAGCTTGAAGATGTAAAGTTTGATGAGATATGAGCTCATAGAAAGAAACGGCTCAAGAAACAGAATAGCAGTTAAGAAAAACGAGTTTAAAGTGGCATGCAGTCTAGCATGCGATTGCATGTCTAAACTGCATGCAATGTGGAGAGAAAGTCGAAACTTTCAGAGACATGCAGTTGAG
Organism: Schizonepeta tenuifolia; assembly: GCA_029490685.1. Classification (NCBI taxonomy): domain Eukaryota; kingdom Viridiplantae; phylum Streptophyta; class Magnoliopsida; order Lamiales; family Lamiaceae; genus Schizonepeta; species Schizonepeta tenuifolia. Next base: position 91,207,395 of record CM055957.1, on the reverse strand, counting down.
GTATACGATTGCATACTCAACTACATGTGGCGCCGATTTCAACTATAGCAGGAGTATGCAGTCTGCTATGCGATTGCATGGTTGGACTGCATGGTAAGCCCAAAAATGCGGATTTTCTTTTTTGTGCTCGATTTCTTTTCCTACTCGAGATATATTTGTTCCCTAAGTATAAATACATTAGTTATGGTTTAGAATAGACACTTTTGACGGACTTTTACATATTATTTTAGCTTTGGGCACGTAGAGGAGAATTGGGAGCTTTTGGAAAAGACGAGGGATTTGATTTCTTCACTACGGTTTTTCTAACTTTATGTTTAGATTTGAATCTTTGTTTTGTTTTGCCATGATTATGTGTGGCTAAACGCTTTATTATCTTATGTGATGCCCTTGTAATTTAATATAAATACCTATTATACCCCTAGTTTTTTATTTTATCTACAAATGCCACTATTCACAAAGAAATATATGTATGCTTCTCAAATTTTAAGTTAGTTTCTTAAGTTCCAACTATCCTCAACGATCTTGTTACACAAATAAAAAGGTTCGCTAAACTTAATTTGTTTCTACTTGTACTCCCTCCGACCCTCATATTTATGTATAGTTTTGGTGGGCACGAATTTTAAGAAAATCCTGTAAAGTGATATGTAAATGGAGAAAAAGTGGATGTAAGTAGATGGGGTCCCACGTTATAAAGGTAATAAGTGAAAAAGTTATTTTCTAGAATGGACTATGCATAATTATGGGGAACAAACGAAAAAGAAAAACTATGTATAATTATGGAGGTCGGAGGGAGTATTAGATAGTATTCCCTCCGTCCCACCAGACTTGTCTTGTATTCCTTTTTGGGATGTCCCGTTATTCTTGTCATGTTTCTTTTTTTGGAAATAATTAGGAGACAATTAATTTTTTAAACAATCCACTTTACAGCTTTCATCATACTTTTCACATCATTTTCTGTGTCATTCACTATTCTTCTTCTCTCTCCACTCACTTTATTCCACTTTATTTCACTATTCATTTTCTCTCTACCCACTTTATTTTACTTTATCACTTTATTCCACTATTCACTCTCTCTCTCTCTACCCACTTTATTTTACTTTAAAAACTACACTAAACATACTTTCTACTCTTAATTATTTTATTCTTAAATCCCGCATCCAAAAAAACAGGACAAGTCTGATACGACCGAAGGAGTATAAAATAAAAAGTTCTCAACAATATTGCGGATAGTACAAAATAAAACTCATCGAGGGTTTTAGCAAATTTTGTCCGGGGTTTGTGGCTTGTGTGGTTATTTCAACAGGAGCAAGGCGCGCAAATGGCTCCAGTCCAAAAGTTTGATAGTAAAATATTTCTTTTGGTCTTACCGATTGCCGTGTCTATCCCATTAGCTGACGTGAGTTTGAATAAAATAAGGTTTACACATAATTAATTGGCAGAGAATGTTTTTTACATTATCCCATGTTTTGGGTTAGTCAAAAAGAGAAAATAAAGACTTGTGAATCAAATAATAAAAAAGAAAGACTCCTCAAAATGTGCACATGCAGTACAGCTAGTAAAGTATATACCATACTCTTCCAACCTATTCATATTGCCATCTTTATTTTTATTTTTATTTTTAAATATCTCATTTATATTGTCCTCTTGCAAATAAGAAAAATTTTAATTCTTAAAAAAATAGGGATGCAACTACTTTTGATCTTCTTACCATTATTTTTAATTTATGTGCTGAACAGTAACATGTTAATTTTAGTTAGTCTCTTCCATCAAAGATTTGCTTGTTTTTTTACGGATATCAGTTTTAATAAATGTGTACAATCTATGCAAGTGTGTATTATATTTTGTTATGTTGCACCTATAATATTTTCAGTTATTTTAATTTTAAAAAAGTAATGGATTTATGTGTGTAAGTGAAGAAGTTTAGTCCAATTAAAATCAATCGGCCATGATCTGTAAATTATTGGATTATTATAGTTCGCGGTCATCAATGTTAACTCCTCTCCTCTCCTCTCCTCTCCTCTCCTCTCATGTGCTTGACTGGTTGGTGGGTTGTAACTGTAACTTGTAACATGCTTACGGTTGTAGCAATTAAACTAAGACATTTGTTTTCATACACCGACTTTTTATCTTTAGTGATTTTTTTTCCTTTTTTTTTAATTTCCGGGTTTTTGTTCTTTTTTTTTCTGTTTTTTATTTTTTATTTTCAAAATCTTTTTTTCTTTTTCTTATGTTTTTTTTTTCAGATTTCTTTTCACAAAATGGTGACACAATATTTAAGTGGTGCATTAATAATTTGGCTATACTTCCTAAATGCAACATTATTTAATATTTTTTGTATAATTGCAACATTTTATTTTGGTGTCGCAATATAGAGACATGCTAATAAATGTTGCATTTGTGTCACAAAATCGTGATACAATATTCAAGTGTCGCATTAATGATGTAAATATACAATACTAAATGCAACATTATTTTATATTGGTTGTATAATTATGACATTTTATTCTAATGTCGCAAATATGTTGTCGCAATTCAGAGGCACAAAAGTAAATATTGCATCTGTGTCACAAAATCGTTACATAATATTTAGATGATGCATTAATGATGTAAATATACGACACTAAATGCAACATTATTTCATATGTGTTGCATAATTATGACATTTTACTCTAATGTCGTAAATATATTGTCGCAATTCAAAGACCAAAAATAAACGTCGCATATTTGTCACAAAATTGCGACACAATATTTAGGTGACGCATTAATGATGTAAATATACGACATTAAAAATATAAATGTGGTAAATTTACGATGTTTACATATAGTGTGGCAAGTACAAATGTCGCAATAACTCTGTTTTGTTGTAGTAATTTTTCGACAATATCTCATACATAGTTATTACTTTAAACCTCACAACAACTCATTATAGTAGGTGCCTTACTCTATTTATAATTTATGTACCTAACATTTATTAAATTTCATGCCACACATAAATATCATGATAAAACACGATATACCTACCGATGTTGTGTTCAACCTGGATAAATTTAGAATCAAAAAAAGTTGCTAGGAAAAATGCCTAAAATTTTTAATTCTTGAAAAATCTAAACCGAGCGATTTATGCATATAAATTGATTTTGTCACAACAAAACTTAGCACAGAATATAGCACAGAATATAACGAGTGAGCTAATTAAAGTGACACACAGAATGGTAACTCAGTTCGGTTAAACAACCTACGTCTGGGGGGCCACGCCCAAGAGAGAACAATTCACTATCGAAAGTCGAAGCTACAGGATCTTACACATATGGTCTTCCACCTTATGAAACCTCACCACTCGCACCCTTCCCGATCTGCGTGAATTGTGATTGCAATCGCCGTACCCTTACAATCTAGGTTTGAATAACAATCCAACCCCTAACCCTCATTCAAGTGTTTGTCTAATGAATTAAACACTCTCAAGATTACAAATCAACACTCATTCACAAAATAGTGTTAAAGCTATAAACAATAAAAATAGCTATCTCTGCGGCTGCCTCCAAGATGTCTTGATGTCGATATATATAGGTCTTGAGAATCCCTAGATCTAATCTCCATCGATTTGTCCTAGTTTCCTTATGCATGAAACCCTTCCTTGTTGGAGACATGCCTTGTGGAACAAGTGGAATAATCGGATATATTCGCCCAAAGATATCTTCTCCGTATCTAACTGGATAAGGTAAAAACCTTCGCAGAATCTGCCCAATTATGGAAAGAAATCTTTCATGTTGTTCCACTTCTAAGTAGCTCAGACTGAAGCGCAGTCACCAAACTCTGTTTTTCGCACAACTCAAAACACTTCAGTCAATCTTGCTTCTACATAAATTTGTCAATCTTCAATGAGCCACCTGCTCAAATCTAACAATCTCCCCCTTTGGCATTTATGTAGACAAAACAATCATCCAAGCATTAGAACAAAAATCAGAGTAATAAATATCTTCATACTAGACTTCAATCATAACAGCACATATGAAGATCTTGATGAAGCTCCCCCTTAACCCGAAATAGGGGTTTAAGCAAAACAACCTCTTTGATCACAACTCCCCCTTGAACTGATACTGGGGCAAACGAACTGGATCAGTACTTGGATCATAACTCCCCCCCCCTAACTCAAACAAAAAGAGAACTTCAAACTTTTATCTTCGTAGCGGAATTACAAAACAATTGCAAATGATTGAAATTAACTTCAACTTTTTACTCCCCCTTTTTGTCTTACAGAAATGACAAAATATCGAGGGCATTACCATCGTCTTCGTCCAAGTCCATGTCTTTCTCTTATTTGTCAGAATCTGTTTCAGCAACACCAAGCTCAGATTCTGGCTCAACATCAATGTCAATGGGCTTCAAGAACCTTCCCTAACATGTTCCAAGAAATTATCTTATGAACGACATGAGGAACGATTTTTGGAACACTCACTGAAACACGTTCTTCAGGAACAACAGAAACAGATGCATGACATGATTATTTCCAGTAGAAACTGGATCAACTGTTGACACAGTAACTTCTGAAGAAGAAACATATGTTGAAGTAGGGGCACCATCATCTAACAATTGAGAAGCTTCATCAACATACTTGGAATCTGAAATACTTACTGAAGAAACACTTTTCTTTGAAGTATTTTGAACTTTAGCAGCAATGGCATCATGCTGAGATGAGATTTCTACATGTGTTCCAACATTATCAGGAACAACTATAGGAACAGGTACATGCTTGCGTACCCACTTCATTTGACTTCTTCTCTTTTCTCGTTTATCCTTATGATGGGATTTGCAATTTGGTCTAATATGACCTGATTTGTCACAATAGTGACCTATTGGACGCCATGTACTTGCAGATATTCTATGAGATTTTCTGGTCATAAAATCTTCACATCTCGGAACAGATTGTGTCTTGTGTGCCGCATACCAAGTCTGTCTTTCACCTTATTAGGACAAGATTGATTGGTCTTTCCTCCAGAATTACCAGTACCTTTCTTGCCATGTCCTTCACTTATACGAACTTTATCGGACCGATAAGTTCTTGTACTCATAATTTTTCTTCTATCATCAAGATAAAATCTGCAACAAGGTCTGAAATGTCCAGGACGTCCACAATAATGACAAACAGGAACAAATGAATTATTCCCTCGCTGAGAAGAATACTGAGCATGCTGCCTTGACTCAGACTGTGGATTCTGAGTTTGATTCTGAGTCTGTTGCTTGGTGTCAGAATGTCGATATTTCTGACCTTGAGGTTTGGCTCCCTCTTGCTTGTCTTTCTCTTCTTTTTTGGCGGGAACAAAAATGCTTTTTGTGTTGGAATCTACAGGTTTCCATTAATGATCTCGATAACCAAGACCAGCCTTGTTTGTAGAACTTTGACCTACCTCCAAAATTTGATCCAACTTTTCAGTCGCATTGTTCATCATTTTTACAACTTTGTTCAAGTGTTCAAGCTTGTTAGTCTTCTCCACAATTTCTTCTCTCATTTGACTGACTTCAAATAGAAGAGCATTATTTTGAGCTTTTAGATTATCTCGTTCTTGACACACTTCACAAATTTGACCCTTCATGATGTCTCTTTCTTTACTGATCTCCTTGATCTTCACGTTCAATTCGCCATTGATACCACCCACTTCTTCACACTTAATCTTAAGTGTTTCATAGCATTTGATCAAGAGATCTTTATCCACATCATCATCATCATCGTCATCATCAACATCATCATCATCATCAGTGTCGTCTGTTGGATCCTGATCCAGCTTCTATCCTCCCATTGTTGCAATATAAGCCACCAAATTTTCCTTTCCTTCACTTTTTTCTTGTGAATAAGTAGACGAGGGACTCTTTGAAGATTTTTCAGAGATTATTTTCTTCTCAAATCGATCAATGGCTGCTTCAGCGATTCTTGAAATCATCGTCAAGAATTTTACAAATAATTCAGGACTTTGTAGCACAGATTCCAGCACAGACTCTGGCTCCTGTTTCGCCTTATCTGCTGCAAAATCAACGCTTTTCCATTTTTCAGGCTTGTCACCCTTCATGCCCATTTCAAAAATTCTCAATGATCCAATCAATTCATCGAGCTTCATAGTTGACAAGTCTCTAGCTTCTTCAATAGCTGCAACTTTGTAGTCAAAGCTTTCAGGAAGTGATCTTAAAACCTTTCTCACCAACTTTTCTTCAGAAATCCTTTCCCCCAAAGCAAAGCTCTCATTAGAAATTTTGAGAAGCCTAGAATGGAACTCGCCAATCGTCTTATATTCTCCCATTTTCAACATCTCAAATCTGGAAGTGAGTTGTTGAAGTCTGTAACCCTTCACACGATCATTACCTTCAAAAACATTTTGAAGAGTATCCCAAGCTTCTTTTGCATTCTCACATGTAGATATGAGAGAGAACGTTTCCATATTAACAGCTGATTGAATAATATTGATGGCTTTTTGATTCATACTTGAAGCTGTCAATTCTCTTACAAGCCATTTATCTCTAGGTTTCTCACTCCCGTCAGCTTTTAAAGGAGCACTCCATCCAAACTCCATGGCTGTCCATGCACTCTCATTGATGGACCTGATATATGATCGGATATGAACCTTCCAATAACAATAATTAGATCCATCCAAAATTGGGAGTTTCCCAAAATAATCATCATTCGAAGCCATTGTAGCTCAGACGCTGCAACAGGTTTAGAAATCTGTCCGTGGATCAACACCTCTATAGTCGGTGTACCGCTCTGATACCAATTGAAAAATCTAAACCGAGCGATTTATGCATATAAATTGATTTTGTCACTACAAAACTTAGCACAGAATATAGCACAGAATATAACGAGTGAGCTAATTAAAGTGACACACAGAATGGTAACCTAGTTCGGTTAAACAACCTACGTCTGGGGGACCACGCCCAAGTGAGAACAATTCACTATCGAAAGTCGAAGCTACAGGATCTTACACATATGGTCTTCCACCTTATGAAACCTCACCACTCACACCCTTTCCGATCTGCGTAAATTGTGATTGCAATCGCCGCACCCTTACAATCTAGGTTTGAATAACAATCCAACCCCTAACCCTCATTCAAGTGTTTGTCTAATGAATTAAACACTCTCAAGATTACAAATCAACACTCATTCACAAAATATTGTTAAAGCTATAAACAATAAAAATAGCTATCTCTGCGGCTGCCTCCAAGATGTCTTGATGTCGATATATATAGGTCTTGAGAATCCCTAGATCTAATCTCCATCGATTTACCCTAGTTTCCTTATGCATGAAACCCTTCCTTGTTGGAGACATGCCTTGTGGAACAAGTGGAATAATCGGATATATTCGCCCAAAGATATCTTCTCCGTATCTAAGTGGATAAGGTAAAAACCTTCGCAGAATCTGCCCAATTATGGAAAGAAATCTTTCATGTTGTTCCACTTCTAAGTAGCTCAGACTGAAGCGCAGTCACCAGACTCTGTTTTTCGCACAACTCAAAACACTTCAATCAATCTTACTTCTACATAAATTTGTCAATCTTCAATGAGCCACCTGCTCAAATCTAACAATTCTACATGGGTCCCGTCTGGTAATTAAGTATTTAATTTCTTTAGAATGGCTCCAGTCGACAAGTTTGATAAAATATTTCTTTTTTGTCTTGCTAATTGCCGTGTTTATCCCATTAGCTGACGTGATTTTGAATAAAATAAGGTTTATACATAATTAATTGGCAGAGAAAGCAACTCGCATTTTTTATGCCGCTGGCATGTTCGTTTACATCATCCCATGTTTTGGTATAGTCAAATAGAGAATACAAAAATTGCAGCGGAGATAACATATTATTTTCCACCATAAATCTACAGAAGAAAAGAAAAGCAAGCTCCCAAAAAAAAAAAGAGTGAGAGAACTGAATGCTGTAGTGGTAATGGCGGACGCCGTTATTTCAGTGTTAGTTGAGAGAGTTGCAGATATCATACAAGATCAGATCCAAGGCGAAATCAATTTGGTGAGAGGTGTGAAGGAGAAGGTTCAACATATCTCCGACGAGCTTCAGACGATCAAAACTGTCATAGATGATGCAGAGAAGAGAGGAGCCAAAGAAGACAGCGTGAAAAAGTGGTTGAAGAAGCTGGAAGGTACGGCTTATGAAATGGACGACATTTTGGACGAGTGGAATTACGCTCATCTCAAACATAAGAAGGAAAAGGTATGCTGCTCCTTTATCCCATCTTCAACTTTATGGTTCAAGCAACTTGCCGATCGTCGTAATACTGCAAAGAAAATACAAAATGTGAAAGCTGAACTTGACCGGATTAAGAAGGAGAAAGATGATTTTAATTTCGTAATTTCTCGGCCATCAACTCATCCGGTGCCTATATCTGGGCGAGGTCAATCAACATCTTCGATTGACCCCGACCAAATCTATGGCCGGGATGATGATAGGAATGAGATTGTGAGGAAAGTGATTAATGGTGATAGCCTAATTACGTGTATAGTTGGGATGGGAGGGATTGGGAAGACAACTCTAGCTCAGCTTGTTTATAATGATGCTCAAGTACAGAGTTGTTTTCCATTGAGACTTTGGATTTGCGTTTCTGATCCCGTTGATGTGGCTGGGATTGCCAAAGGAATCATTGAGAAAGTGACGGGCGAGATCATTCCTGCAAACACCAACGTCCAATTGGATTCTGTACTAGAAAAACTAAGAGATTCAATCTCAGGAAAAAAGTTTCTTCTCGTTCTTGATGATGTTTGGACGGAGAATTACAACGAGTGGAAACCCCTTATAATCAATCTCCGATATGGTGCACCAACTTGTAAAATTTTGGTGACAACGAGAAATGAAAGGGTAGGAAAGATGATGATGAGGGGCAACATAGGTGTTGAGATCTACCGCCCACAAAAGCTCACTGATGAAGAGTGTTGGGAATTGTTGCGTGGTGCATCCCTTTCAGGAAGGAGTGAGGAGGATTGTGGAGAATTCGAGGATGTTGGCAAGAAAATAGCTAGCAAGTGTGATGGCTTGCCACTAGCTGCAAATGTTTTGGGAAGCCTTTTGCAATTCAAGAGCAGTTTAGCAGAGTGGGAGCATGTATTTGATAGTGAGATATGGCAATTGAAGGAGGCAGAAGTAGAGCTTTTTCCTCATTTGCTCTTAACTTACAATGAATTGTCACCCCCTCTGAAGCGTTGTTTTTCGTATTGTGCCATTTATCCTAAAGATTACGAAATCAATCCTACGGAACTGATAGAAGAGTGGATGGCACTAGGTTATTTGGGGAGTGTTACTGGAAATGATCGAGTGGAATTTATAGGGCGAGACTACTTCAACAATTTAGCAATGCGTTGTTTGTTTCAAGATTTTGAGAGAATTGGTAGGTGGGGGGAGGAGATAGAAGTGTGTAAAATGCATGATATAGTACATGATTTTGCCCACTTTCTTAGGAAGAATAATGAGAGGGCAGAGGCTGCTGGAATGTCAGAGAGAATTTGCCAAGTTTGCAACCCCCTTTTACTTTCTCAGGTGCAAGACTATCGTAGCTTAGTTTGGGATGGAGAACTATCAATACGTATTTGCGATTGTGTTACAAGTGTTAGGGTGTTTAGATTAGAACGGTGGCCATTGAGCAGTACTATATCAGGAATGGAAAAGTTGATACACTTGAGATGGTTGGAATTAAGCGGTAATAAATTTTCCAAGGATGACCTCAACATCATTTGTAGGCTCTGTTTCTTGCAGACACTCTTGTTAGCAGGCTGCTATTTGGTGGAGATTCCTAGAGAAATTGGGAATTTGGTTCGCTTGAGATGCCTTGATGTAAGTTGCAATCGAGAATTGAAGGAGTTACCAGAGAGCATATGTTGTTTGGTTGAATTGCAAATCTTGAAATTAAGAGAATGCGGACTCGAGAGACTTCCGGGTGAAATTGGGAATTTGGTTAAGTTGAGACACCTTAACTTATGTTCCTGTAGAAGATTAAAGGAGTTACCAGAGAGTATGTGTAGTTTGGTTGAATTGCAAATCTTGGGTATTGAAGGATGCTATAATCTGTCTGGACTTCCGGAAGGGATCCATAGACTCGAAAACCTCCAACACCTTATTAATGGTTGCGACAAGTTGGGATTGTTGAAAGACTTAAACCATCTTACCGGATCTCTTAATTTGGGAATAGAGTTCAGAAGTATCAGTGATTTGGAGGAGTTGGTTGAGGATGCTCGAGAAGCCAAATTAGGGAACAAGGTACACATTCAATCCCTGAGTCTAAACTTCGACAGTAAGATGTATGAAACGGAGAGGTCATCATCATCATTGTGGATGGACGTAATAGAAGCTCTGGAGCCCCATCGCAAGCTGGAGGAACTTAGAATACTGTCTTATAAGGGCTCAAGACTTCCGTGTTGGATCTCATCGCGCCACAACTTAGTAAAACAGATTACTCTCTATGGTTTGAGCAAGTTGTCGTCATTGCCGCCTTTGGGAAAGCTACCTTTCTTAGAACGTCTCATTATGAAAGAGCTGTGTACATTGAAGTTGGTGGAGAGGGAGTTCTTGGGACTTGGATGTTCGCTTTCTTCATCGACGTCTAATGAAGTTGTTGCATTTCCTAAACTCAAGCAACTCACATTTGATTCATTCGACGAATGGGAAGAGTGGGAGGACATAACAGCGGAAGAAGAAGAGTCTACGGCTGTCTCCATCATGCCATGTCTCACGCAGTTGCAGATCAATTACTGTGAGGGTTTGAAGAAGCTGCCGCATCGCCTCCTGCGTAAGGCATCCTCGTTTTCTTTGGAATCCGTGGAGATCAAGTATTCACGGGAGCTGAGAAAAAATTATGGAGGCGCTTCCATACTTTGCCATGCCTTGCCGTAATAATTCCCATCTCGACAGCCTGTAATTCGTGGATTCAAGTGAGTGAGTTTATGTTTTGCTATTGATTGCATCAATCATGTAATAATATTAATAGACGGCTACTCTTTTCCTTTACCAAAAGGTTTTTAATGAGGCCCGCCTTTGTTAGATTTCTTTGTAATAGATCTTCATTTACCCAACTGATGATGACCTGATTTACTAATGCAAATTTATTGTGTCTTCTTCTTCTTCATGCCTTGCCGCTTCATTCCACAATTTTTGTCCCCTGTTTATGCCTATGTATCGGAGCTTAGATTGACAATGTAATTTAGATGTAGAATTATTATTATATTGTCAATGCTTTTTGGGTTGTGAAACAATTTAAATGGCAAGTTTTCACCAAGTGGTGGGGACTGACTAGCTCATTGGAAATTAGTGGTGCCAAAAATAAGTTCATAAAATAATAGTCTTACTGTTGATCAAGAAGAATAATGGAAACTAAGACAATATAAAATAAATAAACCAACAATTGTTGTTTGAAAATATTAAAAATGAAACCGTTGATGAACACGGAAAAGAATTAAAAAAAATGAAAACATGGACTAAAATGTGATATATGGATACCAACTTTCTTTTTCACCTTATTACCAAATAATTTTTTCATATTACAGTCAAATTATAAATTTACTCAGAATTTGAGCATATAAGTTTCAAATTTTTAATCCATGGAAGTAAAATATGTGGAGTGTTTTCAAGTCTAAATCCATAACATTCGTTTGTTAAAATATCAAAAAAAATCAGTACATAACAATAATACGTCAGTCTACAATTAAATTGATCACAACAATTTTTTTTAAAAATAAATTAATTTTATGCAGAAAAAATATATTGATCAATATCGATGTCTAAATATTTTAATTATGCAATTTAAATTTTAACTACTTATTATTCATGTAAATAATAAAATAAATTCGTGCAACGCCGGAAATAAATTACTCCCTCCGTCCACGAAATAAATCCTTACTTACCACAAAATTTTTGTCTACCAAATAAATCCCCATTTACCTTTTTGTACAATTATACCCTCCTACTTTTTCTTTATTTACTATCATTTGTCATTGATGACCCCACCTTTCAACAACTTTATTCCTATTTTTTGGTCAACATAACAACTTTATTCCTACTTTTTGATCAATACCACTATTTTTTTATCAATACCATTGTTTTTTTGTCATTATCTCACTACCCCTACATTCTAACTTTTACCCCACTTAAAACAACTTTTTCAACTTTCTTATTTTCCGTGTCCAAACCCAAATGGGAATTTATTTGGTGGACGGAGGGAGTACTAGTAAAAAAAATTATAAGCATCCACATCCGTTGAGCAAGAGGCTCAACGATGCTAATGGCCCACGGATGAATCTGTTGTGACATTGGTGACGCTCATCCTGTCAACTCATTCACATTAGTTTTGATTTTTGAAATTTTGATTTAATTTGAATTCGAAAATTATATTTTATTGAAATGAAATGAAATTACATTAAATATAAATAATAAAAATACATTAGTTAAAAACAAGAAAATTACATTAAGCATTGATAATTATATTAATTTAAAAAGAAAGAAAAGGAAAAAATAATCAAGCAAATTACGTTTAATTAAAAGCAATTACATTAAATATAAGATAATTACATTAATTCCAAAGGTCCTCAAGTTGAAAGATGTTGCATTTAGGGGGATCTCGTGGCATGCTAAGGGTGATGACTTCCTTAACCTCGGGTACTTGCTCATTGAAAACTTTATATTATTAAAACCGATTGCGAATTTGAGGTCTCCCCTTAATATTAGGTCCTTTTTATTCCTATATTTATACATTTAACCGAACTTTGAACACCTATGTTTATTACGTAAGTGCTAAAACTTTTTAGGGATAGAGTTATTTTGTCCCCACTAACAAGATGATTGTACATGTAACACTTATTTGCAATAATTTGATAAAATATATCACTTCAAAATACATCTTCATTTATTTTAAAATTTATGTATAAATTATAATATAAAATAATTTCCCGACGAATTTTGACGTTTGACGCATTTTTTAGATAGACGAATAATTGATGGAATTACCAACGGGGTTGGTATCATGAGTTTCTTTGTAGGAGAAGGTATCAAAAATATAGCAGGTGGCCGTATTTCTTCTTATTTTTTCGTCTATTTTTCTTGTGTATCCCCTTTGATGAACTTCAATTAATTTGAGAAAAACTTCAAGAAATTTGCATGGAATGGTATTTTTACCTGCTCACCACCACAACAACCATATTCTGTCTTGATTCTTTTCTGTGAGAAATTAAGAGAGAGACAGAGAGAAAGAATTAAGGGAGAATATAATAGAAAGAAATGTCGACTTAAAAGCTCCATAATAGAAAGAATTATGGTGCATTGTTTTTTCTTAAAAGCTTGTTAAAACAACTTATGAGTTGGTTTAGAACTTTTAAGCTCTTAGCAAAATAAGTTGTTTTCCTCATCGACAAGTAGTGCAGGTAGTTGGGGTGAATCATGCAAGTGATAATCTGATCAATTTGAACAACTCAAAAGCTCTGAATTATGAACTCAAGACCTATGAAAACAATCCAGAACTCAAGACCTATTTTAGTGGTCGTCACCTGAATTACGAGGCATGTTCTTATCTTCGGACTTGTTGGAATGGTGGGCGTTGGCAATACCACTAATACGATTAATATTAATGGCGGAGCTATTCGAGCAGCTCAAACTCCTAAAAAGGGAAAAGAGAGGAAGATAAAGGCTATTCGAGTTGTCTGAACTCCATTAACAAAGAAGAAAACTTCAATTCATTTCATAGTGAAAAAGACAAAGCTTTTACATATTTATATGGCTAACACTTAAATCTAATGGCCACATAATACTTGCGCTTTCACTTGGACTTTGGCTGTGGGGGTGTATCAACCACTCTTAAAAAAAATAACGAGCCATTTTAATAAAATCCTGGACCTTATACATATCTAGTTGAGGAATCATCCCCTGCAGCTCCCTTTTCAAATTCATATCCCTCAGAGAGACATAGTAAATCTAACGAAAATAGACAAAAATTGTAGAAAAACCGATTGTAGAATTTGAAAGTGCAAGAGCACGGAAAAATTGTGAAAACACAATGGATATAAATTTTCACGAGATTATAAATTAACAATATCGTGAAGTGTCTCAGATAAAAATATTCATTAATGGTTTATGAATTACAAAAACACTCCGAATAAACAAGGTCATAAAAACTAGTAACACTTTATCAATACTTTCACATAAGTTGTGACAAATTTGCTTATACCTATTGGCTTGAACTAGTTTTTCAGATTATAGAGATACTAACTGCAACCGTGGTCAATGTGTGTACCTTAGGTGTGATTTTCTCATTAAAAGTTCAATTGGACGCCTTTTGAAGCTCATTTTGATTTAAATAAAAGAGTTAGTCTCCTGTGAAACGCATCTCACGCTGTGCGGCGCGCACGCTTCACGCGCAGCGCGTGTTGTACACGCGCTCTACTTTTTTTTTTGGGCAATAATCTCATATGCACTGCACTTTATGTTGATATGTACACCGAAGAGTATTGATATGCACCAACTTTTTCCAGTTTTTTTTTCATATTTTTTTTTATTTACAGTTTTTTTTTCTTTTCTTTTCTTTTTTTCCGGCGAAGCCTTCGGCTCTGATTACTAATATAAGGATAATCGTCAAGCAATAATTTGAATTTTTCGGCTCGCTCTGAGGCCTTCGGTTCCCCTCGCTCGAATCTTGACCAAAGAAGAAGCGGCAAACAAAACAACGAAGAGGCAAACAAAAAAAAAAGTGCAAAATAAATTTGGAAATTTAAAAAACAAAAATCGAAAAATTGGTTGTGCATATGCAAATACAACGTGGTGTATATCGATGAACATGGTTGTGCATGTGGATACACTTTGGAGTATATATGACATGGCCATAAAAAAAATAAAAAAATGAAAAAAGAAAATGTCAACGGTTGATCGGGTCAATCTGGCCGGACCGGGTCAATCCGGTCTCACACCAGACTCATAGGAGAATTTGCCTAAATAAAAATAGAGGACAGTTCCGAAACTAATACAAATGTATAAGCTTTGTTTCGATAGAGAACTAGATCAATTCATTTATTTGGAGATGAATTATATAGAAATAAAATTAAAGAACCAATTTTGTGGGTTTGGGCCAATTTATTTACTTTACGCAAAAGCCCAAATTGATCTCTACGTACACGGCCCAGCCCAGTCCACTTCTCTGCGTTATAGTATATCCCATACAATATGAGAGAATAAGATTTTGGAAAAAAAAAAAAAAACAAAGTTAAACCATATAGTAGTATGTGGCATCTAGTATAAGTTGAAACTAGAGACATTAACCTCGAAAAATTCAAAAATTACTCTTAATAGTAAATTACTTTCTCTTCTTTCAATGTACAAAATTTTACAACCATAAAATCCTCCCACGTTCTTACTTTACCAAGCATCTTAATCATTGTGACATTTCTTTTTCTGGGATAATTTTGCTATGAAAAGGAGTTGTGTCCAAGAAAATATTTAGTTAATGATTGTTTCATGACCAATAAGGTAGCAATTAGATTTTTAATCCACTTTTTCACTTGCCATGTTTAGAACTAAAAAAGAATTAAAAATTAAAATTGATACGTACGAGGTACAACATATTCTCTATTTAATTTACATTACATTTTTTCAATTAAATCAAATCCAAAGATGCCATTTCTACAACCATGAATGGATGTTTGACATCCAAATCAACTCTAAATTACATTATGATTTTATTCTTATTCCATTTTACTAATAAATGCAGGATGAATTGATAGATAGTTATCACATTACAATAATATTGCTTGTTTGAGAGAGACAAAATCAAATGCAGAAGTAGTAGAATTTAGACTCCAAATTTCAGACCAAGGAATACTCACTTCTCACTACATAAAGTAATGAAAAATTTAGGTTGTAACACAGTAAATAGTTAATTTTACTATACTCTCCTTAAACTTTTCAAGATAGGAAAATGCTATTTGATCATAATTTTCTTTGATGATATATTAAAATTCGAAATATATACATCCAAAGTGTGTGCGGGTACGAATAGTAAATATTGAAAGAGATTTATTTTACCAATTTTACCAATAGTATTTATTTACATAATTCTAAATTACCAATACACGAAACAAAAAGAACTTATATATATCACAATATTTTTGGATAGAGAATTTTATATTCACAATAACTTCTAGAACAACAAATTTAGAGAGAGAGAGAGAGAGAGGGGGGGGGGGGGGGGAAGGGGGGGTACATGATCATCAAAAATTCTGGTTAAGTAGCTCAAGGCCCTACTACTAAAATGAGAAAGAAAGAAGTCCCAAGAAAATAAATGAAGAAATGAAGTTTAAGTCAGTCAGACCATCATAACAAACAACAGATATTGCAGAAGGGAGAGAGAGAGAGAGAGAGAGAGGAGCAGAAAAAGCCTACAAGAAAAAACGACAGTTGAGTTATTGACCGAAAAAGTTGCTAGAGAAGTCCCAAAAAGCAATCAAAAAAAAAAAAAAAAAAACTCTGAGGAACTGTCTCCTCCCTTAGTTTTTGCTTCTCAATTATTTTTGCCAGAACCCTCAAACACTGTTTCACTCTCCCCAAGCTGGCATCATGGCCCATTTGTCAGGTCTCTACCACACACACACACACACTCCCCTATCAAGGAATTCAATAAGTCTCTTCATTGTTATTACTACTATACACCACACTCTTCAATAAAATTATTGGCTTCTCTGTTTCCTTAACTCCAAAACTGTTGAAAGCAAATTTTCCAAAATAAAAATCCAATCTTTATCCTTTTATGTCTCTAACAGTAATGCATGTGTGTTTCATCTAATTCTGTGAGCAGATATGAAAGAGTTGTAGCCATCAAGAATGGAAAAGGCTTCATCCTCTTCTTCCTCCTCAGTCAATGGCTTGAAGTTTGGCAAGAAAATCTACTTTCAAGGTGGGCTGCTACCTGAAGAGGAGGAGGCGGCGCCGCCGCAGTCTCCGGCCAAGAAAGGGAAAACTGCAGTGGTTCAGGGAGGCCAGCCGCCGCGATGCCAGGTGGAGGGGTGTTTGGTAGATCTGAGTGATTCTAAGGCTTATTATTGTAGGCACAAAGTTTGTAGTTTGCATTCAAAGTCTCCAATGGTGATTGTTGCTGGCCTTGAGCAAAGGTTTTGCCAGCAGTGCAGCAGGTCAGCTTTTTTCTTTTTTCTTTCTAAATTGTTATTTTTTTCTTTTTCAAGATTCAATTTTGATTAACTGGGACAAACATGTAATGCATATCTTACTTTATCACAGATAAGATTTTGTGGTTTATGCAAAATATGATCTTTTGCTTTTGAAGGAGATGATGTGATGTATTATGTTGGAGTAATCCCATAAATCATTTCCTTTGTGACTAACTTTTTGTTGTGATGTGGTGATTCATCTTCATTTTGTTTGTCTGGACATTGACTATGTATGATGTTGTGGGACTTTTAGTTTTTATATTTTGTGGATTGATAGAAGATAAAAGGAAAAAAAGATTGTTATCTTGAATTAGAAATGAAATGTTTTGGAATGTTGTTGTTGGGCTTTAGTGGATGCCTAAACATACCAACATGGCATTAAGTATTATTGATCTTATCTTGCTTCTTTATCTATGCTTTTATTTTGTTGGTGGTCCTTTGCCTTACAATTTTAACTTTTTTTGCTTAGATGTATGGTAACTGAAAATTTACTATGAATTGTTTTTGCTACTAGGGTTAGTGTAGTTAACTAGTTATGAGCTTCACTAAGGGAAGTACTTTTGTATTCTTTCGCATGTTATAATGATTTCGTATCTGAGTTTTCTGAGACGAGGCATTTGAAGTAGGCCGTTTTGGTGGAGGAAGGAAAGATGTTGTAGATGAGGTGCATCTCTTGAGTTGTGAGGCTAAGCGTGAGAATTTGGGACTTAGATTATAACTCACCCTCTGAATTTTGTTGATGGTCTGGTGTTATATAGTGGAAAGGATCGATAGAGAAGATTCTTCAAGAATCGAGTAGACGAAGCCATCATAACACAGTAGGATGGCATTTTTGGAAACATACTTAAACTGATTTAGATGCGACTGCAGCCTTGTAACACTTCACTTACATAACAATACCTATTTATAGTCCTGTCAATTCTAACCGCCACGTTGAGCTCGTTAAGAACATTCCAGAACATGTTGTCGATTTAGTAACATGCATTCACATCAGGTTTTTGTTGATACTTTCTGTTCGTGTAAATCTTGACATAAACGTCGAAAATTTTGTCAATTGAATGTCAAAGGCAAACAATTAAGCCGTATGCAAGGCTTTTGAACTTTTCGTTACTTGATCGTCCTTCGTTTAGCATTTCTTTTCCCAGTCAGCATAATTATGGTCTGCAGCTTCTGTTGCTTGAGAAGTATACAACAATGGCCTTCAGATTTTATGCCAGTTTCTGCAGTAACTTTTTACTATATTATGTACTAAACTAGATTTTTGTGTCTGAATATTCTTGGAACTAAAGCTTCTGAGGGTTTGCCTTTCTCAGGTTTCATCAATTGCCTGAATTTGACCAAGGAAAAAGGAGTTGCCGGAGGCGCCTTGCTGGCCACAACGAGCGCAGGAGGAAGCCGCCTCCGGGCCCTTTACTCTCATCGCGCTATGCAAGCCTTTCTCCTTCTATATTTGGTCAGTCATGATCCACATTTGTTCATAGAAAATAACATAATGTGATCAACGACGTACTTTGATGTCTTGAAGAATTTTGAGCTTATATGATCGTTTAATCCTTCAAATACTCAATCAGATGATCACGGCAAAACTAGAGGTCTAGAGACGGAGCTCGGCTCCTACTCAGCATTCGCTGGAAGAGATTCTTTTTCGTGGCCCAATACACCTAAACGCGGATTATCCGACCAAGCCACTAGTACCGTAAGCTTTCAACTTCCATGGCAGATTAGCTCACAAGCTTCTCCACCCAGTCTTCTGCAAGGCTCGACAACTAGGTCAAGTTACGCCGCTGCAGAGCCCTGTCTCAGCGGAATCTCTGACTCCAGCAGTGCTCTCTCTCTTCTGTCAAACGAGCCGTGGGGCTCGAGAAGTCAAGCCATGGATCTTGGGGTCAACACCTTTCTTGCCACCAACGGTGCAGCCGTCTGTCAGCCGCCCGTCAGCTCCGGTGCTCCGATCGGACGATACTCGTGCCCCTCTTGGGAGTTTAAAGGTGATCAAGATGATCATTCTCTCCATGAGATGCCCCATGATATGGGATTAAAACAGATTTCCCATTCCCATCCTGACAACAGTCCATATAGCCGCGACCTACGTTCGGCTCGATCGGGCGATGGACGTCACCACGAGCTCGAACCCTCCTGTGGTTACGACCCTTCCGGCCTCCGCGTGAACTGGTCACTTTGAGCAGCCTTCTTGTGTTTTTTCTGTGCTTATGTTTAGGAGAGACAATGACTTGGTTGATTTTGTTTTTTTGTGGCTTAAGACTAATGGTAATTTGTGTTCCCGTTTGGAGATTCTACTTTATTTATTGAAAGCTCATTTAAAATCAGCAAATTTTAACATTTAATAAGAATCATTTTTTTGGTTTAAGTTATCAACTTAATAAGCATGTTTTCACCCTTCATGTATGTATGTATAGAGAGAATTATGGCCCCAAATTATTTTGGATCACTATCATTAATCGAAGAGAGAGAGAGAGAGAGAGAGAGAGAGATCATATATATGTACATAAACAGAATACCATCAAGGATGCTAAAAATGCATGGATTCAAATTTCAAGTAATCAACCCTCGTTTTGATCCTTCACATGCCTAAAATTTGAATCTAACAACCAGTCACAAATACAGAACAAGGAAGATATACTTATTCATCTTCGATTGCAATCGACAAGTGTTCAAACCTTCGAAGTGGTTTAACTCGACAGCAATCCAAGTCTCAGCAGCCACTGGCATCAGAAAAAACAGCAAGAAGTGCTTGAACTATTGGGCATCGGTCGTTCTGCTTTTAGCTATTATTCACCGTGTAAGCAGTAAAGTTGCCGGATGTTGCCTGATGCTGTGTTCATAGAAAAACGAGAATTAGAATGCATCCGCTTTAAATATTATCAAGTATACAATCAAATATACGTGCACAGGTCATGAGAATGCCAACTATTGCTATTATGAACTTGTAACAGCATGATGAAGTATTCTTAAAAAAATAAAAAATAAAAATAAAAAAATAACAACTAGCATGATGAATATAGGTAGAGCTGAATAATTCTTGGAGGCTAACATGCACTCGGACTAGGACACTCGGTTTGCATATTGGCATGTAAGGAAAAATATTGAAGGAAAAGATGGATTTCTCATACAACGTATAACCAGGCATTACCATATAACCAGTCCTTGAAGCATGCGTGGAGAACACTTGACAGCTCCCGTTTCCTGTTATCTTCAAGTTGAGATTCCCTCAACATTTGCTTAACTTCATCCAAGCTTTTAGCCTGAGAGTTCAGCACAACGTACAATCGAACAAAAATCGAGTCAGAAAGCAAAACCACCTAATATCAAGAAATGCCTGGAACACATAATATGTAAAACCTACTTTTTTCTGTTGAGATGCAAGGTATGCATCAGGTAAAGGGAAAGGGTTATCTTTTGTGGAACCAAGTTGTTCACCCTCCAACCAATTTGGAATCTGAGGATGATGAAAAGTTATTAGTATTGAGTTAGAAATTTACATGAAATGAAAAGGATTCAAGACCAACAGATCCGAAAAGAACCACAGTGACCAAATGGGAAAAACAGACACTTATAGATACCATTCCACATTCTGGGGAAATTATGAACACAAGAATATTGCAAAAAAAGGATTGTGCGTCGATCACATAATCCTTATAAAACATTGGCCACCTAGATAGTCCACCCATACAGCACGTACCAAAAAGTCGGTAAATTGATCAGGGTCCATGCGCGTAGCAGATTCAGCTTGCGCATCCGAAACACCAGCAGGATGTGATAATGAATCATGTGGATCAACCACTCCAAGTGCAATGGATTCATCCCACCTGTTGATGTTAGGGTCAATGCCTACTTGATCTATGTGCTCCTTCAGTTGCGAGTAGTATGTATTGTATGGAGCCACCTGTTGAATATTAAACTCAAAAGTGAAAAAGGGAATTCTTGTAGCTAACACTCTATATGACGGAAAATATGACTCTAAGAACTCTCTTTAAGGTAAACAAGAAACACAAATCACCTGCAATTTGTGATTGTCACCAACAATGAGAGGTTGCTGATTAACCCCCAAAAAGAATACACATTCACGACAGTTTGCTATGCAGATACGTCTTGCTGCAGTAATCAGATGAACACGTTCACAGTGTTCAACCCTAATGGCCTGTAAGAGAATCAAATCACATTGTGTATTGATGGGGAATTTAGTAATTATAATACACGTGTAACCATGTTTTAATTCCTAGCATATATACAATAGTTTATAGACCATTTAATACAATGAAATTGATGCAATAGACTTCAGAAGTATCATTATCTCAAGCCACATATTATACCAATACAAGTGATATAAATGGAATCAAGCCACTAATTTGGACAGGAATCACTTCACTACCTTGCCAACAGCTCCAATGACAATAGTTGCATCAGAGCATCCATAAACTGTTGCATATTTGAGAGGCGCCAAAATGTAAATAACTGATTCATGACAATTAACAACCTGAACAGAAAAGCAAACACACAAGAGGCAAGCTCTTCAGTTAATTTCCACCCACTTGGATATAAAGCATAGATAACTGACACATGGGTGCAAACAATGTCGTATCATAGCTAACAGCCTAACACAATCAGAGTTTCACATGCTAAGTTAAATAGAAAGTGATTTCCAACTCTTCATCATAAATCTTTGGTTCAGCATGAAGGTTGGACTAATTTGGCAAAATTCTATTGTTCGTTGCTTCTTTCATATGTGAGGTCAAGTGGGACGTAAAATAGTCTTTCATATGGGAGGTCAAGTGGGATGTGGAATAGGCAGAAAAAAGTAAATATATAGAATTACACTTCAAATTCCATCTCATGCAAAGTAAGGAAAGAACTCAATCCAACTGGCCATTTAATATGGATCAGCAAAATTTTAGCTCACATTATACTTCACCTTACACTCAAAACAGTATGCCGTTCATTAGTGTATATTACTGCAATATGAATAGTTTTACCATGATCGGTACCTATGAGAATCATGAGACC
This sequence comes from Schizonepeta tenuifolia, assembly GCA_029490685.1. NCBI lineage: Eukaryota > Viridiplantae > Streptophyta > Magnoliopsida > Lamiales > Lamiaceae > Schizonepeta > Schizonepeta tenuifolia. The sequence continues at coordinate 91,185,193 of CM055957.1, read as the reverse complement.
AGATTGGTCGTGCATATCAAGTTCCATGAGATTAGTGCATCACAAAAGAAAAGTAACATTACAGAGTATGAATAACTTGAAATTGGTGAAAAAAATGAAAATCACCTTTACAGATGTACTCTTAAGATCAGATGCTTGCTTCAGACACGATGATTTGGAGACCCCCTCAATGAAACTCGGACCTCTTGGAGTACTTGATGGTTTTGAGGACGCAGTGCCAACATCAGCCATTTGAACGTCCTGATCAGAACTACTTGGCCCATTTTCCTTTGGGGAAACTCTATCAGCAATATGCTCCTGGGTGGAGGATATACTTTGGAGAAGCCAGTCGAGAACTTGCGATGCAGGAACAGGAGCAGCAGGCATGTCAGGATCTGAATTCGCGAAAAAAGGAGTACTTTGGCTCAAAGGAATTTTAGCGATTCCCTTTTCCCCGTAGTACATCAGAAATCCAAGATGCTCAAATTTATCCATGGACAAGACCTGGCAGCAAGAATTAAGGATTACTCAGCACTTCAACAGAAAGGAGGACTTGGATTTCATGATAACGCTTATTAAAATATAGTCTCAAACCACAGAAGAAAAAGTGAAGAGAGACACCGAACTCCAAAAAAAGTGAGGAGCAAAATGTTTCTCACAAGAAAGCATGTATCGTAGCACTCACCACCAATTTAACTAAAGAAACTGTATCAACATAAATAAGTGCAGAACATAACGACAACATTCACATACCAGAGATTCATCTCCTTCCCCTTCTGCAGAATCTGCCAAGAGGGACAGAATGCTGTCAATGTGCTTCTGCAAATAGGATAGCTGATGGGCTTCTTCATCTGCTTGAGATGGCATAAACTTGCGACTGTTGCTGCGCACCAACTGCAATAAATAATACAATTCTTATCAGCCAATAAAACAATGCAATAACCACCCATCATTATTTTTACACAGATAACAACCTTTACTTTTATGCTTCATCCAAGAGCAATTCCGGTAAAAAATTTGCAAGGCTACAATCAGAATGCTTTCCAACAAGTGATCCTAGCTCTGCCATTTCATTAATCCATGATGCAAAAATCCAAAAAAAAAACACACACACACACTGCACGCCTACACGGACACACACTGCACACGGTAGCACACTAGCTCACATAGTCCTTCAATTATCCTACACCACAATCAAGCAATCCAAACACAAAACTAAATAATCTAAATATACATCCTTTGCTATCCTATCAAACATAAGTTATCTCATCCATCAAACCAAACGCCCCCTAAGTGAAATATCTCCATGTCTCCCATATAATGATATGATCAATTAGTTATAATTTGGCCATTTTGCTGCATCCGAAACCAAATTGCAGCATCAACTCTCATGTATAACACCATGCCATGAAACAAAAGAAAATATAGGTCCAAATACAGTTGCATTCCTCCAATTATCAAACAATTCATCAAGCATTTCCAATCAACGACGGAAAAAACTCAATACATCCAAAATTAGCAACGACGATCACCTGTAACGGCGAAAGGGCGGATAAAAATCCATCGAAAGCCGACGTCGACGGCCAGACATCGGCGACAGCTGCAGAATCCTTATGACCTTTCGGCAGCAATCTCTTGTAACTCTGTATGTACAGAAAGATGAGCAAATCATACACATTGACCCCAATTTCATCGATCTCCTTCGAGGCTCCGTCCTTGAGCAACGGATCAGACTCGTCATGCAAAACGGAGGAAATTGTCTCGATTATAAGCCGCGAATGCTCAATCGGAATTGCAAGGGCTCGGGCCAAGGCATCCGACTTGACTCGCTGATCGGAATCGGAGGAGAGGAGGGCAGATTTGAGCTGCGAGAGAGCCTGCGCGCCGTCGGCGAAGATCAATTTGGGGATTGGGAGCAGGCCGTGCTCGAAGGGCTCCCGCCGTGGGTGGATGTGGTAGGCCGCGGCCGCGGAGGTGGGGGTGGATGGAGGCGGCGGCTCCGATGGTTGCTCCGCAGCGGCGGAATCTGCCATGGCAGCAGCGGGGGAAGGGCAGAAATGGAATTTCGAGAGTAGAGAATAACTGTAAATTTGGGGAGAAATGATGATGAATTGATGAGTTTAGTGTAGTAGCAGAGATTGATAAAAAAATCTAGAAAGCCTAATGATAGTATCTACTTCTCCAAAAATATAATTACAAAAAAAATGAAAAAAGTGATAGTAGTATCTGCTAACCCAATAATAGTAGTATGGATTGCTCAAAAAAAAAAAATAAAAAAATATTGTATGGAATATCTTTTAATCTAGAAAAATTTACCAAAAGGTATATATAATTATTTCTTTTAACCACATAAATGGAAAGTTGTCAATAAAATTCATTAATCACTCAACATAAATCTACCAAAGGAGCTTAATTTACTAATACCAAGTATTAGTATGAGTTACTACTATACATTGGTGGACTGTGGCATGTCTGTTTGGACTAAAGACTTCTCATTTGGCTGAGGAAGATTATTATTTCTCATGTTTCGTGATTATATCTAATCCAGAAATTAACAAATATACTCCAGCAGATGGATTGAGTTTGAACATGGATTTTTGTTAATTGGTAAAGAATCAGCCCGTGAGTCCTATATGTTTTCAAAGCGCTATGACTCTACTTTCATATGCATCCGACAAAGTGTCATTTGAAGTTTTCTATAAGAAGTTATGATTGTTATTCTGAAAGGTTATGTCAAGTGGAATTGTGGAAGTATTGTCATATTTTAGCTTTTAATTTATGAGTTGTTCGTCTATTATGTGAATATAAAGTACATGAATTTGTATTTAATGCGAGTAATGAAGGGTTGAGATACTAGTATAAATATATGTAATATTAGTGAGTTGAAGCAGATTGAATCAAAGATTATATGTATATATATTTCTTAGTATCTGACTTTTTGAGAAGAAGGATTTATTCTTGTTTTAACCTAATAACCTTTCGATGGATTCCATAAGGTGACGGATTACTCTATTCTCTTTGGTGGATTCCTAAGAGTTGAGAGTTCCATAATACGAGTGTTTTCTTAAGTTTCCTCCTCATCCTCTATTTCTTGGTATCAATATCAATGAGCTTTACCTTAAAAAAAACATTAGTGGATTATGCTAAACATTTTCATGGAAAGTTCACAATCCCTATTTCAGTGTAAGTTTTGATTATATATTTATGTCATTTGTAAAATAATGCAAATTATAAATTACAGGTAAATCGACAAAGAAAATATATAGTATTTGACAATTTTTTTGTATAAAGAGATTCAAACCTAAAAATTCTCTGAGACAAGACATAGTTATTGATTATACTCATATAAATAAATACAACTATGGATTTTATTACTTACAACTTTTAGTGTATTTTTTCATATATACATCAATGTAGTAGATACTTGATATTTTTTATTTTTGTTTATTTTTTAGTTTGATACTTGATATTTGTAGTGAGAATACACATGCATTATTGTTATGGTGAGGGAGAATCTACCACCTAGAGAAGGGCATGTCCTCATATATTGGGCCCATAAACAAATAAATAGATGAAAGAGACAATTTGGGGCCCAGCCCATGTAATTAGTGCAATTTGTCTTTTAATTTTCCCAAATTAACATCTAATAACAGAATCAATCTACAAATGTTTTATCTTAATAAGGACATGACATAATATTAACATCAATATAGGTAACCTATTTTCGTTTCTTTTAGTGAAGGACTAAAATCATAAATTTGTCATGTGCTCCTACTAAGCTAGATAACCGTACAAAACTTGAAATATAAAATCTTGTTTGGATAAATAATCACAATACAAAGCAAAAAAAGCTAAACAATTTGTTTAATCTTGAGTACATCAATTGTTATTAGCGAGCTTTTTCCTCAAACATATAAATTCAATTCAAACTATTAATAATCATTGAATCAAAATAAATTGAGATCAACTAATAAACTTGAATCCATAAGTTCAGCTAAGTCAAACTTCACACGCTATTAAAAAATAAAATTAATACCTGTCAACCCAACATATTTGGTGTGAATGAGACTCTAACGTTACGGTTTGAAAATCTCGATCTTATCCCTACTTATCTTTTTCTATGACTCTATATTGAACACTTACTGACCTAACATATTTGGTTTGGTGTGAATGGAACTCGAACGTTACGATTTTAAAATCGCGATCTTATCCCTACTTATCTTTTTCTATGACTCTATATTGAACACTCACTGACCTAACATATTTGGTTTGGTGTGAATGAAACTTGAACGTTACAGAAAATTCGATCTTATCTCTACATATCTTTTTCTACGACTCTCTATTGAATACCTACCGACCTAACATATTGGTTTGGTGTGAATGAAACTTCAATGTTACAGTTGCAAAATCTCAAACCTTATCCCTAAATCAATACGTTCTGATCGTTATATCTGTAGGTCATTACCACGATAACTTTTATTCAACGCAAATAGTAATAGTTTGAATATTGTTCAAGTTGGCATAGGTTGAAGGGTCGTGTGTTGGATTGCTTGGCGGATCATGACACATCACACAATACCTATACCTAAGTTTGACCACAAATAGTCACCAACAAAATTACTAATATACTATCGGATATCTGGTTGAATTCAAATATGAGTAACATTTGAATCAAATTTTCAATACGTATGACGATCTAATGCAAATTTTTGTGTGTTATTATTAGTAAATGATTCATATCACAATTTGTTTTACGATTTAAGAAACATGAGGTATATATACTAATTTTAATGAAATTAAATGTATTTTTCTATGGCTTAAATTTCAAATCAACAATGGCAAAACGGGGTAGATGCATTGGATTCCATCGTTAGGTGTGGTGATTTTGGGATCCAAAGAAATTTGTGAGAATATACCTCCAGCTTCTTCGTCTTTTATTTACCTATAAATCATACTACACTAAAAAATTTATTTTGTGTCAAAGAGATTATAGTGTCACCACTCTAGCCAACTTCCATGACACGTGAAAATCGTAATTTGTATGATTTTTTTTTCTCTCTTTTCTTCCCTTTTCATGTCAATTATTTAATAATTTGCTCCGATACATCATATATTTTTATATTATATTAAAATTTTATGTATGCGTATATAGTAACTAAAAAAAAAATTCTATTCTTTTTTATCACATATTCAATCAATTACTAGTTAGGTATATGGTTATAAATTTTCCTCTCCTTTATCCATCCAGGCTGTTCAACTTTTTAACTGAGTTGGTGACATTTACAGTTCAAGAAGTAAATTTAAATGACACGGATTTATGAACCAAGATTCAGAAAATTCAGATACCTAGTAACATTTTTTAATAAATTTTAATCCCAAACTCGATCGAACATGCTACTTATTCTATAATTTCTATTACTGTTGGTTAGGAACGACGATGAATCGGATTTTCATGGGTATCCGTACTTCCCAAATCCTGATGGAACGAGTTTGAAAGTATAATTTTGGACTGGATTTGGGAAAAATATGCAAACCCGTGACGGGTTTGGGTCGGGTTTAGGCAATCACCTCCGAGTACCCGCTACCCAAACCCATTTATATATATACACTATAAGATAAAAGACATTATTATACGTATATTAGTATAAATATTAGTAGTAGATTTAGGGTTTTATCTAATTTTCTTAACCCACACACATTCCGTAAGAGTCAAGTCTTTAATGTTTCTCCTCTACTTTTGTAAATCTACTTCCAAAATATGACGACATCATCAATAATTAATAATCTTTTAGTTATGTTTTAAGATTTTGTAAGTTCGTAATACTTTGCTTTGAGATCAATTTTAGTGAGATTTTCTACTGATGTTTATGTTTAATTATATTTACTATAATATTTTGTTATTTGATGTTTACTTTTTAGTATTCAGATTTTTAGCGGGTAATAAACAGGTATTACCCAATAGGTTCGGATCGGGTATGAGTTTTAAAATTATTTTTCAATCGTGTTTGAGTGTGAAAAATTTTCATGGGTTTGGATTTGAGAAATGATTAATGGATGGGTACCCGATCAATTATCATTCTTACTGTTGGTATGATAATAATCAAAATAACAAAATTGATGGATTTAAAAATTATTTTAAATTAATATATTATATGTGGAGAGATGAATTTAATACGCATTGAATAGTCACATACAAAAATTTGAAACGAACCAAAGAAGATGAAATAATATCTATATTTATGAAACATAAGGAGTACGGCTGTATTTATGGAACAGAATAAATAATAAATACATTAAATCTATGGTAAATACATTAAATCAATGGTAAATAATAAATAAAACTATATACTTAGGATACAAAATATTTTACATAATATTTTATTGTTCCGACTTTAAGACAACATTAAATAAAACTATATTTTAGGATACAAAATATTTTATTTCCAACTTTAAGACAACATTAAATCTATGGTAAATTTTATTACACGCTAAACCCAAACATAAACGATAAGCCTCGGCGCGAGATACCCGGAGTCGGCACGTGCGACATCCGACCAAGGTCCTGGCACGCGTGACGTGGACCCCACAGTAAAAAAAATACCACGCCCACACATACAATAAAAAGGAGAGAGAGAGAGAGAGAGATAGAGAGAGAGCGCAAACTACACACACTCAGACAAAATACACACACACACATACATTCTTCCACCCTTACATAAAAAAAGGATTTTTAAAAAAAACATAAATTGAATAAATTTCACACAGTACACACAGTTGGGTTCGGTGGCATTGATAAAGCAGATTCATCAGATCTCGCCCAGTGTCCCCCACCACCCTCTTTAAAAAAATTTCCCTTTTAATTTTTAATTTGTGGAAGAGAACAAGGAAATTGCAAAAAAGAAAAGAAATTGCTCTGTTTAGAGCTCTCTGGTTTGTGTATTTGCTTTTTCTTTTTCTTGATTCAAAAAGGCCACAAAGAACAAAAACCCTTCTCTCCTTTTTATTATTCCCTTGCTTTATTTTTTTTTTCCCTTCTTCTGCCCTCAGTTGTTTCAATCCATCTGCTGAAGAACCTTATCATGAACCTCAAGGTATATTCATATATCTCTCCTTTTTTTACCTTTAGCTGTATCTTTATTTAAAGCCCTTTAGTTATTTGACTGTAGTAGCACAAAACCATTGATGGTTTGAAGAGGTAAATTCGAGCTTTGGATTTTGCTTTGCTTTGCTTAGAGTGTTAGCTGCATTATTCTGGGTATGGCGTTTCATATGGTTCTTGGCCTATTTTTTCTTTCTTTATTTGTTTTTGGTGGTTGGTGTGTTTTTTTATTTTATTTTGAAGATCTGATTTTTTTGAAGATGGTCTGCAAAGACTTAGTTGTTTGTGTAGATGATATGGGTTCTGGTTGGAATGATTTTTACGCATTATACATTGCTCTTCATATTTTCTTTAGAGAGAGAGAGAGAGAGAGAGTTTGGTGTGTGTTTAATGTATTTTTTGGTGGAAATAAGGTGTGTACATCTGTTATCTAACAGCTTTCTGTGTTTAATCTTGAGTTTCTTTCTTGTTGTTCCGCAGGTTTTGTGAACTCAGATCTGAAGCTTTAAGATTACGTTTTGGGCTTTCAAGATTCTTCTTCACAAGGTTCTGTTGTACTTACCTAACTTTTATGAAAATGCTGATTTTGAATTCTAGTGCTTTAGTTCATAGAATTATCTGTTCAAATTGCTAGTTTTATGCTTCGTTGGGGACTATATTTACCTGTGGAATGTTATCGAATATTTGAGCAATTCCATAAGTGCTTACAATTGTATGGCTGAGATCTATTTAGGATTTCGTGATGGGAGGGTTCCACATTTAAAGTTCTGTTTATGTTCATTTATGTTCTTGCCTGTAATTTCGTTCGGATTGGTTAAAAAGTCCACATTTAGGTGGAAATCTTGATGAATTGACTAGGGTGGTACAATTGTGTTGGTTGCACTTATTGTAACGTGCTAATTATTCTTTTCTGAGTCTCCCCGTTTTTCGTCTTGCTTTTCTTCCACAGATTTGAAGCACTCACAAAATCATTACTTCCAAAGTTTTGGCCTTACACGAGTTTTCTATATCAGATTTTTGTTCTAATATGAGAGAATTGTGTGAACTTTCTGTGTTTAAATCTATACTTTCAGTTTTCTCTCTTTCTGTTTATAGATTATGCTAGTTGAGCCTTAGCTCGATCTGTTTGTTATGTACGAAGAACTTATCAGTAATTTTTGCAGAGATCGATCTTGAGTGTTGTGTGTTTGGTTCATACTTCTATAACTTCATTTTTTTTTTTTTTTTTTTTTCTCTCTTTTTGTAGATTATGTTAGTAGAGAGTAAACCTTAATCTGCTTTATATGAAGTACTTGTGAATATTCTGCCGAGATCATTATAGTGTTTTCAAGTTCATTAATTTACCATTTGTAACCCGATCCGGATTTTGTGCTGTTACAGGTATAAAGGAGGTTGAGAAAAATGCAGAGGCCACCACAGGAAGATTTCTCTTTGAAGGAAACCAACCCCCACCTCGGTGGGGGGAAGGTTACCGGAGACAAGCTGACGAGCACCTATGACCTCGTCGAGCAAATGCAGTACCTCTATGTACGTGTTGTGAAGGCGAAAGATTTACCTGGAAAGGATGTTTCTGGTAGTTGTGATCCATATGTTGAGGTTAGACTTGGAAACTATAAGGGCACAACCCGTCATTTCGAGAAAAAGTCAAACCCCGAGTGGAGTCAGGTGTTTGCCTTCTCGAAGGATCGGATTCAGGCCTCTATCCTCGAGGTCACTGTGAAAGATAAGGATGTTGTGAAGGATGACTTTATTGGTCGGGTTATATTTGATTTGAATGAGGTCCCAAAAAGGGTTCCTCCCGATAGTCCCCTGGCGCCGCAGTGGTACAGGTTGGAGGATAGGAAGAATGAGAAGGCGAAGGGCGAGCTCATGCTGGCTGTCTGGATGGGTACACAAGCTGACGAGGCATTCCCGGAGGCTTGGCATTCAGATGCTGCAACGGTCAGTGGTGCTGATGGTCTTTCGAACATTAGGTCGAAGGTCTATCTCTCGCCTAAGCTTTGGTATCTGAGAGTAAATGTGATTGAAGCTCAGGACTTGCAGCCAAGTGACAAAGGTCGGTATCCCGAAGTTTACGTGAAGGCCATTCTGGGAAACCAAGCACTGAGAACAAGAGTTTCGATGAGCAAAAGTATCAATCCTTTGTGGAACGAGGATTTGATGTTCGTGGCTGCAGAACCATTTGAGGAGCCATTGGTTTTGAGTGTGGAAGACCGTGTTGCCCCCAACAAAGACGAAGTTCTGGGACGATGTGCGATTCCGTTGCAGTATGTGGACCGGAGATTGGATCATAAGCCTGTGAATACAAGGTGGTTTAATCTGGAGAAACATATCATCGTCGAAGGTGAAAAGAAAAAGGACATGAAGTTTGCCAGCAAGATTCATATGAGAGTTTGTTTGGAAGGCGGTTATCACGTCTTGGACGAGTCCACTCACTACAGCAGTGATCTTAGGCCAACTGCTAAAGTACTATGGAAGTCGAGCATTGGTGTTCTCGAGCTGGGGATTTTAAATGCACAGGGGCTTTCTCCGATGAAAACAAAAGATGGGCGTGCGACAACTGATGCTTATTGTGTTGCCAAATACGGGACAAAGTGGATTAGGACAAGGACAATCATCGACAGTTTTTCTCCCAAGTGGAACGAGCAGTACACTTGGGAAGTCTTCGATCCTTGCACTGTCGTAACTATTGGTGTATTTGATAACTGTCATTTGCAAGGAGGAGATAAAGCTGGAAGGGATTCAAGAATCGGGAAGGTCAGAATTCGCCTTTCCACTCTAGAAACGGATCGTGTGTACACTCATTCCTATCCTCTTCTCGTTCTGCATCCCTCGGGTGTAAAAAAGATGGGAGAAATTCATTTGGCCGTGCGATTTACTTGCTCGTCTCTGGTAAATATGATGCACCTCTACTCCCAGCCACTGCTGCCGAAGATGCACTATATTCATCCATTAACTGTCAGCCAGCTCGACAGCTTGAGGCACCAGGCCACCCAAATCGTCTCCATGAGGCTGAGTCGTGCGGAGCCGCCTCTAAGAAAAGAGGTCGTGGAGTATATGCTTGACGTGGGCTCTCACATGTGGAGCATGAGACGAAGCAAAGCTAACTTCTTCCGGATCATGGGCGTTCTGAGTGGATTAATAGCTGTCGGGAAATGGTTCGACCAGATATGCAACTGGAAGAATCCGATCACCACCGTCCTAATCCACATCTTGTTTCTGATACTGGTTATGTATCCGGAGCTGATCTTGCCGACGGTCTTCCTCTACTTGTTCTTGATCGGGGTATGGTACTACAGATGGAGGCCGAGGCATCCTCCCCACATGGATACTCGTCTCTCTTGCGCCGACAACGCCCATCCTGACGAGCTCGACGAAGAGTTCGACACGTTCCCCACTTCCCGCCCTGCGGATATCGTGCGGATGAGGTACGATCGTCTAAGAAGCATTGCAGGGAGGATCCAGACAGTCGTAGGCGACTTGGCAACGCAAGGGGAGAGGCTGCAGAATCTGCTGAGCTGGCGAGACCCTCGAGCGACGGCTCTGTTTGTTATCTTCTGCTTGATTTCGGCTGTTGTTCTCTACGTAACGCCGTTCCAAGTCGTGGCCCTTCTCGTCGGATTCTACGTGTTGAGACATCCTAGGTTCCGCTACAAGCTCCCGTCGGTGCCCCTCAACTTCTTCAGAAGGTTGCCGGCGCGAACAGACTGCATGCTGTGAGCTGCTCGAGTTTTGGGCGTCGAACGCCGTTTCCGGAGTGTCCTCGTTGGCGTAGAATATGCCGACGGGGAAGCTTGTTCGCAACGGCACGAGATGCAGTTTCTGCTGCTGTGGTTATTATGTAAGTGATCTGATGAAAACTTGGAAATTTGTTGATTTTTAGGTTGTTTATTTTTAATGATCTCTTGTTTGAAAGATGGTTATTTTGAGACAGATCCGTATTAATCTCTACTTAGTAGGTTGCCATTAAATTCAATCTGTTTCTGGACCCCAAGTATCCTTCATCTTTATTTATGAATTTGGAGTGAGAGATTTATGTCAAATCTTCCTATTCTTTCTCCATTTTGTACAAGTTGTGCCATCTCCATTTAATCCCATTTGATGGAATAATTTTTTGTTATGATCTGGTGTTAAATCTTCTATTTCACTATTGTCAATACTCCCAAAAATAGATAGTAGTATTATATATTCTGATTTATGACCATGTAAACCTTAAAGTAGTATAGATGGGCATAGTTTAGTTGTAAGAATAAATAATTTACAGACATAAAAACATGTTTCCTGTTATCATGTCATGCCACCAACTTCTATGGTATATAATATGGACATGTTCAAATTCAATGATCAAATTATCCGGGACAGGTCGAGATCCATCAAACGGTTTAATTTAAATAAATATCAAACACTAATGGAATTATAGGTAATTTTTTTATTTAATATTCCTTCCGTCTCGTTCATAATGTAATATTTATTTTAAACACGAGTATTAAGATAAAGAGTATTAAGAGTAAATGTGGTGATTAGTGTAGTAATAAAGCAATATAAAGTGTTTTTAAAGTAAATAAAGCATTGTCGATGTGATATAAATGTTTTTAAATTGAACAAAGTGTTATTGATGTGATATAAAGTTGTTTTAAAGTGAATACATTAAAAGTGATTTTCTAATTATTTCTACAAAAGTAAATGTTACAAGGTGAATGAGACACCCTAAAAAGAAATACTCCTTCCATTCACGAAATGATGCCTAATTTTGTGTCCGACACGAAGATAAAGAAAGCTAATAAAGTTATTTTGGGTGGGTAAAAGTTAGAAAGTAAGGGTAGTGAGATAATGACAAAAAAATAGTGGTAATGACAAAAAAGAGGTGATATTGACCAAAAAGTAGGATAAAGTTGTTGGGGTGACAAAAAAGTAGAAATAAAGTTGATGTGAGATGGGATAATCAATGACAATGGTAGTGATTTTAATAAAGTAACGATGGTATATTGATAAAATTAACGAAACTGAGCATCATTTGGTGAACACAAATAAGAGATAAAACATGGCATCATTTCGTGAATGAAGAGAGTACTACGTGTGATGAACGAGACAAATGAAGTAGTATGAGTTTTGATCTAGACGTGACAATTCATTTGATAGATTTCAAAACGTGAACATCATCTTTAAAGAGTTTTTTTGTATAGGAGCCCAATCAACTTTATTTTTCTAAAATTTGAAAATAAAAATATTACTACTAATTTACACTACTCTAGTACATATTTTGTGGGCATCGAATCAGCCCAAGCGTCAGAGGAATTGGTCCAAATCATGTGATAAATTCTGACAAATTTCTATAGTTTCAATGTTTTACCCTTTTTGACTATGAATGGTCAAAGATAAAGTAATAAAGTTTACAAAGTTTGAATAGGGTAAATTTTCGTGCTCAACAGCTGTGAACCAAGCCTTCAATATTACAAACACACAATATTATGTCACATCTCGTATTTCATTTCACACATATTAACAATACTATTTTACGAGTATACTCTCATCATTCAAAAATCGTTACGATTAATATTATTGCCGTTTTACCTTCTAGAGATTCGAATCGACACATAAACTAAGCATGCAGCGCGAAATTGCACGCACGACATGTACTGATAAAATAAAACACGAGTCACCGTCGTTTACGAGAGAGAAAAAACTTACAAATTGGGGCTACTAAAGCAAGCTATCTGCTCTTGCAGGTAATCTGCGGAAGAAGCTGCTTGCAGCTGAAGGCATTTTGCTCCTAAACCTTGGATGCCTAAGCAAAAACAATCCTAATAAAAGAGTCACAATCTTGAAAGGAGTAACAAAGAGAATAGCAGCTGCAAATAGGCAAAACAGTAAAAAAATGGTGGTTGCCCTAGGATCTCTCCAGCTCAGCAATGCAAGAAACCTCTCTCCCTGTGTCGCTATATCCCCGACGACGGTCTGTATCCTCCCGGCAACGCTTCTAAGTCGATCGTACCGCATACGGATCACGTCCTGAGGCCTCGACGTCGGGAACGTGTCGAATTCCTCGTCAAGTTCGTCCGGATGGACGCCCTCCGCCCACGACATCCTCGTGTCCATGTGCGGAGGGTGGCTAGGCCGGAACCTGAAGTTCCACAACGCGATCAGGCATATGTATAGGAACGCGGTGGGGAGGACGAGCTCCGGGTAGCAAATGAGGATGCAGAGGAGGACGTGGAATAGGACGGTGGTGATCGGATTCTTCCACTCGCAAATCTGCGATAGCCACTTGCTCGCGGCGACTAGGCCGGAGAAGAAGGCGGCTATTCGGAAGAAGTTCGCCTTGCTCCGCCTCATGCTCCACATGTGGGAGTCGACGTCGAGCATGTACTCGACGACTTCCTTTCGCAGAGGAGGCTCTGCCCTCCCCAATCTTGATGCAACAATGTTCATTGCTTGATACCTCAAGCTATCTAATTGACTAATTGTGAATGGTTGAATGTAATGCATTTTAGGCAGCAATGGCCTACTATATAAATATATCATTTGTGTTAATGAAATGCAAGTAAACCTAAATGCTAGCTGCAGCTCTCCGGTTTTCTTCAAACCGGAGGGCTGCAGGATAAGCAGAGGATACGAATGTGTGTATATTCGATCCGTTTCCAACGTCGATAGCCGGATTCTCACTTTCCCGATTCTTGAATCCCTCCCGTTCCCGCCTCCCAAATGGCAATTATCCAACACACCGAGCGTTATCACCGTGCACGGGTCGAAGACCTCCCACGTGTATTGCTCGTTCCACTTGGGATTCAAGCTCTCGACTATAGTCCGTGTCCGCACCCACTTGTGCCCGTATTTAGCCACGCAATACGCATCCGTGCTCCCCCTCCCGTCCCTCATTTTCATCGGGAGAAGGCCGTGTGCATTAAGTATCCCGACCTCGAGAATCCCAATAGGTTGCTTCCATAGCTGCCTTGCCGTCGGCCTTTGGTCACTAATGTACAATGTCGACTCATCCAACACGTGGTACCCGCCTTCCAGACTTGCCCTCAAGTGGATCCTCGTCGAAAATTTCCCCCCTTTTCGTCGGTATTCCCCATCAATGTAGTCCGAACCGAACCGGTCCAAATTAAACCACCGCGAATGAACCGGCCGATGGTCGAACCGCTTCTCGAGCACGTGCATCGGGAGGGCAATCCGCCCGACCACCTCGTGCTTGCCCGGGACCGCCGCGTTCTCGACCGTTAAAACCAAAAATTCCTCGAACGGCTCGGCGATCACGAACACTAAATCCTCATTCCAGACCGGGTTCGCGGTCCGGTTCGGCGATAATTTGGTCTTTATGACCTGATTACCGATTTGCCCCTTGACGAACAGCGCCGGAGGCTGGCTCCGGTCCTCCACCTCCACGTCCTGCGCCTCGATCACGTTGACTCGAAGGTACCACAGTTTAGGCGAAACGTACACCTTCGACCTCACGCTGTACACGCCGTCTCCATGCACGGTGGCGGCGTCGGAATGCCATGCTTCCGGAAATGCCTCATCCGCCTGCGATCCAATCCAAACTGCGAGCATGATTTCGCCTCTCAGCCTACTCTCGCCGGCGCCGCCGCGGAGGCGGTACCACTGCGGGGCGAGGGGGCTGTCCGGCGGGAGCCTCGTCGGAACCTCGTTCAGATCGAACTCGACTTTGCCGAGGTAGTCGTCTCTTCCGACCATCTCTCTCTCTCTAACGTAGATTTCGACGACGGAGGACTGAATCTTATCCTTGGAGAATGCGAAGACTTGGTTCCATTCCGGACTGGTTTTCTTCTCGAAACGCTGCGTTTTGCCTCTGTAGTTCCCCAATTTCACCTCCACGTAGGGATCGCAGCCGCCGGTGACGGAGTTCGTCGGAAGGTCGTGAGCTTTCACGACGCGGACGTAGAGGTAGAACATCTGCTCGACGAGGTCGTAGGTGGTCGAGATCCTGTCGCCGCCGATCCAGCTGCGGCCGCCGCCGTGCGGCCACCGCTCCCCCAGCCGCGGCTTCGTGTCTTTGATTCGGTAGTCGTCTAAGGGATTCATCTTCTCCCGCCACTCTCAAACAAACTGTGTTTCTCTCTCTCTCTCTCTCTCTCTCTCTCTCTAGAAAGTTTGATGATGGTAGCAAAACTATGAAGAATTCAAATTAGGTTATACGAATTTGAGGTTTGAAATCTTAATTATGTTAATATTCTCTGCTTCCTTTTTTGTTTACGGCCAACTTTTGAAGTACTAGTAGTTTATTCTATAATTGATTTTTAGGGTTTGGATCAAAAGCCAAAAGATTATGTTGTAAAAGCAATAGCTTTGTCTAAAGGCATGATTTTTCAGGTTGGCCACTATATGCCTAATGCATACTATATTAATGATAAACAGACTATTGTTGTTCGTACAACTAATCGGTTTTAAGCTTGAAAATCGGTCCAATCAATACTATTTAAAACCGTCGGTTTTTTTTTTTCTTATTTTAATATTGTATCCCTTAATTAAGCTCGAACGAAAGGTTATGTTAAAGTCGATTAAAATATAACTTATAATCAATTAATAAAATTATTTACAAAAAGAGAAAATGATGGGTGTAAGGAATTGGTCGGACCGATTTTCAAGAAAAAAACCCGGCGGTTTTAAATATTATTAGTTGGATCGGTTTTCAAGCCTAAAACCGATTGTTGTCCAGACAATAGTTGCCGTTTGTCATTATTGTAATTAATAATAATAAAAATGAAAGCAAAAGCCCCGCCAATGTTTTCTAGCGACGAGCCGACGAGCAATGTTGTCTAGCGACGAGCAAGTTGCTCGATCAGGACTAGTGTGCGAGTTATTTCTTCTGTATATATAATTTGTGTAAATTTATCGATACAGAACGGGAGGATTTATATGTTCGTGTTATTTCGGAGTCGTTTGATAAATCTAAATTAGTTGAACGAAATATGGACACGCTATCGAGGAGGGGGAAAAGGAGGGAAACCTTGAAATAAAATTCCACAAAATTGACATAAAAGGTGGTGCAATGGCACTTCCATGATGACAAAGGTTATCTTTACACTTCAAAATCTGATGCAGATTTTTGCTTTTCCTGGGAATCTTGGATTTGTTTAGTAATATTAGATGCCCCTTCCTAATTTTTAAAGAAACACCTATATTATTAATAATTTCCTTTAAACACGGTGAAAAATTGTAATTTTTGTCGAAGATTTTGATATATATGAATGATGATGCTCATCGCATTTGTGTATAGATTAAAAAAGGTTATTATTTCAAAGCATGAGTTCAATTAAAATAAAGAATTTAAATTCATCTACAATCAACAAAATATATAATGCAGATATGTATTTATGATTTTAAAAAGTTGATTTTAATAGAAAAATGAAGTAGTAAAGAAAAAGGTTTCCATTCATGTTAGCAGAGACGCTTTTGAAACTTTATTATGCACCTTTATTCTTCTATACCAAACTTTTAACCTGCCTGTTACTAAAATTTTCTTCATAAATCATGTTGAAAAAGAAAGGTGAAAATAAATTAACTTTCTGCAGTAAAACTAAAATCTGAAAGTGATTCCTTTTGTTCCATCTTTAGAAAATAGTAACGTGGTAAGTTTTTAGAGCATTTGACCGTTTTTTGTGCTCTTTATTTAAAATGAAATAAAATAAAATAAAATGAAATATTAGATTGAAACTCTCTTTACGATCCCTTTTTAAAATAAAATAAAATGAAACTCTCTTTCCCTAATTTTTTTTCTTACAACTAAAAACAAAGTCTTTTTTGTGTTGAATGAATCGAGTCATCTTATTAACAAAAAAATATTAGATTTAATTTTTTTGAGATAATAAGAGTTGAATTTTAATAATGTAGGTCGTCATTTTGTCGCACAAGAAATCTTGATTCTTCACTATTATGGACTCTTAGAAAGAATTATTTACTGGGCTGAAATTGGTAGATAAGTCCTGGCCCAATTCAGGTAGATAGGGCCCAATTGACTGCTGATTTTATTTTTTTTAGAGGATTTGTGTGTGTGTGTGTGTGTGTGTGTGTGTTTGGGAGGCTGAGTTTCAATAACATATTTCTTCATCTTTATTTTTTCATATTTTATTAATATATTCCGAAATCTTAAAACAACATCCATATATTACCAATCAGTAAAAGAGATCTAGCTTTAACATTTATTTTATCGATTTTCAAGTTTAAAATCGATAGTTGTCCGGACAACAGTTGTCCGTTTGTCATTATTGTAAATTTTTGTAGAATTTCTTATTTATTGTATGATTATGGATGGTAGCCAACATGGTACACTCATAAAAGCATGCATCCATGAAAGAGAAGAAAAAATATAAAAACTTGCATCAACACATATAATTACTAAAACCTAGCTATATGAGAAGTAGATAACACTGAAATTCCACAAAGCTATATAAACAGTGTAAATTCAGATGGGCAGGTTTCCGTGTAACTTTATGGAAATTTTTTACATATAATTTACAAAATTAAATGGGTTATATCTAGAAATTTTATAGATGACAAAAATTTGGATGCAAGTCTAGCATATAGACGACCCGCCCCGACCCAGCCCAAGACCCGCGTGTGGCGCGTGAGATCCACGCATTGCGCTTTCACAAGCGGCGCGTGTATCTCACGCACCTGTGTTTTTTTATTTTTATTTTTTATTTTCTAGAATTTATTTTTTATTTTCCAGAATATTAAAAAAAATTAGAAAAAAGACAACGGCTCGGCGTTGATCGGGTCGGACCCGGTTCAGGTCGGGTTGGATCGGCCCGATCTGTACAGTGCAAGTCAACACAGGAGACCAACTCTTTTTAGATATATTTGGATGTTTCAATTGCAAAAAGTTTATGATTTAATATGCCAAAATTTAAAATTGAGTTTATATTATAAAAGTTGAAAACTTTATGATTTAATCCGCCAAAATAAAAAATTAGGATTTACATTGCAAAAATACCTAAAACTCGTTATTTAATTCACCAAAATCCCTTAATTTAAATTACAACTTCTGCTCTCAACTCCAAAAACCGAAAATAAATCTAGAAAATCAATAAAGCGGCGCCATGTTTGGAATAGTGAGGCAACAATACCAAGTAATATTGTATTTATAAATTTAATGATGTGTCAATTAATTATTTTATTTATGACTTTTTTGCCGAAAAAGTACAGTGTTTTAAAAATTATTGATGATTTTCTATGAAAACAAAATATTCAAAATTATTGCCTGTTTCGAAATTTGTACTACAATTCATTATTTGCGTGTAAACTTTTTTCCTCATTGGATTAGGAAATTAACAAGATTGAATTGAGAAGATATGATGAGTTCTTTTCCTTGTTGAACTAGGACTGAACTTCAAGTATAAAATATCTTCCCTTAGTACAAATTAAAACAGTAGTAGCTTCGATCTTTTGTTGGTATATAGAGACCGGCGCCGTCGTCATGCCGCCGTCCATCAAAAAACAACGCCACCACGATCCGGCCAAAGTTAAATATATGACTCGTGTCAGGTTAGATTACTAAGTTTTTGTTTTAGTACTTTTAATATAATGCACCACGTAGATCATGCATGCATGTAACCCTAAACCCTAAATTATAATTAGAGTTTATTTTCCATCGATTAAGGCCATGTGTTATAAACTATTAATTAAGGTGTAAATTTTGACAGGAATCGTTTGGTCTTAGACAACGATGATTTATTGACGGAAATTCTTCTCCGACTACCGGCGAAATCTCTAATAAGATTCAAATCCGTGTGCAAAAATTGGCAATCTATCATCTCTTCCGATTACTTTTGCCACCAACACACTCTCCGCCGCCCCAAACTGCAGCCATCTCTCATCCTACGACTCGAGTGTTATTATGAGTATTTCCACTTCTTCAACCCAATTACCACCAATGGTGATCAAAAGAAGATGATGATGACACCTTATAGGCTGAGTGAACTGCTTGTTCGTGGCTGCCGAAAACTGCAAGTATGCAATGGACTGATGTTGTACCAATTTGGTGATATCAATGGTCCACAAATCACTGTTTACGATCCAACTACTGAACAATTTATATCGCATTTGAGAGGTGGTTACTGCATCTACAATCTAACCACAAGGCGGTCAAGAAAGATTTTTCTTACTCACAATTATGAGTATCCTTCTGTTGTGGGGGTATACTTAGCATTCGATCCTTCAAAATCGCCTTATTACAAGATTGTCTGCATTAGAGGGTCAAGCTATTTTACTTATCATATTGAGGTTTATGACTCGGAAAGCCAAACTTGGAAGCTTGGTTTGGAAGCATTTGCAGGTCCTACGTATCTCAACTCCCGCGGAATATATTGGAATAATGGCATCTACTGGGAGACCTATGGTGTCATCCACTATTTTGATTTTGTTATGAATGAGATGAAAACATTGTCTTATCCATATTCAGATGTTTTTTCTCCTCCCACTCTCCAAGAATCAAATGGGCGTCTCTATTGTTATAAAGTTAAATCGGAATTCGTAACAATGTGGGAGTTGGGAGAGAATGATGATCATCTGTCTTAGTGGCTATTGAGGTACAACGTTGACATTAGGAATTTTGATACTGTTATAATTTTGAGTTTGATGATGGGAGGATCAGATGGAGATGGAGACGGAAACAAGACATGCAAGATGTTTTTTATTGCGGGCGGGAAAATTTGGACTTACAACTTTGATGACAAAACTTATAAAGTTACGGGTCACCTGCCAAAAGATGGGCAATTTCGTGTCACAAAAGTTTTTAACTTTGGAGAAACTTTAGCTTTGGTTTGATTCAATTAATTTTTTTTTTTTTCTTTTTTTAGGTTCCTTTCCTTAGATCTTCTCTAGCTAGATAGCTAGATAATCTCCATAGCAAATTGTAGTTTAAATTAATTTTTATATTCTACCTCTAAACATGCATGTGCTTCTTTTTAATGTCCATTCATTTATGTTACTTGTATGATAACCAAACCAATTAACAACTTAACATAAAATATTCTTTTATTCCTATTTAGATATTAATTAATATCAACTAATTATGAGTATCAACTATAACCAAATCAACTATTATCAATGTATTTCAGATTAGCATTTAATACTATATTAACACGTAGCTTCTTTACAAAATCAACGATTATTTTTTCTTGATAATATGTTGATGCAATCCAAGTTGGAATGAAGATTTTTATTTGTTTTTATTTTTAATTTTCGTTTTTTATTATTGTAGGCAAAAATTAAGGCTTTATTTTATTTATTTTGGTAATTTTATATTTGATTAGGATAATGATTAGTTTCCTTATTAAATTATGATTTGTTTCCTTACTGTTCAAAGAATTGTTTCCTTACTAGATTAGGACTATATTTCTTTTTATTCAAGGAATTATTTTTCCTTATTAGGGTAGGACTATATTGTGATCCACCACTATAAATAGGACTAGTAGGACATGAATTAAATAACGATTTGATGAATAATATTTTGTGAGTTTATCTATCCTTCAGTTTGTTCACCGAACTAGCGGATTGGCGGCATAAATCGTATTAAATCGTATAAATTTCATTGAATTACCTAAAATCGTACTCCATATTTATTTAAACCATTTCATTCAATTAAGAACAATTTCATATTAAATCCAGATTCTAATACAAAAAATAAAATAAAAAAAATGATATCATTTGAAGAAAGTCAAATTATTAACGGATAATTTCAATTAACATATTATTTTGATTTTAACTTTAACTTTCAATATAAACTGATAATTAATCTTTTAGTTTCTGCACATATCATTGGATTATCGATACGGACAAATCATAATTTTTATTAATGTAGATTTGTATTACTACAATTTAATTATCGTTCACACTCAAATTCATCATACGAAACAGTCAAACAATCAATCAGATCATCCTAATAATAATAGTATAGTATTAAATTATTAAAAAGCCGAATTTCATAAATCTGTATGAATTAGGTTCTAATTATGATAATTCAACGCTGTAAAGCGTTGATAATAATTAGTCATAGGTCAAAATCCGGACAACAGTTGTCCGGACAACAGTATAATATTCATAATTAAATAGTCTTTCAAATCTTTAAATTTCATTAATATTTTGAATTTTCAAAAATTTGTGCATGATATTAATTTATTTTAATTAATATTAGAAATTAGCATACATTTAAGTAAAAAAGGACTATTTTTCTACCTAAGTAAACTTTGAAGTAATATTACAGGCAAATAACAATTTTCCCAAATTATACCACCAGCACTGAATAATATTTAACTGAATAACTGTAGACAATTCTTTTAGGAATATGGTAGAGATTTACTAAAAAAGTTGAAAAATACTTGAAAAAAAATCAGTCATAGATGAATGGCGAAAACATGATTGATTATACAGATTGAGCAAAATCTCTCAAATTTCAAACAACTTTCATACCAATAAATTGTCACCAAAGACAGTCATAAACTCTATAACTGAAATCAGTTGATACATTGAAAACAAAGTTTTCTGATACCGAATTTTTCAGCAAAAGATACGAAAGAAGAAACAAAAGAACAGCATGCTATAGTCGAAGGTCTGAAAACCAAATTGCCTTATCAATGTCGGACAATCAGACAACAGTTTTGAGATGGTGTATAATAGAATCAGTAACTCCTACCCCAGTAGGTCCACTTTTTAGCAGGCTTACCCGAGGCGAAGCACAACGTACCTGCATACAAAAACATTCGAATACCCCTAGTCAACGATACAATTTTATGGGAATCAGTTTGAATCATGTTCATTAAGTACTAACCACCAGAATCCCATTGTACTGTACTACTCCCTCCGTATCTTTTCATTATACACATTTGGTTGAGCACACATAAGAAGAATGAGTTGTTTATAATAAAGTTGAGAAGATAAAGTAACTTTTTAGGGGTACTTTTGTCACATCAAATAGGAAAGAGAAGAGAGTTAGTAGCTTTTTAGTGGCATATATGATAATTTATGAGTTATAATGGGGCATTATCATATGTTGCATTTCCATTTTAGGAATGGGTATAATAAAATGATACATCCAAATAAGGCAAAATGGGTATAATGAAAAGATACGGACAGAGTATCATTTTATCTTATGTTCTGGTCCGTGCTACAACATTTGTAAGAGAACTGTATGAGAGTTACCTTCAGGGATTGCAGGCTGATCAAATGGAGTACACAGAGACTTGGCCGCGCCCATTTCTCCCTTAGTGCGGGTCTTCACGTCCTTCTCCACCTCCTGAGGCAAGCAAAACGGTTGACGAAGATAGTTTAAAAGTAGTAGTAGTATCTATTTTGGGCCATTGAAAGTAAATCGACATACCTCCTCGTCACACCATGGGGCCAGAATCATCTTCTTTTGGGAAAGTGCTTCCATAAATTCTTCCCAGGTATGTACGGTTTGGATGCAGGCATCTCGTTTTTGACTGGCAACATCATAGAGACTTTGTTGGATATTATCAAGCATCACTTTGACTTGCTCAACTAAATCAGCCATGGGGATATCATTTTTCGATGAATTATCACGTCGGACAGCACGGACCTGTCAAGGTAAGAAAGAATTCATAGGAATGAACAAATGAAGGATAGATAACGAACAGCAGTCGACATAAGAAATTGTGATATCTCTTCATTTTGTCTGGCATATACCATGGATGATTAGGAGGCTAGCAGCAGGAATAACAAAAAATACTAGTATAATTAGAAACAAAAACGAAGAGCAAGACGCAGCCTCTGCACACCTGATTGTTCGCCAAGTCTTTGGGTCCTATTTCAATTCTAAGAGGAACACCTTTCATTTCCCAATGAGAATACTTCCATCCAGGTGAATAATTGTCTCTATAATCAGCTTCAGCACGAATTCCTGCTTCCTCTAAGGATTTTACAGTGGAGGCACATGCATCAAAAATCCCCTGAGTGTTTGCGTCCTTGTAGGGAACAGGGATTACGATTACTTGGAGAGATGCTACTTTAGGAGGCAGCACCAAGCCTTTATCATCCCCATGAACCATTATCATCACTCCTATCTGTGCCCAAAATTCATCGCAAAGAAACAGGTGTAAGGCATAAAAGCAATATGGCAATGAAACCCAAATCAAGTATGCAGGACAGAACTTCATATATACAAATTGTGCAGAAACTCAAAACTAAAATCCAAATTTCCCTCCAAGCCTTTATCATCCCCATGAACCATTATCATCACTCCTATCTGTGCCCAAAATTCATCGCAAAGAAACAGGTGTAAGGCATAAAAGCAATCTGGCAATGAAACCCAAATCAAGTATGCAGGACAGAACTTCATATATACAAATTGTGCAGA
Source organism: Schizonepeta tenuifolia (assembly GCA_029490685.1). Classification (NCBI taxonomy): domain Eukaryota; kingdom Viridiplantae; phylum Streptophyta; class Magnoliopsida; order Lamiales; family Lamiaceae; genus Schizonepeta; species Schizonepeta tenuifolia. The sequence continues at coordinate 91,161,782 of CM055957.1, read as the reverse complement.
AACTCAAAACTAAAATCCAAATTTCCCTCCATCTAAAATTTCATAGCTAAACTCTTGCTTCCTCCATCCCACTAAGAAAGTCCCCTTCCAAAAATGAAAACAGTTAACTCTTCAAAAGCTGTGGGACCTCCCCTTTGTATCTTTTTACTCTCGTTTCTTAATAATTGTGCCCAAAACAAGAGGGACATTGTTATTGGGACAGAGGGAGTAGTTTTATTTAGATATTCTAAAGCTATTTAAGGAGAAGAATACAAAGCAAGCAAGCAAAAGGGAAGAGGAAACTGTATTTCTAAAATAAATCTTCTACACATGCCAGAGGAATCTTGCCTCAATTGGCAAAAGAGTCATCAGCATAAGAAGCTATTTTGCTTTAGCAACATATGAACCATATCAGTGAAGACATGACGAAAGCCTATACAAGCATATCACTCACTATTACAAGAACATAAAAATTACATGCTGGAATAAGAAATACTCCCTCCATCCACGATAATTATAGTTTTTAGATTGTGGTGCGGGTTTTAAGAAAACTCAAAATGATCAAATCATTTACCGTTCTCGTAGTGTAAGCCCATGAATTCTGCCAGACCATAGCCCTTTCTCCTTTCTCATTCTCAAAATTAATCTCAAACATTTTTGCAAAATTTTGCCCCAGGCAGTGTGAAGTTGCACCCTGCACGCCACGACCAGTGTTTGGGACAAATGCCTGACATGAAAGAGAAGCCACCACTCAGTGAAGTAGGGAAGTCTCCTTCAATTATAATTAGAAACAGAACACTATGAAAGAGTTAAAACAATAACAAAATTATATTGACCTCAACAGTAGTAGTATAAAGTCCACCAGCAAACTTCTCGTGCTCACTTTTCTTTCCTTTAATAACCGGAACAGCCAAGAACTCTTCATATATGCGTCTATAAAGTTCCAAAATGTCAAGCACCTGAAAAACAGAACCAGAAAAGAGCTATACCATCACAAAAACTCAAATATTTTTGCCAAGAGCCCAGAACCCATTGAAGAAAATACGAGTATAAAAGAAATTATGTATCTTTCTTATTAGTATAAAGTGTAAACATGAACTATAAAGTATATGTAAAAAAAAAGGGCCAGAAAGTATAATATGCCTTAAGGATCAGTTATAAGAACAAACATCACACAGCAATGATTTGGGAGAATTGATCAAATAAAGGAGTTACTCCATAGCATACAAAGAGCAGTATTTCTAAGATATCTCTAAGAAAGTATTTCCAAAACATACTAAAACATTACACGCGAGGCAATAACTAACACCTCCTAGCTCGCACTTAAAAGAAAACCAATGGAATCCTATGGTCCTTGAAACATGTCTACTATTCCCAAGCATTTGCTTAAAGGTCACAGTTGTCTGTTGCTTTTACCAGTGTTCTTGGTATTAAGCATCCATCAAGCAAAAATTACCTCAGTGTCTGCTTCCTCCTTAGTTGCAAAAGCAGTATGTCCTTCCTGCCAAAGAAATTCACGGCTCCTACAAAATTACAAGCTGTTAACGATATACTGATAAAAAGGGCAGCCTTCAACAAAATTCTAGGTCTGTTTGTCCATCACAAGGTAGGGGCTGTGAGAATTGTCACAACAATAATGATATTCCACATTTTATTAGCAGCCTTGGCAAAACAGTACAGAACCCAAAACCTGGGCAAGAAAGAGTTCTAAATCTTAATAATCCCATGTGTAAGACTGCAAGCACCTGATAAATGGCGTAGGATTGCTGAATTCCCATCTAACAACATTACACCACTGATTAAGTCTCAAAGGTAAGTCACGGTGCCCCCTTATCCACTTAGAGAAATAAGGGTACATGACTGTTTCACTGGTTGGACGGATCGCAATGGGAACTTCTAGTTCAGATTCTCCCGACTTAGTAACCCATGCAACCTGCAGATATTCAACAATAGTCATAAGACTCATAACTAAAATAACCACACAATTGATTATATATATGAGCTGCAAAAAACTAAGCTCAGTCTTACAAGGAGTGAACAACCTGTTGATAAAATTTAGTTATTGTGGTATTAGGCCAAAATAAATGTTGATCCAAAAAGTTCATAGAAACTGAACAGTGCATGTATTTACAACATACCCGCATACAAGAAAAAAGTTCAATCCCATCAAGAACCAAAACAAAAGTAATCTCACCTCAGGAGCAAACCCCTCTATATGGTCCTTCTCCTTCTGTAGGACAGTGCTCGAGACAAAGAGAGGGAAGTAGCAGTTTTTAATTTTCATTTTTTTGATTTCGGCATCAAAGAAGTGCTGCACATTTATATTGGAAACCAAAATTAGACATAGGATGCCATATTGAAAATGAGAAAAAATAAATGAATATCAAGTTGGGGAAGATAATAAATTTTGAGAAACACAAAGAAACATACTGCCTGGCAAGTTAAACATTTTTCTCATAAATTTGTACAATGAATCCCTAAGCTACCTATAAATCATGCCACCATTATATATAAGAGAAATGGTAACCACATAACATCAATATGTCAACAAGGAATATAAAAGAAACAGACTAAAATCTTTGGATTATGGAAAGTGAGAAATTTGGTATACGCCTAACTCAAAAGATAGTTTAAGAAATTCTATTGCAAATCCAGGTTGTGATGTGAATAGAACTGGCTGCTGGTGTTTCTACACAAAAAATTTACAACTATTATCTAATCAATCTAGACATCAGGATGTACTGATCCATAAAACCCTATCACATGACATACAACACAACTATGGTATTCATTTAAACTTTACAGGAGGATAATGTCACACTTACTTCCATAATCTCCCAAATCGACATTGCCCATGGTCGCAGAATATAACAACCTGATATGTCGTAGTATTCAATTAGCTCCCCATTAACAACGACCTGTACACAACTCAAAGCAACAGAACGAATATCACTTTAGCGTTCAAAATCTAATCTTTCACCCAGACACAAATGGCCAAAGCATATGTACAAGATGTCATACTACCAGTGCACAAGCAACATAACACAAAATAATGAAATAAAACATATAATTTCTGCCACCAACTCGAGATATAAGAAAACCAGAAGTTTGGTGTTTCGCATATGAACCAACATCCGAAATCCAAGCAGGTCGTATGAACTGAAAGTAGAAACACAAATAGCTAAGCTAGAATGCTGCAGTGCTTGTAGTCGTACCTCGGAGTACCATTCTCCGAAGTTCTCATCCTTCTTATAAGAGAGACCTAAGCCAGTCTCTTTCTTGACTTCCTTTTTCTTCCCCTCTACAAAAATCACTCACGATTACGGAAGAAAAACCAAACTAAAGCGCATTTAAGCAGAGACTAGCGTGGAGATTCAGAATAGAATTTCACAGTACTCACTGGCCCCAGAACTGTTCACTTCTTTCGAACTCTTCTCTTTAGAGCTCTTTGCTTCTTTAGGAGTCTTAGCATCTTTACCGGCCATGGCAAAAGACTATCAAAACTCACACAACAAACGAAATTAATTCAATTGACTTAAGAAAAGTTAAACTATGACAGCATTCAAAATCATCTGCGGAAGGTCAACTGAAATCCACAGGTAAATCGCAGGCATTGCGGAAGTCAAATTCCAAGTCGCGTAAAATGCAACGATATGCAGCGAATGAATCGACAGAAAATTAATATATAAAATAAAATCGGAAAGCCATCATAGTGAATAAATTACGTACAAATCCTTCTATCTCAATGCGCCGCCGCGCGCAGTGAAGGGAAGCGATGGAGAGAATAGAGGTTTTAGGCTTTCAATCCTTATTCTGCTACAGTCAAAATGAAAATTAAACGCTTCGATCCATATACACTCTTTTTTTTAACTTAGCTCTTCCTATCCATCTATTTACTATTTTGCCCTCACTGAAGCAGAGCCTAACTCGTATCTGTTGTGGGGCTTATGGGAATTTGAGAGAGCGACGACGGCGGCTTGATGTCGTCGATGCAGTCGGTGACGACGGCGGGGTTGGCGATACTTGATGTCGTCGGTGAAGGAGAAGAGATTCGAAGAAGAGAGGAAGTGGAGAAGATTGGGACGACGGCGGGTTGGCGGCGCGGAGAAGAGATTCGAAGAAGAGTGGAAGCGTCAAGCGGAGAAGAGAGCCCATCCTAACTTCAGATTCACCGTATTAACAAAATAGAATTGGGCTTAATTAAATAGTGTGTTGTTATCATACGGCTAGTTGGGCCAAAATATAATTGGGCTAATTAGTAAATATCAGTCAGCAGATTCTTGCTCTTTTCAGCAGTCTTCTTTGCCACCTGTTAACAAAAGAGTTTTTTTTTTTTTTTTTTTCATTTTTTTCGGCTCCGCCTTCGGCTCCTATTTTACGGCTTCGCATTCGTTCCGATTACTAATATAAGGATAATTATCGGGTAACAATTAATCGGCGGGCAATAATTTTGATTTTTTCAGAACCAAAGAAGAAGCGGCAAACAAAAAAAAAGAGAGGAAAAAATGTGGAAATTTTAAAACACTCCGTCTTCGGTTCCGATTTTACGGCTCCGCCTTCGCTCCGATTACTAATATAAGGATAATCGTCGGGCAACAATTTGAACTTTTTCGGCACTAAAGAAGAAGCGGCCAATAAAAAAAAAAAAAAAAGAGGAAAAAAAATCTAAAAGAAAACTGAAAAAATTAACTAAAAAAATAATTAGATATTGTGACACATTTAAACAAGCTGCAAAACACTTATCATGACACTTCTGAAAAGTGTCCTAATAAGCCAGGAAAAAATAAAAAAAAATATCGAAAAAAAAATAGGCGCGTGCACCCCACGTACCCCACGCGCGGTCGCATTAGGTGCGACCGACCGCATTCAAGTAGTTGACCAAATAATAATAATAATAATAATAATAATAATAATAATAGATGCTTCGGAGTTGGAACAGACAATCTCAAAATTCATTAATTCATGTCACGAAAGTTAACCATCAACTATACAACTAAATAAGATATAAGGCTATCCATATCCCTTAGAGCACCCTATATAAGGCTATCCACATCCCTTAGAGCACTCTTAGGGTGCTCTAAGAGGTGCTCTAGCACTCGAGCACCCTTAGAACACTCTACCCCTGCAACGCAAGGGTGCTCTAAGGGTGCTCTATCTTTAATATTAAAAAATTCCCCATTTTCATTTATTAAATTAATTCATAAAATTCCATTAATAAAAATAACATTAAACATTACATTAATTAAAAAAAAAACTAACATATTACAATAATTAAAATAAAAAACATTACATTAATTAAAAATGCTAGACTACTCCCGAAGAGGACCAAATTTTTGATAGAGGTGCTCGGTGAGATCATTGGTAAGCCGATGGTACTTTTTTTGATCTCTCAAGTCGGCATTCCGTTGCATAAATTGCCGAAAGCAGATTGGAGTTGTCCGCAAGTGTACCCCGCTACTGGACGGAGAGTCGGAGTCCTCTCTCTAATTCTCCACATCTTCCCGCTCGTCTTCGAAGATCATGTTGTGCAAAATAATGCACGCGAACATAATGTCTCGGAGATGCTTCTTGTACCAGCACCGACCCGGAGCGCGGATTATTCCCCATCGGGCTTGGAGCACTCCAAAGGCTCGCTCTATGTCCTTTCTGACAGACTCCTGCATCTTCTTGAACCTCGCCGTCTTTAGGTCGGTTTCAACCCTCGGCGATTTGATCAAGGTAGGCCAACAAGGGTAGATCCCGTCGGTCAAGTAGTACCCCTTGTCGTAGCGGTGTCCGTTGACGGTGAAGGTGCACGGTGGAGCTCTATCCTCAAGCACGTCGGTGAACAAGGGCGACTGGCTGAGGACGTTGAGGTCGTTGTTGGAGCCGGCAGCCCCAAAAAAGGCATGCCATATCCATAAATCCTGCGACGCCACCGCCTCCAAGATTAAGGTAGGCACGTCGTGATTGCCGCGAGTGTGGACACCCGCCCACCCTTTTGGGCAGTTCCTCCATTCCCAGTGCATGCAATCTAGGCTCCCGAGCATCCCTGGAAACCCATGCCGCAACTCGTGCATTTGGAGCAGACGCGCAGTGTCGGCAGCGTTGGGCTTCCTCAAGTACCGCTCGCCGAAGAGGTCGATGATTGCACGACAAAATTTTTTGAGGCAAAGGCGGCCCGTGCTATCTCCGATCTTCAGATACTCGTCGAACAAGTCGGCAGCACCACCGGTCGCCAGTTGTCGCACCGCCATCGTGCATTTTTGCACCGCCGTTAGCCCCCATCGCCAGAGTGCATCTTGTTGATGCGTGAAAAAGTGGACGTTTTCCTCCAACGTCCTGCAGATGCGCAAGAACAGATGCTTGTGCATCCGGAAACGGCGTCGGAAAAACTGCTCGCCGTAAGTGGGGTGGTCGGCGAAGTAGTCGGCGTGGAGGATCGCACACGCCGCTTCTCGGTCGCGGTCGACGAAGTCTCGCGCCCTCTTCTTCTTCTTTTTTTGCTCCGCTTGGTGTGCACGCATGTAGCAATCCACGTCTGCCATCATCTTCAGCACCTCGTCGTCGGTGCCGCCCTCGACATATTCCTCCGACGAATCGGAAAAAATAAGTTCCTCCGATGAAGACAATTTTTTAGGTTGAATTTGAGAGAGAAAGAGGATGATAAAATGGTGTGAGATATATGAGGGGGTGTGGTGGTATTTATAGGTGAAGAAAAAATAAATAAATAAAATAAACACGGCATAGCCGTTGCCGCAACGGGCAAAATTTTTCGAATATATACGTGCACGCGCCGTAATTTTTTTTTTTTTTTTCCAAAACTGCTCGCGCGTGACAAGCACGCGCCGGACTCGAGCTCGTCTCGAGCGCTCGGGCACGCCTCGAGCTCTCGCCGTCTGCCACGCGGGGTGCTCGAGCCACCCCCTGCTCGATGTGGTCTCGAGCACCCCCGCTCGAGTAGCGTTGTGGACAGTCTAACTTGGCAAGTTTAATAAATGTAGGGGGAACTCTTTCGTGCGAACGATCAACCTTTTACATTGACTACTTTGTTAATTAATTAATATAGATTCTATTTGAGAATTAATAAATCTTAATTGAAAAATAATAAATCTAATCAAAGATTATTAAATCATAACAAGAAACAATTCAAATAAATATTAAAAAATTGATAAACGAGGAAAAAAAAGAGTAAAAAGTCAAAATAGTCATTCCTAAAAACAAAAGATAAATTTTGTCACTTAAAAAAAAAGTTGTCCAAATAACCTTTTGTTTTCTTTTATGACTTTTCTACCCTTATAGATATACAAGAAATCTAATTTTAATTTGAATCATACATGAAGACTAAACTTCATGTATGAATTTCCCATGAAAATTTCCGGTGGTCGTCTTCTCCGGCGACGACGGTTTTCTTGTATGAAATTATTCTTGTATGTGTGTATACATTCGTGTATGAGATCGTTCTTCTATGCGTTTTTATCTTGTATGATATATGCATTCGTGCATGTTTTTTTCTTCGTGTATGCAAACTAATCTTCTTGTATGATTTAAATTTGAAATTTTTGGCGGCAAAAATTTTCGTATATGATTCAAATTTTCGCCGAAAAATTTGGGCCGGAAAATTTTGCCGGAAATTCATACATGAAAGTCAGTATTTCTTGTATGATGCATACATAAATGTTAGTCTTCGTGTATGATGCATACATGAAGTTAGACTTCGTGTATGATTCAAATTTTCGCCGGAAAAATTAGCTGGAAATTTCTCGCTGGAAATTATCCGCCGGCCGGAAACTCATACAAGAAACTAGTCTTCGTGTATGATTCAAATTAAAGTTAGTTTTCTTGTATACTCATTAAGGGTATTTATATTATTTCATAAACTAAAAGACTATTCTACAACTTTTAAAATATGAATGACATCTTAAAAGGTTATTTTACAATTTACACACTTGTCAAAAATTGAAAAATGAGCGCTTGATCTGTAGCACATTGTACACCACATTTTAACATTTTTCTTTAGAAAAAAAGTTATTTTACAATGTACACACTGGTCAAAAATTGAAAAATGAGCGCTTGATCTGCAGCACAATGTACATACGTGCGTTTGTAGCGCATTCACTAAACATTGTATGTTTAGAATTTCACAAACATGGAGAGAGTATAATTTTACATACCTCTTTTTTCATCTTGCTCCATGTTTTAATCTTTTGCTTGTTATCACTTGATATTGTATTTTATTTATGTATTCTTGAGAAGCATATTTCCTTAATTTGGTAGTAACAAGTTAGGCCTTACGATCTTGTAGAATTTCTTAGAGCACATACAGTGGGGATCGAGCCCCGGGGTCGAAGCCGGTGTCAATCCCCCTTCGATACACCTCCCCTTAGACCCCGCGAAGTCTTAGCCATAGTGGCTCTTAGACACCGCGGTGTCGATCATAAGGAGTCGAGAGATCGACACCGCTCTCGACCTCACTCTCTCCCTCCTTCGGTTCACGTGGCTTCACAACATTGGTCCGATTTAATTTTTAATTTTTTTTTCTTTTTCTGATTAAAAAATATATACTATAATTATAATTTTTTTTATTTTTTGTACTTTTTCTGATTAAAAAATACTGTATACTATAATTATAATTATAATTATAGAGTTTGGTGAGGGCAGTCTGAGTAAATTCTATCGACTCTGTTTCTAATTCCTTCCTATCATATAAAAGCAGATACAGCGGAATAAAAAATAAATTTAATTCAATTTCGAGGCCTCATTTCTTCTGCTTTCTCTCTCTTCTCTCTCTCTCTCTCTCTCTCTCTCTCTCTCTTCACCTCTCAAATTGTTCCATATTAGCTCCTAGATTAAGCTATTTAGATTAAGGTATTATTTACGCTTGTTTGTTGTTTAAATTTTACCCTTTTTTCCATTATATTAGACTCAGATTCACTGATCTGCGCAAGGGTTCTTTGTTTTTATTGTGAAAAATTGAATCCTTTGCCTTCCGCTCCTTTCCTTTTTGTTGCTTTTCTTGTGGGTCAGGAAAAATATATAATATAAATTTTTGGTTGGATTTTTTTGAAATTATTAAGATCGCCCTAACGCCTCTTTATTTATTTATTTATTTTTTTTAATCATTTAGAAGGTGAAAAATTCTGTTTTTTTGCTTAGGTTCGTGAATTTTGTTTTGATTTCATGTTTCCTTGTTGGGAGTTGCCTTGATGCTCGATTATGTTTGTCAACCTGTGATTAATTCGGATTTTTATCGATTAATTGGGGTTTTTATGGGAATATGAAAGTTTGAATCTTTTTAGAATTTTATGATGTATGGGTTTTTGTTGTGATAAGCTGAATCAATTCCTGTTGTTTTCTTGTATGGAATTCAATTGTTATTGACCTTTGGCTATAGGATCAATTTGTTTTTTTTCCTCAATTTTATTGCTTCTTGATTTGGTTATGAATGTTACAAAAGGAAGATTATTTGATTGGGCAATCATAATAGTTATATCATGTTGAGAAAAAATTGGGGAAAGGATCATTGCATTCTCATCTTACTTAGTTTTCCCCCTTATAGATGATTAGGCATATATGGTAGTGAATGGAATGGCATACCGTATTACCATAGCATAGTAAAAATAGCAACCTGGGGAATTTCTAATTGTCATTGATGAGTACTTGGATATTCTTTTTTTTTTTTTTTTTTTTTGAACAACATTGTAAGGAAATTTAAATACCGCGTGACGGTGGACTCGAACCCGTGACCTTTGGCCCGGGCATTAACCTCATTACCACTAGGCTAACACACACACAAGTACTTGGATATTCTTATTGACATTTCATTGTCGTAGTAGAGACTAGAGAGTCGGTTCCCTTTTTTCTGACGACTTTCATCTGGCTATTGTTGTCTTCTTAAAAATGTGGTGAATGTTACTTATTTGTCCACTTATAGAGGAGTTTTATCTCAGTCAGGGGCTTATTTTTTTCTTTGATATTCTAATTTTTTTGAAAATTGGATACATATTTGTAGTTTCTCTTAAGTATTTAATAGTACAAATTTTAGACAGGTGATTCTCATTAGTATTTTCATGCTATTGAAGTCAATGGTTAGGCTTGACAGGCTGCCGTTACATGGTCACCTTCCTCCAAAGTCCGAACCTATTTGATTCTGTATTAGATGTGGGATGGGTCAAAAAGATTTCACTTTTAGTCGGTTTTGACAAAAATCTGTGCTTTTCTATAAGTTTTAGTGGTTGTCTATTTTTATAAGTGATATTGTATTTATGAATTTAATGATGTGTCAATTAATTATTTTATTTACGACTTTTTTTGCCGAAAAGTACAGTATTTTTAAAATTATTATTGATTATTTTCTATGGAAACAAAAGATTCAAAATTATTGCCGGTTTCGAAATTTGTACTACAATTAATTATTGGCGTGTAAACTTTTTCCTCATTGGATTAGGAAATTAACAAGATTCAATTGAGAGGATATGATGAGTTCTTTTCCTTGTTGAACTAGGACTGAAATTCAAGTATAAAATCTCTTCCCTTGGTACAAATTAAAACAGTAGTAGCTTCGATCTTTTGTTGGTATTTAGAGACCGCCGCCATCGTCATGTCGCTGTCCGTCAAGAGACAACGCCACCACGATGCGGCCAAAGTTAAATATTTGACTCGTGTCAAGTTAGATTACTAAGTTATTGTTTTAGTACACTTAATATAATGCATAATATTGTAGTACTCATGCATGTAACCCTAAACCCTAAATTTTAATTAGAGTTTATTTTCCATCGATTAAGGCCATGTGTTATTAATTATTAATTAAGGTGTAAATTTTGACAGGAATCGCTTGGTCTTAGACAACGATGATTTATTGACGGAAATTCTTCTCCGACTACCGGCGAAATCTCTAATAAGATTCAAATCCGTGTGCAAAAATTGGCAATCTATCATCTCTTCCGATTACTTTTGCCACCAACACACTCTCCGCCGCCCCAAACTGCAGCCATCTCTCATCCTACGACTCAAGTGTTATTATGAGTATTTCCACTTCTTCAACCCAATTACCACCAATGGTGATCAAAAGAAGATGATGATGACACCTTATAGGCTGAGTGAACTGCTTGTTCGTGGCTGCCGAAAACTGCAAGTATGCAATGGACTGATGTTGTACCAATTTGGTGATATCAATGGTCCACAAATCACTCTTTACGATCCAACTACTGAACGATTTATATCGCATCTGAGACTAACCACAAGGCGGTCAAGAAAGATTTTTCTTACTCACAATTATGAGTATCCTTCTGATGTGGGGGTATACTTAGCATTTGATCCTTCAAAATCGCCTTATTACAAGATTGTCTGCATTAGAGGGTCAAACGATTTTACTACTTATCATATTGAGGTTTATGACTCGGAAAGCCAAACTTGGAAGCTTGGTTTGGAAGCATTTGCGGGTCCTACGTATCTCAACTCCCGCGGAATATATTGGAATAATGGCATCTACTGGGAGACCTATGGTGGCATCCACTATTTTGATTTTGTTATGAATGACATGAAAACATTGTCTTATCCATATTCGGATGTTTTTTCTCCTCCCACTCTCCAACAATCAAATGGCCCTCTCTATTGTTATAAAGTTAAATCGGAATTCGTAACAGTGTGGGAGTTGGGAGAGAATGATGATCATCGGTCTGAGTGGCTATTGAGGTACAATGTTGACATTAGGAAGTTTGATACTGTTATAATTTTGAGTTTGATGATGGAAGGATCACATGGAACGGAGACGAGATATGCAAGATGTTTTTTATTGCGGGCGGGAAAATTTGGACTTACAACTTTGATGACAAAACTTATAAAGTTACGGGTCACCTGCCAAAAGATGGGCACTCTCGTGTCACAAAAGTTTTTGACTTTGGAGAAACTTTAGCTTTGGTTTGATTCAATTAATTTTTTTTCTTTTCCTTCCTCTCCTCTTCTCTAGCTAGATAGATAATCTCCATAGCAAATTGTAGTTTCATTATATTCTACCTCTAAACATGCACATGCTTCTTTTTAATGTCCATTCATTTATGTTACTTGTATGATAACCAAATCAATTAACAACTAACATCAAGTATTCTTTTACCCCTATTTAGATATTAATTAATATCAACTAATTATTAAACAACATTGTAGGTAAATTTTAAATACCGCGTGACGGAGGACTCGAACCCATGACCTTTGGTCTGGGCATTAACCTCACTACCATTAGGCTAACACACACACACTAATATGAACTAATTATGAGTATCAACTATAACCAAATCAAATATTATCAATGTATTTCAGATTAGCATTTAATACTATATTAACACGTAGCTTCTTTACAAAATCAATGATTATTTTTCTTGATAATTTGTTGATGCAATCCAAGTTGGAATGAAGATTTTTATTTGTTTTTATTTTTAATTTTCGTTTTTTATTATTGTAGGTCAAAAATAAGGCTTTATTTTATTTATTTTGGTAATTTTATATTTGATTAGGATAAGGATTATTTTCCTTATTAGATTAGGACTTGTTTCCTTATTCCTTACTAGATTAGGATATGTTTCTTTTTATTCAAGGAATTGTTTTTCCTTATTAGGGTAGGACTATATTGTGTTCCACCACTATAAATATGACTAGTAGGACATGAATTAAATAACGATTTGATGAATAATATTTTGTGAGTCTATCTCTCCTTCAGTACGTTCACCGAACTAGTGGATTGGCGGCATAAATCGTACAAATTTCATTAAATTACCTAAAATCGTATTTATTTAAACCATTTCATTCAATTAAGAACAATTTCATATTAAATCCAGATTCTAATACAAAAAATAAAATAAAAAATGATATCATTTGAAGAAAGTCAAATTATTAACGGATAATTTCAATTAACATATTATTTTGATTTTAACTTTAACTTTCAATATAAACTGATAACTAATCTTTTAATTTCTGCACATATCATTGGATTATCGATACGGACAAATTCATAATTTTTATTAATGTAGATTTGTATTACTACAATTTAATTATCATTCACACTCAAATTCATCATACGAAACAGACAAACAATCAATCAGATCATTCTAATAATAATAGTATAGTTTTAAATTATTAAAAAGTCGAATTTCATAAATTTGTATGAATTAGGTTCTAATTATGATAATTCAACGCTGTAACGCGTTGATAATAATTAGTCATAAGCCAAAATGAATTTTATTTTAGAATAAAGTTTTCTGGTAAACAACCGTTGTCCGGACAACGGTGTAATATTCGTAATTAAATAGTCTTTCAAATCTGTAAATTTAATTAATATTTCGAATTTTCAAAAACTTATGCATGATTTTAATTTATTTAATTAATATTAGAAATTAGCATACAATTAAGTTGAAAAGAGTGTTCTAGACAAAACACTAATTATTTAATTATTGGAAAAAAATGAAAAAATATTTAATTACGAATATGACATATTTGTCCGAACAACTGTTGTCCAAATATCAATACTCTTAATTTTATATACTTACTACTTATCTCCATGCATGTCATATACATTTATTACATCAAGTGATGCCATAAAAATAGAATTACTGTTGTGAGTTTTTTGGATGGACCATTAAAAGAAAGAATATACTATAATATTAATAAATAAATAAATAAAATTTTCCTCAAATGGCAAAATGGTAATAATATAGTTTGGTGAGAGCAGTATGAGAGCACCTACAGCGGAGTGCTAAAGGGGGGTGTCGATCTTGTGTCGATGCCGCTCGACACACCTCCACATCGACACACCCTGTGTCGATCACCATTGTAGGGGGATCGACACCCCCTGTGTCGATGGTGGTGTCGAGCGCGAGGTCGATCCTTCGATCCCTCCCTCGACTCCGCCACGTCAAAAAATGGGGACACGTGGCGTGTCCCCATTGGTCCGTTTTCTTTTAAATTTTCTGAAAAAAAAAATAATATTAACAAAATTAAATACACCCCAACGGCTACATCCCATTTTTTCACTATATATATCCCTTCATCTCATTTATTCTACACACCAAATTCAGGATGCACGTGCCCACGACCGCCTTATGGAGGATATGATTGAAGAGATTTGAGCACGTTTTGGTCTACTCCGCGAATAGTTATTGTGTTTTTATTTATTTCCTAATTATTGTATTTTTCTTTAATTATTGTCTTTTTTTTTTAATTCAATAAAATTGTCAGTTATTAATTTCTGAATTTAATTAAGTTAGTTTTTATAATATTTATTACAAATAAAAAAAACAACAAAATAAAATTTATTCAATCATTAAAATCACGTTTCCCAGTGCTTAGACCTAGGTCTTACTCAACCTCATTGATGTGGAGAAATCAACCTATATCTAACTCAACACTACCAATCATTAAAATCACACTTTCCTGTGCTTAGACCTACTAGACCCTTGCTGTAAATGCTCTGAGTAAATTCTATCGACTCTGTTTTTCCTATCATATAAAAGCAGATACAGCGGGAAAAAAAAAAAAAAAGAATTAACTATGCTCTTACTCTCACCTTCCAAAGTCTTCAAAATTCAATCATCGCCGCTCTCTTCTACACAATTCCTTTGTTTCATCCCTCAATCAACGCCAAATCCAGTCCCCCTTTATCGAAGGAAAAGGAAGAGTTGCTGCATTTAGGCTTTAAGCCAATCTTTTCTTCCTCAAATATGGTCAAAGTGATCAGAGTTCATGAAATCGGAGGCCCTGAGGTGTTATCTTCTTTCTTTCTCTTACCAAACTATTTCATTTTCAGTGGTTTTTTAGTCCTATGTTGTGATGATTGCAAATGGGTTATTTTTCCAAATTTTTTCATTAGGTTTCTGGTTTTGTTAGGTTCATCTTTGGGTTGTGTAGCAAAAAAAAAAAAAAAAAAAAAAAAAAAACTATGCTTTGTCCACAATCAATCTACTACGAATTGTTTAACTGTAATTGAACTTATCAGAGTATTCGCTATTGATTGGCAGTGGCGTTCAGTAGGATTTGGGTGTTATATAATATAATCTGTATTTTTGAAAAAAATAATAATATACATAGATACATAGTGCATGTAGAGATGTTTAATTTGAGTGATAGCTTAGGTAGATACACAAATTATATAGGCTAATCCACCACATACTTTGATGGTTTGAATAGTTTTGAGCTTGTTTGTTTGTCCGATACTTACTAAGCGGGATAAGCCGGATAGATAAAAATAATATGGATTAATCTAGCATTTACTTTGAAAGATTAGATTCAAAGTATATCTTAATCTCATCATTCATGAGTTTTGGAACTATTGGGTTGACATGTGAGATTGAATGAATCTTGAGATAAGTTTAGTCAATACTATCCTAGTTAGTAAACATCCCTATATGTATTGTCAGCCTAATTTATCACTCCAAGTAAACATACCTATACATAGATTGAGGTGCTTACTTGGATTCCAGACGTTTCTACTCTATTGTTGCGGAGTTCTTCATTGGTTTTAACATTAATGCTGTTTTGTGTTGAGCTGAGCGGTCCTTTCTATGTTTGAAAGATCATCACTTGGGTGTGGTTGTTGACATGTTGTGCGGAACATCTATTGTAATTTTCATTTTCCGTCATATTGTAACTTAATCAGCAGTTGATCTTTACACCTTACTTGATCTTGCATCCTCCTAAGTTTGATTGGAGTTGATAGAAGATCCTAATTGTTGCTTTCTTTGGTTCTCTAAAATCTGTGAGATCAGACTTGAAGACCTTTTAACAGTAATGACAGCCTAACCCCAATGCATTGTAATCTCTGTCCATCACTAACTATATTCTACTATGTGGTTACACCTTGAGCTTGATGCCAGTTGTTATCATCTATTAATTCAATGATGTAAGACTTGATGTTATGTGTTGAACTTGGATTATGGAGACACGAATATATTTTCCAATTCTTCATCAATGATTTAGTTTTATACTCCGCTTCAAGGATAGACATGCTTCAGATTTAAATCATATTGTATTGCTTACTGCATGATGCATATTTCTAGGTTCTGAAATGGGAGATGCGGAAATAGGGGAGCCGTAAGAGGCAGAAATCAAGGTGAAAATTAAGGCTATTGGTCTGAACTTCATTGATACTTATTACCGGAAAGGGGTTTACAAGGCTCCAACAATACCCTTCACGCCAGGTCCTATTCCTCTTTGTTCCGTATAC
The DNA here is from genome assembly GCA_029490685.1 of Schizonepeta tenuifolia. Taxonomy (NCBI): domain Eukaryota; kingdom Viridiplantae; phylum Streptophyta; class Magnoliopsida; order Lamiales; family Lamiaceae; genus Schizonepeta; species Schizonepeta tenuifolia. The sequence continues at coordinate 91,145,614 of CM055957.1, read as the reverse complement.
TGACACCCCTTCCAAGAGAAGAGTGTCTTTGCATGAACCAACTATAATTCATTTCTAAGATTTATGAATCTTAATAATAGAGCTCCTATATTGCAAGCAATATGTAATCTAACAAAAAGGTTTCAAGACTAGTTTTCCTTTTGGTATAGCCATAGCTTTGTTAAGTTTTTCATGTCATATAGCACTTCTGTTATCATAGAAGATCAATGAAGAATAGTTTACTTTTTCTCTCTTCTAAAAGAATGCTGTTGCTTAATCAGTTCCCAATTGGTTAATTTAACACAACAAATTCATCTCGTGTACTTTATCAACTTCCTTTGATATGGTTTCTTTAATATTATCATGCATAGGATGTCATTACAATCTAATATCAACCATCTCATGACAGGAATGGAGGCAGTTGGTGTGGTAACTGCTGTAGGCTCTGGGCTTACTGGAAGGGTGGTCGGATATCTGGTTGCCTATGCTGGTTTTCCAATGGGTGCATATGCAGAAGAGCAAATCCTTCCCGCTGAAAAAGTAGTCACCGTGCCTGTTTCTATTGATCCTGTTATAGCAGCATCAATCATGCTCAAGGGGATGACTGCTCAATTTCTAGTTCGCCGATGT